>CM026213.1:22347307-22947307 GCA_014839995.1 Xenentodon cancila | reverse complement strand
CACAACAGCCTGGAAAGTCTTCACAAAAAACTGGACTTTGATTCTGTTTGGCCGGAATGGAAAGATTACAGCATAACCGAGGGAAAGGAAACGAGGTCCTGAAATGACTTTTCGCTCTTTTTTTTCTGCCTGTTGCTGTTTTGCAGGAGTAACTTTCAAGCATATTTAACAAACACGTGTTGCGATAGAAAGTTGCTGCAATAGTGTGCAAAGTTGAAAGATAGTTGAAAGTAAAACAAAGCACTGCATATAACGTTTCAAGGAGAAATGGTTTAACACAGACACTAAAAGTGTACAGTTAATTGTCTATTTGTCATTTAATGTGTTTTTAGATAATGTTAACCAGGCTGGTGGCAGTTTTCCTTTTTCTTGGAGGGAAGTGACATGCAGCCGTGTTACTCAATTAAAAGCATGCTGAAAAAGATTCATACGGCTTCCTAGCAACTCCCCGAGTGGCTGACATTAGGACGCCGCTCATCAGCACTCAGCAGGCGAGAGGAAGCGAGCAGAAAAGAGCAAACAGGCTGCTAAAGTGCTGAGGAACAAGCTGACAGCGTGCTATTAGTTAAAATCTCTACAGGACATCTTTTTTTTCTTTCCACTGCTCTTCTGAAGAGTCATTTCTGCAAAGCTGTCATTCATGTATTCACCAGGTCATATGCACTCTGCAAAGTCATTAAGTCGTATATAATTCAGATTTTTCATCTTGTTTTCCCACAGTGGTAAGATAGTGTCTCCCAAATGGAAATCTTTCAAGGGTCTGCGGTTGCTTTGGAGGGACAAGATCCGTCTGAACAACGCAATCTGGAGAGCTTGGTTCATCCAGTGTGAGTGTCAGCAAACACAGACTTCATGTGATCATTCTCATCCTGTGCGAATGCACACGTCAGTGGTAGTGGATCTAATGATAAGACGATCATGAATGATTATAACGTTCTGCAATTCATCAAGCTGCTTTGACAGCACAAAACATTGACTACAATGGACACAGTTGCTGCTCTGTTCACTGTAACCATGGCAACCTAAGCACATCCGTCATCTTCAGGTTTTGTCAACTGTCAAAATGCGCCGTGTTGTCCCTGAAGTACTTCTCCGGGCGATTGATCGGACTCTTTCGGTTCAACATTTCCCCTCAACTGTCCGCAAAATGTCTTGGACTTCTTTCATCAACGTTTATATTCTTTATATGGTCATCGTTTAACAAGAAACGATGGCTTGACAACAGGTACAGGGATTGATGCCTACAAATCATTGTAAAATGAAAACAGAACCTCTGCACGAAACACAGACGTGGAGGTGTAATTTAGGTTTACCGCAGAACTCCAGGTAATCCTAGTACCCATGCAAGTTGGACATTAGACTAGGAAAACAAAAAAATGCCAAAAGTAAGAGAGGAGTTGAAAAATGTAAGCAGGAAGTTGAACGTAGCAGGTGTAAAGCTGGTCATTTTCTGGTTCTCCTCTTCTCAGATGTGGAGAAAAGGAAGAACCCGGTGTGTGGCTTCGTCACCCCCCTGGAAGGTTCAGAGGCAGAAGCACATCGAAAACCTGAAGTAAGTGATTTATGCATGCGTTTTCTCTCCGATTTCCTCTTTCCAAGAAGTCTTAACCATCTCTGGCACTTTGTCAACAGGCGATCATATTAGAGGGCAGCTACTGGAAGAGGAGGATTGAAGTGGTGATCAAGGAGTATCACAAGTGGAGGAATTATTACAAAAAGAGGGTGAGAACTCATCGTCCCATTTAGGAGTCACCTCAGCCAGGCACATCCACATACGTATGTGAACACTTAAACAGGAGGATTAGGTGGCTTCCAGTTGATTTTTCTCCCAAAAAATAAGTTGTTCAGAAAAGACACGTCGGTGAAAAAAGGGAGCGGTGGAAAACAACAAGAACAGCAGCACGTAGTGAAGGTGATTCAGTGTGGAAGGAGGGCCCAAGTTGTACAGATGTTTCCTCTTTGTTCATTATCATCACCTAAACAAGTAAAAGGCCTGGAGCTTTTTCCTTTTTTTTGTTTTCATGTTGACATTGTTTCTGCAAACGTTTAACACCAGGGGTGGCTAAATGTTTCCCACAGGGCCACATTCCCATTCCCAAGAGCCCCACATCAGGCAAGATTAACTTTATTATCCCCCAATCTGTGTTACAGCCAGTTCACCGCGTACAGTCGGTGTTCATCCTGCAGCCAGTTACGCGGGTCTTTTCGTAAAATTAACGTCACAACAAAACATATACTTATATAAATATAAGTTTACCTGCTGTCTTACAAAAACAACTGAAATTAAATGAAACTTGGTCCTGCCGCGAGTCTTAACGTTGGTAACAGACGGTCTGGCCAGGCTCTGATTCTCCCACTGTGGTCACTAAACTGGTTTCTTCTCCACGCCGTCTTCAACGCGCTCCGTCCATTTCACTTCGCACCATTACGTCCTCAAGTAAAAGCACACTAAGACTGCAGTAAAGACCCAGAAAGGCGTCACAAAGGAGAGAGAGCAGACTCTCCGTCCTGTCCATGGATCACAGAACCACAAGACACCGTAGTAGCTCCACCCTTCCTCCAAGGTGCTTTATTTATGCTGGGGACACGTTTTTTCAGAATCAAAGTGCAAAATTTCTTTCCGTTTTTGTTTCCTCTGCAGCTTCAGAAGAAGAAAGATGATATTCTGTCAATGCTACAAGAGGTATGTGAAACGTATTTCAACTCTCCATGGTGTGACTCTTTGGAGCTTGTGTAAGCAGATAAAGGTAGACAAACTTTGCATTTGACCTTGGAAGGCTGCAGCTGGTTGACTGACCCAGCCGTCTTGTGCAGGTTGGTGACCTGGAGCGTTATTTACATCTGAACGCAGCTGCAGTCAACATACGAACATCAAAAGCCTCCGAGCTGCTATTTTTAGCACATGTATCAAGCCTCCATCGGTTTACTAGATGGTAAAAGAAATGTTTTTAAAAAGTAACACGTAAAGCAACTTGAGCTGTGCGTCACAGCCTGTCATTTGTAGCCAATTGACACACACTTATTGGCAGCAGCAACAAAACCTTTAACACTTATGCAGACTTTTATCTTTATTCAAGCGCAATAGGTGCAAAATTTAATGGCATTTAATCAAATTTGACCTACTTCCAGCAGTGCTTTGTAAGACACGGGCAGCAGACGGACGGGGAGTTTGGCAGCGATGCCGCGGGAGGCAGAAACAAAAGCTTTAGAGGGAAGCAGGGGGAGGGAGGGACCGCGTCTGAGTTAAACGGCGTGCAGCAACGGGAGCTTTACTGCGGCTCCGGAAGTCAAAAATTAGAACAGAAAAACACCGTACCCCCGCGTCCGTGGGGCGACGCTCTGCACAGCACTTCAAAGGACAGGAATCAGCAGCTGACGGGTCCAAGATCGCCACACCAGCGTTACACGCTGCGTGTTCCCCCACTGTTATCTCGCCTTTCACAAGCGACATCCAGAAGTTCATCCAGAATTAAAATCAAACCATCAAAACTAAAAGCCTGTTTGTGTTTAGATGCTTTCTGTGACAGCATTTATCAGCTCTCACTGTCCCAATCTAAACTTTTATTGGTCATGTAATAAGAGCCTCATTCCTGTGAAATATAAATATATTAATTAAATGTTTTATATAAATTTAGAAGGTATAATAAAAGTGTGCATACATCCAGATAACATTTTTAACCTGTTTCGAATGTCAGTAAAAGAAGAATGCAGAGATTTGTAGAACAGTTGAAACAAGCCTATGACTATTTTGGGATGATAAAAGTGTAAACTTTCATATAGAAGCAAAACAATGCAGTATTTGATTGTTGCAAAATGGTAGTTAATGTTAGCAGAGGCGGCAATGGGTTTTGTTTCCACAATAAATGTGTATTACAAGCCTCAAAACTCAAAAATGTCATTACACGTAAGCGTTTTTCTGGATAGGGTCCCTAAAGACAACCAGAGGTCATTTGAACTTCTTAAGTGTATAAAAAGTACAGGTGACAGGTAAGTCTGCACAAGTCGACTACCGATGTCCCTCAAACTCCTCTCATTGGGTGCACAATGAGGTTAGTTGAAGGCCTCTGCTTCTAAAACTGGCCTCTTTTGTCATAAATGTCTTAACACTGATCCAGCTCTAAGGAAGCAGAGGAATAATTGGAGGATATAATAATGAACTTATAATGTAAATAAAAGATCCAGAGAATCAGGGAGCTGTTGATGCGCGGGACAAACTGAGAGATTGATTTAGTGGTGGAGATCATTGCCTGGAAACACTGTGGAAACTCATAGTTACATGGTGCATCAGCTAATAACAGCTGACTGTCCACCAACAAGATCCAGAAGCCGCCACCGCCGCCGCCTCCTCAGGATCAGGGTCGGAGCTCGTTTAAGATGCCACACTGGAAATCCGTTGAACGATCAATGATCAATCACGGATGAGCAGTTATGCAGGTTGGGGAGCATCTGTCTTCATGACAGCACACGTCAGTACACGTGTGAGGGTAGTTGACACAGTTTTGAGGGCAGAATGAACTATTTACCCACCGCTTTATTAGACTCGCCTGTTCAACCACTTGTTGATGTATATAAGTAGGCAGACGTGGTCCAGGCGAGCTGCTGAAGTTTAAACTGATTTAAGTGACTGAGCAGTTTAGAAACCGAACATTTCCAGGGATTTCCCCCCGCAACCATTTAAGAACGATGCCCCAAAATAAAAAATAAAAGAGAAAATATCCACTGAGCTCTTTGGGTGAAAATGCCTTTTAATTAAAAAGGAAATGCCACATTTAATTAACCAACATTTTTGTCACATATTTGTCACAATATCTTTAAAATATCTAAAAAGCAGCCAAATCCCTTCTGCTTTTGGAAACCAAAAGTAAGCCGGCGGGTTCATTTGCAGCGACTTACAAATTTGAGGTTCCTAGGAGATCCATTCTAGCTTCCCTTCTGACTTAAAGCACAGCTTGATGTTTGGGTGTGTACAGTTGAAATTTCCATTTCATGCCTAATCTCGTTAACTGTTCCTAGTATTTCACATGTTGTTGTTGTGTTACCACCTAGATGCAGGAAACCTAACAAAAAAAAAAAAAAAAGTAAGCCCTTTCCATCGGAAATGAGCAATTTAGAGGCTCATAGGTGTGTGTTGTTGGAGGTCTGAGGTGCACATGTGTGTGACTCGCAGATTTAGGCCAGGGACAAAAGCTGCCCCTCTTATTGAAATGGTGAGACAGCAAAATCAAGCCACATAATGACAACCTGTTAGGGGCTTGTGTTTTTGAACAATATGTCGAAACTACTTTTTTTCCATAATGCTCTACACGCACAGTCTCCCGAGAGGGGATGTCGTCCGCTCACACGTAATCAAAGAGGTTTCCGGCACAATCTAGGCTTCCCTATAAGAGCGGCTCCAGATCTAAAGAGGAGGGTTGAGGTGGCGGAGAATATTAAGGTGAAACATAGCGCTTCGTACAAAGGGACCAGACCGACTGAGGAGCCGCATATTCTGTGAGTTTTTTCCCCCCATAAGATTATATTTAGTTAGGGAAAAGTAGCGTGAACCATTTTTGAATATGGTTTAACGGGTATTGAAGGATTTCCTCTGTCAAGGTGGATGTAGAATCTTTCTCCTTCATATTTTACATTTCAGGATGCTGAGTTGCGTTTCTGAGGATTTCCAGGTGCTTTGATTTTGCCTGAAACTTGGTGTTATTTCTCGGAGTAATCGCAGATGTGTGCGACAGTCTTTATTGGCCAACACGCTGCACGTGTACAGTTGGGAGAACTGGGTGACATCGGTGCATCCCTTTGGGCTCAAGGCTTTTCAGCCCTCTCAGGAGGGAGCCCTCTGATGGTGCCTACCTGGTTTGTCGCTGTCACTGGATTGATTTCTTGGTTTATGGTGGTAATGTGTTCCAGGGTCAGATCTGCCACGCAAAGCTGGACAAGTGGTCCAGTCAGATGTACCAGGAGCCTGTGGCTGCCCCGGCGGAGGCCCACATGTTCGACCTGGACTGCCTTCTGTCCGACATCTCCGACACTCTGTTCACCATGACGCAGAAACCGTCTTCATGGACCAGTGACCACCACAACAGCGGTGAGTCCACACGCTGCACTTTTCAGAATGAAACTCGGCTTTGACGTTTGTCTCAAACGTGGAATCAAATAACTGGAAGAGTTTGAAACCAGACTGGAGAGCAGTGAGATCCAGCAGCTGGATTTTTTTATGCCTTTTCAATGCAGTTATTGTCAGAATCAACCTCACCGTCTTAGTGACTTAGAACTAGTTTTATGTACATGTATTTAGTCTTCTGTGAAAAAGAAAAAACACTCCAGTCCTGATCAATACATCACTTTGGCCTCAAAACAATCTTCTCGTCCTTATCGTGTTTTAAAATTCAACCTTAGATGGACAACAATGGATGATTTATTACACAATGTCAATAAAAATTAGGATAAAGAGAGGAAAAATACGAAGTACACCCCATCATTTATTAACTTGTAAAAATAAAAAAACGAATCACTTTTTATATAAGGCTTTCGGTTTTAGAGTTTTTTTAAAGGAATTTTTTTTTTTTTTACTGCGTGTCTTTAGTTCTTTGAAATATTTTTTTCTTCTCCAGCTTTGTTAAGGTCCCACCGCAGCTTCTCAGTCAGGTTGTGGTCCAGACTTTGACTAGTAGACCCTTTGGTTCATCTGGACTCTTCCAGTTCAGCCGTTCTGTTTCAGATTTCCTGGTGTCCCAGGGATTATTTTCCTCCTGCATGACGCATTTTCATCCAAGCTTAAACTGTTAGCAGATGGACTCACTGGTGTACTCTGGTGCACCGAGGCGTTCATAAGGTGCGCAGCTCCTGTGGCTGCAGAACAACCAGCCCTCCACCGCTGTGGAGGGCTGGTTGTTCTTGTATTCTGATCGGTTTTCACCAAAACCAGTGTTGCATTAAAGCAAATATCTCCACTTTGGTTTTATCTTTCCAAAACAATATTCCATAAGTGTTATTGTTTGTGGGTAAGTTATGAGGCGTTCTCCTGGCAGCTAACTGCTATCTGAGGCCTGTTGAGTTGGGTACCTTCTTACTTTGAGACAGAATTCGCCTCCACTCCTGACAAATGATGTCTTTATATTTCTCCACTTTTGAATAAACTTAAAACCATCCCATATTGATAGGCAGCAACAGCTTTTTTAAGATCACTGCTGATGACTTTCCTCTTTGGCATTGTGTTATTATGTACCTGCAGCAGCAACTTCCCAAAACATCTGCTTTTATCGATGTGGTCTCGCTTGCTGATGATCAGTGAATCAGGTGAATGGGAGTGGCAGCAGCTGGCTGCGGCTCCTCTGCATTGTTCAGCTGTAGTAAGCAGTGAAGCTCTACAGACTTCCACTCTTTGGCAATTATGTCATGTGTAATATTCAATGTGTTGCTGCTCAAATGAGGTCTTATCACAATGATATTTTTATTATGTTCAAACTTTAGATTTAGGCTGTATGTAACATACTTAAATGTATCAGTAGGAAATATTTGAAAGTATCTGCTGATTAATGCTTTAAAACTTCAACAGCCCCGTTCCACTTGTGATACATGAATTCTGAGACCTCCGTACCACTCCTATAATTAAGAAAAACAAAAAAAATTATAAAATGATCAAACAAAAAAATAAAACAAAATACTTTAAATTACCCAGTGCATTCAAAATTATAAAATAAACATATTTTGAATCTGTAAAAGACATAACCGGGAGTGTTTTTAATTTCAATGCATAATAAACACTTCCTTCACATCAGCTTTACCTTAACTAGGTGTCTACTGGTTGCTGAAAAACTTTAATTTTTGTCTGGAAAACAAATATATATATATATATATATATATAAATATATATATATATATATATATATATATATATATATATATATATATATATATATATATATATATATGGAATCTCACTTCATACAGCAGTACACTTCCTGGCCACATGAGGGCAGCACACAACCAGAGCTCGCTTGTGTCAGCGCCTGGCATAAGACTAACAAAAACAAGACATAAGACGCGTCAAAGTGCGCCTCTAGTGGGGAAAAGTGGTATAACTGGACGTGGCGTCGTCCGTTCATTAAGGAGGTATCCTCAGAGGCTCTTTTGTCAGCAGAACAGGTCTATATGCCACCATGTGGTCAAAAGTAATATTCCTTCTCAGAGTGGCTCCAATGCAGTGAACAAGGCAATACAGTATATATTAACTTATATTAACTTAAGTTAATATATGAAAAGATTCCTGACCCAGGTCTGTTGCAGTTAATGGTGGAAATGCATCTCAGCAGTTTTTATACGAAATGAATCAGAGTTTTTACTGGAGTGCATCCAGGCAAGCATTTATCCATCACTAACACCAGTCGTCATGGTAACAGTGCAATGGTATCGAGCACATTTGCATTTATCTTTAATTTGTAGAAAATTCAAACGGTTAACAAAATTAAAAATTGCAATTATTTTACGATCAACTGCAGTGAAGGGCATTGAGTTGTTGTTAATGCTGATTAAAAAGGGAATTGCTTGTCAGTTCTAAAAAAAGCACTTTGACTTTTCTGGGTTGCAGCCACATATTTGTCACCAGGTCTGGCTGATGAGTCAGTGGTTGGACCTATGGTACCCACTCCACAGATAAATAAACTCCTTTAATGAGAGATTTCTGTGTGTTCTCAGCGTACACCAGCAACGCAGACATCATCCAGCCCGGCCTGACTCCACTGCAGCCCAACCTGGATGATTTCATGGATATACCAGGTACTCTTCACCCTTCCACGCCTCTGTCTGTGTCTGTTTATCTGCAGATGGGATCTTCACACGCTGTCAAGAACAGCAGCACTCATCTATCCACCTCTTATTCTTTGTCCCACATCGTTAATCACTCAGTCCATACTTTGCGGCTGTAATCAATTTGGTTAAAAAAAATTTTTTATTAAACTTCTTAGGTTTTGCTTCAAAATATTTTGGAAGCAGAGTTTTCTAGTTGTATCACATTTTCTTTCTGCTGCATCATAGAGACAAGGAAACCACAGCTTCTGCCATTTCTCAATGGCAAGTCTCCACAGTTTGGATTTGTGTACTTGTGAGCTCGTATTTGCTGAGTACGACTCAGACGGACCTTCCTCGGAGAAGTGGCCGGATTCACTTTGGTCATTTCTGCTGTTTCGGTGTTCTCAGCGATGTCGCCGTTAACTGGCTCACACGTCTCTGAAATCATTGATAAACCAGCCACAAATCTGAAGTGAATAAAAAAATGACATTTTAACATGGAAACGTCTTAAATTACATTCTGCTGCACAACAACAGCAGTATTTTAAAATAAGATCCTACAATTATGAGGTTTCTCAGAAGTGTTTTTGCTGGTTGGCATCTATCGAAATCATGTATTATTCTGACTTTCCCAAAATGTAGTACATGCACGTATCTAATAAGTACTGCGTACGTACATGGATAATATACGATGTAGTACACATATATCTAATAAAGTGTAGTATGCAGAATGCAAACAAATGCTGAATCTAAATGTATGTGAGAGTAACCAAGATGGCCTGCTACTTCTGGGAAAACCTCTACCGTGCAACTGAACAGTCTGCCCCCCATCCCATGAAGCAATGCCCCGCCGAGCGGCCCGAGCGGCCACATTGTGCCCTGAGCATACTTGTTTTTGCAGTGACCTGCTACGTCCCGACAGAGACTGCCAGACCTGTCCTCAGTACATACTATCTTCTGCGTTGTATCTGCAGTATGTCGTATGTCCTCCTCCACAAAAGGGGCGGAGCAACAAATCAGCGGTAAAAATCATGTATAAAAATGTTTTGGTGAAACAAGTCAACTCAGATTCACTGATTCTTTTGTAAGTTTATAAGCTTGTAGTTGGCAGCGGGTCTTGATAGCTGACAGCAGGAGGGAAGAGCAGCTTCAGGCTGCAGCTCATGTTCACATTCACACTGGCTGCAGTGGTCTGGCCTTTGTGATACTCGCGGTTTAAAAATCCAGCCATCCTGCAGCAACCAGCAGGCAACCTGCCCTCCACTGCTCTAATGTGTGTGTGTGTGTGGTATTGTTCGCTCTTGCAGCACTGGCAGCGTCCTCTGAGATCAGCTGTCTCTTAGTCACAAGGCCCAGTGAGTTAACGAGTGTCTGTCAGAGTGACCAGGCCACGAGGTTAATTCATGAGCAGCCTTCATTTGAGCTGCTCTCAAATAGAAGTACAGCATGTCCTGCTGCTCGTCTCTCCGAGATGAAAACACAGACATTCTGGTACGTATTTCCCCATGAGATGTCGCGCTGCATTTGCAGCTTTGTGCACGTTGATGACAGACGTTCTCAGAAAAAAAAAAAAAAAAAAAAACTTGAATCGGTGCTTTGCTACAGGTGGCAGTTGACTTGATATTAGTTTGTGGAGGCTGTTGTTTAAAGTCAGCAGCATCAGATGGGAAGAAGCTGTTTTTAATCGCAAGCGTCAGCTTGCCAAAGTCAGTTGCCAGCATGACTCCGAAAATACGTGACCTGCAACAGACGAAGCAAGCACGAGGATTGAACGCAACGTACAGAGAGCTTCGCAGGGTTTTGGACGGCTGCAGATTGTTTGACTGCTCGGCTCATGCTTTGTTTAGTAGCTGGTATTTCTGAATCAAAGTCATGACTGAAATATCAAGTAGCACAATCCCTTCGATTCAAAGGAAAAGAATGAGCGCTTCTGATCGATTTTGTTCTTCTTTTTTTTTGTTGTCTACATTCTGGTTAATACTCAAACAGCTTGGAAGCTTGTGTATCTAATATACAGGTATTATTTTAGTATTTTGCTGTGTTTTTAGAAATAAGACATTCTTACGCTTTTCACCTTTTATTCCTCAAATTTGTGTGGAGACCTACTCGGTCACCGAACAAAGATTGGGTCTCAGACCGGGTTCCTGCAGAGGGAAATTCAGACAGATGCAGCAGTTGCCAGAATCTGGATTTATTTAGTGGTTAGACAGTGAGTAAACAGAGCATCACAGCCCGCTTCGACCAGGGCCGGCCCCTGGGGTCAGGGCACAATCGAATGATTAGACCTATGCATCAGCAATTAATCTACTTGGAAGCAGGAATGTCATGTTTTTGTGTACGTGTAGTGAATATGCCTGCATGGCTGCGGTGCGACACAGAAACAGAATCATTTTATAAGGTCACTTAGATAGTAGTAAACATAGTGGTAAATATAATTTCCCTTACTCCTCACCTGCTGGAAATAAAGTGCAGCCTGCAATTCTTATTCTTATGATCTTTCTTTAAGAATCTATTTGAAAAGGTTTACACATTTTAATGTTTAAAGGCGGATATAAATATACATTCTTCTCACACTCTTCATTAATGCAGCAACTGTTGTCACAGTTTAACCTAAAAAGCTGTTTTTGTTCCTGTATTTTCTTTTTATCATTGTCATTAAAACGTTGATCAAACAACACCGGGGATGCCTCACACTTCTGCAGTGAATTGTGCACATAAAAACTAAAAGACCAGAGGGAGGAAAGTGCTCAGTGTGTAATAGGAGACCCGGCCTGTTGCAGCGTAACAAACGGCACACTCAGGAGACTGGACAGACTCCAAAAATAAGTCTGGCATTATTCAGGATCTTTGTCATATTTATAAAGTTTTTCCACCAGAGAGCACTGTCTCACTTGTTATGCATGCTTGCACAGTGGGGAGAGAGGGAGGAGGGGGGTTATTAAAAAACAAATCCTATTCCTCTCTCGTATCTGATTGTCAGAGTTTGTTTTGGTTTGTTTCGTTGTATTTTGAATTCCTAAATACTACTTTTGTCTTTATCCTCAGTTCTGTTCCTTTGTAAACAACAGTCAGATTAACACTTCACCCGCTGTTTTCACAGATATTTTTATGAACTATCGGGGTCATCCGTCTGAGCAGACTGGTTTTGCTGACTGCAGCTATTTCGAGAGCTCATCCAGCTCCACGTTTGCTCCAGTTCCCTCCTCTGTGGAAACAACCCCTCAGCTACTTATCGACACCCAGCTGGCTAAGGTTGGGCTGCTGATAGTGTTCTCTCCTGCTTCATGTTATCAGAAGACAATGGCAAATGTTTACTCTGGAAACTCACGTTGCTTCTAATGTTTTGGTTTCTTTTGTTTTTCTTCAGCCCAGTGTGCCATCTGACAGTTTGCCCCAGCCCTCCACATCCAACAGTCAGTCAGAGCAGCCCAGACCGAGGCAGGACTGCCGTGAATACCACTCACCCAGCATCGTATCGGGACCTATGCCATATGGCCATCAGTCATACCATGATGCTCCTGTTTCGGTTTTTACCAGCAACGCGGAGCAGCTGCCCTCTGCAAGTTCTCCTTTTTTGCAATCAATGCCATCCCACAAGTTTGGTTACTACACAAGCACCAGCGGGGTCTCTACTGTCATCACTCACACCGCCTCCACCATGGGCGCCCAGGGCTCCGCCCACCAAGCTCATGGCTACTCTCAAGCAGCAGATGCGTACTCCCAGACCAGTGGCCACTCTCTCAGTTATCCAGCTGCCGCCCCTGAACTAGTCTACACGGCGCTCCCTTCTGTCACACCAGGCCACCGTTTCTCAGTCCCACAGCAGGTCTCCATTTCAGGGGTCCGAGGCAACCACAAGCAAAAGGCCGGCGGACCGAGGACGGCTGGCCCCACAGCGGCGCTGTCTGGTCCCTCGACCTCTGCCCCCATGCCCACCAGCTGCCTGGCTAAACTGCTCTCCTCCAGCGCACGTGAGCGTAAGTCAGTTCAGACACTCCAGCAACAGCTGGTAACAGAAAGAAGTGAAATAATCACATCAAACCTATTAACACTGTTTTTTATGCTTTCAGGAAAGCTCACACTTGGGTTTAATACTTCTCTAGAGACCACCAAAAGTCAGAGTGCAACGTCAACCAGCTCCTTGGTGAGTCTGAAATTATACAAATCATGATGGTCTGAACCATGAGTGTCTGAACCAGGATGGTCTGAACCATGAGGGTCTGAACCATGAGGGTCTGAACCATGATGGTCTGATCCATGATGGTCTGATCCATGATGGTCTGAACCATGAGGGTCTGAACCATGAGGGTCTGATCCATGATGGTCTGAACCATGATGGTCTGAACCATGAGGGGTCTGAACCATGATGGTCTGAACCATGAGGGTCTGATCCATGATGGTCTGAACCATGAGGGTCTGAACCATGAGGGTCTGAACCATGAGGGTCTGAACCATGAGGGTCTGAACCATGATGGTCTGATCCATGATGGTCTGAACCAGGATGGTCTGATTCATGATAGTCTGAACCATGATGGTCTGAACCATTAGGGTCTGATCCATGATGGTCTGATCCATGAGGGTCTGAACCATGATGGTCTGAACCATGAGGGTCTGATCCATGATGGTCTGATCCATGAGGGTCTGAACCATGATGGTCTGATTCATGATAGTCTGATCCATGATGGTCTGATCCATGAGGAGTCTGATCCATGATGGTCTGAACCATGATGGTCTGATGCATGAGGGTCTGAACCATGAGGGTCTGAACCATGATGGTCTGAACCATGAGGGTCTGAACCATGAGGGTCTGATCCATGATGGTCTGATCCATGATGGTCTGAACCATGATAGTCTGAACCATGAGGGTCTGAACCATGATGGTCTGAACCATGAGGGTCTGATCCATGATGGTCTGATCCATGAGGGTCTGAACCATGAGGGTCTGATTCATGATAGTCTGAACCATGATGGTCTGAACCATTAGGGTCTGATCCATGAGGGTCTGATCCATGAGGGTCTGAACCATGATGGTCTGAACCATGAGGGTCTGAACCACGATGGTCTGAACCATGAGGGTCTGAACCATGATGGTCTGAACCATGATGGTCTGAACCATGAGGGTCTGATCCATGAGGGTCTGAACCATGATGGTCTGATGCATGAGGGTCTGAACCATGAGGGTCTGAACCATGATGGTCTGAACCATGATGGTCTGATGCATGATGGTCTGAACCATGATGGTCTGAACCATGAGGGTCTGAACCATGAGGGTCTGAACCATGAGGGTCTGAACCATGATAGTCTGAACCATGATGGTTTTCCACATCAGTCTGCTTGTTTACTTGTGTTTATTACTGTTTATCTGAGCTCAGTGGAAAGTGCACCTTATTTCAGTGTTTTGCTTCCGTCTCATACTTCAGCCTGGAGTTTACTTGACTGACGTCACCTCAACGTTTTCACTTTTTTTTTCTTCTTTCATTTATGTGAAAGGACGCTTCTAAACGTATATTACCTGTTACTCAGCAGACGGGCAGCGGCGCTCATGTTGGTGGAGCTTCATCACAGCTGCAGCCGGGAGGCGGTTGGCACGAAGTGCGGACATCTCTCCAGAGCCAGAGCACCGCCATGGTCCACAGTGGACCCACCGCCGGTCCCTCCAGAGGCTCGGCTGTGTCTGCCCTGCTCACCCACGGCTCCACGCACAACGGCACAACCCTCCTCATTCCCAAGACTGAGAAACTATCGCCTGTCCAACTTTATGGCACGGACAGGAGCAGCTTGACTGGTATGCCCTTGCTGCTCTGTGAAACATGTCTTACTAGCACTCAATCATCTGTCGCCAAGAAGCATCCTGCAGGATGTTTCAACGATGTTGACATGTCACACTAACTGAGGGATTGTGGGTCGGACCCTAGTGGGCTGTACTAGAGCTCCGCTTTAACATAGCGTGTTTAGATATTCAGCAGGGATGATAGTGTTAGTTTCAAGTACTCAAGAATTTGTGGCAGCTTTTACGAGATGTTATTGTACACAGTAAGCTGCACGTGGTAGTTTGACATCAGGGGAGACGTCTGTTATGCAACTATATGAGTAAAATAGTTAAAAAGCATATGCACTTGCAACACGTAATGTAGAACCCGGGATGTTTCTGCATTTATAGCTATTCTAAACGCTCACTCTGGACTTTGCTGCACCAAAAATGTCCAAGTGTAGTAAAATGCAATGGAACAAACAAAAAAAACCCAAAAAGAAAACAACATTTCACATTGCTGCTTATCTATTTGGCTATGGTATTTTTGTATGGACATAGATGTAAGAAGTAAGAGAGTAAGTAAGTGATAGTTGTTTATAGAGCACCTTCACAGACACCAGTCACAAAGTGATTTACAATAAAAACGCAATAATAAAACGCGGTAGCGATAGATAAGAAAAAAATGAATGTTAACACAAGAATTTTAAAAATTGATCCTAAAACTGACTGGAACCCCCTTGAGGATTTTTTAAAATCGGAGTAATGCCTGGAGTTGGATAAAAGGTGTGCAGCTGCATTTTGAACAGACTGCAGCTCATTCAGGGATCTTTTGTTCAGACAGGTGAAAAGAGAATTACAGTAATCCAGATGTGAAGAAAAGCGTTAAATAATCATTTCCATTTCTGTCTCAGAAACAACATATCTTAGTTTTGCAGTGTTTCTTAGATGGAAAAAAGCTGAGCAAGTCAGCTGCTGAACATGAAGTAAATATTTTTACTTACATGTTTGTTTCTTTAAGTTCCTTTTCCAGCACATCCAGGTCAGACTTCTCCACCGAACCTTTTAGACAAAGCCTCCAACCCCGAGTCCCCACAGTCAGGCTTCTCAGGACATGGAAAGACTGAAACAAGTAAGGTAGGACATGCACTCTCATTTCCTTCACAACGTGACATTTGTCGGATCAAAGTATCATCCGATCTTCTTTCTTGTTTCTGCTCTCTGAATGTTGGGGTGGATTGTGCGTCTCTGTGGGCTCTTCCGGGCCGTGCCGTCTACAGCAAACAGAGACCAGGAGGATAACTCACATCTCTGCTGAGCAGAAGCGGCGTTTCAACATCAAACTGGGATTTGACACTTTACACAGCCTCGTGACGACTCTTAGCTCCCAGCCAAGCATAAAGGTAATCAGAAATGACGAGCAGCTGCATTTACAGATAAACGTGCTGAGAGGTGGAGGTGGCGAGCATCAAAGAGCAGGGAAGCCACTGCAGAGCTTAACTGGAAAACTGCAGTGTGACTTGTAATTGCAACTGAGGAAACATTTCATCCAGAGGAATGTAACCAGAGTAACACTTAAAATGAGTGTATCATTATGGCATGTGATCTGCACAAGTTGTAATCCGTTTGTGTCCCTGGCACAGATCAGCAAAGCCACCACGCTGCAGAAGACTGCTGAGTACATCAGTAAGATGCAACAAGAGAGAGCTCAGCTGCATGAGGAGGCTCAGAGACTCAGGGAGGAGATCCAGCACCTCAACTCTGCCATCAAGTGAGACCTTTAGATAAGCTGACTTGTTTTAGACTGAGAACTGCTGCCTGGACATCCGTCATTGCCTACACTGGGAGCTCTAAAACCCCGCTGGTATGAAAATTCAGGCGGCTGCGTTGTTGACTCGGTGTGTCTCGTCCTGCAGCGCTTGCCAGCAGCAGCTACCAGCCACCGGCGTTCCCATCACACGGCAGCGCTTTGACTACATGAGGCAAAAGTTCAGAGAGTACGTCCGGGCTCAGACTCTTCAAAACTGGAAGTTCTGGATCGTATCCTTATGACTGTAAAACCACCTTAAACCGTGATCAAACTTTTTCACACAGGCTTAGGAAAATGATTTGCATTGATTATTTGAACCCTATAATTCAGACTGGATGTCAAAAAATAAATAAAATAGTGTTGAAAAAACAAAAACAGCTAGAAAAGCAACTTATAAGTCATTTTTATTCGATCAGAGAGAAAGTATTGACTTAAATAAGGAAATAGACACATTTCTCCCAGCAGAGACCTGCAAACAAACTGAGATAAATTGAGGGTTTCATTACAGTGTGTGATATTGAAACAAAGTTCAGCAAATGTGGTGATTTTTGAGCTTTTAAGCTGCACTGCATTAATAACAGACACAATTCTGTTGTGGAAAACGCTGCATGGGTCAGGGCCGCTTATGAAAGCCAGATTCAGTCAAAGGCACAGCCGGACATGTTAAGAACCAGCCATTAAAGAAAAAACAAAACATCAGGAGGAAGTTCATTTACATCAGGTCAATGGAGGTGTGAACACTGCAAAAACAGACCCTCCAGAAAACTGGAGAAATCATACGTTTTTTGTTTAGTCAAGGTAGATAAGTTTATATTATCATTTATACACCATGCTGTTGCTGTAAATAAACCTCTCTCAGTCATCCAGTCTTCTGAGAAAACTACTTTGCTATACCTGAAGAATTCAAAGCATATACACTTGTACGACACCTTAAAATGTCATTATTAACACTCTGGTGCCTCTGAACAAAGTTGAATTTAGCCTAATGAGCCCATAACATTAACTGGGAAGCCATATATCGGCAACCTGTTGCTGCTGTTAATGATATTTAGTCTTTCTTTCAGTTACTGTCAGCAGGTTACAGATGGTTGCAGCAGAAAATGAGAACAAGCGACTTACCCAACCTGTTTCTATTGTCACTGTGAAAAGCGTGTCAAACATACTGTATAACCATTCATCCTTTCAAACTATTCAGCAAACACCAATTAAGTAGTTAATTAAATTAACCTCCATTTGCTACAATAGGTTGCTAGTATTTGTAAACTTGCCAACAGCCCGCAGGCACCAGCGTTAACTTTTTGAACCTATCTGGACCTATCTGGGTTTTTCTGATTGCGGTTTATCACTGAACATGTTTTATCCAGCATCTTTGCATCGTCGGAGTTGGCAGCTCGGCTGATGTGGCTGCTGTAGTCAAGCTTTCATCATAAAAGGCACCACATCCGAGGTCATCTGTGGCTGCGGCGTGCACATGTGCAAGGTTACGTTTAAAGACAGGGAAGGGAAAAACGACCGGCAGCAGATCGCGGTGGAAAACTGAGATGCTTCAGACTGCTGTTGAGTGTCAAATCAAAGTGTCAAGGAGCTGACGTGTGTGACTTGAGTCCGAGCCACAGACGCCAGTCTCCATCTCTGAGATTGTCACGTAAAAGATGCTTATGTCAGAAAGCAGTGAGAGACGCATGTTGCTGGTTTTGTTGACAGTAATGGTAGACAACGGCAGCCTCATGCTGTGAACATGTTAACGCCATCCTTCCTTACCTCAGCATCAGTTCAGCATCATCATTGAGCCTCTGTTTGAGTCCTATAATGGAATGGTGTCCACTGCCAGTGTGGAAGACCTGTGTCGATCCACTCTGTCCTGGCTGGATCAGCACTGTGCCCTGCCTGCCCTGAGACCCAGTAAGTCCAGCACAGATCTCAACCCATGTTTCTACAGCTGTTCTCTGTATCTTATCGTATGGGCTATAACCCTTTTGTTCATTGTCTTGTTCGTTTCCTCAGTGGTTCTGAGTTCACTCCGTCTCCTAAGTACCAC
The DNA here is from genome assembly GCA_014839995.1 of Xenentodon cancila. Classification (NCBI taxonomy): domain Eukaryota; kingdom Metazoa; phylum Chordata; class Actinopteri; order Beloniformes; family Belonidae; genus Xenentodon; species Xenentodon cancila. The sequence continues at coordinate 22,928,929 of CM026213.1, read as the reverse complement.
CACACCCATCTTGACAGATCCAAGCTTACTGCCAGAGCAGGCCACCCTCGCCGCCACCCAGGGTGACCCTGCCGCTGCCATGGACCACTCCTTTGAGCCCGCTCAACTGTAACTCGCACCGCTGACCTTTGAGTACAAGACTCAGTGGAAACCCACAACAAGACCCAGAGTTCCCACAGGTCAATGAACAGCCAGTGGACTCAACCCTCAGCTCCAAAGCTGTTAACTCTGTTGATATCACATGATAATATTTCCAATAAAACTCACTGAGCTTCAATGAGCAGGTATTCTGGCACATTTTATGGGAGCTAAATGTGATTAATGCCTGCAAACAATCTGTATGAGAAACAGCAAGAGGAACGCTCGTTTCTGCAACTATAGAACAGCCTTATCGTTACACTTTTCACATCCTATTTCCTCTCCAATTGAGAGGAAATAGGAAACAATTGGAGACAGGCCGGGACTGCAGACGGGCCGGTCCATTGTTCGAACTGTCTTTTTCTGCAGCTCTGCTTTTTTTTAATGTGTGCGAATGTTATTTTTAATTTTCTTGTTGAAAATCAATGCACAGATGTCCCTGGAAAAGACGGGGTCTTGAAGACAGCGCACGCTGCTCTGAAATCTCACTGGCTTTTCTTCTTTGATTCTGTCATCGCAGGAGTGTTAACAATGTTTTCAAAGGGCACTGATACAACATCACAGAGTCTGGCTTTTGGACTTGCTGCTGAATGGTCTGGGCCAAAGAGGTCGTCTTTAAAAAAATAAATAAATAAACAAACAAAAAAAAAACAGATCAGGAATGTTGGTTTGTTTTACCACAATATGCATTTCCCCTGTGTGAGGGTCCATCCCATGTGCCTCTGAGCCCAGAGATGTACTGTAGACACCACTTTTGGAAAAGGTTACTGTGAGGATTTTCTTTTATTATTATTATTATTTTTTTTTTTTTTTTTTTTTTGCAAAGCAAAATTTTGTGAAATTAGTTGTGAATCTAACTCCTATATGACAAAATATTTGACATAGCTTTCCCAAGGTAGTCACATGCTCAACTGGTTATGTCAACCATTGATGAATCAGGGTTGTTGATGCAGGATCATCTGAGGGATCGAAGGTTGGAAGTGTCCAGCTTGAGTTGGCACCTTTGTCCTTTACACAATGAAATTCCAGTCCTTGAATCATATCAGGATGCTTTGCTCTAAAGAAGGAAACATGTGAAAATCCCTTCCAACATTCCTTGAAGGAACATTACTTTTAAACATTCCAATGACTATCTGGCCATTTTCTGGGTAGCGGATCTTCATAAAAGCGTTATCAATGAAAGCAGCATTTTATTAATATTGCTTTTGTTCCCAAATAAAGAAAACATGTAATCACATTGTCTACAAATGATTAAAAGTCAAAACTTTTTTTTTATAACTTTCCCTATTGTCCCCTCTTTTTCTGATTTGGGACTGTACTTCTCTTTTTATTACTTCCCAAAAGAAACAGGAAGCACCAGTTGACAAATGCCGCTCTTCTTGATTCCTTGCACATTTCTCCTATGATTTTGTTTGTAAATGATATTGCTGCCATTGTTTTTTTAAAATATAGACTGATTATTTATTGTCATAATAAAACCCACATTTTCTTGTTCTCTGCCAACAAAGGTTGGCAGTTTACCTGGTAGATTTTGCAGACTAAATCAGTGGTGAGGACCGTGAAGCGGTCTAGATCTATCCTAGCAAAATTACAAATAGTAAAGAATGGTCTGACCTGGTGATTGTGCATAAAAGTGCTTTATAGCTGTTTTGATGGGAGATTTAAACATCTCAGTTATACAGTTTCTATTAGCAGTTTCTCCTCTCTTGTGTGAAGTTTGTCTTTTGGAAGAAATCACGTTCTCTGTTGGTATGCAGAGCAGAGGACGAGCTCTTTTGTACAGAAACTTCAAGAGAGTCGCCCCTCTCTCCTGATGTCTCTATTCTCCCGCTTCAGTCAGCTCAATGTCACCTTGTGCTGCAGTATCTCCTCCGGCTTGACGGGGGGCGCTGTGCTGCAGTCCCGGTCGTGCGGCGCGGCTTCGAGCTTTTTGTTCCCGGAGCTGCTCGGTCGCTGTCCACTTCAGCACCACAAACCGAGCGGAGCCGAGCGGAGGCAGCGGAGGAGGAGAACCGGCTCAGCATCAGCACCAGCGCCCACCAACAGCTCCGCGACGGCAAAAATACTGAACAACACCCGCATAAACCCGCGAGAGGCGCCGACTCCACCGAGGCAGACGAGGTAAGAGTTCCCCCAGAAGATCAAACGGGGTTAAGTTGTGGCATAACGGTCGTCCCTTCCCTTCCTGGTTCATAAACACTGGACGGACACATGAAGGGGGTGTTTATGTCCTGTTTGCGGCGCATATGTTTACGCCGTGGTCGGTTTGATGGAGACAAAGACGCGCACTTTGGTGAAGACGAGGCTGTGCGTGTCTCCTTCGCTTCGTGGATGCTGATGTTTTCACAACTCGTCGTTTTCCGCGCAGCTTGTTGGCCAGCTGCCTTTTTTTTATTTTTTTAACGTCTCCGTGTCTCGACTGCTGGATATTTAATGTCTCCGCAGCCATATTTGCGAATTAAAGGGCGTATTGTTTTGTTAAGCCACCCACACTCGCGTTTACCTGCAGAACTGATCGGCATTTGAAGTCTGACATTTATTATTACGCATCTACAAACGCGTTTGCCTGCCTGCAGCTGTGTTTAAACGTGTGGATGTTGTTGTCTTTAACAGTTTTACAGAGGATTATCTTAAACCCTGGACCCGTAGTGACGGTGAATACTTTGGAAAAGTTGCTTGAGACGGCAGTGTTATGTTAGTTGCGCTGCTATTATTTGGCAGAAAACTGTATGTATTTATAATGACACTTAAAATTAAATTATAAACTGTAACTTGACTTGTTATTTGACAACGCTGAGCCTCGTCAGTTTGAAGAGCTTTATGTTTTATTTGTTTTTGAGACAGATGACAGGCATCACTTGGTGAAATTTGGCCTATCTACATTCAGTGGATTTAATATCCTTTGAAGGTGTTTATTAATTGATTTTATATAAGTGAAAGTCACAACTTAGTGGTTGATTTGCAGTCGTGAAGGCCATGGCACCGGTTCCTAGTTAGTTAAAATCATCAACCTGTATAAAATAAAATAAAGAAATGCATCAAATTAGTTATGAAAGCAAGATTTTATATTGTATTTGGATACTGGGGCGGTAAGACGGCGTAGTCCAGCATAAATCCCTGCAGTGGTAGCAGAATGACACTTCCACGTTTCCTGTCACATGGTGATGATTTTTCTGTGCTGGTGGAGAATTTGTAGTCAAGCAACTAAGGCAATAATCATTAGCCTCCACCCAAAATTACATTACGATATGCAGTTGTGTGGCAAATTTTGCAATTCCCTCTGCAGTCCTTGCCCATGTAGAGGATGATTGCTGAACACCACATGAATCAGTAATCAGAGCCCGGTTTGTGGCATGCTGCTCCGCGGAGACAGGAAAAGTCAGCAGGAGCTGCGTGAGTGGCAGGACAGTGACAGCGTGGAGTTGATACTCAGCTGCACAGGACTCCAGCGCCGCTGTGCTGGCCTGGCCGAGCTGAAAAATCAAGTGTATCTTTGAAAGCCGTCTTCCATTTTGTCACCGCGCTGCTGTTGGGAAGATAGGCCCAGGTGAGGTAAGAGGCTGATAGAGGGGATTAGCCTGCATTAGGATGTGGTTGCTCATGGAGCTGTGAGGGACATGCCAATCTATCTTCCTCTGCCGTCTGTCTCTCAGCTGCTCCGTGTGCTCAAAGCTTCTGCCTCCTGCCTCCTGCCTCCTGCCTGCTCCACGTTCATATTGTTCCTAGATGAGCTGCGATAGCCCCCCTCCCCACTCCGTATCACCACTCTGCAGCATCTCAGTGTTTCCCCCTGCCACATGCAGCCACTGTCTGTGCACACTTCCCCTGCGCTCTTCTCTCTTCTCATCCTGCTGGCAGAAACACACACACACAAAAAGGCTCCTCCTCCCGTCCTAATTCCTCTATCTTCAGCTCTCCTGAAGGGCAAAGCCCCGGGAGTGGGAGAGATCCTAGTGGGGCACAGAGGAGGCAGGATGTGAAGGTGGATGCCAAGTGGAAGCCCACAACTGCCACACATTATCCCAGAGCTGGGTCTGATAATGTGCAGAGCTGATGTATCTTTTTTTTTTTTTTTTAAAGAAAGCTGTGCTTGATAGATGGAGACTGAAGAACCAACAAAATCTGCTGGAAACATGATTTTCTGGTTTTCAGTGAGACATCAGTTCAGCGTGCAGGTCAAGTGTCGTCAGTTTAGTTTTCAGTATCAACTCTGAATCCATTTATGTGTTGATTAAAAAGTTCAAATATGACTTGTGCATCATCTGTAGGTGATGCCTCTAAAATGAATATTAATTAAAAAGTTACAAAGTAAAAAGGGTCCTTTAATATTTTCCAGTAACCCTCTTGAGTCAAAGTTGTTAAAATTTCAAGTATTTTATTGACTGCCCTATAAATGGTTAAAGTGGTAAATTAAATTAGATTTTTTTCAGTGTTTGTCAGCACTGCATTCCCAGAAATACTTTGTTCTTGACTGTCATCATACTTCTCTTCTTATTGTTGTACTTTAGTCACAGTTGTGCTCGTAAAAAAGAATGTCACAGTGTTGACAAGTTGAATTTCTGTCAGTTTTATACTTTACTGTCTATTTCTGCATATGCAAAAATCTGATAAAGCAGCGGTAAACATTTGTGAAATACACTATATAGTCTCATAATTAAAGCAACACAAATAAACTTTTGTGATTTCAGCTCATAGCAGAGGCCACAGCTATAACTGCAGCTGTGATCTAGTTTCATCCTTGTGCATGGGTGATATAGTGCTCTAAAGCCGAACGCAGTTGTAGTGAGATGACCAGGTAGCTTTAGGTGGTGTTTGTCTTTTTCTGACGGTACGGATAGAAAAGTACGAGAGCTAGGCAACGCTTCCTGAGAATAATCACACATTCCTTCTAACGAAATTCAACTTCCGTTTTAACAGGAAAACACTTTAGTGTAACTTTAAATCTTTCTGACAGAGGTTTTCAAAAAAACCTAGAAAATAAGCATATAATTTAGGCTTTCATTCTAATCCCTTTCTTAAACCTGAATTTTAATACCCTTCCCAGGAAGACAGAATCCACAGTCCCCATCCCTCATCACTTTCAGTCTGTGAATTTTTCTCAAAGTCTGCTTGTGTTTTGTGTTATATTTTTAAGGTACCGTGGAGGGGGTAACCCCCGGATGCTAAAGTCTCATATAAGCGTGTGTTTATCTGAAGTTAAACACAAGCTTATATGAGACAAATATGACATATGACACACATTGAAGAACGTGAATTATTTTTGCTGTTTCCTCAGGAAGACCTAACAAAAGGAATTCTATAGTGCCTATTGTGGTTACAGCAAGAAAACTGTGCATCTGTCCTTTAATAACAATGGCAGAAAAAAAAAGAAAGTCAAGTAGAAACAAAAATCCCTACCTGTGACGATCGCATCTTTTCAGGCTTTAAATCAGAACAAGTGTTTAAAGCACCAGCATACTGGTTGTGGTACTCCGAATCTGCAGAATCACACTTGTAGGCAGACTGTTGGACCTTTCTCTTATCCACGAAGTTCACCTGAGCTGAATCATCTCCACCCACCCTTCATCCTGAGCTCCAGTGGTCAGAAGGTAGTACACTATATTGCCAAAAGTATTCACTCACCCATCCAAATAATGGGAATCAGGTGTTCCAGTCATTTCCATGGCCACAGGTGTATAAATTCAAGCACCTCGGCATACAGACTGTTTGACTATTTGTGAAAGAACGGGTCGCTCTCAGGAGCTCAGTGAAGTCCAGCGTGGAACTGTGATAGGATGCCACCTGTACAACAAATCCAGTCGTGAAATTTTTTCGCTCCTAAATATTCCACAGTCAACTGTCAGCTGTATTATAAGAACATGGAAGTGTTTAAGAATGACTGCAAGTCAGCCACAAAGTGTTAGGCCACATAAACTGACTGAGCAGGGTCAGTGAATGCTGAGGCGCATAGTGCCAAGAGGTCGCCAACTTCCTGCAGAGTCAATGGCTACAGACCTCCAAACGTCATGTGGCCTTCAGTTTAGTTCAAGAACAATCCGCAGAGAGCTTCCTGGAATGGGTTTCCATGGCCGAGCAGCTGCATCCAAAACATACATCATCAAGTGCAATGCAACGCGTCTGATGCAGTGGTGTAAGGCACGCCACTACTGGACTCTGGAGCAGTGGAGACACATTCTCTGGAGTGACGAATGGCGCTATAGAGTCTGGGTTTGGCAGTTCCCAGGAGAACAGTACTTGTCTGACTGCATTGTGCCAAGGGTAAAATTTGCCAAGTGAAAGAAACTCTGAATGCTTCAGCATACCAGGAATGTTTGGACAATTCCATGCTCCCAACTTTGTGGGAACAGTTTGGAGCTGCCCCTTCCTCTTCCAACAGGCCCATAAAGACCTGGATGACAGAGTCTGGTGTGGATGAACTTGACTTGCCTGGACAGAGTCCTGATCTCAACCCGATACAACACCTTTGGGATGACTTAGAGCGGAGACTGAGAGTTAGGACTTCTCATCCTACATCACTGTGACCTTAGAAATGCGCTTCTCGAAGAATGGTCAAAAATTCCCATAAACACATTCCTAAACCTTGTGGACAGCCTTGCCAGCAGAGCTGAAGCTGTTATAGCTGCAAAGGGTGGGTGAAGGCAGGTGAATTAATACTTTTGTCTATATAGTGTAGACTGAAGTATTTCTCATCCCACATGCAGACTCTCCTGCTTTCTGCCTTATTCTTTTGAAGACTTTGTTTCTGACGTTTCGCCCCATTTCTCACAGAGTTGCAGCAAAGCACGTGTATCATCGTGCATGTCTTGTTTTGTCTGGTGTAACTCGAATACAACTCTCTGTGGGGGATTCTGCTATTTTTGCTTCACCCTGCTCCTCTTTGAGGAAGTTCACACCGCAGCTATTGGAGGAGACCGTGAATCTCTTGGATGAACGTAAAGATGCAAATATAAGTAACTACAGTGTAACTGTTTAGACCTCCTTGTCCTATACCTGTTATTTGCTCAGTGTTGCACCGATCCAACTCATGAGAGCTAATCCACCCTACCAGACCTGCAAAAGAATCTGCAAATTAAACTCACCTCTCTCACCGCCACAGCTGTCTTTTTATGGTCTAACTGTTGATTAAAGTAGTTTGCAGTTAGGTAACACAGCAGTCAGGGCATCAGAGGACCTCCTCCCTACACGATGTGTTTGTGTTAGTGTGTGCTTGGGAGAGGAGGGGAAGATGGACCAGTGAGCGACTCATGCAACCTCTGCACACAATGCTTCTGCAACCTACATCTAAACCAGCTTAGGAAAGTTCATTTTGAAATGTGAAAGGTTACAGATTAGTAGTTATCGTGCAAAAACTAAATGTGCACCCAACTGCTTTAATTACTCAAAGGGGCACACTGGTAGACTAAACTAGCAAACTGACTACAGACAAGCAAAGAGGAGACAAACGACTGCATATCGACAAACCTAACGACAGACGCTGAAAGGCAAACAAAACATGGAGAGAACCAATGTACAAAAGCTCCTACTCCAACATAACTCTTTCAAAATAAAACTGGAAGTCAAGCAAACAAGATGAATACCATCAATGACAGGATAAAAGGCTGAACATTACCAACCAGAACTAAGAATGATGACAAAACAAAAGAAAAAAATAAAACAACCGAGATCAAATCTCAAATCCGTAACCCATACCTGCCTGTCACTGGTCGCTCTCTGTCATCCACTTGAAATAGCACTTTACTTTGGAGGTTGGTAATGAATTCTTTCAGTGGTTTGGACAAGAAATATGTACCTTTGTAATGCAACTTAAGTTTTAGGTCGGCTTCCTGACTGTGAGAGGCATTTAAACAACGTGCAAGATCAAGGCAAGGCCTGCTTCTACTTCTGATCAAAGGGAGCTCAGCCCCAGATTCATCCTCATCAAGAGGCAGAAAAACATAAGATAAAATTTAGATCAGGCTATAATCTGAATAATTTAGCCTAGTGAGGTGGGGGAAGTCTCATTTTATCCTTTGCTCACTGATATTTGTTAAATAGAAAAAAAATGTTTCATTCATTAATTTCCTTTTATACATTGTTACATAATTAAACATTGTTATCTGTTACAGTCGTTGCATTCTTTTGCAACACACTGATTTGAGTTGCATGTGATTTAGGGATCACATGTGACTGCAACACGTGCACATGGGAGAGAAAGGTGTGTGTGTCTAAACAGACACATTAAATGGCATTACTGAAGTCAATACAGTCAAGAAGAAATGCCGCGCTCATTCTGAGTTGGGCCTTTTTGAAGGTTTCACACAGTTACTGCTCAAAGGGCAGGGTTTGAGTGCTTGTTAGCAATCTCTGGGCTCTCTGTGTGTATAGAGAATGTGTGAGTGTTTACGGTACAGTCCCCTAGGGATCCACTTCCTTTATCCCAGTGACTACAGAGCTGCTTTGATGTTCCTTCTTAGAGGAGAGGTGGAGAGGAGGGAGGAGAAGGAGGGAAAGGATGCAGGAGACAAAGATGTCAGAGATGAAGGTGTGGAATGGAGAAAAATCTGTAATTTTATATTAATGAAATTTTCCATCTCTTTGGGAGGGGGCAGAGGTTTTCTTCTAATCTATTGATGATGTCATGGTGCTTATGTTGCACACTGTTGGTGCGTCAGCAAAGTGAGAGCAAAATGCCAGAAGAACCGGGGGGAGGGCAGGCGGCAGGAGAGCGTTGTGCTTCAAGTGTGCGGTATATCAGGGTGGTCATGTACATAGCTGTTCTCCATCAGCTCATGAATTATGCAGGGGAACGGTGTCCGTTTCTATCAGGTGATCGCGGTGTACTTTTCAGGGTGAGTTAGGCTGTGTGTGTGTGTGTCAGTTGTGGGGTGGGTGGATGTGTGAAATAGAATGGTGTGAGGTGCACTGACAGCAGCTGCTGCACCCTAAACACCCTCCACACAAAACCATCTGCCATGCAGACTTCAAAGAATTAACTCCCCCCCCCCCCCCCCCCCCCACACACACACACACACACACACTGACACACTCCTCCTCCATCATTGTCTTTTTAGTAAACAAAAACCACATACAAAAGAAGAGCACAGTTGGTCTGTCTGTCCATCCATCTGCAGATACATTCATCACAATGATTTATTCTTTAATCTATTTGTCTCTTATTATTTACAGGTGCAAACATTGATATTGTTGTGTTTCAGTGCAAAACTCATGTTCAGTGTTGTTGTGTAGGAAGCTGCAGGAACTGCCATCGTGTTTCTGTTTCTCAGAGTCAGGTTGGATAAACTTTCCAGAGTGGATCAGCTGAGGGAACTCACTCTACAATCGCATGAAGTGAAGATTTATTTTCTTCCATTAAATATTTTCAGCCTGTAAGAGGAAGGCAGGCTGGAGTGAGAATTTTTAAAAGTGCATAACACTGCGACGAAGGAGGGCATCAGCACCAAGCATTTGAACCAGCTACTGAATGAACACTTATGTATGTTCACAGCTCCATTGTTCCTCTTCAGTGCGGAGCTGAAGCCGTTTACGTGCACCTGTTTCTTCAACACCAGATTCCATTGACAAAAACAGGATTTAGTTCTCTGCTGGTCTGCTTCTGCCTCGGACAGTTAGTCTGTTTGTGTTATTATTGTCCGGGTTGTGAGGACCCGGAGCCTGGCTCACACACAGGAGGATGAGAAATAAATACTTAACAAACCCAAAGGTGCTGACAAAACAAGCAATCTAAATCAGTTCAAATAATCCATCCATCCATTATCTGTACCCGCTTTATCCGTTTCTGGGTCACGGGGGTCTGTCGGAGCCTATCCCGACGCATATCAGGCGAAAGGCAGGGGTACACCCTGGACAGGTCGCCAGTCTATCCAGGGCCACATACAAACAACCAATCACACTCACATTCACACCTAGGGAGAATTTAGGAAGATCAATTAACCTACGCTGCATGTTTTTGGACTGTGGGAGGAAGCCGGAGTACCCGGAGGAAACCCACGCAAGCACGGGGAGAACATGCAAACTCCACACAGAAAGACCCACCGGGCCGGGAATTGAACCGGGAACCTTCTTGCTGTGGGGCAACAGTGCTAACCACTAAGCCACCGTGCTGCCCCAGTTCAAATAATATCCAGCATAATCTAGGTAAAGAGTGGAGGGAATAAGCAACTAGACTGGTTGGGGAGATGAGCATCTGGCACTAAACAAAGGAAGCCTACGGGTATAAATACGGAGGGAGGTAATGAATAATGACAAAACAAAATAAAACACGAAATAAAGTGCAGAAAAAAATTGTAACAAAACAGAAGATAAATAAAGCAAAGTAGAGCAGTAACACGAACTAGAGCAGATACTCGGTAGGTTTACGGTCCTTGACCGTTGGTTCTTGTCTCCATTACCAGGAACGGCCCTGCAACAAGATTTATTGACTATTTCAGCATGGGCTTGAAAAACTGCTGGATGAGGGTGTGCGGTTGGTTCGGGGCTGACTGGATCTGCTGTGGGCAGAAGAAGGTCGTGCATCCCTCTTGAGTGTTGAGTCTTCTCTCCTCGTCCATCAGAGCCATCGTCACGCACGCAAACACAGCAACCAGAAACACAACATCTCAGTTCCGTCTCTCGTTATTCTAGTTTGCTTCTTCTTCTCTTTCATTGCAGGTTGGCAAAAACCTAAAGTGGTGCATCTTTGCATCACCACCAACATTATCTGCACCTGCTTCTTTTTCCTATCCAAGCCAACACTATCAATAACTCATCTTTTTCACTATCATTCTTTCCATTTCCCCGAGATTCGCTCAGTCGCATGTTGGGTGGCATCAAGACATGAATGTTCAGTGTGTCTCCAAAAGGTCCGGCTGAAAAATACATAAACTCACATCTGTGCTGGAGTTTATTGACTTATACTGCATAACGATTCCGCACTGTAAAAGAAAAACAATGCGTTTTTGTTTGCTCTTTTCAAATGAAGTGCAGCATTTTTTTCGTTGGGGTCAAGAGATCAACGCCAATTTTTGACTTGGAAACCGTAACGCACCTCAAATGTGAGAAAACCATAGATATGAACGAGCAGACTATGTTTTAATTAGGAAACTGACTTTATCACTTAAATTGGCGCCTTAAACTAAAACTTCAACGAGTTATCTATTTGCACATTCTCTCGAGCCGCATACAGTGGAAGTGTTCTTAATGATGATGCTTAGCTGCACAAAGCCATGGTGTGACGGCGGGTTTTGTTTCCGAGTATTCCTGAGAGGACTCACTAAATCCACCCGCTGTGAGATGGCTGTGCAGATGAATCGAAGTGAGTGGGTGAAATGATCCTCTCAGCAGCCCCTTCTACTGCTGTCATAATCCTGAGTGGGTGATGTGGTGAAGAGGATCGGGCAAAGACGAGATGATGACTCAGGGAGCAACGATCACTTGAGGAAGTGAGACAGAGCCTCAATGACGCCCTGTTTGGTGATTTACAAACCTCTCCCTCTCACCCATTAAAACGCTATTTACAAGTGTAGGCTAATATAACCCCTCACTGCCTCAACTTCCAGTTTATGCAAATTACTTCAAAACTGTTACATTTTAGGAGCATTTGTTTGGATTGTGCGCGAGCTGTTGAATCAACACAATTTTAAATGAATTGTGTTTAATTCTTTGTGATGAGTGACAGACAGCTGCGAACTGTGTGGCTGAATCTCTTTTAGTTCCCCCAGAGATGCAAGAAAAAGGCCAAGGACGCCGAGGAATAAAAAGCCGGAAAAAGGTGACGCTGCAAGCAAAAACTCTGCTGAAAAGATGAACGCGTGCTCTGACCTTCTCCATCTTTTCTTTGTGGAGAATTCTGGAAATTTACATCAGCCCCGACTGCCGCAGACACCAAGCAGCTTTCCACTATTTTAGAGCAGAGCAGACTTGGATCAGCAGCTTATTCCCTTCCTCCTCAGCTCGGAGCAGGTGGACATCGGTGGCTGCATGTAGCAGTTTGACTTTTGTGTTAAACGCACACTTGTGCGTTGTTTTAAGTTGGACTGCAGAATAGTGTGGGTTTAAAGCAGCTCATCGACTCTCTCTCCTCTCTGTCATAAAGCTGTTATGGGGGATGGGGCAAATCTGTCAATTCATCTTTATGATTATGTAAAACTGCATCTCTCCAAGTGCTTTCTGTGTCTGTGATTTGATGATGTCCAGAGTCAGACCTATAAGCAAAAGGCTCAATTAAACAATAAACAACCAATTTAGTAGAAAGTTCTGAGAACTAACTGATTTTTAATCTATCCATTGATTGCTCTGTAGCTTGTAATAATGGACACTTAACACCACAGGGATGCTTTTTATTTGAACAAAGGGTGGTTTGGAAATAAAAAGGATGTTAAAAATGAAAAAAATACATTGGCACATATGTGAGTGTGTTTAACAGTTGCCATAGCAACTACCCTATTACCCTATTTTTAGTATACACGTAGATTGCATAGACAAGAAGTTAGAAGCATGGGGGAGAAAAAAGAAAACTGGAGTGACACTGTCATGTGGATGGCACTGGGCTATGCAAAAGTTTGGGAACCCCTCCTTGAAATGGTGGTTTTGCTTTGGCTTTGACTGGTGACTAGTCCAAGGTGTCTTTTCCAAGGATGAAGACGGGGTTAATTCTTCTGTTTTGCTGTGTTTTAGAAGGTTTTGGAGAGGCGAAGTATGTAAATGTTTTGGGCACCTCGAGAGCTTTTGCTCTCTGAAAACTATTAGGGAAGGTCTCAGACTTGAATTATTTTTATGGCTCTTACTTCTTGATGTTTTTCGTTAGGAAGGAAAGGTGATGCAAACGTTAAGGCTTTTTAGTTCACATCTATCCTTGTCCTTAGAATCAGCAGCCACAAACTCCTCTTACTAAAATTGACAATAATTCTTCTAAGCCTTAGAAAAGCTGTAGGAAGATGGCTAAGAGTCTTTTAGATAGTGTAACAGAGGATAAAACCAATACAGGAATCCTTTATAATTTAAGTTTTTGCTTATTGCAAAAACTAAACCACCCTTACGCACCAAATGACTCATAGCTGGCGACTCAAAGTGCTATGTCGCCAAAGTTAAACGCACCTTTATGATCCTTTTCAAAGACATCGTTACCACGCTGAACACGGAGACTGCTTTTGCATCCATTACTATGCTCTTTTTTTTGTTTCATTAACGCGTTAGATAGTGCTGCTAAGGAAGATGCAGGGGACGGGAGTCCAAACGTATTTTGGATGTTTTTGGCCCATAGCAGCGAGGGAAAACCGCAAGATCTAGACGCTCCTTCCTAAGAGTAATCGTGTGTTCCCCCAAATCACATTGAAACTGATAATTTAACAAGAAACCGTCCTCTGCGCCACAGGAACTGGGATAATTAACATGCTTTTGCAATATGACGATCCAGTTTTATTGCTGTAAGTATTTTAACTTGATATTATGATTTACTGCAGATTTTTATATTTTGTTTTCCACAAAACACCTGATACAAAATATAAATATAAATATAAATCGCTTTAATAGATTCTATAGTAATTTCATATGCAAAAAGAATTTGAACGGATATGTTTATTGTCACCTGTGTCACCTGTATTACCATGGAATTATACTCTCTTGCTCTTTCTTATAATGTGTTAAACCCACTAATTCTTATGATTTGTATGTATTCATAGACGTCCTACCTTCATGTTAACTTCCACATGTCCGTTTGGAAGTAAGAGCTACATCACATAATTCTGGTGGTCCAAAAGAAAAGAAAAAAACAATTATTTTTAAGAGTAGATTTTGTACAGTTAGATTTTTTTTTTTTTTTTTAACAAAATCAAATTAAACTCAGCTGAGACTGGGTTTTCCACCAAAAGAAGTAATTTTCAGGACTTTTTACATGCATATTGTTTTTGAACTACACTATACTTTAACTGTACAGCTAAGTGAGCAAACCAAAAAGAATAAAATTAACAGGTGTTACTTTTTCATGCTGCAGAGCCTTAACACATGTCTAATTGGATCAGAGTGGCAGTGTATTCTGTCAAACAAAAGGGCATTCATATTGCAATCCCATTGATTTTGCTACCAGCATTCTTATGAATATTGGCTTCACTGTTAAATTAAATTGAACAAAATAAGTGACTCACATAGATGAACACAAAGAGGAAGAACAGCTTGTTTAATACCTCTGTAAGGGTCGACACACAGAGAGCCCAAAAAGGCATGTTCACCTCGAAACAGCAAGGCAGTCGGCTAGTATCTGAGACATACCGTAGTTACATGTACTGGCCATGGGTTGCAGATAATCAATTATTTAGGAGCTGTCTGTCTGACCAGCCCTGAGAATGTGAATCTGAACCATATGTACCAACCAAACATATCTGACTGATATGTAAGCAGGAAGAGCTGTAATGTGGTAGCCCCCACAGAGCCCTTTATCTGCTGCTCGACAGACCCGCTGAGGAGACAATCCCAAACCTACTTCAGAGGCACGCAGTAAGATCAGATCGGTCTGAGGTAATGTACACTGTTTTATTCTCAACAAGGTTATCCAACATAAGCATATACGAGCGCTGTTGCATTAGGCAGTACTTACAGCGGGCAGCAGAAGACATTCTTAACATCCCATCCGTCTTTTATATCCTCAAACATCAGTCGCCACATTGATCGAGCAACCACAAGCAATTATCAGACCACTAAACTAGTTCACAGTCAGCACAGGAGTCTTGTTCATAAAGACCCCTGAACAGAAAATGAGCACAGCCATCTGCAAGCTCCTACCTGTTTACCACGATCTTTATATTATGTAGTGCCATCTCGTCAGTGGACAATATGGGTATAAATCAGTACAAATCAGAGGATATAAAATACAATACAACACAATAAAATACAGGATTCATGGTTCACGGTACCATTAATATGAAGATGCGGTGATTCTCTGATAAACGATAGATTGCTGGGACAATCCTAAGACGCATCGCAGTATACCACCTCTTTTTTCTTTATGTACTGACTTTACCATGTCAGTGTCCATGTGCCATCAAACTGTTAGAAAATTGTTTTAAAAAGGTTTTCTAGGCTGTAAATTAGTTAGTATAGAGCATTCAAAAGTAATAAAACTAATTAGTACTGAAAGACCATCAAATGTTTAAAAAGTCAAATTCTTGTGCTTTTTTTTTTAATCCTTACATTTGTTTGTTACTTTCATCTTTGAGAACTGCAAACTAACCAGCATATGGATCCTGGATTCATCAAATCTTTACTGGTGTCTTACTATGTTTCATTCTTTAGGTTTTCATCAGTTCTGTCAAAGAGACTCTTCCACCACATGTTTTCATTTTTAAAAACTGCTGGGAGCGTTTAAGGCTAAATTATTCATCATTTCACAATAGAAGCAATGGATAGAGAGAAGTCAGACAAAGAAAAGCTCTAGGAAAGAAAACAGATTTATTTGACGAAATGGATTTCTACAGTCGTTTTCCATTAATCATCTCACATCCCCTCATATGCATTTATTGTCCTGTTTGAATGACAGATACCACACTTGAATTGGTCTCTCCGCCAGCTCCGGCATTAAAATGACAGCTGCGTCGCGACAGATCTGTTTAAATAAATTAATCAAAAGTTCCTTTTTTTCTGTCGTGATTTGTATGACACAGATTATTCTGTTTCAGCCACACAAAAACAAAAGGAATTTTTGGACTCCTTGACTGCTTTAGAGCATGACCTAGATGCTGGGGGGATTTCCATTGAAGTAAACAATATTTTTAAGGACAAACTATTATCACCGCTACCTGAGATGTTACAAGAATCTCTAGATAGCGGGTCCCGCCCCCCTTCTGTTCATGTGGCAGTGATTACTCTCTTGTTAAAACCAGGGGAATCGTCTACCCGACGTGGATCTTACAGGCCATTCTCACTTATTAACAGTGATCTCAAAAGTGTTTGTGAGGCATCAACTAGGCGGCTAGAAATATTTCTACCACAGATGGTTCACTCTGACCAGAACGGCTTTGTCCAGGGCAGATAAGGCTTTCACAATATTTGAAGAGTGTTAAATATGATTTTTGAGAAAGCGAGTTGCAAGGACACTGCCTTTCTCTCATCAGACGGTGAAAAGGCTTTTGATAGAGTGGAGTGGCCGTACCTATTTGATGATCTTCAGAGATTCAGTATAAAAGGGACATTTCTTTGCTGGACTAGGCTCCGATATGCTGATCCACAGGCTGTAGTTTTAACAAATGGATTGCCCTCCTTGCCATTCCAGTTACAACAGGGAACAAGACACCGCTGTCCTCTGTCTCCATTGTTGTTCACCATAGCAGGTATAAAGGTATAAAGATTGGAGATATAGACCACCGACTACCCATTTCTATGATTGGATGTATAAATATTCTGAAGATATCAGTCTTACCTAAGTTTGTGTATCTTTCATAACCCTTAGCACTTGCTCTGCCACCATCATTTTTTCCTCTACTTAAAAAGCTTTTCTCAAACTTTGCATGGAACAACAAGCATCCCAGACTTAGGCTGTCCCTGCTATATTTACCATATGGTAGAGGTGGATTACAGCTACCATATCTTTAATGGAAATATTGGGCAGCTCAATTTAGAGCAGGGATGTTTTACTTTGAAAAGGACCATCCTCCCTCCTGGGTTTAAATATAATCACACCTAATTAACATCCCCCTAAATGTATTTTTATACTCTGCAAACAAGACTAAACTAATCAAATGGACAAACAGATATGGCTTTTCTCCAAAACATTTCTTTAAATATTTGCAGTTGAGAAGCCTATCCAAACAAATCAATAGTTTGATACTGCCCCATCTATCCACTATAGAAGATATCACGCTGACGTTTTTACACTCCAGGGGGCAAATTTCACTGTTGTATAATCTTCTCACAAGTAAATCTTTAGATTCATCACATACCATCTTTCAGATGTGGAGGATGGACTTACAGCCAAAACTATGTTTATTGAGTATATGTCCAGAAAACTTTGCTCAAAGATGTAAGATCTTGACTAAGGATTTGCTTCTTAGAAGCGAAACAACGTATAGCTGAATGGAAATCAGAAGTAAGATGTACGACAGCCCAGCGGCTGAGGGGAATGAGTTTTTATTTTTTGCACTGGAAAAGAGAAGCTATACAACAAATGAAACTTGAGTTTTGGAACAATTGGAGTATTTTTTTGCATTTTCACTGAAAATAATAATATTGAAGTGAATGGTTGGAATGATGACAAGCTGATTTGAAATTTTTCTTTTTTATTATTATTTTTTGCTTGTGCCTTCGAGTAAAAAGAATAAAACGTTCAAATAATATAAATGTTTTTCAAAAGAAGTTCCTTCCGATCTAAAATCTTATTTATTTTAATCTCTGTGTCACATTTGTGGTTTTCTTTGGACTTTGGCCTTTGACACAGGAACATCAAGGATACACAGACTGCATTCAGACATCTTGCTCAGTGTTTGCTGTGTCAGCATAGAGCGTGTTTTTGCAACAACAACGACTGCAAACTGCTTGATTCACGTTGTGTAAAACTGCAGCGCAGGTGGTGTTCAGCAGCAGCAGGTGCTGTCAAAGTGGAATCTCACATCCTGGATCATTATCCCGTGGATGCTTTCGGTTTTCCCTCGTGTCCAAATGTATGAAAATGGGGAGTAATTGTGTTGTTTCAGTTCAGTTCTTGCAGAGCAGTTTTATCAGCTTTAAAATTGGGTAATAAATAATAAAATAAAGGTAATGTTTCATATTCACAAAATAATATGATCTGTGCTGCAGCCGTTTATTGATGCATATTAGTATAAAATAGGCTAAAGGAATTATTTTATGTACCACTTTTTAGTCTTTAAAACTAAGAACTTCTGAACTTCTTAATTCAGACTTTCTTCTTTAGTTTAGACTTTTTTTTTTTTCTTTATATGATTGACAGAACAGCAAAATGAACTTTTTCAATTTGTGCCTTGCAGTTTTCTGGTTGAAATCCAAACAAACATCTTTAGATTAAAGTGGCCATATTATAATATTGGTGTGTTACCTTTCCCTTGGAATGTCTGAAAACGAGCACGGTGGCTTAGTGGTTAGCACTGTTGCCTCACAGCAAGAAGGTTCCCGGTTCAATTCCCGGCCCGGTGGGTCTTTCTGTGTGGAGTTTGCATGTTCTCCCCGTGCTTGCGTGGGTTTCCTCCGGGTACTCCGGCTTCCTCCCACAGTCCAAAAACATGCAGAGTAGGTTAATTGATCTTTCTAAATTCTCCCTAGGTGTGCATGTGAGTGTGATTGGTTGTT
Source organism: Xenentodon cancila (assembly GCA_014839995.1). Taxonomy (NCBI): domain Eukaryota; kingdom Metazoa; phylum Chordata; class Actinopteri; order Beloniformes; family Belonidae; genus Xenentodon; species Xenentodon cancila. The sequence continues at coordinate 22,910,527 of CM026213.1, read as the reverse complement.
TGTATGTGGCCCTGGATAGACTGGCGACCTGTCCAGGGTGTACCCCTGCCTTTCGCCTGATATGCGTCGGGATAGGCTCCGACAGACCCCCGTGACCCGGAAACGGATAAAGCGGGTATAGATAATGGATGGATGGATGGATGTCTGAAAACGAACGTTTCCCAGCATCGGACCAGTCTTTGCCTCTGTAAACTGTTATCAGTGCAGATTCATTAAAAAAAATCATATTGCAGGATGCAGTCAAAAGCACAGAGAAACATGTCCACATATGTAAGTCGAACAGTACTGTGTATATGTCTGACCAGACCTGATATAAACAGTTAAAATAGATGATTGTTTGCGTTGTTGTTGAGTAGCAGCTATGTTGGATTCAGAACTCGGAAATTCCAACTTCTTAGCACAGACAAAACCCACAATAATTTCCCGTAATTTTATTTATAATCATTGTAGCCCAGCATAACTCAAAAAGCCATAATTATTTCTGGTCGACGTAGACCCGCAAGCACAAGGAGAGACAGAGCTCAGTTAGACATGGGTCAGATGGACTTCAGGGTTGAGAGAGTAATGACACAGCGAATGTGCACAGTTGGTTGCTTGCATGAGCAATTCCTTGTTTCAGAGCAGATTTACAAGAATCAAATAGACATTTTTAGTGGCCCAGTACCTAAATGTATGAACACAGAGTACTTTCAGTCCCGTAGCTAACTTTGGACATGGTTGCCAACTTTAACAGATGAAATTGGTCACTTTTATCTTCTGTGTGCTGCCAGCAAAAAAAATCCATTTACTTCAATGCATCTCAAATAAAAATCAATCTTGCACGTAAGCCACAACTGTTTTCACGTTAGGGCCTGTCCGCTGCTAGCCTGGAAAAATGAATTACATCTGCTGTGCCAATGACGTTCAGTCTTTAGGGAAGCTGAAAATATAAACTTTTCCCCAGAAACACATTTTCTTAGGAACCGTCTTGGACAGAAAAGGACAGGTTTAGGGAGAAGTACCAGCAGATACTTGTAGCTCCAAAACACACACGTTTCTTGGAGTGGAGGAACACCTCAGTTCACCTCAGTTTTTTGAGACTCCAGTCATGTGAAGATGACTTTCATTGTTGAGAACATGGAAAAACATAGAAACACTTAATATGGCCCTGTAAAAGTGATGTTGAATAAATAGTGGACTCTTTCAAGTAATTTTTACAATGTTATTCTATTAAAATGTCTTTAATCATAAAACCAAGTTGAACTTCAGCAATCAGAAGTTCAAGTTAAATTGAAATGATTTCACTCTGACTGCCAACGAGGCTGATTGAACCAGATGCAAACGGTTTCCAGCAGAAATTGTTGTTTTGTTTACCCAAAGCGTCTTATGGTTCTTAGATTTTCTTCACACATCTGAACCAAACAAATATAAGGCCATAATGAGTTAGCCGACAAAAAGAAAAGAAAAGGAAACAAAGAAAAGCACTGCAGTTCAGATCGCTAAGACAAAAACACTCATACCGGGAGGCTGGGGATGTCGAACCCCAGCTGCAGCAATTTACACGGCAGAGAGCTGGAGATTTATATTCTAGCTGACAGTTTCCTGTCAGGTGAATCTTTAGTTGCATGTCTCCCTGCAGAGCAGACGGCAGGTAGAGATGGGAGTCGGTTTGTTTGTTGCAGGCTGGCGTACAGGTACGAGGTGAGATGATGTGGGAGGTGCTGCACTCCATAGCGGCTGCTGCTGCTGCCGCTGCATCACTCTTGTTCTGTTACATGAGCCGTGATACAAGGCAGGGATTTTCAGCAAGAAGATGGAGATAAAGTGGGACGTTTTACTGCTGCTATTGTGTTTGAGTCGGAGCTACTATTTACTACAGGGACCCACTTATATTAGCCAATCTGATAAAGTAGACACAGTGACAGCACTTCTGTCTGAGGGCTCCCAGTAGCCATAAAAGGATTTCTGGAAACAAAGAGAGCTGTGGAATAAACGTGGCATTAGAAAATGAAAGTCCCCCTGAAATGATTGCAAGTTGCAGCAATAGGATTTGAACCTACTTGATTTATTTATTTCAGGATTTCACATTGAGTCCCACAGTAAATTGCAGACCCTTTAGACACTTGTTATTGATGTAATATTTCCTCCAATGCCATAGTCTTCTGGGGGTGTAACTGTCACAGAGCGTATCATTATAGCATCCTTTGAAAATGAGGGGGCTTGTGCACAGAAGTGAAGCATGAACCGGTTTGAAAATGTGTTGCCTTTTAGACCCTGTCCTGCCCCAGAGCCAAAGGATCTGTGCTGGTACACAAAAAGTGTGTGACCTTTCCTCACTCTGCGATGGCAAGCGGCCCATGGGTGCCGTTCTTGAGCTGAGTAAATGTCAGCACCAAACGGCTCAGCACCACTGCAGTTCATTTATTTATTTATTTTTGACACGATCTAACAAAAGGAAATATCAATTTTCTGTTGTGGAGTTCAAGCGCAGACTTGTAGCAACGGGGGGGGGATTTAAGTTTTTTTTTTTGCAGCTCTGTTTCAGAAGGAGTTTAATGTTATCTTTGGTTGTGTATTTCCTCTTCTTTACACCTGACTTTCATTCGTATTTTAGCCGCCGTCCTCCGATCCCATTGATTAACCCTATAGCTCTGAGCAGTTATATTGTTGGGTTTAAAGGAGTCAGCTGTCAGGGGAAATTTCATGGCCAGTGCATTTTCCATTAGGGAGAAACATGAGAATCTAAGTTAGTTGGGGTATGCATCTAAAAGTTGGAGACCATGAATGCTATATGCTCTTTTTAAAGCTCACGTTTTGAGTCAGATAAGTGTAGGAGGCCGCTGAGCTCCAGAGAGATAGAAAGAAAACAACCCAGTGTTTTAAATTAGTGGCTCAGTGATGAATCTACAGCAGCATTAACTTCAGCTGCACAGTCATTGAAAAGGCAGAAGGTGTGAGGATGTTAGCCATTAATTCAGTAGCAGCAAATAAAAAAAAAAAGGTTACTGAGAAATATAGGATAAACAGGATTACAGTGAGGGCGTGAAGGAAGAAGATCTGATCCAGGCTAGAGAGGTGATTTAAGTGAGGTAAATGTGGTAGGATCTGATGGTGGAATCACGTTGCAAGTGGACTCAAGAAAAGGGGGAAAGTGAGCTGCCGCACAACCGCAAGGACAAGCTTTCACTCTCAAATACAAAGCAGCAGTAACATGTTTGCTGCAGAGGAGTGCTGAGAGAGGAAGTGCTGATGGGATGTCCGGAGCTGAAATGAGACAATCTGCGGTATCGTTGTCTCACAGCCACAGAGCCAAAATGCCCAGGATACACTCCCAGAGATGCTGGATAGGAAACAGCCCCAGGAGATGTACGGGGAGGAAAAGGAGTGTTTGGATTTGATCGCAACTTAACATTGTTAAGTAGTGAGTAAACTGAGAAATTGTACAGTTTTGGAAGCTTTATTGAGAAACCACAATGGTTTAGGTTGCAAACAAATGTAGCTGCGATGAATGTTTTCACGTGGTTGGGTTTCCTCGCCAGTGTCATTGACAGAGAAACGTGTCTGGAATGACTTAGTGCAACTTGCTAATGTTTAATATTTAAAAATGTTATTTTTAAAGTCCAAAATAGGATGAATAGCAGGAGAGACCCAGGCTCAGCAGGGATTTAAGGCAGAGCTGAGCAGGAAACAGATGGCAGTGGTGGAGGCAGTGGGGGCGGGTGGTGCACAGACAAACGCACTGCCTGGCCACAGGATATCACACAAAGCCTGGACACACTCATCCTCTGTCCCCTGCCTCCCAAAGGATTAATAAGCCCATGATGGCTGCCGCACATATGGGAAACCACAGAAGGGAAGTGACATGGAGGGAATGGTTCTGCAACTGCTGAGCCATTTTGTGTCTTAATGCTTGGGGACCAAGTCTCTGTTGCAGATGTTACAGTCCAATCGCTTTGCCTTTAATTGGAAGCAGAGGAACATAGTCAGAGTGAGAGAGAAAAAGCATGTCTTGACCTTCTTAGAGGGATCCATTTATTCATTGTTCAGGTCATTTTTACAGCAACAGATATAAACCTCTAACCAAGCTTTCACCAGAGAGCATTTTACCCTCCGGGTTCACTGTAACATCTTCTGTGTCGAAGTTGCTCAGTCAGGATTGACTTTGTCTGAAGCTCTGTTGGTGTCTGTGACATTTGTTGTACTCTCACATCACCACTGGTGTAGCCAAGGGCTCCGTCTAACCTTTGAGGCGCCAAGTGGTAGCACACTGGTGGAGTAGAAACCAGCTCACCTGACCTTTAAGCGTGCTTTCATGCAGTCCCCCACTGCCCCCAACACAAACCTATATCTCAAGGGACTCTGGCTCCTTCACACCCCAGTAGTCCTAGCTCCCAGGGGCCTGGCTTGCATCCACAGTCTGACTTTAGGTGTATGATTGCAGACCAAAATGCACTAAAAAGCCAATATTCCAGCTGTACTTTCAGGAGAAACGTTAGGTTGTTCATCTGTAAATGAGCCAGGAACCTCTCTCCTACAGGAGTTGCTCTGTATCACTCTGTGCGTGATACATATATGACAAACATATTTGCTGAAGTGGCAACCAAATCAAAAACTGCTCTGAAAATATGTAACTGAGTGACTTGTTCAGATTTGCAGGGCACTGTGACATCAGGCCCAGATCAGAGCCGTATTATCCGGCTTTTCCACAGAAATTATTTAATTGTTTTTCCTTAGAAGTCTGACTTTAAAAGATGACTCCACCCACCGCCTGAAACCTTCTGCTATGACCAGAGCTGTGAAAACATGTTAAAAAGGGAGCAGTTGTACTGTATCTGTTTTTTGTTTTTTTTTTCCAAATTGTGTCATCATCATTTAATTAAAACCTCCTGGAACTTCTGAAAAATTATACAGTAATAAGATAATATGAGTCATTTAATGTAAAATCAAACTATAGTTTCCTTATAATTGATTTTACAAAACAAATAATAGATTTTTAACTTGATGAAATTTTAAATGTGTAGGAAATGCTGGTGACATTCCCTGGAACTGTCAAACAAGACTTTGACAAAGATATCATTCTGCTTGCACATTAAAACCTTCTGCTTTTTGAAAATTATACACATTATTTGCTTTTTCCACTGGGATGTAAATACATTTGCACCCAGCCACTCACCCTGTTATACAAAGAAGGTGATAAAAGAGAGAAAAAAAATAACCCTCCTGAGATGTGAAAGGAAATATTGATTTCAGACAGGCATTCGTCTTTGTATCTTCTCTAAAGAAAAGCTGGTCTTTTCTTTGTTAATCTTGCTCTGTAGCTCTCTTGCATGTAGTCGTTTCTGACAGATGGCCCGAGGGGATGTGAAACCTGAGCTGACAGAGAGGTGCGATGTCCAATATGGCATCATGGTTTGTCTCACGTTGTCTCAGTTTTCAGCATGACCTGCACATTTCACACACTGCTGCCTGTGAGGGAGCACTGCAAATTGAGATGTAAAAGCACAAATACTGTATGAGAATCTGGTGACACAAGTCACCTTGAGAGTCTGAGGGAAGTGGCAAATATCTGTTTTCTAGCCTCTCTTCAGCTGCAGGGTATGCATGTGCAAACATCGTCCATGTGCCTCTCTGCAGGCCAGCGAGGGGCGTCAAGAACCGGCGATCATCGTCACTGTCAGGGACTTATCTCTCCACATACCATGCTTTCCGGCGCTTTCATCCTCTGGTGGAGTCTTTGTTTTTGATTTTTTTCTTTCCAGACAGCAGACAGGTCACAGATGAGATATGATAGGACTAACCTGTCTGCTGTCTCCGTTCCTCCATTAATCAGTCAGTTTCTCGTCTGCTGACCTCTCCTGTTTGACAGTCTCTCTGTCTCCTATCCTCCACAGTTTTGGCATTTACTTAGTCTCAGTGTCAGATTAATTTTCTACTCATCTCTGCATGTTTTCACTTGCTGTTTGGCAGTAGTCTCTCACATCCGCACAAGCTGGTCCGTTACTGATAAATCCTGTGAAACAGGACTTATTGCAGGTTCACCCTGATTTAGGGGAGCCATCTCTCCTGTAGGTCAGTTTATCACTGTCTTTACTCTATGTTCCCTTGCTTCTTTTTTTTACGATGACAGCTGGGGGACCTGCCAGTTATTGTGTGGGGAAAACACAAAGCAAAGACCCAAAATATGGTGGAAAAATGGAAAATAAAAACAAAAAACTTATTTTATTACTCTCCTGTGGTGCCACATTGGACGGCATGAATTCCCTCCACCTTCAATCACCACAAATGATCAGCTGAAACATTACAGTGCTGTAAACACCTATGTACAGAGGGGAGATACCGCAGTGCAGAGTCCTGCCCCCCTTCTGCTGTTGATAATCTGCATGTTTGTCAGCTGTAGGATCAGACGATAGAAATATACATTTCTGTTTAAGTGTCTTACCTGGCTGAGGAGAAGGCTATTGTGTAGCAGCTGACAAAGAGGGCTCCCTCTGAAGAGCCTCAAACAGTGACACTTGTTCTCGCTCATGTCGTGTCTGCTCCTATGTAGTCATGGAAGCTGACTTGATTCTAGATATCAGCAGTCGTCATCTCTAATTGGAGCATGCATGCAAATTATACCCCTGTTTATTCTTAACAGATGACTACATCCACAAGGGGCCAGCCGTGAAATGGAAAGTGACACACTACAGGGTCGAGCTCGTCTCCGGAGGATTTTAGTGGACAGGTTACAGCATGTGTTTATTACAAACATGTTACCAACACAACTATTCAAACTGTGATGCCTCCGATACAAAGGAAAGAAAGAAGAACCACAGGCAGACTAAACTAAATCACTGCTCACTTCAAACAGGCTCATCGTTATTGTTGGGGCCAGCAGTGCAGGACAGACCTTAATGGACTGGCATTTTACCCTGCTTCTTTTTTATTTTTGCCTCCACATCAAGGTGGAATGAAGCCTCCGCTGCGCACTCGATTTCTAGAAAATTAATTTGAGATGGAATGTTGCGGTTGCCTTGGAGACGTGCCGAGGAGGAATCCTGCCGCTGCTGCTCACCTGGTGTCTCAGAGGAAAGCCTGCCTCTGCATTTTAACAGATGAACTGGACTCTTCATCGTAGGATGTGTGAGGAGGACCAATGATAATAGATGCTAGTCAAGATTTCTGATTACCATCGTTTGGTTTTGAATCCTAATTTTGAGTCAAGTGATTTCCATTAAAGGAAAACACAGAGCATCAATGGAGGATGATTGTGAGTTTACAAAGCACACTGCTGTCTTTTAAATAAGCATTTTTAGTTGGCTTTTCTCATATTCATGCAATCAGTGTTCTTCTATTTCCAAGGTTTGACACTTGTAGGACCCATCTAATCCATCCAAGCAGCATTCATTTTATGATTTTAGGGGGTTGCTGTACTAAACCCAGCAGCCACATTCAGTGAAAGATAAAATGTACCCAAGAAACAACAAAACAACACAAAAAAAAACGGTGAAAAATGCACCAACACAGAATCCTAAGAAAAATCATTTGCCACATTCTTCACCATCATGTAGCTCTGTCTCCTTTGAGCTTCATCTGCAGCGCGCCTCCTCGTTGCTGAACGTCACCGCTCTCTCACAGCTTCCTGCTGAACACGTAACTTTCCCCCTAATTAACAGGAAGTGGCTGCTCAGCCTCTTAGATACACGCGTTAGTCCCGTCACCTGCAGTAGCTGCTTCGAGGTGTCACGTCGTCGTCGCAGTCCTGCCTCGACATGCTCACACTCTTTCGGTGCGCAGCTGTCTGCAGGTTTGCGGCTTGTCTCACTGCGATCCAATTAGCTAGCCGTTGAGCAGTCCTAGTAGCGGCCGGCGCGGTGGCTTCAGCTCCGACAGCTGCTGGTTAATATTAGAGGAAATGGTGTGAACCACTCCTGTCCTCTAAAAGCCACTACTCATGCTCTTTTCAAGGTGTTTCTTTCCCTTGATTCGCTTTCTTTTGGGTCTTTTTACATTTTTTTTCTCTCAGCGTATTTAGCCGCTCTGAGAAATGCTTTACAGATCCCTTTCTACTCGTTCTCTTTGTCATTCTTCCATCCTACTTTTTGCGTCCTTCAGCAGTCACTTGTCTGGGCCCAGAGAGGAATGATAAAACTATTTCATGCTCGCTCATCTTTGTATCTTTGGCCTGCAGCACTAGCAACCTTAAGGACTCCAAAATTCTTCATACCGCCTTATATCTCATCTGTGCTTTCCTCTTTTAGACTCAGTTTTCTTTCCTGACTAGCCGAGTAAGAGAAACTGGCCTCTGCGTTTGCGTGCAGACTCATGGCTTGAAAAACCTTTGGCTGACGGCTGAATGCTGTGACTCAGAGGATGAGCCAACAGCTAATTCTGCTTGTGAAGTCTGATTCGCCAACTGAGCGTGCCAGCTGTGCCCGTCTGATAATGTCAAATGGCTGCAATGACACGAGTTGCCATTTCGATTGCAGAAATGAATCTACCTTTACAGAAAGTTGATTTAAGATGGATAGATCTATTCTTGTATTTAAAGATAATTATTTGTAGTTTGAGACAGGAAAAATGAAAGAAAAGGCTCGTTCATCCATCTATGATGTATTGGGTGTGACGCATTTGGGTGGGTTTTTAGGGAATTAAGAGTGATTAAATAAAATATTTGTTAAAATTTAGAGAACACTTCATTTCAAGGTTCACTTTTTTTTCTATATACAGTGTTTACAGAATTAAATTAATGATAATAATACATTTGAAATAACGATATTAAAACACACACACACACATCTAGTCAGATAATCAAATATTTTTAGTTCTACTCAGTTTTTCAACACGGTTCAGTGTCTGATAGTTGTTTTTTTTTTCAACAGTACAATAATGTGAAACGGAAAGTTTTGTTTTTTCCATAACATGTTCCCTTTTAAACAAATGCTGCCATGCATGATGTTGTTTGGTGATTCAATGTTTCCATTTGATCAACGATTATATGGACACATATGGACGTCACACACAGTTCTGCTGCTGAAAACAACAATGCAGTGTACGTGCCAACCCATCACATTCAATTAGGACCGGAAAGCATCGTTGGCTGTACTCCATTTAGGAGTAGTATATAATGCCCCAGCAGCAGATGTCAGAGTCCTGTGTCTTGAGTTTATCACTTCAGTTTTAGGATAACTTACGACGGAAATCGAATTTTTGGCAACTATAACACATTCGTTGGAATTAAGTTGCAGGATTGAGCTTAATTTTCAGAAGCAGCCACCAGGAAAAATACAATTATCCTGCATTAACATTCAGCAGCACAATATTGTAAAAGTAAAACGACCATTTCATCAGGGTGAACGCGTTTCATATCAGTTCCCGGTGAGAATCTCTGCAGCTGCTCTGCTTCTGTTTATGGTCGATTCCTTATGTATTTGTGTGTCGGTGTGCTTTTAGCTGTGGGTTCAGCTCACGTTGTTTCCCCTCTCGACATGACTCGAGAGCTTTGCACAGGTGATTCCTGTAGACCCAGAAAGTGTAAATCCACTGAAAGAGAGCCGCCTGTGAGTTCTCAAACCGTCTGATGTTAAAAAACAAGGCTTTGGGTTTTCCTCCACAGGTTTAGAAAAATATTTCACCAATTTCCGGGGGCATGATGTCTGCCTCATTGGGCAGGAGAGAAGAGAGCTGGCACTAATTTACATATTCACTCATATGAGTCACATTTAACCCGTTTTAAGTCATTTTCACAGATAAAAAATCCAAATAATGAACAGGGTTTAATCTTTTTGGATTTAGCCAATGCCTGGAGAAAGACTAAAGCACCTTTAGTTATTAATTAATTTGGTTTTCATCAGGTTTGATTTGTGCCCCAGACCTTGAAGAGCTTATCTTCTGTCAAGGAGCCAGGAGGTGTGGTTCAGCCATGCCACTCATGTTTTTTTTTTTCAGTTAAGCTGAAATATCCATAAAATTTTCTCGGATAGATGGATGATTCCCTGTCCTTTCATCTCTTCCCATCAACATCACAGTTTAAACATGCTGAATGCTGTAGTTTATGACCAGTTACCCATAAAGCTACTGTTATTCACATCATACTCACATCGTTCTCAGCTGTGCAAAACAAACATGAATCGTGTTTCGCACTTTTGTGCTGTTTTTTCCGTAACCTACTTCATATGAGTCCTCGAACACTGAAAGTTACGGGTTTACAGACAGGCCACGGTTAACCTACCACTGTTTGCATGAATGGAGAAAAAATAACGAATTAAAGAAATGAATGCACAGGATCCTTTTGTTTACTCTGTAAGAATGGTGTGGTTTGATACCAGTAAGACTTGCTTGGGATGATACTGATATTTTAACTAAAAAAAAACCTACTTGGCTGCTGCTTTAAATCACTGAATTAAATGATAATACTTAGTAAATAGCCGATTTTGCTCTTATAAATAAAAAAATGACAAGAACTGAATCAGATTTAAACTGTGAGTGTTGAATGTTTGAAGTAACATGGAATTGGTTGCTACCATGGACAAATAATATAAGTTTCGTCTTTTGTGCGGGGCTAAGTGATGGAGAGATTTAGACCAAAGTGAGATTGAACAGAGGTTTCAGCTCTCGACAAGTCGGCCTGCCGGTGATTACAGTCCTTGCAGGGCGTAGGCCGCAAGCTTGTGTTTCAAATCAAATCGCTCACATGGGAAAAAGGCTTTGTTGGAAACCTTGAGAAGACGTGTTGTTGTTTTGCCATAATTTGGAGAAGGTGGTTGTTTTGTCGGGTAGCAGTGGGTGCTGCACTTAGCAGAAGTGTAAGGGGTGATTGTAGTCGGGGAATGAGCTGCCAGCTGACAGGCATCGCTCTGAATCAGGAAGCTGATCGCTCTGTGCTCCAGAGTGCTGTGTCAATTAAATAGCAGGGGACCAGGCAGGTGGAAAAGAGGACAGCCTCATTTCAGTGCTGCAGCAGTCTGGAGATTGGCTTCAGATTGCTGCAGGCATCGACTCTATAACCCAGCTCTCACTTTGACTGGCTCAATCCCCCGTACACAGCCGACAGGTGGATAACAAAAAGATTTCATTCATGTCACTACCAGGTCTTCACATATTTTCAAAGTGTGCAGAGTTGAAACATGATGAAATAGTTGGAGTTTAGGGGGATATTGGGAGGATTCTTCAGTGTGTTTTAAGTGACGGCTTGAAATCCAAGTAGGATGAGAGAATGGTGACAACATCCATCTGTTTCGTTGGACTTTCCTCAACAACTGAGTTTGTTTTTTGTTTTATTTCATGTTGTTAAATAGGTTATCCTTACAGCACTGTGGAAATGTGAATTTTTTTTTTTTTTTGGCATTTTATTTAGTTCAAACATTTCCAGTACTGTTATGATTACCCAGCCGCAGTTGAACATAAACTCACATGCAGATAACCAGATGTTGTCCTTCAATATTTTTATTAAAAGAATTAAAGTCACCGTGAAGCAGCAGATGTGGCTGGACGCAGCACGCTCCCAGGGGCACCACAGGCGTCACATGGCCTCCTGAGAAGCACACAAGAATCCGCCGTCCTGCGATGCTGCTCGTTTACCCCTCCTCGTCTCTTGTTTCTCTCATCACTGCCATACACCCTATAAGAAGAACTGAACAAACCCCTAGCGATGTCACCCATCAATTTTTCTAAAAAGTGCTTTTGAGGACCCCGCTGCTGCAAGAGCTAGATGATCTAAAGATGGTCCAGCTGTGAAGGAGTAAAGATACGTTTCAGGCTGCATTGCTTTGCCTCCATACCTCTTCCAGGTCAACCCCAAACCAGTCACAGCAGTATTGTAGTACAGTTAGTACCACAATAAACCATTTCTCTTGTAAATAAAAATGCCAGCAGCCCTGAATAGCTAAGTGGGTTGAGCAGGTACACCATATAGCGAGGCTTTCGCACTCATGCAGGTGACACGGGTTTGAATCCCATCCTGTCACTCTTTACTGCGTGTCGTCCCCCTCTCTTAACCCAAGTTTCCTGTCTAGACACTTTCAAATAAAGGCCATGAGAGCCACAAAAAATCTTTGAAATAAAATGACTATGCGATGTCGAGGTTGGTCATTACTGATATTTTCTTTCCTGCATTGCAATAACAAGCAAACATCCAGACCCGAGTGCCTGTAAGAGGTTTTGGGGGTTTTATACAAGACAGCAACACTAAAATTGCATGTCAGTGAATAGTCATTGAAAAATGTAAGTAGGATGACTCTAGACTGGAAATCTAGATCACCACTAGCAGATTTACATTTGCTATATGTGGGTCTGGTCTATCAGGATAGGACAACTCAGCATGCAGCACAAAAGATAGTTTGCACAGAAGCACAAACTTTTTGACAGTGAAGGCAGATTTCTGGCAAAGAGCAGTACAATGTGTGAATGAGAAACCAAAGAAGGCTGTTCTTCAGATTAAGAAAGCACAGTACTGACAAAAGACAGTAACTGGTAAACATGTGCTTTGTTGTAGTTCTGAGATGATCTGAGGACGGTTACTCGTTCAGTGTGTTCAGAGTGGATGGAAAGTTTCTCTGTCACTTACCAATAAGTTGGGCTTTATGCAAATAATTACCATGCAGGGAGATTATAATTTCATGGACACATTTTTTGGATGAATAATTGTGGCTGATGATTTTGTGAGATGCAGCCTCAGGGAGATGGTTCAGGAAGACGAACATGCATACCAAATGAAAATAATGATGCTTGGAGACGGGTCGAATCTATTGGAACAAACAAGTCAGTGACTGCACACGCAGAGACTCTTGGTTGTATGAAGTTTTATGTGGTTCTGACTTCTGTTAACTACTGGTGAATTCTGCAGGAGATGGTTGGTTTGGATGTGAAGTGTATGAGACACTTATCCCCGCACGTGTCTCTGACATTTACAGCATGAGGCCACGATTTAAGGCATTGCTTCTATCTCGACTCTGTTGCTTCTATCTCGACTCTGTTGCTTCTATCTCGACTCTGTTGCTTTTATCTCTACATTTTATAAGTCTGCTGTCCAGCGTCTGCTACTCTCTCAGTCAGCTGAATCAAAAGTCTGTGTAAGCTTCACCTTTCTCACCCTAGGTTTGTTATAGGGCTATTTAACTGCCTCTCACTCAAAACTCAATGTTTTTTTGTTTTTTTTTTAAGAACATTTTAATGTTCCTTAGAGAAGTACACGATAGCAGTTTAGAAAAACCGCTTTGCTGGCTGGAATAACACTCAGGCTTACGGTGGCAGGACCAAAGTCAAAACAGCTGATGAAATCTGAAGCGCAGCTTAAGTTTCATCTGCAGAGTAAGCACATAGTCCATTAATATACTCCACGTGGACGCTTCTGAAATGGTATCTAACAGGAAAGCATGCTTTTTTTGTTTTTTTGTTCTTACTCATGTAACCTTCTTCCACAACCAACCGCACAAGGACGGTGGGGCTACTGTTCTTGAACGTGTGTGGCAGATGTACATAGACTAGGTTTGTGATCTTTGAACATAAATCCATCAGTTGCACATTTTACATCAACATTGATTGATGCAGCACAACTCCAGGGTGTAAACGTGGCTCCAAACTGCAAGTGTTCACTGTTCACACATTTTTTTCCAAATAACACTTTTTGGATTTTGAAAGTAGATGCCAGTACTGTAAAGGTTAAACATCCCACTGGCGAAAAAGCAAATAAGAAAACACCAACAGTGTAGTTAGAGATGTTGGCATGTTCTGCTACAGTAGCCTCAGACTTTACTCACCAGATGGTTTGTTACAAACAACCATCTGGAAGGTCTTTATTTTAAAACTCTTAAAAACAGCAAGTGCTTAAAATAAGAATTTGATTTTTATTTGAATAAATATCCATGCTGTGTGAGTTTCATCAAATCTAATCAACATTTTGGAGCCTAATTTTAGTAAACTATTTCAGAAGCCAGTCAAGAGAATGAAAAGAACTTCTCCATACACAATACTCTGTTGTGTTCTTAGCTCTTCTTTAATTTAAGAAATGTACTTTTTAGTTGACTTTTTTATTGATCATTTGTCTGTCTTTTTTTTTTTTTTTGATAATGTTGCTGGATTACAAATAATACAATACATTATTTCAATGTCTGTATAGACGTCTTACCTTCAGTGGGGTCAATGTTAGTTAATCAGAAAGACGTGATAGGTGTGATATGACATCTGATGTTGCATGTTCTACTTTTCCTACATGTTTAAAATAATCTGAGAGCCAAATCTATGATTGTGGAAAGATAAACCTCGGATCTGCACAAAATGTTCACTGGAAAGTTAATTTACCTCTCAGTGACTTCTAAGTTCACACATCTGTCATCTGTGACATTAGAGACTTAATTAAGGCTTGTTCAGAATCCATAAGCCTTTTCACTCAAGTATGGTTTTCAGTATTTGATGGGATAAGGGGCTTCATTTCACAGAAAGATTCTTGTCTTACAGACTACCAAGGCAGATTTCAGAATATCAGCTACTGTCTCGCTTACTGTATCTCTCTCTTGCTGCAAGATAATTGTGAGTAAGTTGATGTGATATGGTTTTTTTAATGTGTGTGTGTGTGTGTGTGTGTGTGTGTGTGTGTGTGTGTGTGTGTGAGCTTCAAACGATACCTTTTTTTGCTCGTAACACTAAACAAGTTTGGGTGGAACTTCTGAGAAAAGACGTGTTTGCCTTCCTAACTACTATCGCTGGATTTCTGCTGCCTCTTGCAGCAATTCGCTGCCCTGCTTAAGCTTCCAACGCTTCATACAGAGATGATTCATTTTCACTCTGACACGCCTCCAAAATAAAGCCAGTTGACTCGGGGGATCATGGACTGTGTGAGCCTCTTAAACCACAGAATCATGAGCAAAAAATACCAGCGCTTGTACAGCAGGGAATAAGCAAACTCGCATGGCCTAACTTCCGATTTAAAGTGGCAAACGGCCACTGCACTTATCTACCCCTGCCTCGTCTTTGATTAGCATTCTGCAGAACTAATTTATGTATGCATCTTCCATCCCAATATGTCTAAAAACAAAAGAGGAAAAAAACAACAGAAAAAAGTTGAGGCTGCTTGTTTCCCGGCACCCAGCAGCAATCCAACGTGCCTGGAATAAAGAGGGATGACCTTGCAAGATTTAGACACATCCTCTGGGTGCCAAAGTGCTAAAAACAATGGAACAACAATGCCCTTCGCCAGCTGAGGAGCACGCTCTTTTGGGGAGGAGAAAGGTGTGATGTAAAGTGGGAGATAGGAGGCAGAGGGAGAGGCATAGTGCAGCTTCAGGGCAAAAACAGCCCCCTAACCAGCCGAGTATTCCTAAATCTAGTCCAATTGTCTTATTTTAAGCAAAATAATCTCTGCCGGTGGGTAAAAAAAATTTCCTTGAGTACAATTCCTAAAAACTAGCAAAATAATCTTTCCAAAAGTCAATCTAGACAAAAGTAAGACTTTTTGCTTTTTTAAACAAGGCCTTTTTTTTTTAACTTTCTTAGAAATGTGTTTTTGCAGTGAAAGGTAAGACGTGCACATAAAGGATTGTTACCCAGCCACCCGGGATGTCTTTGTTCCTCTTTTTGCCAGCTCCATCAAGGTCAGGACCTCCGTTACTGCCACCCTGTAATCACGGCCGAGGTGCCATAACCACTGAATCAGACCCAATCACTGGAGCCATTGTGTTCAGCTTAGAGGTCCTGGAAGAAAGGGGTGATCGGCTGGAAGTAAGGCCACTGAGGCAGCTCAGGGAGAAAAGAGTCTTCAAGGACTCCAGCCAAGGTCCAAAATGACCTTTGGTCTCTTTCTTTGTCATCTTTTTTTGAATGTAGTTGGTAAAGTGGACTCAACTTTAACAAGCTGCCAATTTTACTGAGCACACAGAAACTGACGTTTGCTGTTGCTTATGTGTTATTCTTCACTTGAATCGCAAAGTCAGCACCATCAGCTCCATCAGCTCCATCACCCTGTCAGCAGACTTGAAATAGGCATTAAAATAAGAAGCCATGTGTAAGAAAATATGAACCTAAATTGATTCCGCCAATGATTGTTGCTGTGGCCAGCAGTAAATCAGCTGATCTCAGATACTTACTAGCTTCTTTATCGATTGTATTTCAGTTTTATGGATGACATTTCAAACTCAATATTGGATGCTTCCAATCAACTCTGGACTGCAGCTGTAAAGAGCATTTATCAGCAAATCTGATCATCTTTTAGAGCACTGGATGTTTAGTATTTGTAAAACCAATCGGTGCTGTGTGTGCGTGCAGCCTGGAAATGCAGTCCTGTGCTCGTCACCAGGTCAGATACAGGGTATAAAGAGGAGCTGGACATTTTCTACTAACTCTGGTGAAACCAATCCAAAACTCTGACCTCATCAATCAATTTGATAATTTCTTACGTTCATATTTATATACAGGATTTTCTAGATTGACTGACATCTTAAAAAGATTTTTGAGGTTTATCTGCTAACAAACATGCACTGACCGCGTTTGCTTTATATTTATTTATTAAATTTTTTCACATAACCCAGTGTAACAACAACGATAAAAATCTGAACAAAGTAAAGATTTTGTCATTTGTCCCAGAGTAGGAGCCCCTGAGATGAATCTGATGTGTGATGATGTCATCGCTTCCATCCAATGAGGCAGACAGGCAAAGTAAAAAAAAAAAAAAACAAACCTGAGAAAACTGCAGCTTAGACGGCGTTGCAGAGTCTCATTACGATTGGGTAGTTTACTACACTTACTGTCAGTAATGAGATGTTTGGAGGGATAACCCTCAAGAAAAAATAACATCAGCATAATCACACTGGTTAAAGCCTGAGCAGTTTCCTCTCCTACGCAACATAAGATCCTAAATGTATCTAGACTGTTCCACTGTGGGATGATGCTGACTATTATCCTAATTAACTGAGTTTTAAACATATAATTTATCCATTGCATGTACCAGATAACTCAGTCCTGCATGGGCTGCCAGCAACCGCATTATCAGAGATGACAGTGATTGAATGGAAATGACAAGAACACCTCTAACTCACAACGAAGACCGCCGCTACGCATACCCTCTGTGTCTGGACCAGATTTCCAACTACAGGCTTTGTCTGTGTTGTTTGGAGTGTGATATCAGTGGACGACAGGCCCCAACTAAGGGAACCTCGAGCAGAACAACACCATCTTCTGTAGAGAGAAGGCAGAAGCTTGCAGCTCTTGTATTTCAAAAGGCATGCTCAGCCACAAAACTGCATTTTGAATGTTCAAGTGCATGTTATCTCCTTTAGATTTGAAATAACTTGATGTGACACTCTGAGCGTGTGGCTGAACATCTTCACTTAACATGATGACTAATAACAGCCAATGATTGTCTTGATGTGACAGTTTTTTTTTGCCCTTGCAGTAACAGCAGTAGAGGCTGGTGCCAGCATTAATACAGCTGCTGGAGATAACCTTCAGTCCCTGTAGAGGACTCGCGCTCAATTAACTGTGTGCTCCACTGCCTTATCAGCTCCCTTTCTGCTCACATTTTTTTTTTCATTACACAAATAAATGATTTAGTTGTTCTAACTTGAAAGGAAACAGATTTTATGCCCCTCCTGTTTCTCATGAACAAAGGGAACGGCTGTGGAGTGTATAAAGAGGCTGCCTGCATCTGCTGTTGGGGAGAATTTTCATCCAATTTTCAGATGATATCTTCATTTCATTTTAGCTCATTACAGCTGAACTCGCTTTGAAGAACTGGATCTAGTGTGTATGGTGAAATTTGTGGCCAAGACATGGTGCCCAGGACTAATGCTGTTAGCTGTGGTCCTTCCCTCTGGCTGGGAGACCCAGAGATGCTTTAAGCTTTTACTCTTCACCTGGTATGTAAAACCTACTGATCAAAGGGTAGCAGGAGGAACATTCTGTTATTTCTGCATTGTTGCATTATTCTATAATCGAATTGTGAGCTTTAAAACAAAAATTACATTTTTTTTTTTTTGCTGTTATTAGTTCTTATATTTGATGGACAGTTCTAAAGTAGAGGACATCAAAAGTGGCCTCAGGTTACATATTATTCAACATTAGATGTTTTTAGATTAGACCCCATAATTATCTGTCACAGTTTTTTGGTTTATTTGTTCCTGTTTTTTTAAGTCTGTCTCCTTGTGTTTTAGTTTTGTTTTGACTTCCCTTGTTCCCATCTGCCCTGATTGTTTGCGCCTGTGTCTTGTCAAGTCCTACGTCTACATCTTGTCTTGTCTTTTTTCTTGCTCCCTGCTGGTCTGTACTGTCTTGCCCATCATGCGCCTGGTAATAGTTATTTCTGGCTTTGTCATTTTTGAGCTTTTGTTTTGCTTGTTCCTGCTCAGGACTGTTTTTTGTTCAAATAAATGACGTTTTTTTGGAACTCCTGGATGATGAACACATGCAAGATGATTTAATGCACACTGGTCAGTGTAAATGCAAGGTGTGTTATTATCCTCCCTGGTGCCTGAAGCTGAATTAAGGGGAGGGAAGATGACTCGAGCAGCATTACTGACTGGCTTCACCAACGTCAGAAAAGCTGGCTGGATGCAGGAGATGGTGCGGCTGGTGGGATTTGTGGGGCCTCACCCAATTCATGTTGCACAAATATGACCAGCAGTCTCCCTTTGCCACTCCTGTTGTGTTTGTTAAATGTAAATAACTTCTTTTTTTAAGGCTTTTCAGTTTGTTAGTGACCCCAGTTTTGTGTCTTGCAAAGTTGTGGTCTGTCATTTTAAAAACCAGTTGCGGATTACAGTTCTGTAATATGCTGATTTATGGTATCCACAGCTTTGAGGATGAGGACCTCGTAGACATCCTCGTCTTGTAGTCAACAAATCCTACTCACAACCCACCCGGAGCCAGTTCGGTCTACATTAGTCCTGACCCACTATTAAGTGTACCCTTGGAGGCAAGCTATTGGCGGGTCCAGCTCGAGAAAAAGGACGGGCAACACGATAGATTGGGTGTTGAGCGCAGGCTATCCACCAGTGTGGACCAGGGACAGATGGGTTTTTTCAGACGGCACGACTTGCTGTCTTGTGACTGGGATTCTTAGAGTCATTGTAGTGTTCACACTATATGACTAATTGGTGAAGCCCATTTTTCAGACCTCTAATCAAAGATTTCCTGGAGGGAGCCGACACCACCTAACCTCAATTAATCCAAAAACTGAACAAATGGTAGGAACAAAAGGAACACTTGGTTGGTACACGGCCACCTTACCTCAGTTACCACAAACTAGTCATTTAGCTTGGCTTGACTCCTACTAACCTGTGATCTTAATTAATGTTCCCTTAGATGTATTCTGATTGAATTTGTCCATACATAATCATTTCAGAACTGAAACAAGGACTGCCAAAAACATCTGTTTTAGCTTCACCCAAGTTATGCAAGAATGGTAACTTATGGTGCTAATTAACCGCCACAGTCAGTCAGCTGCCAACGAGACAGTTTGCTCGTAGTCTAGAAAGCCATTCAACCCTTCCAGGTTGGCTAGAAGCGGGCTGCCGGCTGCTCTGTCCAGACTGCTGCCAGAGCAGAGCCTGAACACCCAGTTACTATCAGTCCAGTCTAAATCACATTTTATCCATAGACTTATGTTTAGTATTATATGTCTATGTCAAACAAAAACACATGAGAAAAGTGACATTGGGGATGATGTGTAACCATTTATGAAAGACGAGTAGTGCTTTGTGATGCAAGTGCACTGTTTTTATTTTTTTTAGAACATAAATGGGAGAGAAAAAAAAGAAAAACATTGTTGTCTCTTTGCTGAATGTTGCACAGAATCTCCTTCTTACTTCATGGATTTCTCTTCCTCCTGGTGACTTCACATCAGACTTTGCTTTGTCATTGGCTCTTGCCTAAATAAGGTCACTGACGGCTCCAGATTGCTAGATACCTGTTTCGCATCACAGATGGCTCAGTGATGTGTCAAGTGCCATCAAGTGCTGACTGGTGAGCAACGATGTAACGAGCAAGGACTTGCCCTGTGATCAAGTGTTTTTTTGTCTGTGGGTTTGGGAACTTGAAATAGTGCAGTATGAAATTACCTTGAGAAAACTATGTCCATTTTCAAGGGGGCATGGTAAATGGACTGTACTTATGCACTCAAAGTGCTTTTACACGGCAAGCCACACTGACCCAGCCGTGCTCACATTCATTCAGTGCTTTCATACAGTCTATGGAGATCTATACGGAAATATTTCTACTGAGTCTTTGCAGTGCTTTTTCTCTCATACACACAATCACGCATACAGATCAATGCATCATGGCAACATGAGGTTCATTGTCTTGCTCAAGGACACTTCTACATGTGACCTGAGATGCCGACTGCAGAAAATCACTTTTTCTGCTCTTTAGAGAATCTCTTTAAGGATTTGAGGCCACCGCCAACTCAAGTGCTCCACTTCCACTAATAATCACCTTCCCTATCCTTAAGTCCATCCATATTCACGTCTTGCTTTTTTTCCACATCAGAAAAGCATAGAAAAAAGCTATTTAACCAATTTTAAAAGCGGAACACCCTGCAGAAGAGACAGTTAAATGTCTCGCTCAAAATCCAAAAACCGGCTGCACTGAATAGAGGTGTAATGCACGGTTAAAAAAGGAAACTTTAAACTCTATTTCTGTGGTATTTAAACCAAAACATACCACGGACAGATAACTTGGCTCAGGCTATGAAAAAGGCAGCGTACCAAAAGCATAGCCCACCACTTTAGAGACCCTAGAGACACAAGGAGCCAGTATCAGATTCAGTAGGATTCAGATCATCATGGAATACAAACCCTCTACACACATAATATGGCAGTGACATCATCTCTTGAATGACCTGTGTGGCCTCTTTAGACACTTTGAAGGCTACAACAGTCCTCCAGCACAGAAGACTCCACTCCTTCCAGATGACTAAGTACCATCCTTGTCTCCACCCAGTGTGAGAAGAACCCTCCCTGAGACTGAGGCTCTCAAAACAGCAGGCCTGGACAGCAGACCTGGTCATGTGTTAAAGGACTGTCCCTCGGAGCTCACTGATGTCCACACAGACATCTTTAACACCTCCATAAACCATGTTGTGTTCTCCTCATGCTTCAAATGCACTACCATCATCCCAGTTCTGAAGAAGGCTTCCCCATCCTGCTTCAATGACTACTGCCCCAAAGAACTCACCCTTTTCATCATGAAGAACTTCAAACACCTAGTCATGCAGTGCATCAAATCCATCCTCCTCTCCTCCCTGGACCTCTTTTAGTTTTCATGTCAGGCCAATTGGTCCACTGATCATGCAGTCTCCACTGGCCTCCATTCAGCACTCACTCATCTAGACATCAAGGACTCATACATGGGGATGTTGCTCATAGAGCTAAGCATTCAATACACTCATCCCCCAGCAACTGATACCGAAACTGACCGGCTAGGGTTGAACACCTCATCGTGTGTTTCACTGCTGGACCAAGGGTGGTTCAGACCGGCAGCAACACGTCCAGCACCATCACACTGAACACAGCAAATACCCACATGCACCTCTACACCTCTATAATTCTCTGCATATCTGTAAACTGTATAGTCATATTCTTATATTTTGGTTTATATTTATTCTTTTTATCTGCACTGTGAATCTATAAGAGGAAAGACAGCTTTAAGTCTGTCATACAGAGCAGAATTGACATTAAATGTGACTTTGATGTTGACATTTCATTAATACCTCAGGAACTATGACAGTTTCTGAAAAAGGTCACTATATATGTCTTCCTATAATTTCTAAATGCATTTGATGCTCAATGAAGATCTTGCATTTAACGTATAGTGTATTTGTCTTGTTGCTTGGGCTCAAACAAAAGACCAGTGTTGTTTTACTCTGCCTAAATGTCATTTTGAAACCCCCTCTTGATTGTTGAGTGCTCTTCTGCCCGCAGTCTTCAGCAGACAACCGTGTGTAGATAAGAGATTACTGTCATAGAATATGAAATGCTGATTTAGTGTTTTATAGATTCAGAGATGATGCCTCCTGCTGTCCCGCCACCTGTTCTGTCAGCTGACAGGAGTATCGTGACACACACATCCATGGCTCGTTTACCAGCACGCAGCTCTTCAAAACAAAACATCTCTATTAACCAGTCAAAGACAAGCAGAAGCAGCTGAATCGCACACTACAAATCACATGTCATTCACACACTCTCTGTGAATGCATAAAGGGAGTGAGAAGGAGACGTGGCTGCTTCAGAGCTTTGTCCATCTGGCTGCAGCGCCATCTTGTCTTCACTCCTCCACGTGTGACATTGATGGACTGCATCTTTTTTGGCTCCTCTGTAAAAAAATGAACCCATTGGCTGCAGAGGGAGACAAGCATCTGTGGCACGTGGACACGGACAAGACTTCTTTCTCCTCCTGTACATTTTGTGCTGGCTTTAAAAGAACAATCAATCATGATCAGAGTGCGGTCAGCGCAGCCCTTGTACTGGCGACTTTTTTGTTCGGCAAAGTGACAGTCTCATCACTTAACGAGTAAACGAGCCAGAAACAGAAAGGTGGAGGAGGTCAAGAACGGTGGATGCATTCACTCAGTGTTAAAGACGAACCAATACTTTCCTGATTCTCCTCTGTCACCTGCTTCACTGCTACCAGCTCTTTACAGGTTCTGTGTCTTTAAACCCCCCAACTCCCACCCTCCCCAAACCCTGTCCTCTTTTCCCTTCTCATGCTGTGTATGTAAAATATGAGACCTTTACACTTAACACCATCACTATGGTCCAGTAGCTTTTTTTTAAGGAAGAATTGCTCTCTCTCTCTCTCTTTAACCTGCCCTCAGGCACTTCAGGACCGTTGGCTCGTGAAGCAGAAGCGCTGTCAGCACTGTCTCTGGTCATGCATATCTGAGCATGTAGCATGTTGATGTGTGTGAATCTTTGCAGTGTACTGCTCAGTCTGAGCAGAAATACTGCAGCTTGTCCAGAGATATCGGCATCAAATCACACCAACTCACCTTTCAGTCTGCAAGTGTTTTCTGCTTAGCGCTGGTCCCGATTCATAGCTGCACAGAGAAAATGTATTCCTGTAAGGTAGCAGTGACAGTAGGCCAGCATAGCTGTGGAAGTTTATTTTGTTAATCTGTCTAATCTAAGACAACAAAAGTGGACCACATCAGTCCAGCTCTGAGGTCTTTACACTGGCTGTCTGTCCGTCAGAGAGTAGGCTTCAAAGTACTGATGCTGGTCTATAAAGCTCTGAATGGTTCAGGACCAAAATACATCACCTGACCCAGTATGAACCTTCCTGACCCCTCAGGTCATCAGGATCTGGTTTTCTATCAGTTCCCAGAGTCAGAACCAGACATGGAGAAGCTTCCTTCAGCTTCTATACAAACTTCTATACAAACTCCCAGAAAGCCTCAGATCAGCTGAAACACTCAGTTTATTTAAATCCAGCTTGAAGACTCACCTGTTCTCAGCTGCATTTGGATAAAGACACAAATCCACATTGTTTTACTTTGAAGCTCAAGTTTCCAAACTTGATTACATATAACAGCTGATTTTATCTGTTGTTCTTTCTTTTGTTTACATTTGAAATCATGCTTTTTATTTATGTAATGTTTGACTGTCTCTGTAAAGCACTTTGAATCACCTTCTTGTTAAATTGTGCTATACAAATAAACTTCATCTGTTCACCAATCTCTTCCTCTCACCTCTTCTCCATGGTAACCTCCTGCTTCTCCATCATCTGTGTCTCCATAGACTTTACTCATCATGTACGATGCAACCAGGGTACCATCTCCAAAAGATGGTGGAAACGGGATCGCCCAGCCCATTGTCCCTGGAGCAGAACCGGGAAACGCTGCAGCATCAGGGGGGCTGACGTCGACCTCAGCGCTACGAGCTAAAAGTGAAGAGGTGCAGCCAGCTATGGAGGAGGAGCCTAAAGTCGAGCCCGTCCTAGTGAAGAAGCCCCACAGAGAGATTTTGGACCATGAGAGGAAGAGGAGGGTAGAGCTGAAATGTATGGAGCTCCAAGAGATGATGGAAGAGCAGGGGTAAGTTGATGAGCAACATAACGCCCTTTTCATGAACTTGTGCAGTATTAGAGGAAATACTGACATGACTATGTCAGAGGGGTTTTTCACCAAGCTGAAGATAATAATCATAGAAATGTGCCACTCCCTTCAGCTTTCTGAAGCTCCCTAGACGGCCAAAAAACTTCCAACTGCTCCAACAGAAGTTAGAAAAGCTCTTTCAAAACACCACTGATATTTACACACAACGACTAAAAATGCAGCTTCGCAGCAGTATGTCATGTGACTCACCTCATGTGTTTGGGTAGTTTAAATATCTGTTTGTAAGTTATGATTTTAGAAGCCTTTTCTCATGCATTTCATTTACTATAAGCCTTAGATGTTCTGCTGCAGTTTGGCTCATTAGCCGAGTGCTGCAATGCCAGAAATTCAGAAACGTCTACTACAATAGAGAAGACTGAAAATGTGGAAGGTGTTGGACAACACAGATTATGAATGAAGAGTAGAACCATGATTATAGGGTTGAGCATTACAGGTTATGGATAAGTACACAAATCCACATTATGATGTTGGAAGACCCCAACATAAATCACATGTTTTCTACTCCTTTTTATTTCTCTCTTAATACTTTGATGTTCTTACCACACGTTATCTTAACTGCAGCTTTGGTATTATTTTTAAGACTAATATCTTAAAAGTTCAATATTATCTCATTTCAATTCCATATCTTCTCTGTGGCTGATTTATCACAGCAGTACTCTGCTCTGCAGTGTGGGACATTTCTTTTTCATCTTGGCTTCACATTTTGCATCAGAGAAGTTTAAAAGCTGGATTGACAGAAGAAAGCCTCCTTTCTGAAATAACAGCTTGGTAGCAATGGATTAAGTTTGCAAATCTGCACATGAATAAGCAACAATATGTAAAAAATAATGTCTTTTGAACAGAAGAGGCCAAAGGAAAGATGTTTGACCAAAATTTATGCTGCGGTGTTTGGGCATCTGAACCCCTCTGAACCCAATCTGAACCCGCTGTCGAACACGGGGGTGGAGGGGTGGTGATTCTGGGTTGTCTCGTAGCCATGGAGGACCTGTGCAGCTTCTAGACAATGAGTCAGCCTTAAGCTCCTCTGTTGCCTTGGGGATTTTTTTTAACTCTATTTTTTATTATTATGTCCTGATAGGTAAAATCTTATAATAAAAGAGAAAGTGTACTTTAATTCCCACAGATCTGTATGTAATTCTGCACAGCTCCTGGCCGCCTCTGTTTTTCATAACATGTAAAATTAGTCAAAAACAAGTAAGACTTACAGTGACAATTTGGTATGAAGTCACATTTCACTTTTCAGAGAAGCAGCTGTTGTCTATCTTTTTTTTTTCCATCAACTGTTATTTGGTTGTGCAAGCAATGAAAGCTGTAGGAGAGAACCTGACATTGACAGGTACGCAATTGTACGACCACTGAGATCACAAACAGCACCAAAAAATTAAATTCATAATCTGTTGCCCTCCAGAAGTCATTTTTATTTCAACAGTAGGAGGGAGAAAAAGCAAGTTAGTGCAGTGGAGTGTAGTAAATGTAATGGCCAGTGTTTGCGTAAGGAAATGGTGCAAAAGCAGCAATATTTTGATGATATTGTCTTTTTTTTTATGGTTTAGAAAGCCTATCAGAAGATGTGATCTTCCATCAGACAGTCAAGACATGCTGTCCTAATGTGGAACACTGCTCTGATCTTAGCAGGACTGTTTCCTGTCATAAGGAAGGGCTCAAATATGAGGTGAAAGACACTGTCGGGTTTACTTCAGCAAAGACCTGGACCTCCTGTTTGGCCAGGCACCACACTTAAAATAACTGGCAACAGACCCAATCTGCAGTCCAGTGAAGGATCACGTCAGTGACAAGGACGTAGCCAGGGAAATAGTCTGAAAAAAATAAAAGGTGCAAATAGGCGTTTACTATCTCTAATCAAGATCTTGAAATGGGGGTTTGAGTAGGGTAAACTAGAACCTGCCTTACATTACTACTGTTATCTTCAAGAAATGCTGTTAGGGTTGTTGCCGTGGAGGCCATCGGTGACGAGCACTGGTCAACCCAGCATACAAAGTTAGAAATAGAACTGTAGAGACTGTAGTTACCCTTAATCCACAATCTCAGGGCTTCTCTTTAGTGGATTTGTTCAAATACACACACATATATACACACACTTATACACAGCTGGTTGAGTAGGTACAGTTGTTCGGCTGACTCCAGGCTGGCAGAGACCGTAATTAATGACGGGCTCTGTGATGGTGTGGTACTCAGCACATTTAGAGCTCGCTTTCCCACCAATACCTCATGACATTTTACTCACGTCACATTTGTCATTTACAGAAAGCTGGTTAATCTCTGCGATATTAGGGAAGAGTAGTTTAATTGAATAAAAGTCAAGCTAATTAGGGAGATTTTTTTTTAGCAGAAACCTAGACGTGAGAGGTGGCAGAAGGTTGTAGAAAGCAAGCAGCGATGGATTAGACTTGCATGTTCATCTCCTCATTTTTCTACCCGTTTCTCCTTCCCCGAGCATGGCTGCTCTTGTCAGCCAGTGAGGCCTCATTAAGACTGTCTGGTAATGGTGGAGCTACTACAGATGGGGGGGGAAACAGTGAAGAGGAGGAGGGCACTTTCCCATCTGTCAGGGTCCTGGCCGGGAGCAGTCACCACTGGGTTGAGAGCAGTGTAGAAAAGGTTGTGATGTCTGGGTGTCTGGTGGAACAGTGTGGTGGCGAGCATCCACTTGGCTTACGATGACAGAATACAGGAAGACCAGACAGTCTCACTGGCTGGCGCCACTCATTCTTCAGAAAGTACAAGCTCGGCCAGCAGAAAGTCGCACATGAAGGATTACAACCACTTAGTTGAGTTCTGGACTGGACTGGACTCATCTTGTTATGCTACACTAAAAAGAGATTCTTTTTTGCCAGCTTTGCTCAGCACGCAGAACCCTGCCTCTACAATTTCTAATGCGCCTCTTTAAATGAGCGAGCATGTGTGCCGGATTAAGGGATAGGGCAAAGGATGAGACACTAGGTGGGAGAGGGAGAGTAAGGCCAGACGTTGAACACAATTAAGACGGTTGCTGCAGTCTGCTTCCGTTTGTTCTTGGTTTAAGCCAGAGGGCTCAAACGTCGCCCCTGAGTGTCAGTCTTGAGTAAGGACGAGATGAAGGCCTGGGCTAGGGGGAGAGTTGAGCTGGATGGCTCTCACCCCCCACTACTGCTGCCAGAAAAGCAGACACACCCCTGTGCCCTTTAAAACCCCCCACCCTTTCCTCCGGTTCAGCTGTTCTCCTGTAAGAAGAAAAGGATAAACGGTCTGCCATGAGTGATGGCCTCACCATGGGAGCCAATTAAACTGGCTCAGCGATTAAAAGAGTCTGTTGGTTTAGCAGTCCAAATACTGGCAGCATCCCTCATTCCTATGTGCTTTGAGTGCTCCACTGCTGCAGGGAACATTGCTATTTTAAGTGTATTAGATGGGCTGGAGGCTGGATACACCAAACCATTTATACATGGCATCTGCCTGGAAGAGCATGATGTATTAGCTGTGTAAGTAGATGGAAAGGCGCATAAATAAGCAACATTAAGGCCTTTTTGTCCCCAAAACATGCCTATGTATGGGATTTTTTGAATACTTTTAAAGCAGCTATGGGTATGGCTCACTGAGTTTGAGCTCAGTGGTCATTCAAGGGTTCAAGTGGGTTTTTCCTTGCTAATTGAGCCATAATGACTGTGTATGGTTTGAACTCCTGTGGTTTCTTAGCCCTTCCCTAACTCTTTAATGAGTTCTCTTTACTGGGCTTTGCTCAAGCTACACTGCAGGCTCTGCTTGTCTCCTTTTAAACACATCAATCTTGCTTATTTGTGTGCTAAAATGCATGCAGAGCAATACATAATGGCCTCAGAGATGCAGCAAGATATTATTTATTAATTCAACAAAAGGGCTTTGGGCATTTTACCCCTGTAGTAATGTTTTCCACGCGTGACAAGAGCTTTATGAACAAGAGGAAGAAGATGTAAAGATCTGCATAAACACTTTGGATTTACAAGAACTCTGATTTAAGACTTTGGGAGAATTAAGGGAGCTGCTCTGTAGGTAGCTATTACGTCTCTCTTTTCCCTGCAAACCAAAGCAAGGTCATTGCCTGTGAAACACACCTCTGGAAGGCAGCACATCCAGAAAGAGTGCCAGAAAGTTGAACTTGGCCCAACTTAATGCAGATGAAAGTGTCTAACACAAGGGCATTATTTGATCAAAGAAGATCATATTCTCCACGCGCTAAATTCAGTTTCTGCACAGATCAGTTGCTCTACCAGTGGTGTCTGAATGTATTATGCAATAACATTCAGGCATAGAGGAGATGGCGCTAGTGGCCGTGGCAGTTTTCCCACTTCTTTATGATCCCTTGCTGCAATAAGGAATTAGGCTTGGAGGTAAATTCATTTCCTGGAGTTGTCTACTTAAATTTAGTAAGCATCACAAGAAATTAGCAAAGTTGAAGTATTTGGCTGCAACTTTTGAAGTACGCGTCTCTACTGCTTACCTTTAAGTAACAAAATTGGGGAAGGGATTCATCTGTGAAAGGATCTGCTCTGTTGTGGTGGGCACAGCCTTAGAGCGCACTCACATCGTGGGAGTTGTACCTTACAGCCCACACAACTCCCTCCCCATTCCCCCTGGCCCCTCTCACGTTACTGCACTCTAAATCATGCTTGAGCACAATTGGCACTTGTACATATGTCGTCATGTCGTTATATTAACCACCCGTTTATGTACACACTGTGGCAATAATTAGTGCACTGAAGAACAACACAAAATTATGACGCCAACTCCACTGAATTCGTGGCTGTTTTGAGTTTTTCCGGTCAGATACAGCTCTCTCCTGTTTTTGAATTTCTGCTTTATGCCTCTGTTATCTTAAACCATTGTTGCTGGGAACTTGCATCTACGTGTCATGCATACATTATATATCATGCGCAAACACACGCCTTTCAGCCATGCCAGAGACCAGGAATTGTGCAGTGTTTGAGCACAGATCAGAGCACTCACCCTAACGAATTGTAGTGGTCGATGGTGCTTTGGCACAGTACGGTTGCCTGAGTGTACTTAGAGAGGACAATGAGTCAGGAATGGTAGACAGGGATGCTTCAGCTAGGGAGCCCCTTGCATAGTTGTTGGAGATAAAGAATACCATTTTATAAAAAGACATAAAGGTGCATTCCTTCTTTTGTTCCTTTTCTCTCTGGGCTGTCCAGCAGCTGCAAATTACTAAGAAGATGTGACTGGGAAGAGGATCCATTCAGCATCCTCCACCTCCACTTCAGAGTTAGACTATTCCACCAGAGCATTCGTTAGTCTGTTTAATTTCTACTAATGAAATAGAAAGGTGGGGTAGTTCAGGTTTGGCTTCCAGTATTCCCAGCATCAGTCAGTCTACCTAACTACAATCTATTGCTCTGCTTCTTCTGCTCTGTGTATCGGGATTTATGCCTGCAGTTTCATAAGTGTTTAGCTCTACCTGGAGACGACTTGGGAGAAATATTCACACATCGAGATTGGCAGAACAAATGAGCACAAACATGCCCCACACATTGGCACGTCTCCTTGAATCAATGTCTATTACCGCAACAATGGTCTAGAGGGCAACTCTTCATTTTCCTGGATCGTGAGTTAATGGGGGAAATCTTTTGGTACCCAGAACTATCTAATTACTCTAATAAAGTTCTTTAATTGTGCTGATTTTTTATGGCATCAGTGGTATGGAGAACCTCTGTCAGATTGATGCACTAGGTCTCTCTTAGCCCAAATCCCTGGGACTGATAGTGTGCTGGAGGGAATGAGTTTGGACTAAATGGCCTTCATTTGATACCACTTAAGCAACTGTGGCCTCTTAACAGGCCTTCATTGTCACATACGCACACATATGAAAATACTTAAGAGGAATGATCAGTTTAACATCTGACAGTTGCTATGCAGTTTAGTTGGTAGTGACTGCTCGCTTCAGCCCCTCTCAGGTTTTTATCAGGTCTGGAAAGAGGATGTGTTCAGGGACAGGCAACCACCTTTATAGCTGTGAAAAGTGCTAATTAAGCATGCAGAGGAGAAATATGATGTTCCAGTGTACATGTCTTAATAGCTTCCAACAAACACCCAGTAAGAGGCCATTTATACAGACTGATTCAGAGCTCACTGTGGATGTTTGACAGACATGTAACGAAATACACCCCAAACGTTTGGTGGTCATGTAGTCTGGGTCTCGCTTTATGACATCCGATGGATGGATGGATGGATGGATGGATGGATGGATGGATGGATGGATGGATGGATGGATGGATGGATGGATGGATGGATGGATGGATGGATGGATGGATGGATGGATGGATGGATGGATGGATGGATGGATGGATGGATCGCTCCACCAATCCTTCTATAGACAACAAAATAGCAACAATCAAACACTGGCTTTGGTTATTAAGCTACTGGCTGATCAAACACAGTCCAACTTGGCTGTGCTGCAAAGCTGTGCTGTCCTTCACAAGTGAGCAATTCAGCAGAAGTAGAAAAGCGAAGGAGACGGAGAGGGAGAGGGAAGAGGGAGGAGGCTGTTGATTTGTAGATTTGATCTTTACAGGCACTTCACAACGCATCTTTTCTTGCATCAGCTGCTCTGTCAACAGGGAGCTGCAAATGCAAACATCCTTAATGAATAAGCACAATGTGAAGGAGAATACCTTAAAGACATGGCATCTATTTAGGCGGAACATTGAATTTCGTCGCCAGCATTGTGTAGCCCTCTTCAGTCTTCAGCAGACAGCTGAGAGGTCACAACAACTGCTGTAGAGTTGTCTGGTGGCAGCTCATCTCTGGTGATTGCTCCTGCGCTGTGAATGGGAAAGCCATGAATATAAAGTGTGTGTTTGGGCTCTCCATTGTGCTAAGCTGACAACTGCTGGGTGGAGAGATTGTTGTTCAGCAGGACCTGATAGTGCTGTCACACCAGCCGGCTCCCTCTCTGCTGGACCATCTTGCAGCTATTTCTGCTCGCCATCACGCTTCCTTTAATCTCATTCTCCACACCCCCTATGTGCTGATAGCAACGGCCTCAGAATATGCAGTATATTTAATCTGAGGAAAGCAATCTCCCCTCAGATTAATGCCGTTTCCAGGCTGATGTGAGCAGCTGATTAATTTACGGTTCAGCTTATGGAACTAATCTTGCTACTGTGCGACCTGCAGAGAAACAGAAGGAAGGAGAATCTGCTTCTGTGAGGATGCCGATGCGGATGCTCATTTAGTTCAGATTGAGGAAAATAAACTAGGCAGCCACAATTGTTAAGTGCATTGTTTGTTTTTTTTTAATAAAATTATTATTCAATTTGGGTTATTTTTCATGTAGCACAAATATTAAAACCGGAGCAGCAGTGTGTCTAAACCTTTTAGCCCTTTGCACAAAATTGAGCTAATGGTAGGGGAGAAGGTTTGCTCTGTGCTTTGTTAAATGTATTTCTATAAATAAACATTATTTGTGGTAAGCTATTAGACTCTAAATATAATGGCAATTTTTGAATCTGCTCTGAGCCCTGCTGGTTTCTAGTCCTCAGTAGCGTTTCAGGTAGAGATGAGCTAATCCCTGCTGATCCAGGTTAATCACCCCGATCTGTGGGTGGATCCAGGAGTCTTCTGAGGAGCTGAATCTGTGCATTAGGGATGCTACTCATATGTGCAGGAAAGTCATTTTCATAGGTTTCATAGCTGCAAGTATGTTCACTGTACTGTCTAAGCCAAAGCGTACGTCCAACTGATCCGGACGTCTTACAAACATAGTACATCAAGGTTCACGGATCAGGACTTATGCCCACCGACTCACCTTAATGCATGGAGTCACAGGTCCACAGACCCGCGGTTCAGTGACATCTTGGGTGAAAAAGTGCAGTCACTGCTCTTTGTTTGTGGCTTCATTTACCTCGACGGACACAAATAAAAGAAAAACAAAACTTCCATTCCATACATAAGAATGTGTAACATTTAAATAGATTAATGTTGTTGTCTAATCAATGGCAGCCTGGTCCATATAGAAACTGTAGGGATCCAAATATTTAGGGATGTTTATTGTCATCAGACTCAATTACCTTTTTAAAATCAATCATATCAAATGGCTGTTGTTTTTTCTTTGTCACTCTCTCAAATATCATCTCTTATATTGTTAAGACCCGGGCCAGGTCGCAATATAAAAAAAAAAAGAAGTTGCACAGATGCAAAAGATGAGGTGATGTGGTTTATTTACAACAAAGTAAAGAATGACAAAACCAAAGTAATCAAAAACCTTGGAGGTGCACCGCTGAGAATCAAACTAATACAAATCACAAAGTCAAAATGGGGCGAACTGTAGCCTAACAGTCAGCCGCCAGCGAGCGACGGCGTCCGCGTCCTCTTTACAGGGTGTCCCTGATTGGGGTCGTTGACGTAGGTGGTCAAGGTGCAGGACAGCATCCAATCACATGACTGGCAGTAGCAACCGAGGCAGATGGAGCCAATCCCCAACTCACGCAAAACATCCACTCCACACGGACACCAGCGACACAGACCATCAAATCCCCGACGAGTCCCGAGGGCAATCTGTTAGTATAAATGAGGAGCGGAGGAACAGGACTGCGGCCCATGGCTGTAACAATCATAATTAGGTGTAAGTCAAATTCTTAGATCTTAATGATCTCTGAGGCATTGTTTAAATCTCTAATTGTGTTCAGTCTCTAAATGCAATTTAACCCACCCAAGTCCATTTTATTGCTGACAGCTGCTGCGTTTATTTATATACAAAAAGGATTAATGAGGCCTGGTCCCTGGTAGTGCAGGATGTATGACAAACACGCACTAAGAAGTGACGTTCTTGGAGCTACACACTTGTGATTGGATCATCTAAGAGACTTAATCATTACAGGTGAAGGTCATTGATCAAATATGGACACCACGTCAGAAACGTACACACGATTCTAAAG
Source organism: Xenentodon cancila (assembly GCA_014839995.1). Classification (NCBI taxonomy): domain Eukaryota; kingdom Metazoa; phylum Chordata; class Actinopteri; order Beloniformes; family Belonidae; genus Xenentodon; species Xenentodon cancila. The sequence goes on along the minus strand of CM026213.1, from coordinate 22,877,545 downwards.
CCACGTGATAGGGAGCGTCGCCTGGTTTTAGAGGTTTTGTTTCAAACGTATGAATGATAAAGGCAATGAAGGTTTAATCCTTTTTATGATCAGTTTACTGGGACTTTTGCTGTATTATATCCACCTGTTCAGTCATGAAGTGAGTCCTAAAGCTTCATGTGATCAGGCGTTATCTCTGTTCCTGATCAGTTTCTTGCAAACTTTTCAGATTCAGACCATCGCTGTGAGGATCAGACTACTTGACTCGCTGAGTCTCAAGGTTGTTGTGGTGGTTTCACTACGTGACTTATCAGCAGCCGGGTCTGACAATGACTCGGTCACCCAGCTGATCTCCAAGCCACCTTTGTTAGGAAAAAACAAGCAACAAATGACACGTAACCACACTTAAAATACAATTTTTTAATTTAAAAATGGACCATGGGTAGAAGGAAGCTGTTTGTGCTGTTTGTAGGAGGATTTTTTAAAATAAAATTTATAGCATAAATTAATAAAAACTGGGTGTCAGCTGTCCCTGCCCCTTGTGCTGCCTCTGTCAGGCTGCATGGAGGTGGTGGGCTGGGGGCGGTGGCCGTCCTGGTCCTTCTGGGGCTGGTCGCGTTGGCCCGGTTTCTCCTTCCTCTTTCTCTCCCTCTTCGCCGCCTTCCCCTCTCTTTGCCTGTCTGGCGGCAGATCGACAATGGGAGTTCGGTGTCGCCACTGCGGCTGCCGGGCCACCTGGGGCAGGGGTCTGCTGGGATCCATCTGTGGCGCTGTTGCTTGAATAGCGGCGCGATAGGTTGGAGGGCCTCTCGCGACCCTTGTCTCTATGGGCCTGCTGGGTCTCTGGTTGGTAATAGTGTTGCACTGGAAAGGGAAGTGGGGCCCCAGCATCCTCCTGCTTCTCCTGCTCCCCCTCACGTTTGGGATTGGGTTATGACTGCTGCTCTGGAGGGCTGGTGAAGGGAACACACTTACACACACCTATGCACACATAAAAAACACCCTCTGCAAGATTAAAATTCATATATATAGTTCCTGGGTTCTACCAAACTTGGTATTAACTATTAATATATGTGCAAACAAAGGGGAAAAAATAATAAAAATGGGTAAAAGAATGTATTATGTGCAAACAGCAGGGCTTGTCTGTGCTACAATAATATTTGGAGGTAACAAAAAAATTATTTGAAATAACAGTTGATCATCTCGCTCGTATTACGCTGAGGTGCATTGGTTGTGTCTCGTTTTATTTTTTTTTAGCGTTTACTTTTTCCATTACCTTCCTGGATCTCTGCAGCTCATTACAGCTCTTTACTCTAGCCTGAGTGGAACATGGAAATGTTGAAGATGGCAATGTACACATGGGAATCCACGAGGAGCTGTCTTAGCAGAATCTGTAGAACTGAACAGGACTTGTTTGAAGAGGATGCTGAGGTTCTCATAGTCTCTGCAGCAGACCTGCCTCTGCTCCGTGGCAACCAATGCCAGCTCCTACTGGTGTTGTTCACAAACTGCGAGCCTGCAGCCAAATGCTGTAAACATGTTCACCAGCTGGGCTTTAGATGTCATACCAGAGTGATATTACAGTCTAGCGGATCATTTAGTTCTGTTGCACCCACTAACAGCCATGTCAAACCCGAAATTAAAAAAGAAAACAAATCAGCACTGTGACAGTCGTGTCTTTTGCGTGTGCTTTGGCCACAGCTTTCCATCCCTGTCAGCTTGCTGAGAGCTCTTCCGCATCCCCACAGCTCCTCTCAGCTCAGCGACTTAGTGCTTTTGCTTGCAGAATAAGAAAATACCGTGCTTTGCTGGCCCGCTGGGAAACACAGGGTGACAAAGAGTCACAGTGTACATCATTTGGCGTAATTTTTGCCTAGGACATGATCAAAACACAGTCTCTGTCATTTGTTCGGACTCTGTGTGATAGCGAGAGATGACACGTCTCTCTACATGAGCTCCTGGCAGCGATGGCGGATAAAAGCGTTGCTAGTCCACAGTTCACTGCTGATATTAAAGCTGTTGCTTCTCGTTCTCTGTTGTCACTGTTTACTCACTGCTGAGTCCGTCTGAGCTGCAGATTATTAGTGAGTGTGGTTGAGTTTCTCTTTTCAACTGCTGTGTCTTTGTACCCACAGGTACACGGAGGAGGAGATCCGACAGAAAGTGAGCACGTTCAGACAAATGCTGATGGACAAAGAGGGCGTTATCTGCAGAGAGGGTTCCCACACGCAGCCAGTGTAAGTTTCTTCACATCAGGATGATTCCGAAGATCTTTATCTATAACCACTTCATCTTTTTTTCAGCAGCCTGATCTGCTTCAGCACATCTACATCATATAAAATATATAAAATAAAAGGAAAAAGGCACTGTAAAAAGGCAAAGGGAACATTACTGTCACAAATTATGATAGGAAATAATCCCTTTTCATAGCATTTGTTGTGTATGTTTCTAACAAATGCATTTGTATTCTTTCACATCTCTTGTGTATATGCAGTTATGTGTTTTTGAAGCAAAAAGATGCAGGTTCTCCACCTCTTTCATTTCTCTGTCCCTTATTCATTTGACAACTCAGAAAGTGTTGTATCCTTGATTATAAATCACTTTCAAAATGAATAAAGATGCTTCATGATAAATTAATCAAACATAGACAGCAGTAAATATCAAAAGCAAACAGAAATGGATTTTAAATGGGGTGATGAGAAGTGCTCTGCCTCTCTAATTATGTCCTTAGGCAGTCACATTCAAAGACTGTGTTTTCATGATTGCAAAAGTTCATTTTACTTCAATAGAATCATTTGCTTTTGCTCTGCCCCTTTCATGTGAAGGCAAGGCAAGGCAAGGCAAGGCAAGGCAAGGCAAGGCAAGGCAAGGCAAGGCAAGGCAAGGCAAGGCAAGGCAAGGCAAGGCAAGGCCAGGCAAGGCCAGGCAGGGCCAGGCAAGGCACGAACAATGGTTAAAGCTTGGTCCTTTCAAAATAATCAGTGGCACATTTTTAACTCTGATGGAGTTTTCTTTTTTCTCCAAGCTTTTTAAGCTTTTCGTTATTGTTACACCCCGAAATTGGACCTCTGCTTTTAACCCATGACTAGTTTCATTAGGATCAGTGGGCTGGTATCCCAGCGCCCCGGTACCAAATGATTCAAAGATTGAAAAGATAACCCTCAGTTTGTTTAATGCTGAAGGAAGGAAGGAAGGAAGGAAGGAAGGAAGGAAGGAAGGAAGGAAGGAAGGAAGGAAGGAAGGAAGGAAGGAAGGAAGGAAGGAAGGAAGGAAGGAAGGAAGGAAGGAAGGAAGGAAGGAAGGAAGGAAGGAAGGAAGGAAGGAAGGAAGGAAGGAAGGAAGGAAGGAAAAAGTGTCTCATCTGGGCCAGACAAAGGTGGAAGAATGTATGTATAACTTTCATCTGGAAGGCAGAAAGTTTCCCAAATTCCCTTTCAAGGCCACCACGACTCTGCATAAAGGCGGGGGACGGCAGCAGCACGCTGCAGGCATGGAGGTCCCCGGGTTCGGTCCGTCACACTAAATGTGTGAGTGATTGACGGAGGTGGCGCGGTGTGATGGCGGCCTGACCTGCTGTCTGTGAACTTGTGACGGGTAATGAAGCTGATGTTTCCTGTCTCTCAGACATGGTTTAATGATTCCCACTCCTCTGCACCTAATTTGGTGTCTGACATTTAACTAGAACACGATGAAATAAGGAGGATGGCTGTTAGACAGGGCGGCATGTACAGTGTTATGAATACATTAACATTTATACATTAACATTTATTCCCAAAGAAATCAAACTTATAAGGTAGAAAGTGTTTATTCTATATTGTTTAATTTTTTGCAGTTACGTTCACATTTTGCAGCCTTCCTTCTTCAGAAAAACCGTGTTTTGGGAAACTAGAAAGCTTATAAATTGTAGGAATTTTATCCTCCCACTTATTTCCACCTTCTGCACTTGCACAATCCCAAAACACACATTCACACACCCACACAAAATTTGGTGGGAAATAATCTGTCCCTCTTTCTCAAGGTAAAGCAGCTAAAGTGACTATGGCTTCATCGATCTGCAGGTACTGCACATATCAAGCAGGTCAGACGACTACTGCATTTAAAGGATAAATATTACACTTTGCAAGGACACCCAGTCTTGTGTGGATGTGCAGCCCACATAAATGGGCAGAGATATTGCTTTCAGGCAACAATTCAATTCAGTTTGATTTGATTTTATTTATTTAGCGTCTATTACAATACAAATTCTCTCTAGGCGCTTTCCAGAAACCCAGAACTTGACCCCCGAGCAGTTACTACATAAACAGTGGCACGAAAAAACCTCCCTTTAGGAGGGAAGAAACCTTGAGCAGGACCTGGATCATAAGGGGGGACCCTCCTGCTGAAGACCAGCCGAGTAGAGCAAGAAAAGAGAGATCAGAAAGACAGAATGAAGAACAGAGAGACACAGACACACAGTCAAATGTTCAAAAGAGAAGACATAATAATAGTAATTATCTGTTAGCTGGAGATTTACGAGTTCTACAATCCTGTTTATTTGCCCAGAATGCAACATTGGGAGGAAGAAAATGTGTTAGTCGACGTACAAAACCTTCAGAATAACACTGGCCGTACTTCAACTTATTTGTGCTAAATTGGATGCTGCAGAGCCTGAACGAACCCAACGTGCGTGAAGACTGAAGCACAGGACATGGCCTGTGATCCACGTTGCAGCAGAGACAAACAACGTCCAAACACAAACAGCTGATGGCTGCAGCTCCTACAGCGACTCGGTGTGCTGGGAAATGTCATCCTTGTCTTGAGCCGCCAGCGGCGACGTTAATTCAGAAAACAACTGTGTCATTGAGGACATCATCGACGTCACATCCGGTCACAGCACACGCAGCCATCTGCTCTGTTTCAGACTTGGCACACTTTAAAGGATTACCATTAATCTTCCTAGGGGGTCTCCCAGGTCGTGACCCGAACCCAATTTAGAGACCACATTAGCACAACATTGTCTGTGTGAGAGGAGTGCTGCCGTCCCTCATCCTGTGTTCAACAAAAGTAGTTTCTGGGCGCCAGGGCCTGGATAGTTGTGTGGTTGGCGTTGCTGTACGGTTTGCAGTGACACAGATAAATTACAACGACAATTAATTCAAGCCCAAAAGCATGAATTTAAGTTGATTTTTCAGCACTTTGTCATATTCTTTCCCTCATAACATTCCTAAACTTTCCTCTTGGTTGCTTCAACCACAGCAGCTCTGTGAGCTACTTTCATTAATGCTGATGTGTGAGTTAGCAGCATAAAGCGACACGCAGCTGTGGAAGGAAGCTGGATGACGCTTGTATTAATTATAATTAAATAATGTTTTAACATGAAAGAAAGTGTTTTGTGCTGCTGTAAACACAGACGTACTTGTGTTTGCATCGTAAATCATCATCGTTTTGATCACATTCCTTGACTTTTGACATCATCACTTTGCCTTTGTTGGTTTAGCACCAAAAGCTGCAGATTATTTACATCTCCTCAGTGACACGGCACACCTGCTCAATAGGAAACACGAGCCTGCTAAATGCAGGTGGTCAACAGAAACACGGTAAATTATCGAGGCAACACAAAGTGTGCTGTGAAGACGAAATGTGTAAGAAAACGTTCCCTCATTTCTCCCATTTCAGTTGAACGTTTGTTGTTGAAGCTGAATGAATTGAAAGAATGATATACCATGTTTAAATTCCTCCAGTTTGGAGTAAAAACGTCCAGACTTCCTCCACTGAATAATCAATATTGCTAGATTGAACAGCCTCCCACAGAGACATGCATCACCCCACCTTGTTCTAGTTTTTTTGAGGTAGAGAAATCTATAAGCTGTTTGAAAGATTTTGGCTGATGGTGTAGATATAAATATGTAGACTCACTAAATGATCAGAGGCTCCACAGCGCCTCTAAACACAGTGCTGCTTCGACTTTGCTTTTTCTTAGCTGGGAGGATTTATATAGATTTTAACCTTTTTTAGGAATCAATTGACAGCCTCTCAGCTTCATACTCTTAGACGGGTAAGAAACAGACAGCAGTACGCATAGATTTTCTAGTTCATAACTGTCTTTATTGTGTCCGTGCTGATTTCCGGCGGAGTGGATGGGAAGTGTAAGCGAGGGAAGATCGTACATGAAGCCACTCACAGCCCCTCAGGCTTACACGAGTCCATACAGGATCAATGGAGTTGCTGACCCTTGGCTGCACAAATATATGAGACTGGCGTTTATTCAGAGCACAAGTGCATCTGTTTCTGAATATTTCAAATCATTTTGCACCCAAACCTTCAAGTTTTGTTTATTTTTTGTTTGTTTGTTTGTTTGTTTTTGTTTTGTTTTTTTGACGTTTCAAAGCAGCTTTTAGATTTACCCACACCCACAGGAGGAGAGGTGATAAATCCATCCTCCAGCCTCCACCCACATCAGCACACACCCACAATAACACCATAACTCTGCAGCAACAGGAATATGTATGGTCCTTCAGCTGCTGAGTGTCTGAGCGAGGATACAGATGAGTTGCACCACTTTGTGCTGCAGCCCCGAGGACGGCCTTGCTCATAGTCCATCATGCCAGCTCTCAGGGACAGGGGCTGAATTAGGGAGCCTCTGCTCCACCAGTGCAGCATTTAATATGGGGGCGTGGGGGCACCGTGGCCAGACAGATGTCTGCTGCATATTGGAGCTTGTCATCAATTAAGAGATTAGAGACGGGGTGGGGAATGAGTTGATTTATCAGTAATGACTGAGCATGGGAAACACCAGATAGTTTAAACTGGTCTTAATTGCTTTTTTGGAACTGTAAATCATTCCCACCCTAAAGGGACATAGGAATAAGGCAGAAAAAAAGATAAATATAGTTCCTGTTTTTTTTTTGTCAGATTAAAGGGGTCACATCATGAAACAATGACATTTTCTGTGTTTTTAGAGCTGACAGGATATTTGATTGTTTGAAGGTAAAACTTATTACGCATTCATAATTGTACCTGCTCTGTCATTGCATTTTCAGTTTATTGTTGTAATATTATTATTTGATTTTATTATCATACTTAAAGTAATATATTCATAGATTTAGTGCATCAAAGTGAAGTGAACTGAAGCACCTATAGAGAGTACAATCAACTAAAGCTCAGCATGGATCTCTTGTCCTGTTGGGATTACTTACTGCACAAAACTAAAACCGACAAGAGTCAAGTGAATGTCACGAGCATCGTTTCCTTTTACTGCGACTGCTTCCGTGCCGACTGCAGCGATGTTGGCTGGTGGCAACCAGATGCTCATTTATTCTATAGGTTCATTGATTTTATTGAAATGGTGATATTGATGATTTTTCATGGCTGTTGTGCCACCGTGACAGCAAATGCGTATTTGGGAACCTGTCTTTGTCTTCAGATGTGGAAATCAGCTGCATTATGTGTTTCTCAACAGCCCAATGAACCGAAGCATCCCTCCGGGGGACATTCACAGCCATCACAGGATATCAAAATCAAAAACTTGATGTCCAGTTGATAAAATGATATCCAGATATTTGAAATATTGGATAGCACCTGTTTGTTTATTTGGTAGTCGCTGTTCAGCAGATAAACTAGGAAAAGAACTTTCATTCCCACCTGGTTTGAATGTCTGGCTTGTTGATTTTTGTTGGCAGCAGACAGCATCTCTTTGAAACGGACTCCCTTCAAAGCGAAATTTCATCTCCATTGACGTCTGTCTTGAACGCCAGCTCCGCTTTTCCCCTGCCTGTTCTTAGCTAAGCTTCCTCCTCAGACCCTTACATGCCAACCCACAATGAACACAACAAAACATTTTTTTTTTTTTTTTTTTTTTTAATATTACTGACTGTTCTCTGCTAGGTCTGTTATTAATCTCCGAATTTAAGACAGTGCTACGTGTTAAAGTGATGGCAGCTTGCCATTGGCTGTGTAAGCCATCAATCAAAAGATCACACCTCTAACTGTACGTACATTTATTGCTTTATATGTGTTTGCTTCATGTGGTCAAAAAAAAAACCCCAACATATACACATGGATGTGTTTCAGTCTTCACTGTAAATATGTTTATTTCTGCTGCAAAGTTGAACGTTTAAACCTAAAGCAGCGATGGTGATTGACTTACTTTTGGAGCCAGCCCCCAGTGATCAGTTGAGGAGCTGCAACTTTTCCCGTTTCCACATGAGCCTCAACCCCGAAGTTGGAATGTCGTCACTTTGTGGAGCAGAAGGTGGATTCATTGACTGACTCCGCCCCCTAAAACTGGCTGCTGTCTACCGAGATGTGATGGCATGTATATGAATTCAGGAAGTTGTGCCATTTAAAATAAACATTACGTACACCAAAAATAATAAATATTTATACTATTAACACTTCTTCTTCAAGTCTCAGAGATGTCAAACTTTTTGATGATTCTTTCATACCAGATATGTAGGGTTAAGTTTAATGTTGACATGTTTTTGGAGAAGAATATATTTTGTGTTTTTACTCAGGCTGTCACCATGGAAACAGATTTTTTTTTCAAGGCAGCGTGTAGTGTGCCTGTTCGTGCATGTGTCTGTCAACTGACTCTGTCTTCAAAAATGGCATGTTGTCTCCTTTTGTGGAAATAAAACGTTATCAACCAGCAGTCCAGGCTTGGTGTGAGCTGCCCTCTAACTCTAACCACTGCCTGCAGCTAGTTCCTTCTCTGCGCTGTCTCAGATGGTTGGTTTTGTTGCTCAAGATCCAATTATTGTGATTTTGTTATGCACGTTTCTTTCTGCGTGTGGCTGTGTGTCATGTACATGTGCGTAGAAAAGTACCGTGGTGGTGGAGCGAGGTTTTCTGCTGCTCCTTCACTTCCCTGCTGGGCCCATCGGTGCTCAGCCAATTAAGAGCTCTGTTGCCTCGTCTCTTCCTAACAAACCACCAGGCCTATTCTTTGTTCAAATCCGCAGCACGCGCTCTCCCTCCACATACTCTCCCCACATACTTTGTCTCTTTTTTACATCAACTGTGCTCTCTGTTGTGAACCGATTTAAGATTTCCTTTTGTACTGTGCTCATGTGTATTTGATCTTCTCATTTAGGATGCAGATCTTCGCTTTATTGAGCTTTCTTTGTGTGCTGCTTCAGCTACTTCTTGTCATTTCTTCTCCCGATTTTCACCTTGGCCCTTTAATTAAAGCTGCATAGCATGAGGGGAGAACAGACTATTTTGTGTGTATTTTATGTTTCTTGAGGCTGCATGGGGATGATATGGTCAGATTGGGTGGATTGCAGGGGGGCACATGAGGGGGAAAGGGTAAGGATTAGGGAGGAGGCTGCAGCCATCTGTCAGTATATATCTATGCAGCATGTGAGGAACAAGTTGGAAGATGTGAATCCTACCATCTCGACAAGAAACAAGGCAGTATTCTCCCCTCATGGGTAAGATTGTACAGAACTGCCCGATTTCTGGTTGGGGCTATCCCTGGTGAACGCGTTGGATAATTAGGCATAAACATTTTCTCCACACATCTGTGTCCCTGAGAGAACTTATTGAGCTCTACCAGAACTCCAGTGTTGCTCTGATTTTCTTTTCCAATGTGATACAATCCCCAGGAATGAGCTAAAATGGTTAATTTTGTGTTTCAGGTCTAACCAAGCGCCTGCAGCAAGCCTGACTTGCCAACCAGGCCAAACTGGCACAGATTTTGTCCGTTTTGAACACTGACTGGTATTGTCACAGGCGCTAACCTGCTCTACTTTTTACCAGAAACACATAGATATAAAGTCTATATGACTTTATATCTGAGAGCATAGAATTGACCTTCAAGTGGGGCAAACTGGAGGTGACATGGAAGGGTTAATAGAGGCCCAAAATAAATGTTTTCTCAGACATTAACTGGTTTTCCTGAGCATACATCCCAAACTAATGCTCTGTGTTAAGCAGCGAATCTTAACATTTGGGACATCCCAGTAAATCCAGGGCAAAGGCAGTGGTTGAGTGATTCACATTTGACTTGAATGTCCCAGCAACAAGTTATAAGTCTGAAATTCTCCACCAGTTAGTTAGAACTGTAGAAGATGAGAGGTAAACCATCTTCAAGAATCAAGAAAACAAGTCCAGATGTCTTCTGAGGAAGCTTTGCGGCTGAGTTTTCTGCATTTCTGTTTCTGATGAAGACATGAGTCGGCCAGATGCCTGTGAAATGAGCTCTTTTGTTGTTTCCCCTTTTGGTTGTGATTGCAGTTGCCACGCTCACGCAGAAAAGCTTTCACTGAAAACACTGACGCACTGGGAACCCCTAGTGCAGATGTGATGCTGTTCGTCTGCACTTTTCAGTAGGAACAGTCTCTTGATCAGCGACTTGTGTGTTTTCAGTGTGAACCACCTGCACTTTGAGCCCGACGAGTACGAGGACGACCCTGAAGTAGTCGGATATGAAGATGGAGACTATGACCAAGACTACCACAGTGACACCAGGTTGAAGCATTTTTAAACAGTGTCACTGTTCCAGTGATAGTTTATATCATCCAGTTTCAGGCCTGCGGTTGTTCTTCCAGTAAAAAAACAGAGTCACAGTCAAAAATGCATTTACAGTGATAGTTCTTTTATTTAGTCTGTGCTCTCTGCATCTGTCCGTAGACGAGATCTAGTTTCTTTAAAGTGATTTCCTGTATCCAGGCGAAGGCGTACTGCATGAATATTGTGTTACGGTCAAAACAGATTTAGGAAATAAAGAAAACAAAAACATGTCCACCTTTTGTCTCGTTATCGGCACAGCACCAAATGACTATAATCAAAACTGAAAACTGAAAATGATTATCGTAACAGTCAACTCAGTCCTCTTCTCTCTTTCTGTGGCTAATTCAGAGTGAAGAGGAAATCAAGCAGCTCTCCATCCCCTCGTCCAAAGAAAAGGAAGAAGAAGAAATCTGTCCGTCGAAGGAGCCGGTGAGTGGAAACAGCTTCCAGTGGTGGAGGGGTTGGATTTGAACGGGAATGCTAATTATTCTAGTGCGAGTGTTGCAAATGAATCATCAGAAACAGCAGCTGTGGAGTTGGGGCGGGGAGCTGTCAGCAAATCATTGTGTCGTCTTCCACTTGCTTTTGACAAGGTCAGCAAAAGCGAGGAGCGCGAGACTCACCGGAAGGAAAGTTTAACAGATACAGTCATGGCACGCATGCCTTCTTGTTCTTGTCTCCGCCACCAGGTTTGGCAGCTCCTCACCCACGCGCAGAGAGAAAAAGAAAAAGAGTGGGAAGAAACACAAACGAGACAGGTGAGTGTGTCAGTGACGCGTTACCACAAATTAGAAACTTTACGTTTTCAAGAGTTTGCCCCTCAAAGTGAGGCGATATCCATAGCTGCAGTTTCACTTGATCAGAAACATAAATAAATAAATGCACAACTACAGTCTGATTGTAGATTCTGGGACGGGCGTGTAAGAGAAAAGACCAGCTTCCCCTCGAAAACCCACGTTCAAAACCACACAGTAGACACATTAACCTTGAACAGCCCATTATCTCTTCACTTACTGCTTGTGAATAATTCTGAATTAACTATGAATAGTTTTTGTCTTGATCTTTACTACGACCAGCGAAAGATCTGACTGATTTCCACTTCTATGCGCTTCCGAGAAACATCTTCCATCACTGCACTGTTTTGTGCAGTAATGTCACTACAATCTAGCACTTCCAGATGACCGAGCTTCTCACTCCTGGAAAGCCCGGACACTCATTTCGGCCACTTGAATCTGCAATCTCGTTCTTTCAGTCACCACCCACAGCCGGTGACCATAGGTGTAGGTGGGAACTGAGACCCACTGGTAAATCGAGAGCTTTGCCTTTCAGCTCGCCTCCTTCTTCACCACGACAGACCGGCACGATCCGCCTGTCATTCTCCCACTCCATTCTTCCCTCACTTGAGGGAATAATATTAAATAACCCTAACCCTTATAATAAATTATAATGATACATTGTTTGTTCATAATCATTATAATCTGACCAAGTATGATATCACTTCACCATAAAATGTTTCAAATTTGGTCTTTAGGGCTAAACAAATTGATATTATCTGTTCGATGTCTGAGGCCGGCATGAGCAGTTTTGGTTCAGGCGGGATGGAGACTGGAGATGGAAACAGGGAATCGCTTAGGAGTCTCTTCGTTGTGCTCGGCAGCTGCGTTAACTGGTGGTCTGGCGTCACCTCTAAATTGTTTCTTCTTGCTTAAGGTACAACAAAGTGCACCTCTACTGGGACCGGGTGGTATTGCAAGAGTACGCAGGGCAACAAATATGAAAGTTTTCTTCTTCTTCTTCTTCTTTTTTTCTTGAAGTTGTGTTTTCTTGTAGTGGTGTTTTCCACTAGATAGAAATAAAGAAAACTTTGGAAGAACAGCGGAAACATTGAAAAAAAAGGTTAAGATTTACTGCAAAGACCTGAGGGAGGAAGGTTGGAAGGAAGGGAAAAGGAAAGGAATGACAGCAGAAAGACTGGAGGAAGGAAGGAAACACAGGAGTGTAAGAAAAACAGGAATAGGAGAGAAAAATGCAAAACGTGACAGAAAATAAAGGATAGATGGGTAAAATAACACAATAAGTAAAGGTAAAGAAAAAAATAAGTAAGAAGGATGATGTAAAGTAGAAAAAAAATGAAAGGATAAGGGAGAAAACTGGGAAAAATGATTGAAAGATAAAACAGAAACTATGAAATACTGGATGAAAAAGGGAAGTCGAACAAAAGAACCATGAGAAAAGAAAAGAATGAACTTGAAGTGCAGGAAAAAAACAGAGGATAAGAATATAAAATGGAAACATTAGCTGAAACAGAAAGGAAGACTACTAGAATGGAAGAAGAAAAGGATGTAGGAGAGATTTTAAAGACATTAGAAAACAAATATACGGGAAGTAGAGACAAAGGACCAAGAACTCATCAAGAAAAAGTTGTGCAATGCCTTGGGACATCATAACAACAATAACAAGAAATTGTAGCGCGCCACCCCCCACTCCTCCACCTCCACTTATTCCCCCCTGACTCGGGAGGAGCGAGGCTAAATGTGCTGCTCTAATAACCCATCCTGCATCAGGGCGCGCAACACAAGAAAAATGAGCCTCTCACTAAATTGCTGAGCATCACTGCACGGCTCCACTCTGGTTTCCCACGTCTCATCCATCCACATGCATCCCAGTCCTCCCCTCTCCTCTCCCCTCATCCCCTCACCTCCCACCCAGTCTCACACCAAAGATGTGTTCTGCATTGCAGGTACTGTTGATAAATGTATAATGTATAGAAAAGCGTGGGGAAGTAACATATAGGGTTCTGCTCTGCAGATGTCCTCTTTTGTTTTTAGAGTGCATATTAAAAGCTGACAGCAGGATTCCTGTCCCGGTACAGTTCTGCTGGTTTAGGTTTTGCAGCTCACTTTAGATAATAGTTACGTCCAATACTTTCTGCATGGCTTCAGCAGAGGAGGTGGTGACGGAGTGAAGAAGAATGCCCTCTTCAGAATAAGCTCCTCACACACAGTCATCTCCAGATGGTTTCCTCCGGTCAAACACAGGCTGCAACTCTGAGTCCCGCATCAGCCACATATGTTACTCTGACAACTTTATTACTCCCCTATCAACAGATCAACACACTTCATGCTTCTGCTCTCCCCCACCACATGCTGCATTCTGTAGGTGTGCAGGACAGCAGAGGACGTTAAGCAAAACAAGCCGCTCAAGCAGAAACTAATCACCATAGTAACTACAACGATGCTGAAGGTGGATGAAGGTGAAGCGTCACCCCGAACTCTGACAACTCTGAGAAATAACCACACTCATCAATGTTGCAATAAAAAACAAAGACTATGTCTGCAACAAGATTTGGACTGAATAAAGTTGAATTTATTGGATGGATGGATGGATGGATGGATGGATGGATGGATGGATGGATGGATGGATGGATGGATGGATGGATGGATGGATGGATGGATGGATGGATGGATGGATGGATGGATGGATGGATGGATGGATGGATGGATGGATGGATTAAAATCAATGGATCAATCACACAATCCAAATGTGCCAATAATAAATACTAGGTTGGAATAAAAATTTTCTTCACCTTTTCTCTTTACGATTGTAAATAAAAAGAGCAATAAAGAGAAATTATTACAACTTTATGGGAGACTCTGTGAATGAAGATTTAAAAAAAAAAATTATACAAAATAGATGAATGAACACACCCAAAAAAATAAATATGTATATGTGGTCAGACGTTTCCTGGGAGCAGCGATTGTGCCTCGTGAATGCACACAACTCCTCCCGCCGGTCTCGAACACAGAGCTCCAAACAAAACCTTGGGAGATTACTTATGTTTTCGTGACAAGTTTATAAATCCAGCCAAACGCTGGAGCCAGAATCAGATCCGGAGTATGAGAGCGGACAGCTGGAGGAACCACAGCAGAGATTACATGCTTATGTCGGTGTTTGGGAAGGCTGTAGAAGCAACCCAGCTAAAGCTGGAGAATCTACGGTGCGTCCTCATAACCAAGTTCACGTTTCTTCTGACACATTATGGAAACAACAACAGAGCAGTTTGCATGAACCAAAAACGGATCCCTCTCAGGGAGCTTATACTAAATACTGCATTATGTTTGCACACTCATTTCTGTCCTGAACACTGTGTTGTTGTTTTTTTGTGCATACTATCTAGATGTCGACTGGTATGGGCTTTTTTTATGGTTGATGTTGATTATCAGAAAATGGCCAGTAATCAGTTAATCAGTTTACCAGTAACGGTATCATTCTATTCTCTGTTTGTATCTTAAATGGTAAATGTGGGTGGTTGTTTAAGCTTTGATAAAACAAGAAGACTCAGCTGCTCCTTGGAGGTAAACTCAGTGACAGCGGTCGAACATCTGGGGTCGGGGTCCAGGATTACATTGTCTGTTGTAATCCCTCCTCCTTTAGTCTTTCCACTGTGTTTGCCCATTTAGTCTGAAGTATAACAAGATATTTTGTGTCTGGAAAACATTCCTGCAGGTGTGTTTCATTTAAACACCTAATACTGCATATACGGTATTCCAACCGTCTCCTCCTTAATGCAGCTCTCCTCATCAAAGCTAGAAGCTTTTCCATTTTATTTGCCAATTATGTCATATTACCGATGATGAGGAGGACATAGTTCGAAATGCCTCCTCCTTCTCATTCCTACCCTGCTGCCTCCTCCTCCTCCTCCTCCTGTCTTCATCTGTATTCATGGTGTTATTCTGGACATTTCCGTCGTCATTAAAAAGTGTCATAATTACCGGTAGAGCAGGGAAAAACATGATATGTCAGGAGCTGCTGCAGCAGATTACCAGAGGTGCACCACAGTTCCACAACCTTTGTTGTTGGCAGCAACAGGTACAACCAGAGTTTATCAGACTACTACAGATTACTCCAACACCTGGAGCTCCCGACGGTCGTCTCTGCACATGTGGATTCATGTGATATAGTTTGGACTGCAGAATGATGTCCGTCGGTAAACAAAGTGCACAATGTAAAGTTACTGGGGAATAAACGGCTGCTGAACGCTTGTACTGCTGCGTTGACTTCTACATGTGGAAATTCATTCCTGATCACTTTTTAACCTCGTCCAATTTGAAGGTACTTATCGACGTAAAAGTGCTGCTGCTGAATCAAACTCACCCGTATGAGAAGCTACACCTTCACTCCAACTAATCCTCTTTCATCGTCTAATATTTGTCCAAAATCCCACCTCTCATGGCCTAGAATTGAATCCAATAAGCAGTTTAGTCATTCCCAGAACGGCCGGGAATCTGGTACATTACATAAATTAAGAAAAAGATTTTAAGGAACAACAAAAACATGATGACTCACTAAACCTGCCTCCAAGAACAATATTGTTGTGTATGTTTTAAAGTGATTTTGTTCTTTCAGGTCTGCCTCTGGCTCCAGGAAAAAGAGAAGACACAGGTGTGTGAGAGTGACAGTGATCATGGACAGTAAACGTACAGATGAGTTGTCTTGTGTTACACAACGATTGTTCCTTTGTCGTTTCTATCTGTTGAATACATTTATTTAAACAACGACGTACACGAGGCACATGGAGTTCCCTGTTTTTAACACACAGGGCTTTAATATGTTTGACTTTTGTTTCAGGTCGAGCAGCCCGAAGAACAAACACAAAGACAAGAACAAACAGAAAAAGAGGTGAGAAGCACGTGGAATAACTTCTTTTTTTTTTTGTATTATACGTTTCCTGATTTTAAACAGTTCCAAAAGGATTTGTACTGTCATATGTTCATCTTTCATGCCATGTAGAAGCAAGTACACGACTACCAAAATAAACAAATCTGTTTGAGAGAAAGCTCAAAAACTTTCAACGGTTGCATTGTCATAATGTGAAGATTAAAAAAAAACCTGGGTGATTTGCCCACATGGGCTCCGTCTTACCTGATTTGAAACACTCCTGCAAAGTGGTTTGTGAATCAACTGAATCATACTGTTAACAGGTCTTTTTTTTTTTCCAAAAACTCATTGCTCACCTCTCAGAAGCATCCTCAAACAGTCGTTGTTGTGGAGGTCGACCCCCGTAACTTCCCAGATTAGATTCTGGACAAATTACACAGTTCTGCAGGAGAAGCGTGGAAGGAAGCGTGCTGAACAAATGGAGTACGTGAGCCCAGCGGCTTCTACGTTTGATTGGTTGAGAAAAGCCCCCATAACCACGGAGTAGGGAGACGAGGCTGTGTGATCTGGGCGATTAAGTTGTTCAATGTATTTTTTGAGTAATTTTCTACATTAAACTACTTAATTGCAGCACTTAGTCAGTGTAACTAGACTTAAAATACAATAATATGGGACCCTTAATACATTTTAATATAAATTAGGTTAAAAAAATAGCAACTTAAATGCACGGTTGTGATGTGCTCTTCCATTAACATGCAGCTTGCATCTTGTAAGCAGATTTGTCCTGTGTGCCCATTAAAACAGAGAACCGTCTTCGTCTTCAGCAGCAGGAACACTTGGGGTCACATTGAACCTCATACATTTATATTGGTATTTTACACCTATTATCCAATCTCCAGGCTCAGAGGATGAGAACAAATGTAAAGAGTATCTTCTCAGCATTTTGTGTGAGTTCAGCACAATTTCCATGCAGAACCCTGCAGCCTGTCTTGATTAGGACGATGTTGAAAAGGTTTGGTGGGGCGTGAAGGGTTTTCCATAATACACGATTTACTTCTGAGCTCTCTGTGTTGTGTGTGTCTGCATGACGCGTGCGTGTGTGTTTGTCCATCTGCTGTTGTCCTTCAGGTCCACTGGTGAGACCCCCAGCAGGAGTTCACAGCGCCAAGGCAGCTGCTGCAGCTCACGTAGCGCCTCCCTGTCCTCCACTCGGAGCACCTCCAAATCTCCCGCCAGGTAGACGCCCGTGCAGACATGCATGCATTCGCAGATTAGTTTTGTCACACAGTGAAATTGCTTTGTTTGGTGAGCGGTTCGGTCCGCGGTCTGTCTGTGTGTCTCATTTACTCGAGGCCCTCCGGGGATAGATTAGGATACAAATGGGGCTCCTCAACATGTCTTATAGTAATTCCCTTTAAACGATTTTGATATTTCACTCTGTCATACGGTTTGTAATTATATACTGCGCTGACTGCTTTATTCTTCTGTATGACCTTTTAGTTTGGTTCCTTTTTTAAAAGTGAATGTGTTTTTTTTGTAGATTGGTGAACGTCTGCCCATTTTTACTTCTGAGACTCTCTCTCTGAGATGTTTTTATATAATCAAAGAACCCCCATTATCTGCTAAATGTTCCCCCGGGTGTTTCTTTTTAGTGTCATCCCGTTTTCTAGCCCATGTCACGTGTTTTTTCTTTTAATGTGTTGGGGCCATGAAATGAAAATGAGTTCATATTATTGGTCATCACCGTCAACATTCAACATGGTAGCTACATTCTGTCGTGAATTAAATATGGGTTTACGAGGTCATCGCATTCTGTTTTTATTGACATTTTACACAGCAACCAACCTTTTTGGGGTTTGTGTCATACAAGTAATCGCAGGAACTCACATAATCTGGCCGAGTTTGTTTCGGGCAGCCCTGGTTAAGGAAAGTGATGCACTGTGTGGCCGTCCTCTTCCAGACTGAACTCGAAGCACAGAACGGACGGACAGAAGACGTCCGGCGCGCCGCCGTCCCCGGGCCCCAACAACCCCGCCACCTGGCACAACGGCGACCACACCCAACGGAGCCGCAACGGCAAGGCCGGCAGACTCAACCACGTCGAGGGGGAGAAAGGGAATGATGTATGTAATCTCCTCTACTTTGCTCCCCCACCCTCCCCAGCACCCACTCCAGCGGTATCTTTCACAGTCTGCAAATCTTTTAACGTGCTCTCTTGTGTTATTTTACATGAAAAGTCACTCTCAAGATACTCAAACATTTGGTTTGTTTCTTTTCCTTCTGTCTCAGTTGTTGCTGGGTTGTAGGGCAGATATTCGTATTACCAAGTATTATTTTTGACATGCAGAAGACACTCCTGTCCCGTGTGAAACTCGGCACTCCAGCCGCTCTGTTTCTGGCTCTCTTTGACTCCTCTGCCATCTTTTTGTTTTTGTTTTGTTTTTGTTTCTTTTAATAGTTTGTTCTTGGTTGAAAGTGCCAGAGGGAGGGAGCAAAGAGAGGAATCATCCTTGTGTCCGAAACACGCATTGTGAGATTCATGACATGTCAAGAGCAGACAGAACCGTTGAAGGAAAATTTAAACCGGAACAGGATGAGCCCAAATGATCGCGGAAAACCGGGAACAAATCAGACATTTTCTGTGTCATACTTGAATGGGAAAACATATTAACCTGTCCCCACTTAAATAAAATCTGAAAATCAAGAATCCAGTCATTGTATTCTTGCATTTTGATGAATCATTTTCACAATTACTCAGCTTCTTTAGAATCAGGGTTATAGGTTTATTAAACAGGAAGTTGTTTTTTTTGCCCTTAAGACTCTATGAAGCGATATCTTCTATCCACATGATGGAGGCATAGCACAAACATGTTCACGTGTCAGCAGCAGGCATGAGAGACACCCAAGTGTTCGTCTACGGTCTAATAGGACACAGTGGTATTACAAGACGCACCCGACTGTCACCACTAGTTAGCAGTGTCGTCACAGTGGATCGATACGCCCCCATGTGGTCAGACGTCGTATTAACGTCGTATTAACGTCGTATTAACGTCGTATTAACGTCGTATTAACGTCGTATTAACGTCGTATTAACATCGTATTAAAGTGACTTTAAGAACTGTTTTACCGTAACGACACAACTGGCCACATTAACATTACAATGTTTGCAATGAAATAGATAAATAGAGCGGTTTTAACTTTCACAATGTGATAATCTATAATCTATAAATCTTCACAGCAATTCACAGCAAAACAAATCTTAAATCACACTAGAGTTAAAAGCAAATCCAATTAATTGAATTCCAATTGTAAACCAATTATGTTCCAATTAAATCCAACTTGTTGTAATTAATTTAGAAGCCAGTTTTCTTATCACTTTATTATAGTTTTATTCACATGATGACAGATAAATGCTTAAACACTGGATATCTGATGCAAAAGCAGTTTAGGATTTTGATGTGTTTCTGTTTTAAGCACATGATGGAAGCTTCAGAGAAGCAGTTTTCAGGAAAATATACAAATAAAATGTTTGTTGGTCGTCATATTGTGATCATATTAGCAGCTCTACACCGTACACTGCGGTTTTAGTGTCTCAGGAGCACGTCGCAGGTGTGTCACAAGCATTTAAAATATAACCTGTCATGATTTTCATTTAATCTCAGCAACTGCATGTAGCATGTGTCAAATTCCAGCTCTGAATAGTTTCAACCAAGATTCACGGCGACCAAGAGAGCACAGGCTTCGTAAAAACCCGTCCTCAGTCTCGGCTCATCTCATAGGAAAGCTTGGTCCGGCTCCAGCTGCGTCGGTCTTGGAGGCAGACGGTACCCCCCCGGCATCAGCGGTGGACTGGCAGGACTTCCTGGACTGGCTTTGTAACATGTTTAGCAAAGCTTAATGTGTTAAAATGTACTTAACCGTGCGTTTCAACACCAAACCAGAACGTTTTCCTCATTTTGAACTCCTACCTTCTTTGTCTAATCTAAATCAATTATTTAAATAACCGTTTAAGACTGCTAATAAAAGGCCACTTAGGCCACCAAATGGTGTTCAGAAAAATTACTCAAATACAAAATTAGAAATGAAATGACAAAGTAGTCGGGGCTGTAATAAAAAATCTATTTTGTCCACGATCGGTCAGATTGTAAATAAGGATAATAAACAAGGACAGTTAAATAAAGGTAGCTATATGACCATCTTTTTAATATGTCCTTTCTATTTAAATGTGACACAGAAAATTCCAAAGGAAAATCATAACGGGAACTTTATAAAGAAACGCTTTTTATTTTAAATATTCCAAAAGAGCTCCACATTCCCCCACAACGATCCAAACGCATAATTGAATTGATGAATAGATTCCTAGGTAAGTGTTCAATCTAGAAGTACTTCTTTTTGTTTTGAACATGAACTACTTTAGTTAGACTCTGACTGCGAACAAGACGATCCCTGTGATGAGCTTCAGAATTCCCTGTGCCTTCGCGGAAACGGCGTTCCGCCTCCCTGCTGTAAATGGATCGTTGGAGTGACGGTAGACTCCCGGATACCGCTGGAATAAATCAAAAGACATCAATTACATGAGCTCTATCAATAATAGATTGAGAAATAAACATCATCTGATGAATGTGCTTCTGAACGTGGCTGCAAACACCCTGATCTCTCTATTTCTGCTCCAGTGTGGATGTTTTTATGAGTTCTCATCTGATCCCTTTTTCTCCCTTTTCTTTTTTTTTTAATATTCATTACTACTTTTTTTCTTTGACGTTTTTTTTCTTTCGTGGTAATAACCCATGAATAAATGCCCAAATCTCTCTGTCTCGTTTATATAAAAAGCACTCAAATGCTTTGGAGCTGGACCAAGTAGGTTAAAGTGGGTATGTGTAATAGTTTCTTCTTGTCAATACAGTTGTCTTTCTTCTCAAGCACATGCTCCGCTCAGCGATAGATCCTCTTCTCCTCCAGGCATCCAACAGCTCCTGCCAAACCACCAGGAGCAAAACACATGCTGCTCTCTACTGCTTTACTTTACCACGTCAACTTGCATGTAACCCCAACAGTAGGAGGTGGTGTCTACTCTGTTCCTGACTATTTGTCTGTACTCTTCGTGTTCAGGCCAGTAGAAAACAGCGAGCAAAGTTTATTCATTATTTGTATATTTGAGCCATTCAGTTGGGATGCAGTACATGAGGGACGTGCAATTGGCTCGCATCTGTCAAGCAGCATCTTCGGGCATGAGGTGACGCTGCCGCTCTTGTGTATCACCACCAAAAAAAAAAAAAAAATTGAAATATTTGAACTTTTGCAACCTCAGAGTGAAACAGCGCTCAGAAGGATGTTCATGTGTGACAGATCCTGGATTTACTTGAAGTTTGACTTTTACTGCTGCAGGTGTTTGATGTAGTAAATGTTCTGTGAAGCAGATCTGGTTTTCTATCTGTTATCTCAGTTTTTGTTCCTGTACTCGTCCTCTAGCCCTGTTTGGACCTGTCTTATCCTCTGTGTGGGAGGCAGTCCTTTAGAAAACCCACAGAAAAGCTCACGGTAATAAGATGGCATGTTTACATCAAACCAATTCAGTCCTTCTCCTCCTGAGTTCAAAAATAGTTTCATCAGAAGGTCCTACCACTTTTTGTGACTTGAAGGTATATATTTTGGTGTCTTAATTAACTACTGACTGAAAAACTCAAACATAACACAACCCTGTCTTTGTTTGGGATCATACATACACAACATAACAGCCCCAGTCAGAGTTGGATGATCCAGACTCCCCGACCTCAGCTTTACTTGCTGCATTCGTTGTGCCTCTGAAGTGAGCAGCAGAAGAGTCACATCCTTCAGAAGAGAGAGGTGGTGGTGGGTGGGGGGTGTTGGGAGTTAAGGTACTGAGTCCCTGGCAATTGGCTGCAACTGAAAAAGCTGCAAAGAAAATGGTGCTTTTCATTACATCCCTGTGGTATTTTCACCAAAATGTGTCTCAGACATCAGAAAGTTTCTGAAATCCAACTCAGAAAGTAAAATATGTCTCCGTTCAAAGATTCCCGTTAGGTCTTATTGGGTCAACAGCTATAGACAATAATAAAAGCAATAATAAAAGCAAAGAAAACAAAGCAAGGTTCGTTAAAGATGTGAATAGTTTTTTAAACAGACTTTGACACTCTGAAAACAAATGTGAGGTTATTTCGTATGATGACATACTAACAACCAGTTTCCCAACTTGACTTTCACATGTAACTTGAGGTAAAAACTGAGAGTAATGTCACACCAAAGCGGACTGCTTTGTACTTGTTGTACTTGCTTTGTAAAGTCGACAGCTGAGCGTCCCAAATGTCAGCCTGTTTGTTTTCATTACTGGCCATTATTAGCAGAAGTAACTCGTAACAACCCTGTATTCAATATTGAACACATGTAAACAGCAAAGCAACACGTCCACTGATAAAACATTACTGTACCAGGTGCATGTCTGGCTTCATGTAAATAAAATAAGATAGAACCGTTAGAAACCAGATCAGCTGAGCTGAGGCTATGTCGACTGTGACGTCGGAGTAGGTGAGGTTTCCCCATGTTTCCCAGTTCGGTCCTTCCAGTTTAAACTTCCAACTAGGAACACCGAAATTCAGACTTCCAAGTGCAAAAGCAAGGCACCCTGATAATCTGAAGTGCACACATAGAGTCAAAGTTTGACTATTTCTCGCTCAGTTGCTGTCATATTAATAAAGTCTGGCTGCACCCAGACATAGAAACACCTGTCAAAGTACTCAAAACCATCATTGGGAAAATTACAGTTGGTGTGACGATATGGTGGCACAAACACAAAGTGTAATGAAGAAAAAGGAAAAATTATAGCATGAACAAGACAGTTTAAAGGATCTCGTGTGCGTCTGTCATCCCGTGACAGACCTCCTCGGTGTGGAACATAAACAGTCCATAATAGATTAGATCATGCAGATCCCAGTTATCATTTGCAGCACAATAAACATGTAAAAGCAGCTTTATTAACTTAGCCGGGGTCATGTGGATTCACTGGAGTTAGGAGTTGACTGCTCACCGGCCACAGGGAGGCAGTAGTGAGTCCATTTCGACATGCCACGCAACACACGGAGATGCTGTAAAGCTTGATCGCTTTCAGTTTGCAGAGATTAAACTTGCATGTTGAAGTGCGGCAGCTTTTCTAGGCTTTCCTGTGGGAGGCCAACATCACTGCCTCCTACACAGTGGATGAAAGAGTCCAAAAAAGGGCCAGTCGTCTTCTTGCTCATTATTAATGGATGTTTTCAAAGAGGAGTTCATGGACTTATGAAAATAACTAGGACATCTCACACATTGATGAACACATTTGTGATTTTTAAAAAGGGACCCAAGCCATTTTGAATGAAAAGTCCAGCTTCCTACGGACGGTTTCATCAGCAGACCTGTACAAGCTTCATAACGCCCCCTCCCTCCTTACCTGTATTGTGAATAATAAAATAATAATAATAAAAAAGCTCATCCAAACA
Organism: Xenentodon cancila; assembly: GCA_014839995.1. Classification (NCBI taxonomy): domain Eukaryota; kingdom Metazoa; phylum Chordata; class Actinopteri; order Beloniformes; family Belonidae; genus Xenentodon; species Xenentodon cancila. The sequence continues at coordinate 22,853,927 of CM026213.1, read as the reverse complement.
TTGAAAAAGTACAGCGTAGAGACGTGCTGCTGCTGGAGAAGACCCGGGCCTAAATGTGACTGGGGTCCCTTTCAAATGTGCTGACTCTTTAGTTCGTCCATCTTAGCCGTGACTGCCACCCCCAACCACTCCCCCCTCCACCCTCCCACCCCCCTGCTACCTGTTCATCTGTGTCCTGTGTGACTCATGTCTCACTCTTGTCATCCCTCCATCTTTCTCTCACACCAGACAGCTCTGCATGCCCCCCCATCCCTCCAAACATTAATCTGACAGTCAACTGTCCGCCTCCCTCTGTCTTCCCTCCCCTGTTTTGATACAAATATGGCTGCATTTGTACAAGCGAAAAAGACAAAGCAAATCATGTAGTTCCTAGATTCATCCTTTCTTTTCTACTTTAAGTTTGAATTCCATCTGGAAGTTTTTCTTTTTTACGTTCTCTCCCTCTCTTTTCTTTTGACTTTCGTTTTGTTTATTCCTCCTCAGTCTCTGGACTAAATATGTAGCCTTGATACTAAAAGAGGTCATTGTCTTTTTCCCATTTCGCTGCGGAGAACATTCCTTTCTCCTTTTTGTTTCTTTCTTTCCTTTTTTTGTTGATATTGCATACGTGTCACTGATTGAAATGGAAGGTAGGTAACGCTTTGCCTACGCACGTGATCTTTATGCAGATGAGAATGTGACAAGCACCCTAGCCTGAGTGACGTCAATGTTTCTCTCTCTTTCTCTCTCTCTTTCTCTTTCTCTTTCTGTTGTTTACCAAAGGTTTTGAACCAAATTAATTTGACTTCATCAATTATGATTTGACTTTTAAAAGATTGGATCACATAGAGCTCTGGTTTTTCTCTTTCCTCCTCAACTTCATTCTGAAGTCCAGTATCCCGCTTTATCTTCCAGGTCCATTTCTCTCCTTTTCTTGTTTTTCTTTCTGTTTTTTGGTAGAATGCATTCCTGTTTGTCCAGCATCTCTCTGTTTGTTGGTGAATTAGAGCATTCGTCTTATGATTTTCACCACATTGATTTCCTCGACTGTTTCTAACAACTGTCATGAGCACCAGTGGTTGTGTGTTTTCTTACCTCTTAGTTGTACTCTCTAGTGGAGAACGGCTCCTGTTTCTGCAAGAATCAGTCGGTGCTTTTGTTGTATCTTCAGATTACGCAGCAGTTCAACGCAGCACTTGATAATGCATGCAGAAGATACTTGCTTTCATACAAATCACCTTTTGGAGGTCTGCCCTCTGACGATGACCTGCTTCCAACGACCAGGATGTGCATCCTGAGTTTCAGTCCATAAACTCTTCCTGAGTCACTAACCCAGGGTGTGTTTTAGCTGAATGCTTCGGACATCTCTGTCATACACTGTTTAAAGGATCATGCCGGCATCAATAGGTTTATTTCTTATCACGAACAAATCCCTTGAAAAGACCAACAGTTCATCTGTTACAAACACGTCTAAGAGGAGAGGGCAGTTTGTTATGACTGAGGCTCTAATAGGAGTTTATAGCATGCTGACAGCAAATAATAATGTTTTCCACCTTAAAATACCTTTAGTTTCTTAATTAATGAATGAATAAAGGAATGAGCAAATGGAGGGAGCAAACAAGCCTGGCAGTTCCCAGAAACGTCTAACGGTAGGTTGCAGTCACAGAACGACTTCAACAGCACAAACGTTACAGCCCATGACGTTGGAGTCTCCCAGGCAGACCAGAGGTCTAAAGCTCCGTGCTCCTCTCCCCCTCACTGGAATATAGATAGAGTCATTTTTTCATCTTGTACACAAATACGGTTCCAAGATCTGAACAGGTGCCTGAAAGTTTAATCTTGATTGTTGATTGCTCTCTAGTGGTGACCTATCGGTACTGCAGTTTCACTCTCATCAACACTAATCCATGACGCTAATTTGGCTTTATTCCATCGGGGTTTCAGATGTCACTACTGAAAGAACATTTAAAACCAGGCTGGTAGAGGTGCTCGAACCTGCCAGAGCATTATAATGTCAAATATTCTGGGGACTACAGGTTTTCACTCGTCAGTCAATATAAACAGGCGTTTTGGCGTTAAACATCAATGAGAATGTTTGTTGTCTGCAAAACTATCGATCATAACAATATTAAACAGCCTTAAAATCTAATTGTACAATATCACAGATCACTGATCACCAATATAGATGAAATGTAGCACACAGGAATAAGATTTTTTGGTCTTTTTGGGGGGTTTGTTAACAAGTGTATGTTAATGCCTGCCTTACCCTTTAAAACAATGGCCATTTAGAAAAACAGTTAGCTTCATGGTGACTATTGTCATGAGTCTAGAAGCTGTTTTTCACCTTGAAATCCCAAAGGATCATATTTTAATGGTTTGACAGTTTAAATGCAGGTTCACAAGTTAATCTCACTGATAACTCACTGATGCTACGGAGAAGCAGCTACGTGGAAGCAGCGGAAACGATTGCTGTTATAAAAGAAAATATATAAACACGTCCCACATGAAGAAGCCCACGAGAAACCCGCGGTAGTTCCAGTGTAACGTGTCAGGCAGCACGACACCTGACCAGAGCTGTAGATGCGGAGAACAAGGTAAAGACGAGGCCTTGAACTGTGAGCGGCCAGCTGCTGAGCGATGTTTACGAAGGTGACTGGAGGATTTACTCTCTGTGTGAGGGACTTCCTGCACATTGTGGTTTTCCTCTTTGCTTTTGAGTTCTTTTCTCTTGATTTCCATGCATTGTCTCATGAGTCACTGGCAGGGAAGGGTTTTGTGTCTTTTTCTCTTGCATTTTGTGAATCTAATGATGCACTTATGTTGCCCCACTTTTCCCTTTTCTTCATACCTTACCTACTAAAGGAGGGAATGCCACTTTATTGGTAAGTGGATGTTAACCAGAAGGGAGTTAATCAAGAGTAACCATTAAAAAAAGAAAATGGGTCGCTGTTCACACCTCAGCAAATGTCTTCAGGAAAAAATAAATCCACCAAGAGATAATTGAGTAGCAGACAATTTGTTTTTTGATTCGATTGATTCAATAATTGTGATCTTTATTTTGTTCCTTCCATTTCTGTGATGTTCTGTCAAGTTGTCTTCTCTTTCTGTTTTGTTTCATTTTTATTTTTATTTTTTTTTAGCCATTACTAAAATAAAAAGAAGAAGTCCTCTTTTTCTACTCTTCAAAATCTGTAGCTCTGTACTTTCTGCCTCTGCTCCAAAACTTATTTGGTTCACAGTTTTGTTTTCTTTCCCCCCTCTCTTCCTCCTCTTCCTAGTTCTTTTTGTTTGTTTTTGCAATTTTGATTTCTTCAACTCATTATGGTTTTGCATGCCAAGTATTGCATGCGCTGCACCATAGAGGACTATCTATAAGCCATATGGAGAAAACCTAGATCTTTTTCTTTTAGATGTTTACCTTCTTTTGGCAAGTACACCGTAGCCCTCGATCGTCAGCCTGAAACACTCTGATGCTATTTTTGTCCTTTTTCTTTTCTTTTTCTTTTTTGTTTCCTTTGTTGGTCATCGTTTTTTTTTTGCAGAAGCTCCGTCTGCTGACTGATAGCTCTGCAAGCGTCCAGGCCACTCTCCTGAGAGAGCAAAAGCTCCACAGCGCCCCCAGCAGGAATCAAACGAGTCAGGCGTGTACGGCAGGAGAGGCTGGGAGCGTGGAGGGCAGGATCCCGGCTGTAGGGAGGGGGGGCCACAGAGGCCAGAAGAAGAGCTCCCACTCCCCTGCACACAGCAGTGACTCAGCCCACTCCCAGCACAACCACTCTCACAGAGGGACAAACGCACGCCGCCAGAGAAAGTGAGCCTCCCCTTTCATTTCACTTTTGCATTTGATAGAGTCATTGTGGTGTTTGCTGCATTACGGTCTTGTGGAAAACTGAGGATTCCACCTTTAATCCTGTTTTTGTGCCGTAGTTGCAATACTAAGTACCCCCTTACTGCTTCTATAAGAGTTAAGAGGATGAGTTACAGGCAGGAGCTGTAAGAAGAAACATCAGCAGATGTGCAAAGCTTCATAGATGCAGAGTTATAATAGTTTTGAAAGCTTTTATTTTGTTTTTTAGTTTGTTTGATTATTTCAGTTTCATTTTCATTTAGTTTAACAAGTGCATCAGTAGTTTTATTACATTTTAGTTTTTTAAATGTGTTGACAAAAACACATAAAGACTGAAACATAAAACTAATAGTGGAACAATAATCCTGTTAACTGAAATAAAAATATAAACTAAATGTTTTTATAAAACTAAAACTAAAATGAATGACGCAAAACTAATTGAAACTAAATAGATTTGCAGCTAAAATTAACTTTGTTTTCAGTTTCGTTGCGTGCCTCATTTCTTTTCTTTTTTTATGTTTGCGGTGTCATCTTTCTAATTACAAATTCTAATTACTCAAAAGAAAGAAAAATGGTTTGTTGTTCTGCACAGCGCCGGTGGTAGGGTTCTTTCTGTGAGTCAACACCTCAAAAACTGAGACTGAAAAGAAACTAAAACTAATTATACCTGTCGACAGATTGAATCAGATTTTTACAGCAGCTTTGAGCTGCAGCTAATGGAGATGGACATTTCCCGTCCTTTGCTCTTCGCTGTGGTATACCGTCTACTAAATGTACCAAGGATTTTATCAGAGACTTTTCTGAACACACCTTCCTGAACTTATGCTGAAATCTATTTGTTGGTGATCTTAATATCCACCTGCGTTGTGAAACAGGATCACTGGCGAAAAACAAACTTATCGATTTCTTTAATCTCACAGTTTTTCAAATGCTCCACGCTTGATCTGAGCTAGTGTTGTCTTATGGCTCGAATGTGATTGAGATTAGACTTGGTAATACTCATGTATCGATTAATTTCCCAGTTTTATTCACCACCGTGGTACCCAGTGGGGGGAAGAGCTCCAGATCATCTGTGCGTCATATGCGCACATAAATCCATCGACTGCAGTGCAGTTTTCCACTTCTTTTAAAGACTCTGTCCTACGTGATCTGAACCGACTTGAGCATTGAGGAGCTCAAAAACTGGTTTAACTCCACCTGCACAGACATTCTGGATTTTCTGACTGCATTTAAAATATCCATACGATATCCAGGTTTATGTGCCCATCAGATCAGACAGCAGCTTCACTACAGCCTTCGTTAGACTGTGTGAAAGACCTAAATGGTTGGATGAAACTTAGCTGTCTGAACCTTAATGAAAAGAAGACGGAGGTCATCTGGTTTGGTAAATCAGATGTGATCTGTTGACATTCTTGGCTCTTTGGATTCATGTAACCGCTCTGCTGTCAGAGATCTGGGTGTGATTTTCAACAGCTCTCTGTTAAGTAACAGATTAATGCTGTGGTAAAATCAGGCTTTTTTCCAACTACAGGTCACTGGTAAGGTTAAAGCCTTTTCTCCCTGCACAGAACGTAGAAAAAGTAATAAATCCTTTTGTTTCATCTGTTAAACTACTGTAACTTGCTGTATGTTGGTTTAGATCAGTCTTCTGCAATTGGTTCAGAACGCACTGTTGACGCACTGTTGACTTTTAAAGTTTAAATGGAGCGGCGCGCTCTTATCTGTCAGTCCTGTTCATCTACACACCAGTAAGAGCACTGCGGGCACATCTGAAGTTCCTCATCTGAACCAAACACATGTCTTCTTGAACAATCAAGTGGAGATGTGTGACCTTTAAAACACCCAGCACCATGTTTGGTTCAAAACCAAACAGCTTTCAGCAGAAACATCTCATACCCTTTGTCAAGCACAGAGATGGAGGGCTGATGACTTGTGCCAGCACCGAGAACCTCTTAGTAGTGGAGTCAACCATGAACTCTGTATAGCAGATTGTTCTGGAGCCGTGCCCTTCAACCTAAAACTTGGAGAACAGCAGCATCCGAGGATCAGAGTTGAATAACACTTTTCTTGAGGAAAAGCAAATTAAATACTGTAAAGAAGAAGTTGTCACTGCTGCTGAAGGTGGATGTACAACATGCTCACTCATGGGGGTACTTAGTATTGGCCACATTTATTATGTTTAACTTAGTTTTCTATTTTTTTAAAAATAGCATTGTGAAAAAGATAAATGTTGCACCTCGCCAGACATTGTATTTGCCTAGGATAATCTCAAAGAAACAAAGAACTACTATGATCTATGATTCCTTTTTTTTCTTATGCTTTTGTACAAACAAAGATGGGATTGAATATCAGGTACTGACTTTTGCATGACTGTTACCGAAGGGTAAAAGGCGGCCGCTCCTCCAAGCGTCATCAGCGCTCCGGTCGGGCTCAGGCGCACCACAGGAGCCCGTCGGCATCCCCGGGACGCCACTCCCACGCGGCGGGCAGGAAGACCGAGGGATCTCGGAGCAAAGTGAACATCCGGCAGCGCAGCAGCTCCTGGAGCAGCGGCCGCTCGTCGTCGCGCTCCGCCTCCAGAGACAGAGGCCCCAGCAAGGTCAAGTCCCCGCACAGCAGGCAGAACAACTCCAGGTGAGACATCGCCGGCGCTCACAGCCGCCCTTAAACCTTCTGGGTTTCATTTGCCCTCTTTTGCGACGTGTCACGCAGAGAGAGGGACAGCGCCAACCGCTCCGACACGGACAGTCGCGCTCGCCGCCGTTCACGCAGCTACTCACCCATCAGAAAGAGGAGAAGAGACTCGCCCAGCTTCATGGAGGCTCGAAGGATCACCAGGTAACACAGACGTGAACGGCTGCAGGCCGTTGTCATTTCACAAAGCGCCGCACTTTATTCCCAGTTATAGTTATAGAAGTTACAGCACGTGCAGATGACAGCGATGACGTTAAATCGCCTCTTGTGGTTCTGCAGTACAGTCCTGATTAGTCAGACTTTTGCAGTTAACAGTTTTACAACACAGACAAACAAAAAGATTGATTCTAGGGGATGTGTTCTTGCAAGAACATTTAAGAACCCTGTCTCCATCCTTTCAGTCCTTCATGTGGACTAATAAGAAAAACCGTGAGAACAAACAGGTGCAGAAAACGCCGATGTCACAGATGCTGTTTCATTCTTTGAAATGAGGGGAACCAACACTGTCTTATGTAGTAAAGGTGCTGTAACAACAACTGGTATCTTTAAGGTCTGTGCTTCATTTACTTAGGAGAGGTGATATTTCTAGATTATGGCATATTACTGGATTTACTATACTGTCCATTGCTGCCTTTACTGTATTTCCTGCTTATTTAGTAAATAATATTTCTGTGAGCTGTTTACAAACATAAACATGCAGTGGAGGAGCTTCTTTCTTGTTTTAGGATTATGCTGACATTCCTCCCATCACAGCGGCAAAAGCACATCAACATTGAACTGGTTGTGTAAGAAAGACTTGGGCTTTCTGCTCTTAGAGCGTGTAAATCACTTAAATGAAATCCTTTTAGAGATCAAATTAACCAGACCTTATTGAAACTTTACCAGAACAACTGCAACGGGTTACAGACTCTCTTTACTGGTATCAACATTAAAGCTCTCTTGAGTTCCTGGATGAAAGTATTTGTTCAAAAAGTGTCTTGAACATCAACCAGGAGGTAGTTAACTTGCATCCAAACAGACCAACAGGACCTTCAGAAGGAGCGTTACGACGGCCCGCTTAATAATTTCTCATATCACTTTGTCCAAATACTGTTGAGCCCTTGAAAATGAAGGTAGTTTATTGTTTTATTTCAAATCCACATAAAAACTCTTTCATTGTGAAAATACGTCTGGAGCTGACTGTACAATGAACTGTGAAGAGGAACAGGTCATAAAGGGAACTAAAAATAAATATGTATTTTACAGTTTGGAGGGCTATGATTGATGTATTGCCTGTTTACGCTCGTTTGAAGTGTTTGTAGTTTATTACCTCATGTTCACACTTTGCTTTGGTCACTTTTCTTCCTTCACAGAAACATCTTCTGGACTTAAGATAGAATTATCTAATAAAACAGAGACAAAAGAAGACGCCCCCTCTGAAAAGGGTTTCTGTGTCACCGCAGTTCCCTCTCCTACACGTGTGCATAGACATGAGTCAAACTGTGTTCACTTTCTCATTTTTTAATCCAGTTTTAAAGGACCTCACGCCAAGACAACAGGATGCTGCTGAACACAGATGCTGCAGGCTTGTTACCCTGGTAACGGTTACCGTGCAGCCAGACCCTGCTAGTTTGACTCTTGAAGCTCAGATGAACGGCAAACCTTCGGAGTTCCCCTGAGTAAAACTGCCCTCCTTCTTTCTTTCTTTCTTTCTTTCTTTCTTTCTTTCTTTCTTTCTTTCTTTCTTTCTTTCTTTCTTTCTTTCTTTCTTTCTTTCTTTCTTTCTTTCTTTCTTTCTTTCTTTCTTTCTTTTTTCCTCTGCCCTCTCTCTGCTCTTTCATCTTATCTCTAAAGATTCACCCAACTACAATTATGCACTAATGTACAGAGGGATGCATGAATTAAAGTGCTATCAAGGTTCGTTTGAAGTTCACGCCTTTATTGCTCCAGATGCAGATGTACAGCCGATAGGAAAAACCGGGATGCTGTGGAAAACATAAATACAAACAATGCAGTGATAAACCCATAATGTATTCACAGCAGAACCGAGAAAACGTACCCAATGCTGAAAGTGGGACTTTTTTACCTTTTGCTTGAAAAATGTATGTTTGTTTTTAATTTAAAGGCAGGAACACAGTTCAAAAAGAGGTGGGAAAACAGGCAAAAAGAGGCTAAAAAAGGAAAAGGAAATGCATAAAGAAACAACCGGCAACTAGTAAGGTTGACTGGCAGCAGGTCAGTGACGTGACCGGGTATAAACCGAGGGTCTTAGAGAGGCGGAAGGTGGACAAATCATCACCAACCTGCAAAGAAACTTAATCAGTTGTGAGTGTAAGTGTAAGTTGTGAAACAAAAATGAGTAATAGCAAAGGCTTTGGATATATTATTTTCTTTCACCCCCAGAAATCATTGTTTTAAAACTCAGTTCTCCCCGCCATCCACAAATCCAGCTTAAAGCTTCTGGAAGGAGGAAGCCGTGTGTGAACGCGCTCCAGGCACGCAACCATCTTCTTTGGCTCAGACCTCATTTAAAATGGGTAGAGTCAAAGTGGGAAGCTGTTCTGTGTTGCATGAATGCAAATTTAAAAACATTTCTGGAAGCCGATTGCACCCTATCCTCCAGACTAAAGAGCAGAGGCGCCGTGTAGTGTGTTATCAGCCCTCATTTCAAAAACGGTGTTTACCTGAGGGTACGTTAGTGGATATGGAGGAAACATCAATGCTGGAACGTGTACGCAGGTGCCACAGTAATGCATGCTCACGGTTTTCTGGGAAGGCCTTGCACCTTTCAGCAAGATGGCAGAAAGCATGGCTTCATTCTGCGCAGGAAGACCCAGGACTGTTAAGCAGCTTAAGTTCTTTAATCTTAAGTTGGTGCATTTCCCCGTTTTAAGCATTTGATACGTTTTCTGTGTTCACTTGTCGTGGCTTCCTAGTTTTGTTCACATTTTACATAGAAGTGCAGATGCAGAAAACAAAAGGGGGAGTTATTTACAACATTATGGGGAACTAAAAGGTGTGGCTGGGCCTTTGTAGCAGCGGCAGCACCTTGATAGCCTTTATCCGTCCCTCTGTCTCTCGGCTGCTGATCCGTCTGAGCGCTGACCTCCGCTGAAAGGAAAACGCTCTTTTGGGAGCTAACAGCTAATTTACCTTACAGGAAGCGCTTCATCCATGGTGGCTATTAACAAGGCAATCTAACAAGGCTTCAACTAACTTTTCCTGCTGTGTGTGTGCGCGTTTGTGTGTGTGTGTGTGTGTGTTTGGTTTAACAACCTTCTATAACCCAGAGTCTACTATCTCTGCTACAGTGATTTGCATCATGTATCAGATAGAAGCCTGCTTTTGTTAATATGATTTAATATTTCACTAATTCTGACTGGTCAAACCCCTCCCCACCCCTCTCCCCCAGCGCTCGGAAGCGACCGATCCCGTACTATCGGCCCAGCCCTTCTTCGTCCAGCTACGACAGCAGCCCAGCCTCGCGGTCCAGCCGCAGTCGCAGCTACAGCAGCTACAGCCGCAGCAGGAGTCAGAGCCGCAGCCGCAGCCGGAGCTGGAGCCGGACTCGGAGCCGCAGCCAGAGCCGGAGCTGGAGCCGCAGCAGGAGCCGCTCCCGCAGCCACCACAGTTACTACAGCCACAGCAGCTACGACAGCCCCGGCTTCTGACCGCAGAGGAGGCGAGGACAGCAGACACGAACACATAAACCCGTGAAGGTGGCCTCACTGCTGTACAGAGCAGGGTCCACATTCCTCAACTCTGGACCTGTCTGTCTCTAGCAAAGAGCCTAGATCAAAGAGAAGGTGTATTTTGATTCAGCACGTTACCATGACATCAGTCATCACTGATCACATCCCACACAGACAACGCAGTCAAACAAATGGGTTTCCACACGTCAAGAAAGAATTGGCTGAGCCCAAAGAACACACCTCCTTCTATGTTAGCACTTTTTCCTCATCTTCCACCAGGCAACCAAAAATGAATTTATGAAAAACTATACTGCATATATATGACAATTATATATCTGAAAAAAGGAGCTGAATAGAAGGCATAAAGAAGACACAACACAAGAAAGACGATTAAAGTACATTTTCGAAGATTTTGAATTTTTTCCAGTATCATGTGCCCCCCCCCCCCCCCCCCCCCCCCCCCCCCCCCAAAAAGACTTCCATGTCATTGAAGCACAGAGATCAACTACAGTGAGAACAAAGACGACATCGGCAGATAAACGAGGAGGCGAAAAAACAAAAGTTGCATTTTTATGATTAGAACTTTATTGTATAGGTTTGTCTGTATAGATGTGAACTCTTCTACATTCTGGCTTTGTAAACTATGCACTGAATATTTCATTTAACCTGAGGAGGTTTGTTTAGCATGATGCATCAGGAGAAAGGGTGCCGGGGGGGTTGGAGACGGGTGGGGGATGGGCTCATGTGTCTCATGGACTTTCTCCTAACTGAAAGATCATGTTGAATCTGTTCGCCCTGTGTGACTGTGTATGTTGGTGTATGTGTGGACCTCATCTTCAAAAAAGTCTCCACGCACCCGTCTGTTGACCTCAACTATTTATGAAGCTATTTATTCATTTATTTATTCTGTATTTATTATTTAACTTATTTTCCATTCTCAGTGTAAAGTGGGATGCATCATGCTTTGAATACGACTGCGAATGGGTTTCCCTTCAAATAACTGTACTATATATGTCCATGTTTGACACTAAAACCGCGACGAAGGCTTGTGGGTGGAGTCGGTGGGTGGAGTCGCCGCGGCGTGTTCGACATGCTCTGATTGTCACCAGTGAAACTGAGTCTTCACCCACAGCTTCGCTCTCATTATCAAATCTCCAGCCCATTGTAGTTGTTCATTGTGTGGCGTGGCGTGGCGTGCCACGGCGGCACCGACTTTATCAAGGAATGACAGATTAGCAGCAACAGAGAGGAAGAGAGAGTCCCTCTATTTTGCTCTCTCGTACGTTTCCAGCCTCTGCACATTTTTGTATCCTTGTACATAAAGGTCCTGACGGTCCGCGCCGTATTTCTATTGAGGTCCCCGGATTAGCAGTTTCAGGAGAACCTGTGTGATCACATGGCAAAGACAGCAGCAGGGTCTGTCTGCAGCTTCAGTGGGATGGCAACATGAAGAAACAATCAGGGATCACCCCAAGTCTTCCTCTCCATTCGTCCAGTCTCGCTCCACTCACACAGTGTTGCATTCCTCGTGTAACCAGACTTAACCCAACTATGATACTCTGCAAACTTGTTTATTTAATCCAACTATAGCATTGCCCCTTTTGTTCAAATCATTCTTTGTATTGTACAAGTTATTATACCAGAAAATAAACAGAAACAAATGGGGAAATAATCAAAATCTTGTGTTCTTCTTGTTTTTTTTTTTTTTGCCAGCTGTCTTTGGGTAAAAAAGGGGGAACGTCCTGAACAGGTTGCCGGTCCATCACACACACACACACTTACATGGGGAATTTCACCTATTAAGCTTCACGTGCATGTTTTTGCTCTGTGGGAGGAAACCTGAGTATCTGGAGAAAAGGAGAAAGCCCACGCAAGCACGGGGGGAACATGCAAACTTCACATAGTAAGACTCCTGTCAGGATTCGAACCAGGACAGCCAAACAAAAACCCATCCCAAACCCAAAAATCCCATCTTGGCTGTCTCGTATCGCTTAACGGCACTACGTCACACTCAAGACTCATTCTGCTACATTCATGGCATGGAGTTGAGTGAAAAGTGTTGGTAGGTGGGTGCCTGATGACTTTTTATTGCACGGTTTGTCACACATGAACGAAAAATGTTGAGACAGAAGTTTCCGTTCGCTCTGAGGTCATTATGAGTCCACCCAGGTCAGACCAGTATTGCGTCTGTGCAGTTCGGGTTTAGCTCGCTGACAGCTGCAAAGATCTTTTGACATCTGCAGGTTATTTTGTCTAAAGAGCACCGAGTCTGCTCTGCAAAAACCGTCGTACTGGACTCTCTGGGTCACTCCTGCACTGAAACGTGAGACGTTTTGATAATTAAATAATTCACTAATTCGAGCCAGTCTCTTTTTCAGAGTGCCATTATATTATTCCAGTTGTATTCAGGTGTTGCAGTCACCTGGTTAACGCGTGTTTATACAGAGGTTTTAGATACGTTTTTCCTCAACAGTTTTGGCGACCACGAAGAGACATCTTCTGTGCATTTTTCCAGACTGGACGTTCCAGGGAGATGACCTGCCAGCCTTACCCCGGATAGGATTTAAAGGGATGTGGTTTGGGATGGAGGAGGTACACTACTGATGTCTACAAGAAACTTGGTGACCTTTCCTGAGCAAGACTTTTTTTGTCTTCATTTCTTCATCCAATTAGTTTTTAATCGGATATGCACTGGTCAGCGTCAGTGGATGTGTGTTTATTGTTTGCTCTTGTTGACTTTTCTCAGGTGTTTCTGGAGGTTTGGCTGTGTTTGATCCTTTGTGTCCAGTGACACAGTGTGGGATTTTTGGTTACCCATAACTGGTGGAAGAGCGGTTTGAGGTGAGATGACCCATTCAGGGACTGGGCGGGCTTTTTTGAGGTTGTCCCCGAAACAAACCTGTGCTGACGGTGAAGGCTGTCTTGTACTTATCAGTGGCGCACCGTTGTGTGGACACGGTGGCTGGAAGTGTGGGACGAACCAGTGCTGACGGTTCTGTGGCGCCTCTAGACGGATTTTCGTATGAAGACATATGCGAAAAATATGATTTGTGGGAGAATTGTGAGTATGTGTGGATAAAAGAGTATAATTTATCTCTAATTGTAGTCTCTGTGTAAAAATTCTGAGTGAAATGAGTTTAATCTGACAGCGCATGACAACAGCGTTATTGGCTGAATTGGAACGACATCTGGACAGTCGTGTGGGCCAGCGAGACCCGGCTGTGGTTCTGAGCCGTGTAACGTCAAGGCTCGCTTTGGCTCCAGCCGGGTACACCTCTGCGGCGCCTGCGCCAAGAGCTGCCTCCATCACTTACCACAGATGACGTGTCCGTTTCTGTTTCAGGTGAACCAGTGGGAGGAGCCTGTGCTGCCGGCGCTGAGAGTGCTCTTGAGCTGACGGGGGGTGTTGTTATGGAAATTAAACTTAACAATAAGAACCAAAAGGCTGTTCCCCCTCCCCCCTCTCGGATGCTCCGTCTCTGTCTGAGATGGTGGATGTTTGTCTGTCTGATGAGCAGCTGAATCTGTGAGGAGAAAGAAATGTGGCGACGCTCCACTTCCTGAAGAAGTGTGAATACAGTTATTATCACTGAATAAATCAGTAATAAAATGACCACAGTAGTTTATAATTATTCCTTATAACGATATACTTATTCTTTGATCTGTGGTTTACATGGGAGCAATAAATAAACATAAAGCATCATAATAATAATTAAAAGATAATAAAAGAATAAAGTTTGACGGTATGGTTGGATAAGGTAAGGTTTAAATAAAATCACAATTTGGATAAAATCACAGTCTCCTACATATGTGCTGTTTGTAGTCCATTTTCCTTTGAATTTATTTAATTTTCCTTTTATTTTTCATCTTCGTTCCTTTTGATTGGTATCCCAGATGCCCAGAGGTCTTTTCTCCGCCGCGGTGATGCTCTGCCTTGTAGGGGTGGCTCCACCTGGCATCCACGCTGACACCGGACTGGGTGTGAGTCTGACCGTTGTCACCTGGAGTCGCGTTTAAACTCCAACTATCTGAAACACCAGTGAGACGTGAGACATTTCTGGTGTTGCCATCTTGGAGGACGTCTGACACTTGGTGGAAATGCCTGGATGATCAAATACGGTCTGATGGAACTGAATTTCATCTGCTTTGATCTGTGGAGGACATTGATGATGGACTGTCCAGGAGGTGTTGATCTGGTGAAACTACAGGTTTGTCCTGTCCGTGATCACCTGACCTGTCCCTGCAACAAGTTAAAACCTGGCAAATCCCTGGGCATGAAGAGATTTAGAGAACCACAGTCTTCAAACTGGTGGAAAACCAGTGTTTTAGTTTCTAGTAGAGGAACATGAACCGTCTATGCTCGTAAACATTAAAGTAAGATTCCTTCAAATTCCTTTTTTATTTATTAGGCTATTTATTTGTTTATTAGAATAAACCTAAATTGTCCTTAAAACTCTTCAGTTGACACAATTGACACTAAAGCCACAATTATTTGACAGAATTAATCACATACTGGCAAAATTGTAGACTAAATTACAATTCTGGATTAAGCAAATATCCGACTAACTTAAAAGTATTAAATTGTTAAAATCAAAAGTCTCGTCCAAAAGACTTTACTTTAGATTCGGCTACATCTAACGAACAATAACTAGAAAATATCAATAAACCTGGCTGACTTTATGACCTTTTAAAAGTAAGTGTTACATAAATTAACAAAAAAAAGATTTATCTGTCATTCAACTTCAGATAAGTTGATGTTTATCAGGTTTTAGCTCCTGGAAAAAAACGTAAGAATAAAAACTAAACGTTTAAAGGCCATAAGTCTTTAGGGATATACTATGTCAGGATGTCGTTAAAATGATCAGGTCCAGATACACAGAAGTAGGATTGTATAGTAGTACTATAGTATTGTATTTTATCTTATATTATTTCATTTTCTTTTTTTGCCTTTTCTTCTGAGCTGTGGTAACTCACAAATTTCCCCTTGTGGGATCAATAAAGTCTAAAATCTAATCTTATGTCATCTCAGTCTTCCTCACTGTGCCTTTGTTTTGGTCAGGAGGCGAGCAGGAGACTCCGAGATTGTTCTGGTTCACTGGGATGTCCAGAGAGGGGGAGGGAGGATTATTCCCAGCCGCGTGGGGGAGGATCAACAGTCACTGGGCAGCTGCTACTGGGACGGCCTTCCTGCCGGATTCCATTTGAGTGCCACATCCCCCACAAATAGATATTCTAGTACTTTCCAAAAGTATTCTGGGGGTGTGATCTGGTGGGGTTTGGATCAGGAGGGAGGGGTGCGCTGATAGAGGAGGTAGCTGAGTGTATAAAAGCTCTGAGCTCAGAAGCAGCCATCACTTTGAGAAAGCCTTTTCAGAGAGGCCAGAGGACTTTCATCTGCAGACAGCAGCGCACCTCGACCGTCTGAGCACAGCCAACATGTCTGAGAGACGTATTCCTTTCAGCCTGATCCGCACCCCGAGCTGGGACCCATTACGTGACTGGCACCAGAACAGCCGCATCTTCGACCAAGCCTTCGGGATGCCGGCCCTGCCTGAGGACTTTGCCGCATTCCCAAGCACCCACTGGCCGGGATACATGAGGCCATCCGTCCTGGCCCCCGACTTTGGAGCCATGATGCCCCATATGATGTACCCCAACCACATGATGGCCCACCCGGCTCGGGTCCTGTCCCGCCAGATGAGCAGCGGCATTTCTGAGATTAAGCAGACACAGGACAACTGGAAGGTGTCCCTGGATGTCAACCATTTCTCACCCGAGGAGCTGGTGGTAAAGACCAAGGATGGTGTTGTGGAAATTTCTGGTGAGCACTCATTCTTTCCCTCCTGATCCACATATTTCACACCATGACAATATACAAACAGCCTATTGATGTCACATAGATGTACCAAAACCCTGCAAAATAACCGTTGTTTGATCAGCCAACTCCATCTAACAGTAATAATACACGCAAACGTGTCTGTACACACCACAGGCAGCTTGCAGAAGAAGAAAATGCTAGAAACAGTTGAGCCAAGCACAGGGATGGAGCATGCCTGCAGGGTTAGATCACAGCTTGAGACAGTTTCTTGAGTTCCAGGACAACAGAGAGGTGGAGCACTTTGGTTCAATGCCTGCTGGATCCTGAACAAAACAAAAATCCAACTTGTTGGGGAAAAGTTTTACCAGCATGTCTTTCCCACTACTGGACGTTTTCACCGTCCATCCATCCAGGGAAAGGACCAGAACAAAGTTCTAGAAAGAGTGGGATCCTGTAGCAGCGTTGCTCTCGGCCCCTTGTCTTCAGGTCTCAGCCTCTCTGTGCCATTTCAAAGACAATCACACTCCTGCAGCCGTGACTCAGCCCAGCGAACCTGCTACTTTAAAAGGACTGCTGGATTTTATCCATCAGCGCAGACCAGCTCCGCTGAGGCACCCGGAGATAAACAAAGCGCATGATTCAGTTGGAGGAACTTGCCACCTCATGCTCAAAGATGACACCGCCAGCTTAATGAAGAATTACAGCGTCCTCTGTTCTAAGCTCACGCTCAACTAACGAGCCAACATTTAGCAGATGAAAGAGAGGCTGCTTGGCACAGTCCGACACAGTTTTTCCCTTTTAGCAGTTTGGTCCTGTGGACAGAGAGCACATGCCCTCCCGGGACAGCAACCTTTTTCTTGTCCGTTGTCACAACAACAATAATATTTATGCGTTCAGATACAGAAGGAAGGGCAGCCAGGCCTGTGAGGGATGACAGGTTCACTGATTAAACCCAGTGACCATCTTCTGTGACTGGTGTGCCAAAATATGTATGAAGAAACATCACCACAAACCAAAGTCATGCAATCATGGAGGGTTAATGATATAAACAAAGAGCTCAGTGCTTTGATTTTCATGTCAAAAATCAACTAAAAAGACGGTTTCTGCGTGTGCCTACGTAACTTTAACGCGTTAGAGATGGAGTGTAGAAGGTAAAGGTGAAAACCGACAACAGAGCAGTGGCTTTTTTCTTGAATGATGTTTTCATGCAATAGTGGGCCACAGTGATAACTTTGTTCATTTCTGATTTATTCACACCTCATACAAATGACTGTATTTTCCAGTCTAATGCTATGCATTTATATCTAAAAGTGTTTTTATCTCTTTCCAAAGGCAATCATGAAGAAAGGAAGGATGAGCACGGCTTCGTGTCCAGAAGCTTTACCAGGAAATACACGTAAGCGACGTTTTGGTTTTTCCCTCTAACATTACTGAATTGTGGTACATCTGAAACAGACATGTTAGGTTTAGTTAAAAAAAAGCTTAAAAAATGCACAAATACAAAACAAAAGGTCCCTTTAAAACTTTGTTTTTGCAACTTTACAGATACAGAAGGTGGGTTTAGGGGAGGAGACAGCCACATGACATGACTCCACCCCTTTAGTGTCAAAAAGAAGATTTACAAAAACAGTGTTGAATGTGTCACAAATGACAACAATTAGTGAGTAGTGAAGCAGTCATCTGATATAAAACTGAGGAAGTGCAAGTTATTAAGGAACTAAAATCACTTAAGTATCAGTGGGGCGAGAGGCTTTTTTACGAGGTAAAAGCCCTCAGGACGTTCTGCTGTGACCCACCCAGTCCCAAATGGGCGGCTCTGCCGGTCATCATCAGAAGAACAGGAGTTCTTCAACTTGCATAGACACGAGAGCAGAAAAGCTTTGAGAGCCGGGCATATTTTTAATGTGCAGTTCCTTCCTGTTTTGTAAAAATGAATGTGAATGTTGGGCTAGTATTAATTTAATTTAAAGGCCTGTCTGGACCGTTTGTGGGGTTTTGTTTCTGAAAGAAGTTACGAATATTGCCAGACACGGGTTTCCCTAAAACAAAATGAAGCTGTGTGCTTATGTCCCAGTTTCAGATATCAAAGTAAAGTTTTTTAGTGTATACCCATTTAATAAAAGTCTGCTCGTTTTAAAAACTATTTCCAATTGTTGTTGTTGGCTGTGGGTCTCTCGGCTCCGCTGTTTGAAGCAGCAGCAGCCTCCTCGGGAAGAGGTCGTCTTCCCGCTTCCTGTGCAGTTTCATGTGGCTCTGCTGCCATCCAGGGGCCGTTAAACACTGAGACTACAGCACGAGCGGCTGCTGGATCTGGTTCTACCTCCTTTAGTGTGATTCAGGTCAGACCATCTTCAACCTGACTGTGTGTCATCCCCCCCCTCCTCCAGCCTCCCCTCGTCAGCCAACGTTGAGAAGGTGACCTCCTCCCTGTCTCCTGAGGGGGTCCTGACTGTGGAGGCTCCTCTGATCAGGCCCGCCATCGAGTCCTCAGAAACTACAATCCCGGTCAAAATGGACGGCAAAGGTGACGTCGTGAAGAAGTAGAGAGAGCAGAGGCGCAGTTCCCCCCTGTCCACCCCCTCCACATCCAAACCCCTCAACACACACACACGATCATGTGAGCATTTTTATATCTGTATAATCTGAAGGAGGTGAGGACGCAGCTCACCAGCGTTTGTAAGCTCTTATTTCTTCTCTGTGCTGTGTGAACACTGCCTCTTCTTTCAGCTGTAATTACCCTCTTCTGGACGGGCCTTCCACTCATCTAAATATGGGAAATTACAGCTTGGTTCCACTCACAATCTTTTTTTTCCCTCTCTCTCTCTATTAGTGCCAAAAACACACACTCTTTTTCTATTTTGATGAGTAAATGCTTGTCGTGCTGCCTTTTCAAGACTTTAAAGACTGCTAAGCGAGCTGTAAAAGCTCTGATATTTAAACCCCAAGAACCAAGAAACCAAGACCCATTCTAGGTGCACAATGCTGTTACTAGTAACACTGATAGCTGATACTGAAAACATGTTTCTGGATTGTAAAACAGCTGGTTTCATCTGAAGTTGTCTTTGGAAACAAAGTTCTCAGCCACTGAAAAGCAAATAAAGAGCCCAGAACATACCAAGATTCCTACTTTCTGCCTCTTTTTCTTTTTCGTGACGATACGGTGACGTCAGCGGTCTCCATCTAGTTGACAGGACACGTTGAAGCAACATTTCTGAGTGGTGCGTGGTATCTCACTAAAAACAGGAAAATAAAGACTTGACTGAGAAGTCAAGCGTCCTGATATTAGTTTTTTTCAGGTAAATTATTCATCTGATCCCATCCATGCAAAAGAGAGCAATTAAAACATGTTAGAATAGTACTGATGGTGTCCTTCATTAAAGAAAACTAACATCAGCATCAGCACCCCCTAGAGGGCAATTAGTGTAACAATACTTAATGATCTTAACAGAGCTTAGTATTAACCCGTTTTTATTAATGAGAATGGAGAAAAACGGATAATAAGGCAGCTGATAGATGTCATTTGTACAAAGACACAGAAGTGCATTTCTCCTGTGATTCTCAATTAAATGTGTCAATAACTCTCATATTACATCACTCTGTCGTTGTCTGTCTCAATTATTCGTAACCAGACAGATGAATAACTGGACAGAGCTCGGCAATCTGCTCTTGACTGAACTAGGTCTTTTAAAACAACGAAGAGTGCAAACCTGCAGTCTGGACACATCTCCATCAAATATGGTAGAAGATAATTTAGCTGGTTGATTCTTTTTTTCTTTTTTTATTGAGTCAAGATCTCCTGCGACACCTTTATCATTATTGTATTTTTTGTTTTGGGGTTAAATGTTGTGACAATATGCATGGATTGCCTCAAAAACATGCACGGCCAATCTCAATGGAAGATAAATACAGGATTCAGAACCGACCTGTTTTACTTTCATGTTAAAATATCAGTGTAGTTTGGATTTGAAAGACCTGTTTTTTTTTATTTTTGTGTATCTTTAGACTCCTGGCTCAGTCTTAGGTATTGCTTTATGGCACCAACATCATCAACGATGGTCAGCGAGACACAGCCGTCTCACAGAGAAAATGTTCACAGTCTCAAACATCTGTGAACATTTTCAACGGTGGTGAACGACGTACGCTGACCTCGTGTCATCCAAGAGATGTCTTGGATGACACCTTATATTTTACCTAAATTCATCCTGCCTTTTTGCTTTTATGTTTTGGACTGGTTTTTATTCCCTTTCCACCTACATTTTTGCAACCAAGCCCATCTAACTTGGATGTTATTTCCCCAGCTGTTAACCTTTAAAAACAAGATGTGAGCCTCTTCGAAAAAACAAAAAAAAAATCATGAGAGAGTGAGCTGCTCTCATAAAAGGGATTAACTTGTGACTTCATCACCTCTTCAAGCTAAAATTGTTATAGTTCCTTTGTGTCACTTTAAGAGTGAAATATTATACCTTTTTCCAAAAAATGAATACAGTTCTGGATATTTTAAATAAGGTGTTGGTGACATGTTTCGACAAAAACATGCCAAGGATCTGTGAAGCTTTTGTTTCATCCTCTATAAACCGCCTTTTTCATAATCGGCAGTATCACTAGTACTATCATATATATATATATATATATATATATATAACCTGAAACTACTGATTTAAGTTGTTATTGCGTTTTTGAAGAAACCTTTCTGGAGGAGGTTTTGCAGTGAAATGAATGATATTCGCAGCAGCCATGACTGCAGTTTAGTGTTAATTAGATTTGACAGCGTGTTCGCTGATGTCAGCAGGTCGGCTATTTCGTTTTTTATTACACACTAAACAGCAGGACCTTGAGAATAATTCATTTATCTGTCCATTTATCTATTTATTTGTCTGCTCAGAAAACAGCTCTGAAAACATTTTGATACCATTTTCAAGGTGAAAACAACATTGTAAAATGTTAACGAACATCAAGAAGTAATTGAAGGTTTGTTATTCTGGTTACTGTTATATTTCCACCAAACTAAGGATTTTGACCATGTAAAAACTGATTTTTTAACGTAATGCCTCCAGATGAGATATATAAGTAGAAAAACAACCATGATTAGTTAGCAATAAATAAGCGGTCAGGCCAGAGGAAGCCATCGCCAGCGTTATGAGGCTATGATCAAATCAATACGATGCAGAGCTGCCTGAACAAAGTCAGCTGTGCATGATATTTTGTTAACCTTAATCTCCTTCTAGTTAACCATCAGCGCTGGAACAAATGAACGTTGCAGAAGCACGTCTGATGTACTGAATGGTTGGGTGTTTCCATCATTTCTTTTTTTTCCCTCCCTGTCAACTTCCAGTCATTCATGTTGCGTGCCAGCCCACTAATGCACAGAGTAAGTCTAGTCTTGACTCTAAAGCTGCAGGGGATATCTATTTATAGAGCGCTCTGCTATGTACTGAGCCTCCAGCATGTAGTATGGTTACACAGAGCAGACACTGGACATGAAATTATTGTTTATTTTTCTCCCTATAGCTGGCTGATACGTTGCCTACCAGTTACCATCAGTTTGATTTCCGTAGTATCTAAAACATATAACTTTATAATCCCAAGCAGGTGTTCATTAACTGAGCATCATATTGTATAATACATACAAGCAGAGGTCATGAATGCCAGGCAGACACTGACTTAAGACAAGGCAGTAGTCTCTAAACCACTTAGTATTTCAATTTTTCCTCTTCAGTGAGTCACCATTTCCTTCATTTTTAATGCAGGCCTAAATTATTCATGTCAAACTCCCATCAATCCAGGAGCTATCCAGTCCTCAAACCAGGGACATGCTCTACGTTAAGAGCAGTTGGCCACAAGGCTGCTGATTGGACCGGTCCCTGATCTCCACTTCCTGCACTCAGGCCAGCATCAGAGGCTTTCACAAAGATGGTCTTGTGTAATCCCGAAGAGTAGCGACCGCAGATAAAGAGAAACGTCAGCAAATGTTAAATACACAAATTCACTTGAGTGGTGAAAACATTCAGCGTGTTTTTGAAAAGAAAGTGCTTCTGTGCCTGAAATGTTGACTTTGACTAGGAAGCCTGAAGTGGTGTCCGGTCCATCACTGGGCTGACACACCCGTCAGATGGGTCTACACGGTCATGCCCAATGTAGAAGCACAAGGTAGCCTGTCTTGGAGCAAACCAGAGCACGTGCAGGGTGATCCTGCTTTTGTTCTCCAGCTACTCTGGTTTTTGGTACATCTAAAGTTCCTGTGGGAGTGAGTTTGAACGTGCCTGGTTGTCTCATTTGTCTCTGCGTAACCGTGTGATGGACTGCCGACCTGTCCGGGATGCATTCCACCTCTTGGCCCCAAATAGCAGAAAGAAGAGAGTATATACCGCTGCCCACAGTTGTGGTATCCACTTCCGAGATGCAGCAAATGGAGCATGATGTGAAGCTGGCTGGAGATAGCAAGGCTGGAAAATGCAACTCGCATTTGTGTCTGTGATGTCACACGTGCTGAAAACGTGAACGGCTCACTGAACGCTACGTTTCAAACTGAGACGGTCCCAGACAAAGTCATTGTGTATCTTGGAGTTTCTGCATTAGAGGTAAATGCAGACGCAAAAATAAATAGTCTCTAGCAAACAAAATGCTTTTTCTGTGGTCTGTCGTCTTTAAAGAAAATATGTTTATCTACAGATGTGAAGCACAACTGATCAAGATTAAAGTTATACAGCAAGATATAATCTTTGAGTTTCCAGTGTTGTTTATTTATTCTTCTGGTCAAATTTGAATTGATCTGTTTGGCTTAAAGCTAATGAGATGTTCCACAGACTCTTGTTCAATTCTTTTTTTTTTTTAATTACTATTTATCTCAGTTAGATTCACTCGTATGCTGTTATTTGGACCAATGAAGTGTTTTTTTTTTTCTTTTTGCCTTGCTGAACTCTGTTTCCATCCTGGGAGAAAGGTGGAGGTGTTTTTAAGAAGACGCAGAGCAAACTATGCTCAGTTGCTTGATTGTTTACAGCAAAATCTTAGTTACATATTTATCATGACTGTTGCAGAAAGAGCTATTTAATTTGCAGTCATCTGTTGGGGAAGCAGCATCAGAGCCAGTGAGTCAAGAAAATGAACAAAAGAGATTGGGTCCTGGAGACAGATCCTGGAGAAGACTATTGCATAAGCTTCCCTTCAACCCTTTAAACAACACACTGATAAAACAAGTGTCTTCATATGAAAGCTTCTTCATCCCCGCTGGAACAGGACCTGGGGGCTGAGGTCATTCCTTCCCACAGTTTCATTTTCAGTAATTACATATTCACTCAGCAGCTGCAAATTACCACGTTTAATGATCATGACTGCATGCTGATATAAAAGTGCCATTCATGGTCCACAGTCCAGCACAGATAAAACCAAGCAGAGTCTGATGGTGTTATCGGGCTTAACATCGGGGCTTGATAGTAAGTTATTATTCGGTCCGGGACTGTACGTTCAATAGGCTGCTGCTAACAAGACAATACCTTTTGATTATTCATTTCTCACCTTTTAAACTGATCAATAGGTTCCTCTGCTTCATGCACTCAAGCAGACAATTCAGGTTAGACTTGATGGAGAACAAAGGAAGTACTGTATTAAAGCCTTTGCAGTCCATTTTTTGAACCATTTAAACTTCATCTGTTGACATCAAAGAAGCCAAGTGGAGAGATTATTTTATTTTATTTAGATAGGACAATGAGACAAGAATATATTGCTTTGTATAGACTGATAATAAAAACTTCTATACGAGTGTTTGTGGATGAGGAACACTGTAGAGTTCTTTGAAGAATTTGGACCATAAATTGTATAAGAAGAACTGGATAAGCTCTATGACAGGGCTGGATGATTCCAGTCTACCGGGTTGGTGTCCTGCATGTTTTAGATGTTTCCCTGCTTAGACACCCCCTGATGCAAACTGTGTCTTTAACAGACGTGTTCAGGTTTTAATGACTAGGTGATAATGATCTATTCATTTGAACCATCTAAAACATGCGGGTCAGAGACCCTCGAGGACCAGATTCGCCCAGCCCTGCTCTATGACAACATACGTTTTCCGTTGAGTTGGATAAAAGACTACGTTTTTTTAAACTATTGAGTATGCTGTAATAGCAAAACTGAGCAAATATATATAATTTTACTTGATGAGGTGCATTAAAAAAATCTGTTCTGCACAAGGCTTTAAATATGTTTATTTTACCTGTAAAGTTAGACATTTTAACATGGGGGCCGCTGTAGAGTGACTCACAGTGGTCATTCAAGAAACTGCATGTTTTGGCACTTCCTGGATCGTTTCGGTTTAGCCAGTCGGATGTACCTTTTCGTCCTAGACGGGGTTAGAAAGGCTTTACATAAGTGTAGATTATTCGTATACATTCATTCTCTGGAACAGCAACGTCACCAATTCTTTCAAGATGACACATCTTTTTCTTAACGCTGAAACTGTCGTCTTCATTCAGGATGTTAGCTCGAAGAATCCCAGTTTGGCCGGTGATTGGTCACTTCTTCACTTCAATACCGAGGAAAACTTTGTATTGACGAGTCATGTTACTGTTACTGCTAATGATGAGGCTGACGGTGGCTTAGCTCAAACCAGCCATCAACTGCTGCTGGTTTTGAGGGATTTTTCTAGTGTTCTGAATAATCCTGGAAAAATATTGGACAGCGGTGTCTCTAAACTGCTAAAATGCAGCAGGCAGCTCCACGACGCTTCAAATCTAAGTGAATCGACCATTTGTGTTTAAAAACAGCGTCCGTTTGCAACACAGTCAATTCTCCATTGTTACAACACTCTAATATACTTTAAAACCTCTTTAATGTGAGCAATTTAATATTCTTTAAGCATGCATAACATCAACTTTTTCTTTCTTACATCACATCCGGCACTGGTGTCTCCATGGTAACAGATGCTGCCGACTTCACCTTCTGTCTCCAAAGGCGTAAGATGCACGCTCATGGAAATGTCCTTCCACAACATGACGTAAAAATAAGTTATACAGAAAATATAAAGGTTTATGCCCCGTATAAACGGCTTTGACGAAGGTTGTAATGTAACTAAAGTTTATCAATGTAGCTTTGAGGATAATCAGTTTTATTTCCAGTGAATTCACATTGGATACCATTAAAAATCTGAACACAGATTTATAGCTCTAAAATGTAGAGACTCCTAAAAGCTACA
The DNA here is from genome assembly GCA_014839995.1 of Xenentodon cancila. NCBI lineage: Eukaryota > Metazoa > Chordata > Actinopteri > Beloniformes > Belonidae > Xenentodon > Xenentodon cancila. The sequence continues at coordinate 22,828,734 of CM026213.1, read as the reverse complement.
CACTGGAACGTCATTTATATTTGGGGTGCAAACTTCAGTAGTTCTCCCATAAATGCATTGATTTCCGGGATATTAATGAAACCAACGCTGGCACGGCTCTGAGAATTCAGTAACTAGCTCATCTACTTTCTTTTCATCATCTTTATTTGTAAAGCTGGCCCATCAAATGTTTTATACTTCAGTTAACTGTGTATTTCAACACTAAAGTATTGATTTATGCATTTCCACCTCACTGGCACCAACCTCTCCTGAACTTTAAGAGCGGGTCACAGTTTACGTTTGTCCCAGAGTGCCTCTGGTACACCTACTAGATGTAGTACTGTATCTCAGTGGGGGGGAAAAATCCACTCCACTTGAGGAGTCCTAGTTTTTCTTCTGTACACCAAACAAGGCATTTGTGCGTGATAGTCCTCGTTTGTGGAGGTCTTGAACCCCTACACGGTTCGTCCTACACAGGTGCGAGTCATTAATGGCCTGAATACGTCAATTTCACTCATGTTACGCAGGACATCCGTATTTATCGTAAATGCTCCATTTTACTCGGGTTTACTCATTTCAAGTCTTTAGACACTAAATATTCCACCTCTGTCACGCTGACTGGAAACTTCCCCTGAATGTGCAGCGTCAGGCCAAAAACATTCCGGATAATACGGCGTCTAGTCGTTGCAGGTCAGTCCTCACCTTCGGTCCCCCTTACCAAGAAATGCATGTCACCATAACGATGTCCGTAACAGATCAATTTATTGTTAACAATCACTGTTTTGGTATAGCGTACTTCAGCAAATGGAGTTAAAAGAAAACACAGATTAAAATGAGGTCTAGCTAACAATCGCAATTAAAAAGAAAATAAATAGAAAATAATCTGATTAAGGTCTAATAATTCCATGTTCATATGAATACATAACATCTACAGTATAAGTTAATAAATTGAAGCTACTGTATAAATACATCACCAGCATGCACAATATTGTATTATGGAGAATATTGGAGCAGTTATCTTCGACTGAAAAGACAATTTAATAAGCAAATGCACTTTCTTGACCAGAAGTAACTGAAGACAAATGAAATCCACAAACCTTAAACCTGCTTGTACAGCTTCCACTTGAACACTGCATGTGCTCTGGTCACAAATTAAACGTTATTCTAGGTCTGTGGTACCAGGTGCCATTTCAGAGGTCCTGCCGATTGTTGGAAAGACACCGTTAACCTGTCAAGTTAATTTTAGTCACAGTTTTGAAAATGTTTGTTCATTTGACTTCGCTATATGGATAAAGTTGTTCCCCATGAACATAAGGAGCCAATAGAAGTTGTTACAGCAATGACAATACTGACAATAAGATTTAGGTGTCCAAAAACGGTTAATTTATTTAAGAAAGCACATCAGCACATGAGAGGGACAAGCTGCACTAAGTTTACTTCATGAATTTGCATTTTTAGTTACAGTATGACAGACTGTGACTGAGCTGGACACATACAGTACCTGACACGAAGCAAACAAAAACGTTTTTTTTTCATGTTATCTTCAACCACAGAGACAATCTGCTTTTCACTCAACAATCATGGGTGCGGTGCAACTAAACATGTCGGTGCGTTTGAAGTTACGCGATGAAGTTCGACACCTCTACAAGCCTGTCTTCATCTGCGGGAACCCGTCTGCTCCCTCTCTCACCCCGCTCTCGGTCTCTCTGTCTGTCTCACTAAGCAAGGCCATGACATTCAACGTTGCGCTAATTTTCTTGCTGCTCAGGCATCGAAACTGAAATTCTGAAAGCTCCTCCCCTGATACGTTAAGACAAGCTCGGCTTCATTTGCGCGATAAGACCAGTCTCTGGCAGCGTGAAGGTGTTGTTGCCCCCACGTTCATGGCGCGATGAAGGACGTACCTCTTGCTTCTAAAGTCGTGTTTCGGCAAATGCTGCAGAGGCTGTCAAGGAGAGGGTTTCATTCTTTCGCGTTTTTTTCTTCTTCTTTTTTTTTAAGCTGTAGCTTATTTCTCAGACTAAACCGGTCTTCCCTTCTCTTAAGTTTGTTTTTTTCACTTTTAATTTGTGGAAAAATAAAGAACAGCAGCCACATTGGTACCATCGGCTAAACTGGCTGCTGATGTTCCACCGCCCCGACCCACCCTCCCATTTTTTTTCTTTTTTAAATTAAGAACATTTTAACTATTATTATTTTGTCATCATTTGTGAGCGCGCGTGTTGTGTTGTTTTGGCAGAATGAGGTTTTGGACTCTTTAGTTGTTGCCCTCTCCTCCCTCGTCGTCCTGCTGGTCGCTCGTCCACAGCGTCAAGTTGTCTCGTAGCAGCTGCATGATGAGAGTGGAGTCTTTGTAGGAGTCCTCGTTGAGGGTGTCCAGCTCGGCGATGGCGTCGTCAAAGGCGGTCTTTGCCAGGTGGCACGCCTGCTCCGGGGCGTTCTGGATCTCGTAGTAGAAGACGGAGTAGTTAAGGGCCAGGCCCAGGCGGATGGGGTGGGTGGGCTGCATGTGCTCCTTGCTGATCTCGTGGGCCTCGCTGTATGACTTCTCTGAGGACTCCACAACCGAGGCTCTCTTCTCCCCTGTGGCCACCTCAGCCAGGTAACGGTAGTAGTCGCCCTTCATCTTCAGGTAGAACACCTTACTCTCGTGCTGCGTTTCGTTGCAGTTCTTGATCAGGAAGTTGTCGAGGAGGTTGAGCACATCCTGGCAGACGGCCTCCAGCTCTTTCTCAATCTTTTCCCGGTAGGCCCGCACCATCTCGATCTTCTTCTCGTTGCCGTCGGCCGACGTCTTCTGCTCAATGCTGGAGATGACGCGCCAGGATGAACGCCTTGCCCCAACCACATTCTTGTAGGCCACAGAGAGGAGGTTCCTCTCCTCGTTAGACAGCGCTTCATTCAGCTCCGTGACCTAATCAAATAAGGAAGAAAAACATGGAAAACTTAGCCTTATTTGTCCAGTTTACAAATAATGATTCAAAATATTTATCAGCAATATAAACCAGTTGTGTGTGTGTGTGTGTGTATATATATATATATATATATATATATATATATATATATATATATATATATATATATATATATATATATATATATATATATATATATATATATATATATATATATATAGACTCAACTAAACCCAAGAAAACAGTACTTGCATCCAGAGGAATAAGCCACACCTCAGACACGCTGACATCATCCTCTGAGCTCACTGCTGATTGGCTGTCAGCAACTCTGAAAGCTGGTTTTGTTTTGACAGGCCTGTGTCTGGCTGCAGAATTTAATCCTTTTTACCACACTGGGACTGTGCAGCAGGGGCATCTTTACAGACCTTTTAGGAGCATAAAGCCTGTTGTTACTTTTTTTTTTAGAACAGAACTCAGCTCCATGCACATAGCAAAGCTGGGGGGGCCCAACCTAACACGTGGAACAGCACTTCACAATGCCTTTACTGAGCAGGATACTGGTCGCCATGAAAGTGTAAGAGAACCGAGGAGCCTGGGATTCAATTCTTTATGTATAAAGAAGAACTTTTAAATCTTTTTTCTTTAGCTTCAGCGGTAATGCATTTAGTTTGTATCTATTGTTTTTTATTTAGGTGGTTAAAGACTAATAACAACACTTTCATTTTTAGAAGAGTTCTAGCAATGCTGCTGTGATAATGATAACAACCTACTTAACATGCTCACCAAGCTCTGAAAAACTGGCAAGAACATGTCCAGGAATCAAGGATCCTACTCCTTTAAGTGGTACTTACTTAACCTGTTACCCATATTTTTATTTGCAGGTCAGAGACCCGACTTTTACGTCTAGCTCCGTACCAAACATTCTGTTAAACCCAGAGGAAATTTTTTTTAACTAGAATAATGAACTTAAAGTGACTATCAGTGTGATTTTTAGATCTTTTTTTTAGATTTTTAGTTGCAGCTGGTGTGATGCTCAACACTTATTGGCTTGTTAAGGGCAGCTGAAAGCTGTGTTTGGTCAAGGAGAAGCTCCTGCAGTTGCTGGCACCATGTCTGTCTACCACTGTCAATGTCAATCTGGCTATGCTTCTCCGTACTAATGATTTATGGTCATTTTTACAATCCATCTCCTTCAAACTGTTACACTTATCAGATCACATCTATATTCTGACCTGCTGCTATCACTAGATGAGAAACTAGAAGTTCACTGAATTAAGATCGATGCACCCTTTGGGGACCAGGAATGTCTGCGCCACCTTTTGGGAGAATCTGTGCAATAGCTGTCAAAAAAACAACAAAATATGAACCTAATATCAATTCAACAGTAAGCCCAAATCAATTAGAGTCATCCTCTGGGGGTCGTGAATGTCTGTGCAGGTCAAAGAGCAGAATGTGATGTAATGTCCAGTTCCCATGGCAACTGTGAAATCTGCTTTGTTTGTGAGCGAACGTATCTCTGTTGGATGGCAACGCGCAGCTCAAGACGAGCACATGCCTGATGATGCTGATGGCGATGCAGCACAGTAGGTGAGGGTGGGTGAAACCTTTTCCCTTCAATCAAGGCCTTTCACGACAAACCAGACTGACTATGGTGAGCTCCCAGTTTCTAAATGATTAAATTGTGACTTTGTCTGGCAGTCTGAATTATTGCTTAAGATGATGTCCAAAACATGTTGAAAAACAATCCAGTTCTGCAGCCCAGTTAGGTCCAACTGCTCAGATGAAACGATATTAAATCTAGTAGATAAATAAATAGTTCCACAAGAATGTCCTGCAGACTTTGGTGGTGCTTTTAAACATTTAGACCAACTAAATTATGCTTCACCTTCCTCTGCGCGACATGTGTACAGGCAGAGTTTGAGAGGTTTATGTTTGTTCAGTCAGGACTGTTTCAACTCAAAAAGTTGTAAAAAATTACAACTCTCATAAATTAAACGACCTCTGTCCTGGAGTTATGAAGACAAGCAAACAATAAAAAAAGACACCTATTGCATAACAATCCCACTTCAAAGCATAGGAGAAAATCACCTCCCTAAACACAAACTAATAATTGGAAAGTATATAAAATGAGGGTTGGAAAGTCAAAGTTGAGCGGTGCTCTCTGTTCTCAGACACTGAGGGTGTGTCCAGCGAAAAGACTGCGACTGAGTTTGTTTTAACCAAAACACGGTCTTTTGGCAGGAACCAAACTCCCACTGCACATATAATACTGTATATTCTGGTTACCGCCGTCTCTAATACTGCTCATTTTTCCAGTTTACACAGTCATGGTAAGCAGGTCATGACACAACGGGGCTGCAACGAGTATTTTAGCAGGAAAGAGAAAAACTTGATCAGCCTATAACAACTATGACAGCAGGTTCTCAATTTAAACCTTACTTCCTCACGTGAGTGTTTACACGACTGCCAGGTGAAAAACTAAGCAAGCGGTGCTGGTTATTTTCAACTTCCTATCACCCTGGCTCTGCACAAAATCAGCTTGTCCAATTGTTCGGATAACTCTGGCTCCCTGAGTAGGTGGATACGCCTCTAACGTTTGTGTTGTGGCGCTGGCCTTTTCAAAAATGAAAGCATGGTGTGCATCTCGATAAGGATGTGGGCCCACATTTTCATCTGTGATTTTAACTTGGCACCGAAAACAAAATGCGAATCACTGAGGTGTAGCCCCTCCATCATCAGTGCTGCGGTTCAGTCTACGTTTCACAAAATTCTTCCTTATCTCAATATTTTTCACCAATTTAAGTATTTATTTAATAAAGGTGCAATTCCATGATGAAGGTCAGCACCGCTGGACGCACAGCGACGAGGCACATCTGGCTCATACCAGGCTCATGCATGACAGCGGGCATATTTATAAGCTTACAATGCCAGGGCAGGGTTAGCTTTAGGTTTGCTGTGACATGGAGTCCTGATTTCTGACCTGCCCTAAAAATCCTCGAAGGAAAATCAATAACAAATAAACATATGAACAATCATTTATTGATTCATGTACTTAACTCATGTCATTTCTACACGCTTTATACATATATCTAATATTTCCATGAAAATCTATGAATTTGCTTTACTCTGACTTGTCGTTGCCATTTCGACTGGATAAGCATCTGACCTACAGAGAATGAGTGGGACAGTGCTGTAAAAACAAAGCCTAAACAGCCCATCTGTCCAAACATGGCTGCCTTTGTTTCAGAAGGCTGCAGGGTGAGCAGAAAGTCCTGACGGAAGCTGCGGTACAAAGATGACAATAGAGCTCTGTCTGCCCATAAAGCTCATCAATCGCGCCTGCTCTGTCGTGACTCATCCTTACACAAGGCAGTCAAAGTTACAAACAACTGCATGTTATTACCAACAAAGGCCAGGCAGGACAATCAATAACTTCCTCTATGACAACTCTCTGCATGATCCTTTAAATCACAGCAAGTTCTAGAAAGGCCCATGTTGAGGCCGGGATCGTACTCATTGCACGCCGATATTTCCTTTCCGTACATTACAATCCTTTAATGAAGTCTTGCCGTAGTCCCGCAACTCTCTCTTTCCTCTGCTCCACACTTGCCCTCTGTCTTTTCTGGCTCATTTGCACTCACAGCCCCATCTCTCCTAACCTGATGTGACAATCCCCCCGCCGACCCTTTTTCAGGGAGCGGAGCACAAAGGCGCCGTGGATGACCTGACGTCACTGGCGCCGTGAATAGGGTTAGCCATATCAGCCACAAAGGGAACGGTGGTAAGAAGAGGGGGGAGCAAGGCGGCGTATGGATCTCTATGATGATGGTGGCAAGCAGGCTTTAAGTAGCTCTTTGTTGCCATGGTACCACATAGGATGACTGGTTTTCAATGATTACAACTAACAGTTGGGAGTAAAGATGAGATCTTAAAAAGGTTATCAAATAAAAGGAATGAAACCTAATTAGACCAGGCATTAGGTACTAAAAGCGGGGACATTTATAGTTAATTGTACAAGTTACAGTACAGACAGCATACAATCCAACCAAAGGTGAAGTAATATTTAACTGTTATCTACCTCCCTGGTACTCCTCAGTCCTATGAGGTGAATGCAAATGTAAAAGCGATGGATTTCTTTTGAATTATTCGCTTTTAGATCACAATTTGGAGCTGCAGAGGAGTAATGACATGTAAATGAAGACAATGCCCCCGTCCATGATTCCATTACTAGTACTTGGTTATAGACGTCCCAAGGAACCAAGGTGAAATTTTTCATTTCAAGATCTGTAATAAATCTTTAGTCATTCAGTTTATAGTCATTCAGGGGGAAATGAAATCCACCACAAACAACCCACCTTCGTGGTTCTAACCCAAGAGATGGTGTGACTAAGAAAATGTAATACAGTAGAAGCCTCGCTGAAATTAAATTGTGGAAGAAAGCAAAAATATTATTTGAAAGCTTTCTTTGATTCTCAAAAAAAGCATACCATTTGGCCAGGACCGCCAACCCAGTTCTTAAGAGTTAACTTTAAAAATTAAAAACCAAATACAAAACATAAACTTTCAAAGGGTCTTTAAACATCCACAGTGTGAAGATGTAAGGTCACTGCACACTAAAGTGATTAAATGGATGAGACTGCTAGTAATTCAGAGGCAAATAAAATATTACAATTCTGGGGAAAGAAGATGGATAAATAAATAAAATGTGAAAAGAGATGGAGTCAAAACAAGTGACAATGACCTTGTATTGCTTTTCCTGATAAAATAAAAGTGAGAAAAATAAATTATTACTAGGTACATCTGATTCTGAGGAAGAGAGAAGTTTGTGAGTGCCGCTGCTTGGTTCAGGAGCTCAAATTGTACCACGATCATCACAGACATCAGGATGTCTGTGGGTCAGTTTGAAGAACTCTTGCGACAGCAAGCTCCAAGCTTGAGGGAGCAGAGGAATCATTTCAGAGCTGACTGACCCGACTGACCCGTCCAGTTGTACGTCAAAATTAAAATCATGTCTTTTTCTCCAATATTTAAAAGGCCTCGTAGTGTACAAACAGCTGTAAACAGTCTTAGGCTCAGTCACTCGTTCAAACTAATGATGCACCATGTTGAAAGCTTGTTTTTATGGCCAAATTGGTCAGATGAGTTTCCCTCGGAAGCAAAACCTTGGAAAAATCAGCCTCTGTTTGAAAAAATACAAACCACATTATCGCCCAGTGAAATTGTGTTGTTGAAGTCAACGCCTGCATTGACTTGATATAGGAGCAAAAACATGTTTTATGTGCAAAAGCCATCCCTGACACAATCCTTCCCTTTATCCGAGCTTGGGACCGGCACTGTGAGAACACTGGCCAATGGTGGTCTGTGTTCTGCCCAAGGACACTTCAGCACATGGCACATCACCCCGGAAGGTCGCCGGATGAACATTACTAAGATCCCTACATATTTCCAACGTGTATAGTTCATAAGGTTTTTCAATGACGGATAGAAAAAGATGTTTGTTTCAAATTAGAAAGTGGATTCTTTTTTTAAATGCTATGTCATTGTCTATGCACTCAGCACGCGTGGTGGAGCGACCTTACAGCTGAGCAGATGGTGTTGTGTTTAAACCGCTTTTCCTCAATTATAACTTACTACTTATTCTACACTTAAAGCACTAGAAAAATTCAAAATTTGGTTTTATAATATAACCCTCTTACACTGTCTATGTGCATATTTACACCAAAATTCATCTGGAAAGGCTCTTGCTTTTTTCACCCCGTTAAACCCAACAACATCAGAATCTTTATTGTCTCTACAAATCCCCCGTCATTCAGGCTCTACACCTGACCCAGGCGGTCAAATAAAAGAAAAGCTGTACACGGCTCCAAGAGGATACGCCAGCAAATTAAAGTCAACAGTTGCCATTTTGATGCAACTTGTCAAATGCTGATCATTTAAATGTCTGACAGATATTGTGCATCCCCAATAAAAATAAGGGGGAAAAAAGACGCATCAAAACCTGTTCTCTTCTTTTCCTGCAGAAACCATAGGTCATCTGGAGATCATTCTCCAGATGATCCACGTTGATTAGATCATAGGATAGACTTCTACATCATGGGATCGGACATGCAACTTATCAGTCAATGTGGGAGAAAAATGGCATCATTTGTATTGGTCCAATAAATAAATTATTTTTCTCTGTGGTAATGGTTGACAATGCTGCGTGGAAAAGGATGCTCCTGCAAGGATTCTGACATTTAGAGAGACTGCAGGTTTTAAAACCGGTCTGATATCTCACCTGACCGGCCACAGAAATAAACTGTGTACAATCCCAGTAGACTGTGTTTCAAACACTTGACTATGTTTAATATAATCCATCCCAAGTGTATCCAAAAGACGTCTCTTGTTTATGAAGTATTGTGGTACCTTACCCACACAAGACATGATCATTTGAAGAGCCAGGACTGTTTCTGGTCTTGTAGTTTGGCCATAGCTACTAAAATATTAGTTTTTAAATAAAAGTGTTTTATATGTGATATTAATTTGTACTAAACTGTGCTTAATATACTGATGAAAAGGTTGGTAAACAGGGCCCCTTTAATAACAACCACGGGGTTATATCGCTCCATGGTCACAGCAGGGCTTCCGAATAGTATTAGTGGTTTTGTATGATGCAGATACGTGTGATTTTAATGAAGTTCTGGCATTCCTTTGTATGCTTAAATTCTCTGCTATAACAGTCCTTTTAAAAACCACCCTTTTGAACACTATACATCCGAAGGTTTGAGATGGTGAGAGACCTAATAAAAGTCTCAAACGTTAATGTCTCTGCAATTGGTTGCAGTGACAAGGAAACGTCAACAACAAGATAATAAACTCCTGGTGAACAGCTGCAAATGTAAGAGCGACTGTTGGACGTTGTGTAAGGAACCCGATGACTGTGTATGTAGGTGGGTATTGTGGGCATTTATCGTAGTACTTTTGTGACTCAACAACGTTGAGTCAAAACTAATTTAAAGTTTTGTCTGAAACTCTCGGATGACATTGGATCTGTTCACAATTATGACATGTTCTTCCTCTGAAAGAAAGACATAAGTAAAACACTAAATTAAGGGAAAGTGACTAAAATAACTGAAGCTCAGATAAGCCCGACCATCACATTAAAGGGGGCATAATGAAAAATGCTCTATGTTTGAGAGCATTTATTTTAGAGTTTAACCAGAACACCAGCTCAAAACTTCAAACTGAATACAACCATGTCTCTTAGTTTTTTTTTGGACACTTTGGTCTGAAATAGTGTTATTTGGTGTGCCATCCCAATTTGTAGGGTTCTGTGACATCACAGACCCAGAACAGAGCACAATTATGTAGCCATCCCCATCGTTTTCTTCTCTCATCTTCAAATTACGCTGCGTTTGCAGAACTTTGGAACTGTGTGGCTAAATCTGTGCTCTCGCATAGACGTGTTGCAGCAATGCTTGATGGTGGCTTTGCCACATGCTTTAGGGTGTCCCCAACCAATCAAAGTTCTTCCTGCTGTGCATTAAACAAAACAAAAATCCATGATTTGACACAGTCCCCCCCCATGTACGAAGATTGGTTGATGCTTGCATCAACACCTGAAAACTTTAAACCTTCACAGCTTCTGACGGTGAGCAGTGTTTCCAACCCGACACGACAGACCCACAACTAAGTTCGCCGATGCTTGACTTCACCCCAGTTAAAGTCAGTGCTGCTGATCCTTCCAACGTGTTGGTCAGTGTGAAGGATAATACCGATTTCAAATAATGGAGCGGAGTTGACATGCTCTTTCCACCGCCTAAACTTGATCAATACATATCACACGTACTTCATTAAGACCTAAAGACACTGTGCAGAATACGCATCCTTTAAGAAGTAGTACTCCATTCATAGCAACAACCATCTACATGTACAGACCATGATTGTTCTGCTGTGAAGAAAATGGTGCAATGACATGGTGATAAAATCCACAACCACCACCATGTTTGAATTGTTTCAGATGGTGAAAATTCACTCCTCCGTGTCCCTTGTAGACTAACTGTTGGCTGAGCTCCCCATCAGAATTCCTCTGATTCTCTGGTTCTCCAAACTGAGAAAAATAAAGATCCTTTTGACAGCACGGACGACTCCTTGATCTATATTGGTGCCTCTTCTGCTGTCATTTCAATGGCAGCTTCAGCAATCCTCTGCATAAATCATTGTCATCAACTGGCACTCTGCCAGCCAACGTCAAGCTGGAGTAATGGCAGCTGCAGCTGCTACGGAAGATGACATTATTACCAAAAAAAGGTCGTTATTTTAACTCTGTGATGATGAAATATGTTTTGTGCAAAGTTATACAGCCTAAGACAACCTACAAAGCCGGCAGTATCATAAAGTGTGAAGTGGAAAGAGAAGCGTGAGTGTGTCTTTAACCGTATAGTTTCCCCGTGTAACTCGGCGTGACAAGACAAAGCACGGGTGGAAGAAAACTACACAAGTACTGGGCTTTCATATGAAGAAGACAACGCAGGTGGGTTGGTTTGAGTGATGAAACTCTGTAAACTCTGAGCTATCAAACCAGACATACCCTGGGCTCTTTCTCTCATTACATGAAGTTTGCTGAGGTAAACCGTTTGGTGCTTCAGTGGCTACTCATTTTTTTACACTCATTCACCTTTAGTCTGAAGTTCATCTTGACTTTGAAGACTAAAAATAAATGAAATTGTATATTCTTTGTAACGCTGGGTTTTTTGTTTTGTTTTAGTCATATTGCTTTTATGAGTATAAGTGACTAAATAACAGTAGGAAAAAATGTCATGATACTGTACTTGTCTGTTTCAAATGCTGTTGTCTCCCGTAGCAACAGACAAAAAAGAATCTGAGGTGTCACAGTATCCAGCAAGAACCTTAATGTTTACACATCCAGTTTAGATCATTTAATTATAATACTTGTGCTGAAGAGAGGTTTCTGGAGCCACCACTATGAGAAACTTAAACCTTCTTTGGTTTATATCACATGTGGTTCTATACAGTTTTAAAGTTATAAACTTGATAGTCTCATAATAACAACCTGTCGTAGTTTGATGTATTATACTGTATTTCCAAAATCAGTTCACAGTGACCAATGAATTTGGTTGGACTTAGCTGTTCTACTGCACAGGCTTTGCTGTCTTTATGTACGATGTTTTTGCTGAGCAGCTGAAACCTGTACAACCATTACATATTAAAAATTCATATATACCATGTTGAGTGAGGGCAGCACAATAAATCTACTAATGCACTGAAGAACTTCATTAAGTACGATTAAAGCCTTGATTAACTATGCCATATACATCCTAATATAAAGATGTAAGCCCTACAACCGGTCATGTGGACAGTTTTACTTATCGTGGTAAGGACATGAAAAAACCAAGACCGTAGAAAATAAAGGTGAAGAAGTAACGTGTGTGCAGAAAAACCAACACGATTCAGCACTTTGTAGAACCTCCTACAGCTGCAGTAGCTTGGAGTAATCGTATGCTGTCTGACGTTATCAGTCTCTCACATCAATGCTGAGGAACTTTGGCCCACTCTTTCCCACAATGTTGCTTCAGTTTATTGAAGCTTACAAGCATTCATTAATGAAAACCTTAGTTCCCACCACAGCATTTCAATCATTTTGAGGTCTGGACTTCGCGTCATTCCAGGAATTCACCTAATGACTGCTGGTTGTCCAGGTCTCGTTGCTGCAGAACACACCTAAATCATCAGCCTTCCTAGCCTGATAGATCAGCTCCGGGTCTAGACAGATGTAGGGTCTGAAAACGATAGCTAGGGCCTCCTGATCCAAGGGCCTTCACCAAGGGTTGCTTATTAAAGCGCCCAATCAGAGCAATCAGAGCAACGAACAAAGTGATGTATTCAGAGTGACGAATAACCAATCATAACACAGCGGCATATTTAATGTTTTATTGTTCACTGGAAGTTGTATTTACCTCATTTAATGGCCAGAGAAGACCAGGTGATTGTTCTATTATGTCCTGACATCTGTAACCTCAACAAATGGAAAGAGAAACGAGTCAAAGCAAAGAAAAATGAATGAAAGTCAACAGAGGGATATAATCCTTCTGGCGAGACCTGGATCCACCTCGAAGCCTCCCCTGGGTGCGACACGTCTGGAAGGCATCCTGACCAGTTGTCAGAACCATTTCAATTGGTTCCTTTTGATGCATAGGAACAGTGACTCTACTCTGAGCCCCTCCCAGATGACTGTGCTCCTCATCTTGTATTTAAGAGTGAGCCAGGACATCCTTCAGCAGAAGCTCATTTTCATCCCTTTTATTTAGGCTCTCCATCTCATATCAACTGATAAATCGACAGCTTTTCTTCAGCTCTGCTCTCTTCACCGTGAGAGCTCTATTTGTGAATATGTGCTAATCAGTGGCAAAATGTTCTCAGCAATGATGAACTTCAATGACTGTACTAGGTACTGTGTCATATTTGCAGTGCCAATGAGTCATTCTACGTGAGCCAATGACTATCAAAGCCCATACCCTGGACTGTAATTTGACGTGTGGTTCTTCCACATTAAATATCATTATCTCTGTGATTGAAACTGGCAGCTTGCCAATTGCACAGCAGTACCCAGAGTGCTGTGATGGACAGACCCAGAGGGTTCGTCTTGCTATATCTGGAACGTTTGAAATGCTAAAAGACAGAACATTGTTACGGTCTTACAGATAGCTTTGAAAAATGTACTTGACTTTCAGCACACAGAAAATTTCTGGTTGTTTTTTGATTGAAACTTTGAGCTCTACGTGCATTATTTGGCCAAAAAGCAGAGATATGAGAGATATCCCTGCTGGGATATGCTTGTTCGATGTACAAATATTAGACATTCAACCCATTCAAACAACTATTCCTCCCAAGACAAGAATAACTTATACCTAGTCCCATACAGCTGATTATTCTTCTTTAATGTTTAAAAGATTTGAGTCTTTATTGCTGTAAAAAGCAAAATGAATACAAAGGCATTTTTATCTGATGTCTTCTTAACTCTGATCTTAAGAGGGAATTCGTGAAAACAGTTTGAATGTCATCAACAAATCATTTTGGCTGGGCTCGGTTCCTTATGCCGACACTGGCAGTCTTCCTCCTGAGGATGGTTGCGATGTTGTGCGCTCCCATCCTGGTTATTTGTATGTGTTGCCACCAGGGCAATTGCCATGTCTGCAGTGGCAAGGGATTCCCCTGAAATGATGGGCGAGGCAGCAGACACACCCCGCTGCCGAGTGCTGCAGAGAGACTTGCTGGTGAGGGACAGATCTGCCTCTCTGCCTTGGCATAAAAGTGAAGGGGTGGAGCTGGGGGGGCCCCCTGGCATTACCACTACAGGCTGGTCCTGGAGAGCAGCATGCTGCATGGCCTTGAAGCAGTCTGACAGCTAACTTTGTTGACTCTTAGAGCTGAAGCTGCTAGATGTCATGTAGATTCTACTAATCCTGCTTCCTGTACTGCTATAGGAATATGTTTTGTTAATACACAATAAGATATAGTGCTGATGCAATGCTTAAAAAGAAATGTCTAGAAAAATTACACCAAAATCATTGTCGGTTGATATAAACATAAAAGTCCATCCGCAATATTCTTTTCTATATTATTATAAATAGATACTAATAGTTTGATAAGCACATGTAAGTAAATGTTGGCCATTGTTTCAAATAAAGGAGCACTGGCCTTGGTATACTGCACAGATATCATAAACTCATGCGTCAATCTCTCTGTTTCCACATGATCTTCTGGTCCTGATAATAATGACAGAGGGAGATGCAGCCTTTGTGAAGCCGTGATACAGCACTGCATGTGAAATGGTGCACTAGGATGGGCCTGTGCTGCATCTTGGCAGATGCTGCGGCACACCTCTGTGTGGGAACCTGCTGGAAGAGGTCGAGGACGCAGGGATGCGGCTGATTCACATCACCTATTCATACAAGACCAAGGAGGGGGCAAAAAGGGAAAAAAAAGGCCATTCATTTGCTGCAATATGACATCTGCTGAGACTGTTCTAGACTGTTCCGTCCACCTACACCCACGTCTGAGAGGTGTGCATGATGTGCGCTCTTTCTGCGCAAATCGATCAACCTTCAGCCAACATTGCCCTTCGCCGATGCACCACACGTGAAGCAGCTTCCAGGTAATGACGCCTGGATTTCTGGCTTCCAGCAGCGGTGTCCAGCAACAGAAAAAAACCAGCATATTCACGTTAATTTGATGTCTCATTACTGCGTGAACGCGACCGTGAGATGCCTACGATGCCTCTGACTCGCATCATCATCATCATCATCATGGTACCACCGAGCTCAACGTCTGCTCCGACTCTATGCGCATCTTTTTCATACGATTTCGCCTCTGAGAAACGTTTAATTCAAACACGACGGCTGAACCAGCAGAGATTGATAACGCACGCTTCCTCCTCCCTTCGGTTCTGTTAAATCCAAGAAGTCTGGCCATTTACGAAGGAGCCTGGCGAAAGGCACCGCCCAAGATCAAACGGTCCGCAGTCAGACAACCACAATCCACCGCAGCACACCGCCCAGAAAACCTCCCGATTCACTGGAAACCAGTCATTTCAATCGAACCTCATTATATACGATCGATTTGACTGATAGCTTTCATACAGATTGAGAAATGGTGAACATCGGCTGTGAGGGCCTCACGGCCCCTCTTCAAATGATGTCGCCCAAATCTAATAATCGCACCACTTCACCACCCTAACGGTTACCTTGTTCTCTTAAACGCCGTCTTTAATCGCAGGTTTCATACACCAATTTCGTGTGGAGTAAAAATGTGTCGTTACACAAGAGTAACACTGCCCCAATCGCTACTTCGCCATTAAAAACAAAACAACAACAAAAAAATAAACAATTTTATCTTACGTACATACATATGACTCGACGTGTTATTTGTGACAGAAAATGGTAAAGAAATGAGAAAGGTCATTACAGAGGAAGGCTACTTACCGATTTCATGGCAGCTGCCATATCATCATACCTCTCCGCCTGCTCGGCCAGCCGGGCTTTCTGCACCAGTTGCTCGCGGTCTACCATTTTAGAAGTGGTGTGTGTTGCTGTCTCGTACGTTTCAGAGCTAAAAGTCGTGATATGGATGTTTTACTACAGAGTAACGGCACCGGGCTCCTGTCGCCGCAGCTGCTGCCTGCTGTCTGCTCGCCTGCCGACGGGACACCCCTCCCCCTCCGAGCACTTTCCCTGCTAGTGTCACCACCCAAAAAGGCGTGTCCTCGCCGAGTGATGTAACGACTCAAGCAGTCGGAGAAACTGACTGTACCGCCCTGCGCTCCAGCCATGTATACTACACATGTGCACTTTTTCATATTAAAGGAACGTGATTTGTGGAAAAGAATCACTTTTGTGTTTCCCGTAACTGAGAGCTTTTATTTGGGTGCCTCAAGTCACTGCGAACTGGAAAAACTCAACCTCAACTCAACTCAAAAACTGGCATGACTCAACCTTGTTATAGATAATGTCAATGAGAGAGCTTTTTAGATCATATACTGTATAAGAAGAACTGGACAAACCCCTGGGTCTGTCATTTTTTTTTTTTTTTTTTTTTTTTTTTTTTTTTTTTTACTAATACTGCACTGTGCTATGTTGTAAATGGGGAGGGGGTCCTGAGCAGCCATCTGGACTGGTCCATCTTACTTCAGTTAAAGTTAGCTATTTTTACTTGGCTAGCTTAAATTACATTAACTTTTTATTCTAATTAATGTTACTTTATAATCATTATGATGAAATCTGTCCAATCTAATTTCAAGCATCGCTCCACTTGGGTTCACAGTCACTCAGATTTGCTGCTCACAGATCCCACATCATGGACTGGTTGACTGAGGGTCCTGAAATGACCCTTCCAAGTGACCTGTCCACGCCAGAGGACCTGTGCTGCTGCTGGGGAACATTTGTAATTGCAAATTGCAATTGTAATTCTATTTCAAATGTTGTTTTGGTGCCATTTGGTGCACAAGCTGCCAGCTACTTACCTAAGCCTTGTTCTTATACCCTTCAAAGTCATTTCACAACCAGTCACCAGAGTTTGTTAGTATAATAATCAGCACAACAAAACATTTTTTTAAATATGAATGACTATGCTCTGTTAGATCTTTATTCACAGCTTAGAAGCTATCCTCAGAAGTCAATACAGAGGTAAGCGCAAAATAGCGATGGATCAGAACCCCTATTTGTGCTTAACATTGTTCCTTTATGTCATTTTACTTGGTGTGGTACAAAAAGAGTCCGTCTGTGCCATGGATGGCATGGATGGATTGTCATTCATGTGAAATCTACCTATAGAGACCAGGCTGTAAATATATTTATTTCTGCTATAATGTTGGACATTTTAACATGGGGGCCAATGGAGATTGGCTCGCTTTTAAACCAAGTCCCTATTGATCAGTCACAGAACTGCAGCTTTTCTTCCTCATCAACTTCATCCTGGAAGTTAGACTGTTGGGGCTTGGTTTTAATGCAGACTTACGGTACTAAGCTCCTGTCGCTGCAGCTGCTGCCTCCTGTCTGCCTGCCAGCTGACTGGACACCCCTCCCCCTTTGAGTGCTTTCCTTGATAGTGTCACCACCCAAAAAGGTATGTCGTCACAGAGTGATGTAAGAACTGAGGCAGGCAAAAGAATTGACAGTACTGCCCTACACTCAAGCAGTGTAGACACGTGTGCATTTCTTTTCATATCAAATGGGAAATGTGAGAAAAAATCTTTTTTCCATAGTTGAGAGCTGCTGAACGTCACTACCAACTCAAAAACTCTGCCATAACACATAAAAAATAGTGTTGAACTACATTGTTAATTAATTTACCTGACCTATTAAAAAAAACTATTTAGGGTCACGGAAGCTTTGCTGAGATGTCTGTAGGCAAGAAGGGATGTACACCCTGCAGAGGTCACCAGTTCATTACAGGGCCACAGAGACGAATGAGACCCAACTACGAAGCCCTCTCCCATGCTCAAATTACCATCACCAGTCCAGCTTGCATGCATGTTTTAACACAGCAGGAGGAAGCTGGAGAAAACCCACACAAGGGCAAGGTGGAAACTGGGGTTTAAATCAGGACCTTCTATCACTGCACCGTCGTCTTGCCGTAACAAGGTTTTGTTCATGGAATATATGAGCACAAACTCTTAGAACAGTCTACCACCTCACCTCCACTCAACTGTTTTCTACAACTTCCTCATGCTTCCTCAAGATTCACCAGAATCTCAGTTTGAAATCCTCACGCAACATTATCTGAACTTTTTTCACCTACTCACTCCTTTTCCTCTTTCAAACTCCCCACCACCTCAGAAATGTCAGATTTTATCAATAAGAGCCATCCAAGTCATCGACCAATCAGCTGGACCCCCCTCCCCACAGTGCTGGTTAAAGCCGGTCTCCCTCTCCTGTCCCCCTCATATCTGTCATCATCTACTCATCGCTCTCTACTGAAACTGTCCCAGCATCTTTCAAAATTGCTGTAATTACCCCAATTCTGAAAACAAAATTGGTGCCGATCCTACCAACTTCAATAATCTACATCTTTTTTATAATCTACCATTCATCTCCAAAATTCTTGAACAAACAGTTCCTATTCAACTTTACTTCCATTTATCTCACAACAACCTGTATGAACAGTTTCAGTCCAATTTCCGCACCCCCCACATCACAGAAACTGCACTCATGAAACTAACTAACGGCCTCCTCCTGGCAGCTGATTCTGGACTACTCACCATTCTCCCCTTCATTGACCTGAGTGCGCCCCTTGACACTATTTGTCACACCACCCTCCTCAATAGATTATCCTCCAGTGGTATCACTCACCCTTACTGGACTGGTTTAAATCTTTTCTCTCAGTTCACACCCATTTCATTCAGCTTAAATCTTTCACATGCCAGCCTTCCTCTGTGCTTACAGCTGTGCCCCAGGGCTCTGTGCTGGACCCCCTCCTCTTCATCGGCTACCTCCTTCCCGTCTGTGAAATCTTTCACAAACATGTACTAGTGTATCAAGTTTAGCAGCCTCAGAAGTAGAACCTGATTTGTGCTTTGACTGTTTCTACCATAGTTTCATCCAAACCATCATCTTGTATTTTAGACCCAATTTTAACCAGGCTGTTCAAGAAAGTTTTTCCTTTAATTAACACCTCCATATTTGACTTGACCAATCAGTCATTGTCTATAGTCTATGTGCCAGTTTTAAGGTTGCTGTAATTAAACTTTTAATTAAGAAACATACTCTTAATCCAGGACTGCCAATTATAGAGCTATATCTCTTTTCCCTTTTATACCCCAAAGTCTTTTAAAAAAATAGTTGCAGCTGAACTTTGTGATTATTTTCCCAGAAATAATCTGCGTGAAGAGTTTCAGTCAGGATTTAGAGTGCATCATAGCACAGAAACTGCTCTGGTGAAAGCCACGAATCATCTCTTGGCCTCTGATAATGGACTTGTATCTGTGCTTGTCCTGTTGGATCTCAGTGCTGCATTTGATACGTTTGATCACAATATTTTACTATAGAGACTTGAGCATGTTATTGGGATCTAAGATACTGCATTACACTAGTTTTAATCATATTTATCTGTTAATGTAAATGAAGTGTCTTCCTCATGTACCAGTCTCAGCCACAGAGTTCCGCAGGGTTCATTGCTTGGACCAATGCTTTTCACTTCATACTTGCTTCCATTGGGAAATATTATTAGATGATATGCCATGAATTTACATTGCTATGCTGAAGATAATTGGCTATACCTATGTATGAAACCAGAGGTAACCAGTTGGTCAGACTACAAACATGTCTTAAAGACAGAAAGACCTGGATGACTCAAAACGTTCTCCAGCTAAATTCAAATAAAACAGAAGTTGTTGTATCTGGACCTGAGTGCTTCAGGGGCATATTGTCTATGTACGTAGTTACTCTAGATGGTATTACCTTGGCCTCTACTGGTATAGTTAGGAACCTGGTAGTTATTTTTGACCAGAACCTGTCCTTCTATATGTATGTTTAAGAAGTTTCTAGGACCAGCTTTTACCTTCATAATTTTGCTAAGTAAGGAACATCCTGTCTCAGACTGATGCAGAAAAAATAATCCAAGCATTTGTTAATTCAAGACTAGACTATTGTAATGCTTTATTACTGGGTTGCCCTAAAAATTCTCTAAAAAAAACAACAACCATAAACTCATCCAAAATGCTTCAAAGTGCTTGAAGAGAAGAAGCAGGGGAGATCATGTTTCCCCAGCTTTAGCTTCTCTTCATTGACTCCCTATAAAAGCCAGAATAGAATTGAAAATTCTTCTCCTCACGTAAAAGCTCTTATTAACGAAGCTCCATCATAGCTTAAAGAGCTCACAGTTGCATATTTTCCAAGCAGAGCACTTTGTTCTCAGACAGCAGGTTTACTTGTGGTTCCTAGAGTTCTTTAAAGTAAAACGGGAAGTAGAACGGTAAGTTATCAGGTTCTTCTCCACTGAAACCCGCTGTCAGTATGTGTTTGGGAAGTAGACACCCCTTATACCTTTATGATTAAGCTTAAAACCTTCATTTTTGATAAAGCTTACAGTTAGGGAGTGCTCAGGTTCTCTCAAACATCCCTTAGTTAGGCTGCTATAGGCCCAGACTGCTGGGGAACCTCCCATGATGCACCTCTGCTTACTCAGTTCTCTTCTATTCCAGCTCTATTAATATTAATTAACCGGTTGTTGTTCCTTCTTCCCAGCAGCTGCTCCTGATCTGTTGTTGTCGTTGCTGTTTTTTCCTCTTTCCTGTCCATTCAACCCCCGACCAGTCCAGCCAGATGGCTGTCCTTCCTGAGTCTTTTTCTGCCAAAGGTTTCTTCCCGTTAAAAGGACGTTTTTTTCCTGTCTGGTGCTTAGGTAGGAGATTGCATCCAAAAAAAAGTTTGATGTAATCGGTTACTTATTGGTGAAGCAATAATTATGATTGCTATTTTATACAACCCCTCCATACCACTGCTTGTTCACAGCCTTGTCACTTCGCTTGGACTACTGCGACTCCCTCGTCTTTGGCCTCACTCACAAAACCCACCATAAATTTCAAATTCATCACCAGAACCTCCTCCATCTATCCCATCACTAACCATCCTGCAGCAGCTCCACTGGCTTCCAGTCAAGTACCGCATTGAATTGTCAAGTTCCACATTGAATCCCAAATCCTCCTGTTAACATTCAAGGCCATCCATAACTTTGCCTAAATAATAATTAAATAAAATGTTATTAAAGGGCTGACCTCCTCCTCAGCCCCTCCAAGGTTTTGTCTCCATAACAGTGATGGACCCGGTAGGATTCAATGATTTAACAAACTGCCACACCATACCCCTTGGTGGCAGTATTGCACCAGTTTTGCTGTTTGCCAGCTGCCAATAAATGAAAGAAAAAAAGACAACAAAGAAAAAGAAAAAAGATGGTCAATTAACCGGACAAACAAGATCAACATCGAAGTAGCTGAGATGGTTGCAGTATTTCGGTTTGTCGTTTGCATGCACAGCAATGGTGTCAATGAATGAGAAGACATAAATACAAACTGATGACTTGTACTGGAAGGGGACATAAAGATAACTGAATAACGTTACTGCCTGTGTACAGCATACCCAGTCAGCAGTGAGTCACCACCTGCCCCACCCTTCACTCAGCAGTTTCTCTGGGCGCTCTAAAGTACCTAACTCAGGACAGAAACCAGAGTTCTCGTAGTGGGACCATTCCTGGTAATGGAGGACATGTGCCTCATTTTAGACAGAATAAAACTTCCTGCCCAACTATTGTGTGATCATTTAAAGGGTAATACCTCAAGTTAGAGAGCTTTTGTTGGTTAAAACAGGTCGCAGATATCTGCGATCTGGACTCCCTGTGCTGTTCACCAGCTTGTGTTGAATGAAGATAATTCTTAGACAGCAAATTAAATTTAAAACATGTAAAATCATAATCTGACAATAGCAAATAGTTTTGGAGCGGTACTGTCGCCTTCTTCGTGCAATGAAGTGGGAAGTATTTTTGTGTCCATCACTTCTATAGTTAAGAAAAACAGTACATGATTTATGTATAATTACAACTTTATATCAGTAAAGCTGAGAAAACAAATTAAGAGTCTTCCTTACTGACTCTCTGAGTCACTGTTAAAACTGATAAAAATAAACAAACAAACTACTTTTTTATATCTTACATTTTACATGGCTAGAAGATTGCTGCTTAATGCAGGAGAAGCATAACAATGTGAAAATCAATGTGTTTCTGGCTTAAATAAATGACTGAATATATTGTCATTTGAAGGAATAATCAGAGTCTGCTTTGTTTCATGCATTAATGAATTCCCTGTGAAAGTCACTTGCTTTTTCCAGCGGTATCTGTGGTAGCAGAGTGAAACAGGCTTACAACAATGATATGCTGAGTCATTTAATACTCATCAAAAAGCTTCCTGGTACAGGCGCTGGACATTTTCTGAAAATGATCAATCAGCTCCAACTTCAGGAAAACCATTTAATGTTAACTGGCACACTAGATGTCAATTCAAAACATCAAATCTCATTCGGACAGTTGTTCATTTAAAGGGGAGGGGGGGGTCATGCTTCATTAAACCTGCTCTGACCCAATCTCAGTGTCACCCCTGCAGCCTAACCACAACTCCCTCACATATACACTGAAGTCACAGCAGTGTGTGTGTTCATTTGGAGCTGAACTGGTATACAAACGAGCAACGGGACACAGCTTCATGACGTTACATATTACCTTACATCTGCATTAAAAATGAAAAAAAAAAAGGCACAACAAAAACAATATTTGATACTTGCATTGTGAGACTTTATATTTGAAATCTATTAATCATTCCCTGTTGCACATTTTTACATACGGGTTTTTGTACACACACACACATTTCTGCAAACCATCAAATGTAAGGACGACCATAAATATAATACATGGATTAACATGGATTTACAATAATAAATATAAACATTTATATTTTATATTCCACCTAAAGCTCCACTGGAAGAGTGTTCACACTCGCAGAATAGACAAAGAGCTTTTATGCTCTCGATGAGTCAAGTGTGAGACAGCCCTGAGCCATTACGCTCTCAGCAGGAACGGGCTTCAGATTTTATAAATCTGCGGGTGCGGAGATTAGGATGTGGCCAGTGTACCGAATAAGTCCTTCAGGTCTGAAGCTGTCTGTGACGTCTAGACTGGATCAGGACCACCCTGTGACTGGTTATCAGACTCACAACAGAACTGCTCTGTGCCCTTATTTCCTCGCTAAAGCCACACCTGCCTACTCTTTCGAGAACATAAATCCCATTGTCCTAATGATTTTATGCACATATTGTCAGGATGTGGAGCAGAACTCGGCGACTAAGGGTTCCTGCTCCAGCAGCACGCAACGCACAATAAGCTTATCAAAGCCCATTTATTTATGACATTTCACTGTAACTGCAATGTAAAATTGATATTATGTTAATGTTAATATTATGTTAATGTTGGTAACATATTGGACCTGTGCCGGGGGGAACTTCTGCCCAAAGATAGCTGGCATGGGCTTCATCAGATCCCCGTGAACCTTAATAGGAGGAAGTGCGTAAAGATGATGGCTGGTCAGATAGTAAAATATCATGTTTACCTTTGTCATATGCATTTAACAATAGAGTAAGTCTTTAACTCAGTAAAAGTATTATTACTACACCTTAAATATATGACATTTCACTTTAAAGAAGAGGCCTGAAAAGACCACTGAAGTAAATATATTGAAGAATCCTCACAAAAGTGTGTTTAAAGTGTTAGGTCGTATACAGGTTCCCTGTTACTGCTCCGTCGTGTACTTCTACTGTTTGTTTTTTTCTTTTATTTCATTTTAAATACGACGATATGGAGTGATCAATATTTAATTGTGAATGAAACTGCTGATCATTTTCAGTGAGTTACTGTGAACCGGCCGGCCCAGTACACCCACAGTCCGTGAATGTGCAGATGAGGACTTGCTCTGTGTATTCACTCTCGTTCACCACTCAGTGTGAACAAATCCGTACCGCGCTACTAATAAACAGCACATACAGCTTGTTTTTGTCTGTCTTGTCTTGTCCACGGTCACTTCAACACATAGACTGAGGAGTCCAGGGATCGAACCACCAACCTTTCTCCCGAGTTAAAGATCTGGCAGGTCTTTTTAGCATTTTGAAGCTCCAAAGGTAATCTGTTAACGTTAATTTGCCATTGTTTGCCGTCAGAAACTCAACAAAGTTGCATAGCGACGCTTCCACCAGCACCATTTTGTGTAACTGCAGAATATTTTAGGAACATCAACTGAAATGTACAGCATGCTCACAATGATGTGTGTGGGTTATGGTTTATATTCTGTATCAGTTACTTTAAGTATATAAAAACGCTTACAACTTACAACTAACGATATGTGTAAATATTTACCCCTGAGATGCAGTAGAAGAAAAGTTTTAAAAAAAGGTGGAATTGGAAAGAAATGACGTGATGTGTGAAAATACCTGGACAAGCACGTTTAACAAACAGATAACTTGATAGTATTAGATAAAACTGCTATGTAAAAAGTCTTACAAATACAAGTTTACAAGAATGACAAATACAGTTAAACTCTGTCTGTTTTTAACCACAAAAATATATACCAAAAAATAAGAACATTTATTTTGCATATAAATGATTATTTGTTACATTTATTTATGTGGGGGTCTATGAGAAACAAGGATCGCATAATATATTTCATATATTCACAAGACAAACTGTAATGCGTTATTCATGGGCGCCTCTGCTTCCTTGCGCTCCCAGGGTTTATACGGTGTCAGTTTTCCCGTTTATTTTTTATTTTCCGATGGAACATATTTGTGAAGTGTCAATTCTCCTTTAAAAATAGATTTACTCTTTAGACATACATAATTGATGGACTTCCTTAAGTAAAATCCTTTCTTAATCATGAAAATATAACATATACAGTAAATACTCAAACAATGGAAGAGACTCACACAATTTATAGCTTTGCTTTTCTTTGCTTATCAATAAAAATGTGCACATTGTGTTTTATGTCATATACTTATAAAGTGCTTTATAGGCATAGATAGCTATAGTATGTATCAAATGTTGTCCCATTAGTTATTTTGCATGCTGTTTATGGTGGGGTTCTCCTTCAGCAATGTGAAAACTGTTATTTACATGATGTATACAAGTCCTGGCTTGGTGCAGCCACATCCTAACCCATGGTGGAGATAGGAGTGTGGTCCTGCTGCAATCACGACAGCGAGCAGGTGACACCGGCATCCTCAGAGTGATCACAGTTGTGTGCATTCCAGGTTATATGGGAGCAATCCTTCAGGGAGGCCTCGGCACCGTTGCATTTGAGATTATCTAGCAGGATAGTTCCTGTGCCGGGTCCGAAGTAAGCTTCTCCCCGAGCCGCAGTGGCCTCTCCACAGCCCAACTGGCGACATACAACCTGAGCATCAGGGAGGTCCCAGGCATCATCGCAGACTGTGCCCCATCCAGAGTTGAGGTAGATCTCAATTCGGCCCTCACATCGGTGCAGGCCACCTACCAGTCTCAACAGTCCTGCAAAAAAGAAAACAAAGAGCATTATTGAAGACTCAGAGCTCTAACTGCTTTTGAGACCCAGTCTGATGGAAAATAACATGGGTGGACGAAGCTGAAGATGTACCTTCAGAGGGCTGTAGGGTGGTGGTGGTGGTGGCTGGTATTTTTTCTGTTACTCTGAAATCGCGTCCATTTGGGATGAAGAAGAACTCGGGGTCAAAAGCTACGGGGGTCAGAGGAAAGCAGAGAAAACAGTGTGATACTCTTGCGCTCTGGGCATTCACAGGAAATATTAGGTCACAAAAGCATTAGCAAGGCGCTCTCCTCTAATTACAACCGATCAATATAGGAAGCCCATTTGTCTCAAGTTTTAGCCAGGTGAAAATACAAAGGCACAGTCAGATTAAATATATTCAAAGAAAAAAAATGTTCTTTGTAACAATTGTCATGTAAATTTAGCCTCCTTTGTCTGGTGTCACTATTGACCTAACAGAATTACCCTAAACAACAGATTAATGAGCTGATTTGGAAAAACAAAAGAATAACTGTCTTCTTTCACTGATCTGAAAACAAAAGATTTACTGTATGTTAAAGGGAGTCTTTTTTTGAAGGAGAGCAGTTTGTCCTGCAGACATTCGGTGATGCTGATTTGGCTTGACTCATCTACTTTATTATTTTATGCTCTCTGGGCTGTCTCCTCCTCAGAGATGTATTGTCATGGATTGCACCAGGACAGCTCAGCAGGGTGGGTGCAGATAACCGGATACATGGGAAGTATGATAAGACAGATGTCACCAGGCGCAGTAAGACCAAGCAGCTCTGGGAACGTTCTGAGGAAGCTCCCCAAAAGAAAGCATGCCTTTGTGGGGGTTCAAATTTTTCTGGCTGCAATTGCAGCACAAACAGAGATGCTGAACTGACATAATGCTAACTTTTATTTATTTATTTATTTTTTTGTAGCCTGGCCAGTCACTGTAAATCTTTTCCTGTGTGTTCTGTACTGGTAGACATAGCTGCAAATGAAGGGAGATTAACACTTACTTCACAAGAGGGAATTTTACTAAATAAATGGCTGTGGCTGGCCAGGGTACCTCCCTATTTGAGGTAGACTTGCGTTGTCTGGACCGATCAGTGTGCTGTTATGTCGCTTCAGCCTGTTCATCACAGATGGTTGGCCTCTTGCTAGAAAACATCCGTCTGACGTTCTATATACTACAATTAGTCATGGTTCTTGTGTGATGGGGATGCAAAAAAGCATTGAGTTAAATTGAACTGAACTTAATGGAACTGAAGAGCTGGGATATTTTTGGACTACAATATTTGTAGATACTTCCCATGTTCACCACAGTTAGAGTTGCTACGTGTCCCATTTTGCCAAAACATGAACAATGACGGACACAAAGGCAAACAGAAAAGACTGTGTTGGAATAAGTGATGGGGAGCACAGAAGATGTCATGCTGCTCAGAGGGGATGCAATGAAAGCCTTTCACAGTTTCTGCTATTAGGAGTTCTCAGGTTGCCGTGGAGAAGGTTTGTGCATGTGTATGTGCATGTCTTCCTAGTGTACTCTGAATAACTGTCCAGTGCAGCCTTACGTGCACAGATAACTCCAGCGTCTTCGTGGTGGCCACAGTTGTGCTGACCCCAGCCCAGATGGAAGCACTGAGACAGAGCAGCTTCAGAGCCGCTACATAGCACATTGTCCAGCAGGATGGGACCAGAACCGTATCCAAAGTAGGCCTGGGTCTTAGCCGCTATAGCTGGGCCGCAGCCGAGCTGTCTACACACCACAATGGCATTGGGCATGTCCCAGTCATCATCACACACAGTCCCCCAGATGTTTCTGTAGAGGACCTCAACGCGACCCTGGCAGCTGCTGTTTCCGTTCATCACGCGGATTTCCGGTTTGCCTGCACACGTAAATAAACACACAACTGCATCATTGGAATTTTTTCATTTAAAATGTTTTTTTCTAAGTAGAAACCTACTGAAAAGGAATCAAGAATTTCCTAGACTGGTTAGCCTTGAGTTTGTATTTGTGCTTCCCAGGCTGAAACCAGTTCGGTATTAGTTACCTTTTGTCTGGGCAGTCGTGGTAACAGTTGTTGTAGTTGGTGACTCTGTGACTGGAATCTGTTTAGTTGCTGGAAGAAAGATGAGAAATGCATGTTTCAAAATGTGGGACATTTGACTTAGACTTAAACTCAAACTGAAAAAAAAGGAAGCAAGACCAACAAGAACAACACAACCATCCATCCATCTGATATTGTCAGTCATAACACGGTACCCTGCAACACGTTTTAAAACAGTGATAAATAAGTCATTTAAAAAATGATTGTCCTTGAAAAAAATTCCAAAGAAATTCTGTATCCAGAGTCTACTTTTGATTTATCTTATAGATTTATTGGATTAGAGTAGGATGTAGAATAAAATAAGTGTTATGTGGAATGGATTTTGTTTTTTTTCTTTTGTTTTTTGTAAGTTTGTTTGTTTGGGTTGGTTCCTTACTGAGTGAAATGACCCAAAAGTATTTAAGTGCAAATTAAAATTCTCTCAGCAAAGGAATTCATTAATATAATAAAAAAGAAGACCCCATCAACAATTGTGTACAGTTGCAACATTCAAAGGATTAACTCGTTTTTGGTTTTTTTTTTGGTTTTTTACAACTATTTAACAATTGTGAATAATTCATCTCTTCTTTCTCTTTTCTGCTCTTTAAAAGCAAAACAAATTACAAAAAATAGATAAAAACATTCTTGAGTCTTTTTTTTTTAAATAGTCCGTCAGTCAGACTTATAATTTCTATAAAGGTGGAGAATTATAGTTTATAAAAACGAAACGAGACTTTTTTTATTATTATTAATATTAGTCTACCACACCCCGTGGCTGGGTAGGTCCTCACCGGGTTTTATGACCAGGAGCACGTTTAAAGTCAAGAGGGGAAATAGCCCCCCCTGCAGGTCATTTGCCAAAAGCGCACACGAGGTTCTCATGTTTTTTTTACCTTTGGTGTCCATTGTTTCCCAGAACCCTCTCTGAATTTCTGTCACTTTAGATGGTACAGTAGTGGATCCTAAAGTATATAGAAAATGAAATCATAATCCATATAAGAACAACTTACACCATCACATGTTTTTAGTAAACTATGAAAGACTGCATACAAAAATGTAAAGTTTGGAGTTAAGCTTACCTGACAGCAAGCCCACTGACTGTCAAACTTTATATTTCCACAACCACTACTACTAAGCAGCAGCATTGCTGACGTTGCTGAGGGCAGCGTACCTGTGCAGATGACTCCAGCGTCCTCGTGGTGGCCGCAATTGTGCTTGCCCCAGCCCAGGCTTTTGCATCTGCTCAGTTCAGGTTCAGCGCCATGGCAGTTGACATTGTCCAAGAGAATCAGGCCGGTACCGTAGCCAAAATAGGAGTTGGTGTGTGCAGAGACAGCGCTGCCACAGCCTATCTGCTGGCACACCACCATGGCATTGTTGAGGACCCAGTCATCGTCGCACACCGTCCCCCAGTTTCCCTGGTAGTAGACTTCAACCCGGCCCTGGCAGGCGTTCTTCCCATTTGCCAAACGGATGGTGCCATCTCCTAAACCACGAAGGAGAGAAGGATTCCTGAAGACTGGTATCGCACACATCTTTGTACACTTAACATATTTTTAAGCAGTTACGTCTCATTAATATCAGTCGGGTGGGCTTAGACAATGACTGCTGTGATTCATGGTTGAGGGCTTGAAGAGACTGATACACAGAAAGAAGAAAGGGGCCGTTATGATACATGCAGAGGGCCTGGGAAAGAAAAAAGAAAAGTGGAAGTTCACTAAGCTCAGATGTTGTCACTTTCCTCTTCATCCCATAAAAAAACACAGAGACAATAGACGGTCTGATGTGTCCACCAGGTGAGTGAGTCGTGAGTCTGGAAATTCTTCCCGGCAGCCACCAGGGGATTAGCTGCATACGTCAGCTTGTTGGTACCTCATTAAGCTTAAACTCAACTCTGGATTCTTATGATCCTCTTGGAAATCATAAAAGAAAAAAGACCAACAGGAAAACCACAACAAAAGAAAAAAACTAATAACAATGAGAATGGTTTGGATTTCCAAATGAGAATGGTTTGGATTTCCAAATGAGAATGGTTTGGATTTCCAGAGGCTTTTGGGGTGTGTTGTATAGTTTGTATGAAGGTGTCCAAATGATATTGTACATTAAGCCTTTGAAGTAATTTCAAAAGTGAACTAAATCTCCTGTATCTATACTTCTATATAAAGGAAATCTGAGGATTTCGTGAGGATCTGTGCATTCTGGAGCCCACACAATGACCAAACAAGTCATTTGTCATAATGTAATGAAACCTGCCTACATCTGGCATCTCACCTGCCTGCTGTGTTCGTGTGTTTCTGATGTGTAGCCTTGAGCGCTGCTCTGTGTACCCTCTATACTCTGTGTTGTAAAAGAGACATATTTTGACCTTCTTTTAAAACCTGGCATGGTTTCCTAAGGTCTTCGGGAGGTGTCTGTGTCACGATTTGATCAAAATAGGGGGGGAGATGTGAGTGAGTGAACTTCCCTTTTTATCCACAGGGGGTGCATCTCTAGATTTTCAGACTTTTTGAACATTACCCTCCCCACTGCTGAGACACAGTTAGATCAGCACACGGGTGGAGATAAAAATGGGTGAGCTGGATAATTCTGCTCCGATTTGGGGTCTGTGATATCACAGTACCATGCAAGTCTAAACGGCCTTTTGAATTATGTAAAGTGAAAAAGTTATGTAATGATACGACCCCTGGGAGTGATTTCAGGCAGGCAATCCCTGCCGTGCCTGCTTATGAATTATCAATGTTTTTCATTTCAGACACATGAATATTTACTCTCAAGCAAAGAAAAAAAAATAATATGAGCACTTTTAATTATAAAAATATATGATTTCACATATTTATTGAGATGAAAGCTTTGTTGGTATCACTCACTTACTTCCCACCAGTGTGGCGCAGCATCTGACCTTAGAGCTACCTGCAAATCTGAATAATTTAGGTATAGGTGTGGTTTGTTTCTCAAATATCTTTAAACATATATGTTTGATCACATGCAGGTTTTGAACTGGGTGGTAAATATGACTAAGGAAGGATTACGAGAAGGCATGTGCAGTACAGCGAGAGTTTAGCCCCATAGAGCCTAAAGGTAGCGGTAAAATAGTGGCGAGAGTAAACCCATACAATAATGCAGCCAACATTTGACTCTGAGATACAAAAATGGGAGCCCATATTAGATTGTCCTCATAAACAAAACCAAGTGGAGAATCTCATATGAATCTCTGTGTTTTTTTTAGCACATTTACATCTTAGATGGATCCCACAAGCAAATGTTGTTTGGGAAAGTTGTGGCCTGTCCAACGGAGATCTAACAGTAACTGCAGTTTCGGTGCCATTTCTGTATGGGTTCATCATGTCTAGGCAAACCCAATCACATTTCACAAGGGTTTATCATTTATTGTTACGTAAACATAACATCTTTAGTGGTCAATCTGAGGACATCAGAGTTATTGTGCTCGTGGGTTTCTGCTTTTTGCTTTTATGTTTAAGCTTAGTAGAGGAACAGTGTGATTATGATAAAAGCAGAGGGCACTTACGTAAGCCAGAGTTGACCTGAGATGGTGTGGTGGGTTCCTCAAACCCTCTTGACCCCACCAAGGTTGGTTCTAACAGACAAATGATAAAACAGGCAGCAATTTCAGTCACTTTGTTGTCTTTTTTTTCTTTTAAATCACATTTGTTCTTTAAAAGTGCATAAAGGTTTTACCTCTGCAGGTAACACCCACGTCCTCGTAGTGGTAACAGTTGTGGACGCCCCAGCCCAGGCTGTGGCACTGGCTGAGGTCCATTTCGCTACCTCTGCAGTCCACGTTGTCCAGCATGATGAGCCCCGTCCCTTGTCCAAACTGGGAGCTGCTGCCCACCGCCACAGCCACGCCGCATCCCAGCTGGCGACACACCACGTTGGCATCCACCATGTCCCAGTCGTCATCACACACTGTGCCCCATGAGTCATTGTAGTGCACCTCCACCCTGCCCTCACATCTGTTACGGCCGTTCACCAGTCGCACTTTAGGGGGGAACAAAATCGGTCAGAATTGCTTCATTGGCAGTATTAAAACACAAATCTATTCTCCTTCTTTTTCTGAGGTGTGAATAAGCTGCTTGGTTAAAGGTTTGCCACTTTTAATACGTCACATGACCTGTAAATGCTCCGTTATGAGGGGACATTTTGAGAACACATGTTTTTGTTTGGGGGAAAAAAGGCAGACAGACCAGCATGGCAGTAAATAGGAATAAACAGAAAACCTTTCTTAAGCTCCTTTAATCTTAAATTAAATGAGTCATTGAGGGTTACATAGCGAACACACTGATCAAAGAAATGGAGAGCAAGAAAACTAATTTTGATTAACTAAGAAAAAGAAAACAAGTACAGGGATAGATTTTCATGTGTGGCCTGGATATGTATGATTTTAACTGGAATTTAAAAGTTTTAGACCGGTAAAACTGGGAATCTGGATGTAATCTCACACTTACCTTGGTATTGCGTCCTCACTGGACTTTGCATGCCATTGGCTGAAACCACAGGGAGGAGGGAACATGGGAGAGAAAGGGAGAGAGTATGATCAAACTATTTGATGACAGGAGGTTCTTGGCCTTCCATAGTTACTGTACTCTGTATCTACTATATCTATTTTCCTGTAACATTAGACTCAGACTGAAATCACAACAGGAGGTCTGTTCAGAGTGCACCCGCTGCAGCAGAAGTACATTAGCCTGATGCTCTAATTGGGTTTTAAAGCCATGTTAGTGATATGGACCGAGGGGCGGACGTGAACAGCTATAGTTTCCTCTAGCGCCACCGTGAGGCTGACATTTGTGGTGAAATATGCAAACTGTTACCGTTGAAAGCATAATGAATTTCACCACACACTACTGAAAATGAGTGTGAAATCAAAAACAAAATTAATACAACAAAACAGCTGTCGTGGGATCCCTGAGTCAGTGTTCAGGATCTGTTGAGCTGCCGAACCAACTCTTTGTTGTTTTTTGTTGTTTTATTTACTGAAAAGAGTGAAAGTCTTTTAATTAAAACCCCAGGAAAGTAAATATCAGGGTTTATTTTTTTAAAGGGCCTTAAGCAAAGGATTTAGTTGCAAACTAAAGTGAAGTCTTGCCCAATGTGAGTCTTGCATGCACGAATACAGTTAATGCTATATTTAGTGGCAGAATAGTTCACTCCGTTCATTGGTAATTTACTTTAATTCATGTATTTATATTCTAATTTGATTAAAAGTGAAGCAAAAAAAAAATCCTAATTAATTTATAGTCTCAATCAATAGTTTAAAGTCTTCTTGGTGTAATTAACAGTCCCATTGAACAGCTTGAAAGCACTTTTAGTGACTTTTCTTTCACGAATCTCAATCACAACCGCTGCTTCACCTTTTTACACTGATGACGACCAGAAAGCAACCCTGAAAAACAACCAGAGGCTACTTTTACATACACTCTGACCACGGTTTGTGTTGACCTTTTAGCCAACACGTGCTATTTAGCCAGTAAGGCTAATTAGCACATGCTAACATGCTCAGTTTGCAAACTTAATAAAGACCTCTAAAACTGGGAATATGAGCACTGCAGCTGTTAGTATGTCTGTTTTTAACAGTTACAACCTAATAGCATATTGGAGCAGCTTCAAAGATAATTTGTTTTATTTTATGGAATTACAGTGAGGGTCTTTGTGTGCAACGTGACCACAGATTCTGGTAAAAAGGAAATGTTTTGATACGTGAAGACTAATATCTCAAATTACAGCAACTCACAAACACTTTAGTGGCCTTTTTGTTTAAAACTGTTGCATCCAAAGTAGGTCGGTTCAAAGGCGTGTGTGTACATAAAACGCTGGAGGGGATCTAAATATATCCATTTACCATGTCACCAGCAGATTACACTTTTTCGTAATGCTTTATCCCAGTTGGAGATGCAGTTCTTATCTTTAAGAAGGACAAAAGAAAACTGATATGAACTTGAATGTTACTTACTGGATACAGCCCGTTTGTTGATTTTCATGTCTGCTGAAATCAGACAAAAAGAAAGGAAAAAAATGAGCAAGAATCACGTCTAGGCATTTGTTGAGTATAAAACCAGCTGCTGTCAACACATTTACATAAACTTCTCTCTATGCATGTGTTGATCTAAATAGTGGAATTGATCGTGGCTCTATTGAAAACAACTGCAGGGCTTTTTAGCCAGCAACAAGGGCGAAACGCAGACAACCTCGGACAGAAAAGAGCCCATCTACAGGGAGTTCACTGGCAGGTACGTCTGGTTCTTACACACTATTAGCACACAGACTCAATAAACCCTCTCACGTTTCACATTTCACATTACATTTCTGGTTCTGGTCTTAATTCCAGGGGCTGATTTTTTTCTTTTTTTCAATATAATCATAAATAAAAACTGCTGATCAAACTTATTATTATATTTAGTAGTTTAAAAACAAAGACCCCCCCCCCTCCCACACACACACACACACACAGAGACACACTCACCAAATCGCAACAGCAGACCCACGGCCACCACGAGCAGGGAACCCAGCAGGGACACCAGGAGCCAGACAGCCGGGTTCCAGCACCTGCACTCGCTCTCCACCACACGCTGGCCTCGCATGGCTGCCTGACTGACCATCCGCCTGCAGCACACACATTCACACTCTTATCACACCTCCCAAACGCCTACAAAAAAGCCACAGTGTAGTAAAAACCTTTTCGCTACTAAAAAGCAACCTTTTTTTGTTTTTGTTTGTCCTGGTTCAGAGTAGCCTAGTTATAATATTGGATTGTTTTCTCAAACTGAGCCTGCAGCTGTTGTTCATGTGCTGTAGTAGAGTATTGATGATAGTTTGAGGTCAGGCCTTTGTTTCCTTAGATCACATGATGCACATCCCTCCCAAACAGACATTACAGAGCAGTAAGGAAGTGATTTTAGCGAGCAATGTTTCCAGTCTTTCCAAAACATAACGGGTCCCAACCAACCAACGAGGGTGCAAGCATAAAATGGCTCCCGTGCGCAGACCTGGCAGCGGGATGAGGTCTGTTACCCTGATCGATGGAGGAACAGAGACAAGTTTGTGAACATCAGCAGCAGCTGGGGAGGGCTCGTGTAACAGGCAGAAACCAACACCTGTGTCATCGTTGTCAAGGGGACTTTCCTTCAGACAGAGAATATTGGGATTCATTGACGATCACTCAGTAATCACAGGCAGATAGTAACTTGGACAGTCACAAAATTCCCCACATTCTCCTTCAAGAGGAAGCTCAATGATAGGGAGCAGTCTCAGGGTGCATTTGGAAAAGGGACGTTGGAACATGTAGCGATAAATATAAGTGAAAAGGGCAGCCTTAAAATGTTCTGGGAACATCTCTACTGCTTATTTGGCTTACATTTCTTTATATATTGAACTCCAAACGGATCTTTGATCATGGATTTCAACTTAACTAACATGAATCTATGTGTAAGTTCATTTTTATTTACAGTTTGTGTTTGACGTTTGGTTCAACGGGGGAAAAAAACTAGACGTTTTAAAATTCCTCCCTAGGCGTGTTGTTAGAGGTATGTTTTCATTAAGAAAATGCAGCATGTGCCCTGGACCCGAGTTATTATTATTATTATTATTATTATCTTCGCTCATGCAGAATTCCCCCTGACCTTACACAGGAATGTGTACGAGGGGATGATGAGGGGAGAATTTGATATTGGCCCCTCGAGATAGTGGACATTCCGGGCTCAGGGGGCACAAAAAGATGTTTCTGCTTTCCGTGGTCCCCATCGTCAGGCATAAACGCTGCTTCCTGCAATCTGTCACTAGAACCCTCCAAAACGCTTATGCACCCGATGACACTGCAGGGGCGCCTCTCATCTCCTTGGAGAGGACGCAAAAGGGAGCGGGTGGGTATGAGGAAGGGGATGTTTAGGAGCATGACCCGGTACTGTATACGTACAGTTATGTTCAGCATGCAAAGGATATCTGAACAGACAACCTTTGTGGGGCCAGCAGTCACAGTATTTGCCAGCAGCTACAGTGGCAGCTCCACTTGTATTGTCTCAAAAGGTGAAGTCCACAGAGAAGTGGTTGTAGCTCCAATTGGGAGGTGGGGATTTTAACACCAGCGCAGTCCCCTAGAACCACGGCTGCCTCGTTTGCACCCTGTACCAACAAACCACTCGAAACTCTAAGACAAATAGCTCAATTATGAGGGATGAAAAATAATCTAGTCCCCAATGTTATGTTTTTCAATACTCCATTCATAGTTGGATGTAGAGCAGATCCGCTGGGGAATAATGTTGCCTTTTGTGTCGGTTCTGCTTCCCCTCCCTTCTCACTTCCCTGTGCTGAGAAATAGCTGAAAGATCTCGGCCCCACAAAAATACTCCTTAATGTCTGAGATAAATCAGGGAATAACACCGCCAGTGCCTTTAAAGAAGAACATTCTGTGTCATTTAAACAGGAAAACAATGCATTTGTCAACATGTAATACGACTGAATCCCCAATGCACCCAGTAATCGCTTTCTTTTTTTTAACTTTTTTACGAAAGAATATATACGAATAAAGACATCTTGGAAGTCCTGGTCAGTATTTAAAGGAGAATTTGAAGCAGTTCTTAAAAATTAGACATGGACTGATCTCACAACAAAAGTGTAAACTATGTACATTGCAAACATGTCCGTGACTTTGCAAATACACGCTCACATAAATGTTTTATTGTGCAAGTGTAAAGAACCCCCTTCAGTTGCAGAGAAATGGTACATTTATCGATTTCATCATCAATTAAATAAGCATAAAAACCTTGTTTGTTTGAGTTAAAATGGTAATGATATTCAAATGCAGCAAATAAAAAAAATAAAGGTTACGTTTTACAAAAAACAAAAAGTTGCAGAAAATAATACATACCTGTTGCAAAAGTATTTATGTTGACCCGCAAAAGCAACTATAAAAAATGAATAAATAAAAATGAAATAAAAAAGGTTTCCTTTCCTCAAAAGAAGAAAAAAGAATGTCATCAAAGCTTAAATCTCTGGCAATTTAATTCCACAAGTCACACAGAAATTGTTGCAGCTATGTGGAGAAAAGGAGCCAGAAAACTCTCAGTATCCAGCTCTTCGTGTTTGAGGTCTTTCATCTCCTTAACCCAGCTTGACTATAAGTACCTGGCTTCAGTGAGAGAGATTACGTAAAACATAAATACCAGCGCATTGTATGATAATATTCTGACGCCATGTACCTGTCTAATGTTTAAAGGAAGCAGGAGGCGCAAGAGAGAGAAAGACAAAGACAATGAAAGCTAACCCTTTACTGGTACCCCTGCATCTCCAGTTTCAGGTGGTGCTCTCAGAAGGTGCGGTCCTGCTCATCTCTGCACAAACCTGCCGAGAGAGACAAGGATGTGGCTTAAGTTCTGGGCATGTGTGTGTGTGTGTGTGTGTGTGTGTGTGTGTGTGTGTGTGTGTGTGTGTGTGTGTGTGTGTGTGTGTGTGTGTGTGTGTGTGTGTGTGTGTGTGTGTGTGCAAATGTGAGCCAAAATCTGCAAAACTCTTTTAGAAGGACCCTGAATGGCACCACATTTGCAGATTATCGTATATATTTAGGTTTTTAGTCCTACATATTTCAGGCATACAGAACATTTTACTGATCGTTCGTCTGAGTGACTAGAAAAAGCCCCGGGGCTGTCTGATTGTTGCTGCAGACTCGTGATAACCGCTTCCAAAGGCGACTTGTTCCTGAGCTGCAGCCAAACGTGTACAACGATTTTAGGGTTTTAAAGGACCGATTCAGGGCTCCTTTCTGCAGCGACAGGATTCTTTTACACCAGGCTCCTTGCTGAACATCCAGAACTGGACTTTTGGACTTGGAAAAAACAGTAGTTTGAACACAAAGCTGCTAACAGTATTGTTACAGTAACTAGTCCTCAAAAACTTCTTTTGTATTTCATATGTTTACCCTGAAATTCCACGGTGAAGAACAAGCCCATTGTAAACAGGGTTGTTTGTAAGGTTGGAAGCTAAGGAGCAACTACGGAAATGATAGTATTCATACATCTAGCTTTTAGTTTAGTTACTACATTTACACTAATCTTTTGAATAGCTTCAGTTATTCTTCATTTCAGTGATCTAATCAGAAGACCTGCATTAACTAATTAGTTTTAGTTATATGGTTTCATTGGAAAGATCTTATAAATAAAAGTGTTGTTGCTAATTGGTTTGCAAAAATTGTATTTATGACATGTTAAACAAGCATAGCAGCATTTCATTTATTTGATGAAATGAACAGACATTAAATAAAAAAGTGCAACAACCGAGAAGAAGTTAAAAAAAAGACTCGATAAAAGATATGGAAAAGATTTGGCCTTCCCTGAATACGCACTCACTGAATATGTGCTGGTAAAGCCAGTCTGTCATCGAATCACGCTTTAAACTAGACTTTCCAGTTCAAATAATTGGTAAAGTGAATGGCCACACTTTAGGGTCGGAATATAATTTAATTATTCGGGATAAAATTGAAATAATACATGCATGATGTCGGTCCATTTCTTTTTTTTTTTTTCAAAGAATGTCATTTTAAATTACTTGACCAAATGAAATCTCCTTTAAAGTTACAAACCAGATTTGGGATTTTGGCACAACACTGGCTTCTCTTAGCGCCCCAGTTTATACAGGTAACATGGTAACTATTAATAAAAACAATGGTCTGTTGGGTGGCAATCATTATCTGTTCAATGAGAAGAAACAGAAACCGGCCTCTTGAGTCTTGACGGGAAGAGAATGGAACAAAGATATGTGAGGGGAAGTGACTCAATACGGTGTTTGATGCCCTCAAGGTGCTGGGAATTAGTAATCATCAAGGAAGTTGAAGATATCATGTTGATCCCTGATTCCACCTATAAAAGGAGTTCGGTTGAGTTTGATGTTGACACATACAGGAAGGTATGGCATCCTAACACTTTGTTGAGGACATTTATTTGAAGCGGGTGATGAAGACAGCTCGTGCTCTGTGCTCGTGCTCTGTGTCCCTCAGATGGTGAAAACGATGACAAACGTTAACGCAGTCATGCACAAAGATTTACACTTGATTCTGTTATATCCGTGTGATTCCTCATCTCCTGAATAAACCTCAAATGAAAGAGGTCCTTTATGAAGACATGTAGGGTTCATAACATTTTTGACTATTTTCTTTTTCTTTTTTTTTGAGGATTGTTGTAACAAAATACTCTCAGTATATTACATAACCTTGATAATATTATATTTACGAGTAGCAATAGGAAAATGCCAGCTAATCCTTTGAAGTCCTAGATCCCACACAGATCATGCAACATAGCATCATAACCTAACACAATGGTTCAAATTAAAAAATAAGGAGAATCAAATGTTGTGGAAATAACAACTGTGATCTGTAAACTCCTTCGTAGCTGGATTTGGTCATCATTCTGAGTAAAACTATTCGGAAAGATTCATTTGATATGTTTTTTAATTGCAAATGTAGATTCAAAGGTGATGTGCAGATATAATGTGACATAAACTAACTGAGAAACAGAGGCTCCAATTAGAAGAATGAAAATCAAATAAAACTCATTCAAGGGAGGACATTTTCTGCTTCTATCAAAACATAATCCTGTCACTTTGGTCTGGGTCTGCCTTTGGGTCTTCTCCTGGTTAGACATTCCTGGAAAATGTCCTAAGACAGGCGTCCAGAGGACGTCTTCAACAGCTGCCAGAAACCACCTCAGTTTGTTTTTCTTAATGTGGAGGAGCAGCAACTCTATTCCAAGTCTCCCCAGATTACTTAAATTCTCTAAGGGAGAGTCCAGCCACCCTACAGAGTGAGATATTTTAACAGTTCCAGGACATTTCATCCTTTTTATGGCTGGTTTCAGATTTGGAGGTGCTGAGTGCTGATCCTCATGCCAGCTGCTCCACTCCGCAGAAAGCTGAAGATCCCAGGTTGATGAAGACAGCAGGACCAGATCATGTGCAAAAGCCAGCGATAGAATCCTTTGGCCACCAGTTTGGGCTCCCTTCACCCTGCACCTAAAAATTCTGTCCATAAAAGTTGTGAAAATTGAAAGCTGCTGAAAATATTGTTTTCCTTCATAAATGATAACTGCACAGAGATCACTTTCTGCAAAGCCTTGGGTAGAAAGGGGAGTTAAGATATAGTTCTGTGGTGTTTTAGAGACATAGGGTCCAAGTTAGGTTTATTAGCAGTGGATACACAACTGCATGCTTAACGCTGTCTGGAAAAGATCCATCCATTTCCTACACCGGCTTCCACCGGATTGCAGGGTTACGGGGGTCTGCCGGAGCCTATCCCGACTCATTACAGACGAGAGGCAGGGGTCCACCCTGGACAGGTCTCCAGTCTCTCACAGGGCCACATGCAAGACAAAGAACCACGCACACTCACACCTACAGGCAATTTAGAAGTATCAATCAACCTTGTATGCATGTTTTTGGACTGTGGGAGGAAGGGAACCCATGCAATCACAGAGAACATGCAGAAAGAGAAAGACTCCTGCCCAGAATCAAACCAGGAACCTTCTTGCTGTGAGGCAACAGTGCCAGCCACTAATCCACCGTGCTGCCTGAAAAGATCCAAAGATTAAATAAAAAACAAACATACAGAGGATGTCGTCCTCAAGTAGGCAGTTCAGGTTTGCCTCCCAACCTGTGGTTCTATGCTGCATATCCTCCCCCTTCTCCCTACCCCAGATGTCCTCTTGGACTACTTTCAATAAAGACCACTAGAGCCACAAAGAAATCTTAAATCTTGTGGATGGAAGTGTGCATGTAGGCAGAGACTCCATGAGGCAACGTGATAGCAATAATGTTTACCTGTATAAAGATTTCTGCTTGCTCCCAACGGCCCACCACACATGAGTACAAAGAGATGGGAATGAGAGAGGGAGCGGCCCAAGGACTCCAAGATAACAGACTGGAATGCTGAGACACCCTTTTTTCCTCTCTGTCTCTGTATCTTGTGATCATCACAATAAAAAGCAAATCATTAGAGATGCTCTCAACTGCAGCATGTCCATGATTATCAAAAAGGATGGAGAGAGTTCACTGCAAACAATCCCAACAACCCCCCCACCTCCAACAAAACAGAGCAATATTATACAGATACAAATCCCACCCAGGGGTTAGACAGTCTTTGATGGATTTTGGCAACATGATCTTAAAAAGGTATGTACATACCTTTGAGGATTTATATACTTAAATATCCTTTCCTTTGCCAAATAATAAACTCTCAGGAAGAACTTTATCAAGGACCCAGGGATGATATTAAACAGCACATTCCTGTTGATTAAGTCTTCCTAGTGGTTGGCGGCATCTGAGCAGATATTTTCTGCTTTTGCAGCCAGTCGCAATCGGTCAGTCGAGGAACTGCAAGAAATCTTAGTTCCGCATGAGTCTCAATCCGGAAGTTAGATGTTTGGCACTTGGTTCAAACCACAGCTGGGGGCTTTCTCTGTGGAGGGAGAGTGACCCCCACCCCCTCGTGTGCCTGGTGTCTGTTTACTCCTGGTGCTCAGGTGTCCTCACACACTCTAAAAACAAAATGTATGTTGGGTTAACTGGTGATTTTAAACTGGCCAAAAGGAAGGGGGTGCATGGTGGTCTGTCCAAGTTGCCTCTCAAATTTTGACAGCTTGAATTATCAAACATGACCAGTGGAAACGAGATGAAGATGAATGGACTGAAGACACTAGCCCCTTGCTGTCCACTTGGTTTCCTTCTGTTTAGACAGACTCAGTTGACTGAAAGTAAGTTGTTGTGCAAATATTCTCCTTTCATTAATATGCAAAGGAGTGATATAATAAAAACGTTGACAAGGACTGGGATATTAAAAGCAAGTGCAGAGTAAGATCTCTGTTAATAATCCAGTTTACAAGAAGATTAAATTCCATTGGATGGGCTGTTTTCATATCATTTATTGTGGCTTGTTACAATATAAAAAGCACAGGTGTAACCAGTAAAGCAGACAAATGGTCATGTCATCTAATACCTGGATGCTGAAACTGAAGCTGTTGAATGGAAATCAGAAACAAATGATTTCAAGTTTCACACCTGCTCTAACAAATCATAATGTCCTCTTTAGTCATTAAAGTGATATTGAAGTTAGCCCTAGCTGATGTCTTTTTGAGTATACAATAGAAAGAAAAACGTTTTATCATAACACTGGTTTTCTTAAAAATAACAATAGCTTTACTTCTAAACAAAAAAAAAACTTGTATTGAACTATTATTGCCTAACTCGATCAGTATTTATTGAGGCGACTGATCTTTTAGAGCACTAGAGGAACACTTTGAAATAAATACATTTTTCTAGGTAACTCAAAAGTGGTTCAATGCACTACTGTTCAGAAGTGACACGCAACCAGTGGCAGTGGAGGTCAGGACGCCACTGACATCCTGTAGCCACTAGTGGTCATCCGTGTCCCATCAGTTGACTGGAGCGTGGCTTGTTGGTTGGAAGCCACAATGTTGCATTCATGGACTCTCGGTAGCGTTGTATTTATGTCAACGTGGACTATTCAAACTACTACCCGTTGGCTACAGAAGAGCCTTCTTGAAGTAAAAAAAATATTTTTGAGATTTGATTTATACAGAAAATTATAAATAATTATATGGATCCGTCCAACAATCTATGAGAAATTAACACAAAATCAGCTGCCTCCATCACCATCTCATGGAAGCTACTCGTTTGTGATTGTTTCCTTAAATGATAATGCCACTAACATACAACTGTAATGACTTTAAAAAAAACAATTGTACTTATTTTTATATTTATTAGGGTAATTTAAATAGCCGTGAAGATTTGAGACATTACGGATTAAGGATGTCCCAGGCTTTGCTGAAGGCAGCACCGCTCCTGGCCGCAGCGGCAGGATAACGCTGGACGGAGGCTGTAAACAAACCTCTTCTGGCATCAGTCCTTTAACAAACATTTTACAGCCAACGTTACTAGTCTGAGTGGTAGTGTACAATTTGGTTTGGTCTCAACCAAAGCGCCGTGGTTCAAAGAAGACATCCCCAGATTAAAAAAAGAAAAGAAAAAGTTAAATATAACTGTAGAGTCGCTAAGAGAGGTGAGTTTCATACAACTCGCTAAAAAAGTCAACGGTAAGCTGTTAGCGGATAAAAAGACGCACGAGCGACTAGTTGTGACTTAAACGAGCTCCACCAGACTGCACAGGTCATATTATTTAGTAGCGGAACATGTTTGCGTCGTCTGTTTGACCACATGAGTTTGTACGTTAAAGCGGAGTTAAGCTAATTAATTAGCTCGTGTTAGCACAGTGCCCATCCAATGTAACATGAACATGGAGGTGACACCGGTTTACCTCTCTGGTTACACTGCTTTACCTGTCTGATTACACCGGTTTACCTGTCTGATTACACCGGTTTACCTGTCTGATTACACCGGTTTACCTGTCTGGTTACACCGGTTTACCTGTCTGGTAGGTTACATTGGTTTACCTGTCTGGTGTTATGTCAAACAGTGTTCAGTTTTATGTCACGTTAGTTCTAGTTAACGTAGTTTACTAGGTAGTCTGGTTACACCGGTTTACCTGTCTGCTTACACCAGTTTACCTGTCTAGTAGGTTACACCGGTTTACTGGTCTGCTTACACTGGTTTACCTGTCTTCTTACACCAGTTTACCTGCCTAGTAGGTTACACCGGTTTACCCGTCTGCT
The DNA here is from genome assembly GCA_014839995.1 of Xenentodon cancila. NCBI lineage: Eukaryota > Metazoa > Chordata > Actinopteri > Beloniformes > Belonidae > Xenentodon > Xenentodon cancila. The sequence continues at coordinate 22,785,473 of CM026213.1, read as the reverse complement.
TACACCGGTTTACCTGCCTAGTAGGTTACACTGGTTTACCTGTCTGGGAGGTTACACCGGTTTACCTGCCTAGTAGTTTACACTGGTTTAACTGTCTGGGAGGTTACACCGGTTTACCTGTCTGGGAGGTTACACCGGTTTACCTGTCTGGGAGGTTACACCGGTTTACCTGCCTAGTAGGTTACACCGGTTTACCCGTCTGCTTACACCAATTTACCTGCCTAGTAGGTTACACCGGTTTACCTGTCTGGGAGGTTACACCCGTTTACCTGTCTGGGAGGTTACACCCGTTTACCTGTCTGGGAGGTTACACTTTTTCTCCTAAAGATGGGCTTGTTTTTTTTAACATGACCTCATACTCATTTATGGAGGACCACAGCTGGCATGATTAAGAATGAAGGGATAAACAAATGCATGCAGGGATGCTTTTGAAGTGTTTTTCATTATGTTTGTCATTTTATGAAGCTTCCGTCTTTGCACAATCACCTCTTGAGTCTCCAAAACAGAGCCAGCATTATTTATCTGTTTGTTCAACTTTTGGCTTTGCTGCTGCTCCCCCAGCAGATGCCTGCAGATGAGAGTGCACTCTTCTCAATAGACTGATTGAAGATATGCAACATCTTGGTGCAGTCACCTAAGCTTCCTCAAGACAGCATCAATGTTATCTGCAGTCCAGGCTGTTGTTTAGGTGAACACATAAATCTATATTTTGCTCAAAATCAAACATAGAAAGCTTATCAAATGCAGTAATTTAGGACATTTACCATTTTTGTAAAAATAAAAAAAAATAACGTAAGTGAGTCACTTTGCCTCAGTCAATTCTTAGTGAGCTGTGGCCTATTCACAGTGATGTAAATGAACCGTGTTCACATAAGGCTTCTTTGAATGATAGAGCTTTTATCTCAATTGTCACGGCACTGCAGTATCTGCTCCTCGACAGTGATTCCCAGAAGTGTTCTTGAGCCCATGCAGGGATTTCCATGACAGAGTCATGTCTGTTTTTAATGTCGTTCTGCCAAAGTCCCTAAAGGTCACAGTTATTCAGAATTAATTTTCAGGATTTATTCAGATCCTCTTAATCTTTTCATGGTATTATTTAGTATAGATGATTACATATTTAAAGTATTTACAGTTTTTATTCTGAAATGTTTTGAAATGTGTAGATGCAGTTTTTTGCAAAGTGATGAAAGTGGTGCCTTTTTTAATATCCTCCCTTTATAGCAAATCACGTTACTTATCTGTGGCCACCTAGGCAATTTAGCTCTAACAACATATTTCTCTCTTTCTCTATCTCTTTCTTTTTCTTTTTTTAAAAAAAAAAAATAAGCCCTAGTTACTGTTCCAGCCCTTTGGGGCCCATTTTTTAATTCCTGGGGATTTTATTTATTTATTTTTTTTTTTTAATTTCAACTTCTGTGTTGCTGCCATTAAATTAAAAATTCAGAACTCACTTTCAGTATTTGCTATGTTTTCTATATCCAATAGTGAATAAAATATGGTTTTGGAAAATTTGTGGAATTTGTCAGAATAAGAAGGCATTATGAGCTGAGAGGTGAAATAACTATGATTTAACTCGAGCCCTGATGATTGACAGTATTCATATCTATCTTGATTTGCTAAATCATTTATAATTGATTTAAATTCTTTTTAGTCCTACACTTTATGTATTTACTCCTCTCGGCTAAAGTAAATGACATGCAGATGATCCATAATCATTTTTGGTGGAACTGACGCATGCCCGTATCTCTCGCTGACAAATTAAGTTGATGATTTTATGTCCTGATAGGAATTAATAGTTTAAGCTGACTCTGAAAGAGAAGCTGGCTATGTTGATTTAGCTTCGTAGTATCCTCCTCTGGGGGAACCATACAGGAGCAGCAGCTTCAGACCAAATGTACATGAAACAAGCTGGATAAAACAACCACAGTGGGCTTACGAGATGATGTAGCGGCGCTGGCAGGTCTGTTTCAGGAGACTGATGTCAGCTGTACATGCAAATCTTTAGAAATGAATGTATAAATGAATGTGTAAATAAAATGATTAATGAATGAGTGTAGACATACATACATATATACATACATACATATACAAAATTGATGTAAAATACACGTATGCAAATACCTATCAGATATGGACATAAATGCTAAAATTCAGATTTTTCATATTAGACATGTAACAGTTGTTAGAATTACAGCACTGATTACCAATAATATTTGGAATTTATTTTTATATATACATTTATGTGTGTGTGTGTGTGTGTGTGTGTGTGTGTGTCACATTCACTTGAAATATTCAGTTTTAAACATCACCACTTGATTTATTCTGGTTTGATAAAGGTTTGTTTTTAACTTGTTTGAAAGTTTGGAGTTTTTGTGCTCTTATTGCAAATATTAAGTTTGAAAACCTTGTATTTGTTGCTGCAACTGATAGAAAAAAGTCTTTGGAAATAATTTAAAATAGATAGATATTTGTTTAATTTGGGTTCTTTTAATATTTTCTATGTTTTGCTAGAACCTTAGAAATAATAGCAAGAAAAAAACAATGGACGTGAAGAAAAATAAAACTTATTTTTGTTCAGAATCCACATAGATTTTTATACAAGGTACGTATATCAGAACTAGACTGTAACTGAAAAAACTGGACTGGCGAATCTCCTATTTATTTATTTATTTTCATCCATTCATCCATTCATTCATTCATTCATTCATTCATCATTTTGTCAGCTGTGGTCCTCCATACTCATAAAACCAAGGTTTTAACAAAACCAATGAAAAGTATCACATCTGAACATTTTAGAGTGTTTGGTTGAGATAACAGGGTTTTATTTTTTTTTTCTCTACTTGGGGGGATCAATCGTCGTTCAATTTGTGTCTTGACTTTGCCTGCTGTTTTTAAACTTTTTTTCTGAATCATCTGTCAGACAAAGAAGAGCAGCTCTTACATGATAACTAGTGCTAAAATATTTAATTTCTTCAGACTGAATTAATCTGTAACATTTTTCCATTTCTCTCACATCCTCCACTCTCCATCCCTAGTGATCCGTTGTAATACCTGCATGCTGCATGTCTGCTAACCCCCCCCAAGTCATCACCCAACTGTGCTTCTTCTCCGCTTTGATGCATGGCCTTTCTTTAAAAATGAGTGCTACTTGGCCCCCCTCTTGCATGTTGTTCTGTAAATGAGGCACCATGACAGAAAACAGGGATAACCCTCTGGCCCTGTTATCCAAGCGGTCATGCCAGGATCAAACAGACTACAGGCGAGAGCTGCAGAGGCTACATACTGATTTGGATGCAGAGAGGAACCGAACTCTGTGGGCCTATGAACAACTCTGCGTGGAGCTAAGGCGCCTACGAGAAGAAGCAGAGAGGGAACATCAGAGGGCTGTGACGGAGCAGGCAGCCAGGCGAGGAACCCAAAAGGACAAAAACCAACGTGGATTCATTCCTAATAAAGGGGTGAAGATCAATGGCAGTGGGCAAGAAAAGCAGGTTCAGCCCACAGGGAAAAAAACTTTTAGTTTTTGCAGTGAGCAAACTCAACTACTGGCACTGTGTGAGAAGATAATTGGTGAGAAGGCAGCTCATGAATTCCACCACAAACATGATTTTGAGCTAGACAAAGCCATCCTCCTCCGCCAGCTCCTAGAGGTCTATGGAGGACTGTTCCAGGGAACTCTGAGTACAAGATCCACCAGCTACCTGACCAAAAACCTGTTGAGGAAGCAAGCTCAGAAAAGCAGCAGTGAACTCTGGCAGACAGCGCCTTCCCTAACCTGCTCCAGACAGCCACTACACAGATCCCACGGTGACTTCCTGTCACCCAAAAAGAAGCCCAAGCAAGATCAGTGGAAGCCGTCTTTAGACTGGGACTTGGCAGCCGTTGCACCATGGACCGCCGGAGCAGTTGGAGACACCTATCAAAGCAGTTCTGTGCAAAATTGTCACCCTCACAACGGTCCACATGCCGGTCAGGAGAACCATCCTTCCTGCTGGGCTGAGTCCACTGGGTCAGGCGAGTCATCAGCCTCCAGATGCATGGAAAGACACATGGAGGTGAGCAGCTTCTTATTTCCTCATAAACCTCCTCACTGGTGTTTTTATTTAGACACCTAATATGTCTAGTTGACAGGGGTTGTTACTCTTCAGTGGTTTTATTTCGCATTCATGAAACTAAATTTTTATGAATGGATACAAAAAACTCTTTTTATTAATTTTACTTTTTATTATTTGGTCAAATTGAGATGACATATCACTCCATAAAGTCTCATCTTCCAAATGAACCTAATAAGCTGTGTTACTTGTGATTATATTTGTTTGACAAGCTCCAACTAGAACCAGTAAGTATGCACCTGTGTGGGTTCAACGGGTAACAAGGAACGTAAAAGACATGGACACACGTTGAGTAATTGCTTTAGAGCTACTTTGATTGCTAAAAGGATTTTTTTCTTCCTCTGAAGAGACCCATGGCAGAAAAAGTTTGCAAAGCATTGCATTAATCCAACATAAATGCTGGGACCTAAAGGGAGATGTTCACTCCACATATCCTAACATGTGTGAGCTGAAACAGATGTGTGAAGAGAAATGGTCCAAAATTCCTCCTGAACATTGTGCACATTGTATTTGTCTATTAGATGAATTTGAAGAAGACGATATCACATTTTATGATGAATTGATTTAGAAAAGCAGTTGATTCAGACCAGGCAGGTTGATTTGACCAGGCTTGTCTAAATAGTTTGACACAGCTGCAGTGTTGTGAAGTGCACATCTGTTGTCATGGGAATATTCCAGGATGCGTGTGGAAAGTGACTCGAAGGGTGGTTGTGTCTATGTCTCTAGTTGGAATGGCAGAAGTAGGTCATTGTGCTTTCGTCTCTTAAATTTTGGATCAAATTTGGACAGAGGGAATTGAATAATTCATCAAAACTTGAACTGTCTATAAATATGCTGTTTTCATGTGTTTTTCACAGTGATACCACGGCATCGTTCCTGGTTTCTGGCTTTAGAGGGACCTCATATGATAAAGGTCTTAAAATGTTCATGTGACTTGAAACAACAATCCACTGGCTCATTTTATTTCCTCTTAAACTGCAGCATTGAATTTTGTTTGATAGTCGGTTAAAGTTCCCCTTACTATAAATTGTTATTTCTGCACATCAGCTTCTCAAAACCGTGATGCCTTCTTACATTTCTACACTTGAATAGTGTGTCATTTTTATGGTGATAGTGTTTTAAGAGGAACACAATATCTGTGTCTGTATTTGTAAACTGTATTTCAGCTGACAGTGAGTGAATACTCCTGGCTTAACTTTTTGTTAGTTAAAGGGAAGCTTCGTTCCTCCTTGTAGAAATTTCATGTCATGTGGGTTGTCTCTGTTAAACCAGTTTGTGTGAGGGGATGTCGATAAAACTGAACCTTGATGGACCTGACTTCAGCTGGTTTTGTGCAGAGCTTCTGTTGTTTGATCTGCACTGGGAAGTGCTGACTAGAACATTTCCTTCGTTTGAGCTCAGAGAGATTTTTTATTTATTTATTTTGCTATATCTGAGCAGTCTGACACATGGCAGATACATTTGCTGATCGAGGTGGACGTGTGCAGCTGTTATCTCTCATTTTCTGCACTTTGTGAGTTGTTTGTGCTACCAGCCGCAAGTGTACCAATCAAGTATCAGAAGATTCAACTGGAAAAAGAGCACGGGGAAAGCAGAAAGGGTTGTTTTTAGGCTTAAGGCTACTAAATCCATGTTCATGTGATCATCTGTAATAAATAATATATTTATCTGCAGCTGGGAAATGTAGTGTTGGGCAAAATAAAACAAAAAGCTTGTGTCTCGGGGAGGAGAATATATGAAATTAAGCCTGCTGTTTCTTTCTTTTAAAACAAACTCTGAGTAGTCCAGGGTTCTAACCAGGGTTCTAACATCTTTTTTCAGCCACTTTTGTCAACTGTGCTGGTGACATTAAATTCAACATTAGAAAATACTTTTCAAGAAGATCTTGACCTGCTGCAGAAGAGGGGAAAAAACATAAAAAACTGGCTAAATCACAAATAACTCTGCTATTATGTGTATTTTTGTTTAACGAGATAAGCTCTCTGCTAACTATTTCCTCTGCTGTAACCAAGTTGCAATAGTCCCGTGGTTTTATTTAGGTGAAATACCTGAAAGGACCTCTTAAAGTGAACAAGAGGGCCAAATATCAACTTCATTTCTAAAGTGACACCACATTTTAGCAACAAATGTATATTTTGCAGTATTAAAACGACTAATTTGCATATATTTAGTCTTAATATCTTGTGCCTGAGGCTAAATTACTCAAATATGGGTTTGATCATTATGAGCAGATAAAGTAAAATATAAATGGTCTGGATGAGGTACACTTGTTCTTTTGCCTGCCTCCTGCAGCCTCCCTGGGTTGCAGTGTCTACTGCCCCTTAAACAATCAGTAGGCAGCCAACATCATTCCAGCGTCATCTCCATGGAAACGAGCTCTATCCACTATAATGATTGGGTCCCGTCTCAATGCCTGCCTTTTTGTGATAGGATGAAGAAAGCAGTACTCCCTGCCCCCTCCCCTCAGAGACACTCACCGTCTTACACACAAGTATTTTCCTCATCGTCCTCATTCTTCACCTTTATGGGGCTGCAAGCGAGATGGGATTAAGCAGCACTGTCAAGTCTTGTTGTATCTGGATGAAATGCTTTTTTAAAAGGCGTCATCAGTGATGAGAGACGCGCAGATGAGCAGTCATCATGCCACCCACATCTCACCCTCGCTAGGAGAATGGAGACTGGAGAAGAGACCTGTTAGTTAGACCGTTCTGTTATTTTTCTCCATCACACATCTCTTCTTGTTTGCATTTTCATTTGGGCCTACTTCAGCTGTTTCAACGCCGCGTAGGGTAAGATGTGGACCTTTTGTGTCTTCTTCTGTTTATGACAAAGGAACCCTGATGACCGAGTGACAAGGAAAGAAGAAGCTTGTTTTGGTTGGAGAAGGACTGATTGCCACACTTGACGAACATTAATACCATTATGCAGAAGAACGCTCTAGTGTGATGACATTCATTTAGTTGCCTTTATGAGCCATGGCTGAAAATATGCATCGTCCCCATGGAACTGATTGTCCTATTTTTTGAGAAACGTCACTGCGCAGAGAGTCGAGGTTCCTTCTTCATCTCTAACTCATTGCTGTTGCTGTCTTTTTATAGCTTCAATGAATCTGTGAGACACATTGCAAAGTAACTGACAGCCATGGGGATAACAGTACTTAGCTGTGTTTTAGACACTTGCCCTTAGCTGTGGAAAGCACTGCTGCCGGTGAGCTGTTGGCAAAACGGAGGACAGAGACATCTTTACTGGATTGTTGTTATCCTGCAGCAGCTGATCTGTGTCATCCCTGTCCAACAAATGCGAGCAAGTTATGGACGGTCTTGGATGAGAGCCTCATTTGGTTGCATATGTCCTCTCTGCTCTGTGTGACTTTCGATAGAGAGTGATGTATGACCTGTGCACTCGGTCTGAGCAGCCCGAATCTGCACCAGCACACCCAGAGATGGAGAACCGCAACGAGGTGGAAGCTCTTGAGCAACAACAACAGGAGCTCAGGGGTTCGGGGCAGGATGACAAAAGGCAACAAGGGCTCTTGGAGAAGGAGGTCCCGACCACTGCTAATTTCACTACCACGTCATTGTTAGGAAAGAGGCACCACTCACTTTACGCCAACCTCAGTTCTTATGAAGTGGAAGGGATTCGAAAGGTAAGAGTTCAATCTCAGTTGTGTCTCTTTAGTATTGGTCCTGATGACTTGACTGCATGAAAATATTTGGGCCCCCTGAGCTCTCACTTGTAGGCAGAAACCAGGGCAGCGGTATTAAAGAATCATAGATGCTCTTAAAAAACTATTTATAGCAAAACATTATGATAGAAATGTTTCTGTAGCTGCATTTTCACCCAGAAAGCAAATTAGAATTGAACCCATGAGACATGTAATTTGTGGTAAAGAAATAGTTCACTATTAAAAGTTTACATCCTGGACTGATCACCTCACGAAGAGAGCAGCATGAAGCGTCTGTTATTTTAGTTATCTCACAGTTACGGCTGAACAGCTTATTTACTGAAATTAAAATTGCAGTTGAAATATTGCCATTAGTTAATTGTAAAGGCTGCAGCTATACTTTATGCATCATGTCTGATGAAGGCTTGAAGAGTAGCTGCTCACTGGTTTTACTCTGCTACACCAGTGAGCAGCTACAGTCATGCCCTTCAATGAGAAATACTGTTTTCCTTAACATTTAATTATAATCTTCAGAAAATTGCGTGCTGTTTAACGCAAAAGCACAGATTAAACATGAGTCCCAAAGGAAAGAGCAACTTGTGCTGTACAGAGGTACTTTGGGTTTGATAATGGAGGTGTGCAGCAGAGAAGGATGCTGTGCAAAATGCAGTGCAATCCGGCAAACCACAATCATTTTCAACGTTTAAAGAAGCCCCATGTGCCACTCTACAATGCAAAACGTTATGTGAAACTAGAGATGATGTTGGAGTAGTTGGAGTAGTGGATATATTCCCTACATCACGTTCAGTTATGAAACACACATTGAACAGTCTTCCACAAAACATAAGTTCCTTTCCCGTCTGGTGCTTTGACTGTGTCCTTTGCTGTGATAGGATTTTGTCATCTACACAAGATGGTAATCCGAGTGCATTATTGCATGCTGCGTTCCCCACCCCCACCATTTTATTACCCAATCAACAAGATCACAGTTTAGCAACCCTTTCCTATTAAACTGTCAACACACAACCTGGGAGAAGATCTGTGACCACAGCTGCTGAGTAGGTGCATTAATTGTTGCATTAGAAAATAATTATCTGGCCATTTCACAGTGAGGCTCAGGCCTTGTATTTGTCAGCAGGAGGCCATCCCTCCAAGATTCTTCTTTGTGACTGGCACTGAGTCTGGCACGATTGTCCTTTGTGTGTTTGTCACCTGTTTTGCTTATAATTGAGTGTGTCAGTTGAGTGTGCGGGCTAATTTCATAGTATGCAGGATTATTAAATGGCTTGGATGTTAGAAAAGGAGCAGTTATTGCATAGCAGATAATGACTGTGGTTTTGTGTTCAAGGTTGCTTACAGGCATGTAAAATACTCAATTCAGATGTTTAATGTGTCAGGAAATAACATTATCTGATACTTGCCAGTTCAGAAGGCTTGTGTGGGAAAGTAACTCCATCCACACCATTGCCATAGGAATTAACAGCCGGATGCTGGTGTTTAAGGGCACGTCAAGTCATAAACTGATCATCTAAAACTGCACACCTGTATAAACACAGAAGTTTTAGCATTTTGGAGGTCTGGAACTAACAGAATACCAGGAAGAAAACCATTAGCCATGATATTGTCCATCCTTCAACAATGGCAAAGAAGCCAGTCATAACATATTCCGAGCTGTGGATCTAGAAAATTCCCTTTAAGATCAGATTGTGTGACGGTGATGAACCCTCAAATTTACAGACCTCTGGTAAGTTCTCATGACAGTACAATTAGGAAAAGAAAATTAAAAAGATTACCGGTAGTTACGTTGCAAAGACTACCAGGAAAACTGGAACATGGCAGCAGATTCGAAAGGTTTCTTCTGTGCAAAACCACACAGGGTCTGCAATGGACAGATGAAACTAAAGTGGAAAAGAGATGCACAAAATGCAAAACTCCACATATGGTGAGAACCAAAAACGGCATATGAGCACAAGCGTCTCACAGCAACAGTTAGACACAGGGGTGGACAGGAAATGATCTGGGCTTATTTTGGATCTACAGGACCTGGGCACCTTAAAATCATTGAGTCATCCTTCACATCTACTGTATACTTAAAATCAAACAAGAAGCCACATATCTGGCAGCTAAAGCTTGACTGACATCGCACGCCAGAGCAAAGATCCCAAACACAATCAGTGAAAAATCAATGTGTTGCAGCCATCCAGTTATAGTCCAGCCGGAGTGAAATCCTGTGGTTGAACTTTGAGAAAGCAGCACAAAAAGAAATTTCTGGAGATCTCAATGAGATCACAACAACAGTGTAAAGAAAACTCGGCCGGAATTTCTCCACAATGACGTGACAAACAGATATCATCATATAGAACACAATTATTCAAGTTATTGATGCTAAAATTGATTCTGCAAGCTGTTAAATCACTGGGTTGTACTTAGTTTTTCCACGCATGGCTTCTGCATGTTGGCTTGGTTTTTGTTTAATGCATAACTCTCTGCCAAGTTGATATTTAATTCTAGCAGCTGTTTAAATCAATATTGAAAAACAGTTTCCATGGAGTCTTTTCTGATGGAATACTATTTGACTGCACAGTTTTAGACATGCATAAAGTGTTATTTGAAATGTCAGTGCACACGAGCACTTTGATCTCATTTAATCTGGTCAGTGAGGGCATTACTCAGGGCCATGTGGAGTAACTGAAATGTAAGCGTGTGTGTCAGGTTGTTAAAAGCTGTGGCTCTGGGGTCAGCAAATATAGCATCTATCGTGTCAACATGTCTTTTTTTTTTTTTTTTTCCCTGCCGTGGGTAAAACGGCATAACTGATGCTCAGCAAAAAGTCTCAAGAGCTGTGTCACATTTTTGTTAGCAGCTGTGTGACTAGTGCAGCTGGGTGAGAGGCTCTAAAATGTCAGCTTTTCCAGTTCTTAAATCGTTTTTATGCCTGGTCTAACCAGCATGACTCAAATTGAGTCAAGGTTGTTATAAGATGATGGATGCTACCTGCACAGAACGTGTGTGGGTTTGGCCCGGTCACACCATCTATGGTTAAATTTATGCAACAGTTGGAAAATGTCCAGAGAAAATCGACTAACACTGGAGGAGTGCTGCATGTGTTGGTACTGGTGGTCCTGCAGGGTGGGGCAGCTCTGGCAGGGCAGGTTGCCTCTTTACACAAACATTTTAATTATTCTTTCATTTCTAATTGCCAGATTTTTCTATTCAGGGTTATGTAACCCAAGTCGCACCTTATTTATTTATCTATTTACTTATTATTAATGATTGCAGTTTGTACAAAACTGAAACAGTCGTAGCTGAAATTATCCGGTGCAGAAGTATTGATTAGTTATCCTTCATAGCGGTACACTTTTTGTTTTGGTGCCAGTTTTCAACTAAATCAACAGGACTGGGGGTTTGACACTCTGAAACCAGTCCTGCCTGTCATCACTGGCTCAGGTTCACCAAAACCTATTCATCCCATTTAGGTCCACTTTAGAGAACCGACTTTGATTAAGTACATTTTAATCACCTAAGCATCAACTGTGTTAGAAAGGTAAAATATTTAGTCATATGATTTGTTCTGATATTTGAGGTTTTTCCCAGTTTAGGAGTAAAAGCCAACAAAAGGATTGCTCATTTATTTATTTGAGAATATTTATGTCTGTGTACGATCTACATGTGTTATTTTTTTTGCTGCATAGTCTGTTAGTACGTATATTCGCCCTCACATGTGAGCGCGTTTCATTGGCCAGCCGGGGTGTGCCTTGTAAATAATTGATAGGGGGCTGCGAGGGTAATCTCTAGAGTGCTAGTCCCTCATCATACCCCAGCTGAGACATCACTCTGTCTGGCTGCCGTCTGGCTGAATGAAGCGCAGAGTCTTTGTGAAAGAGAGGTCAGATGTAGCTCTGCTGCCAGTGTCACAATGTAAACGCTTCGGACTGCGTATCCTGCACAGTTTCTAACTCGGACACATTCAGTGGATTTCCCCTCACGATGCTATCTGCCATCCAGCCCTGGTTCTCCATGTTTTCCTACAGTTTTATTTCGAATATCAACAGACGTGACGTCATGCAGAAATCCCTTATCCTACCTTTTAACAGCAGTTACACTTTTCACTTATTGTAAGTGGCATGCAAGCTTTTAATGCCCCACCTGTACCGTCTAGGAGATCCTATTTATTTATGGGGGGTTTTTTTCTTCAAGGTCAGAAGTTGAAAATTTCGAGTTCCCATTCGTCATTAAATGCAGCATCGGCTGTGCAGTGACAGAAGGCACCAAAAATAAATTGTAAGCATGAGTAAACATCGCTTGTAAAAGCAGAAGTCTCTAACGTAGGCTTCTACGGAGTATCAGTGAGGTCTGCAGGTTATTGAGCCTGCATGCCCTCTGAAATAGAATGATGCTGTTCAAAGGTCATTTAGGTTTCAGCGACTAATCTGAAGAGGAACACCCCATATGGGATCTGTTGTATTTGTAATGAAGTTTTTTCATATCTTTGCATGGGTTTTAATCAGTTTCTCCTTAACTCTAGGTCTCTTGCGTTTGAAGGCCTGGTGATGCTCTTTTTTAGTTCCCTCAGACTCTCCAGAGTATCTCCAGGTATTGATTGACCAGCATGAAGGCCAGAACAATGACTTTCCAAAAGTCTCGGCCATAGTATTAATTGCTGCGATTGCAAATGAAGGCTCTGCCGTAAAAAAGGAGTGCGTAATTTTGAGCCATATATTTTTAGACAGAAAAGTATACCAAGATTATTTTAATATATATCTTTAACATCTCTATCAAAGTCTTCAACTGTCTTGCCACTTGCCTGTGCATTTTAGTCTAAGAAGATTATTTTGTTCAAACGAAGAAGCCTCTTAGTCAAAATATATGCATGTGAATTATTTCTGTATGTGACACTGAGGGTCCCCGACTTTGCTTTACGTATATTTACTTTACATACTTTTGGACCCTGTGAGGCATGAATGCATTTCTGTCCTGCTCTCACGCTGCTGCCAGGATTAAGCCGGTGATTACCTACGTCCACCCTCACGACTGGAAGTGGGTTTTTCCTGCAGCATGAAAAGGAAGCTCGTTTTGTTAGTCCATTGGTTGTCAGTTTAGGTCATTTAAGTCTTTCATTACGGGAGTTCCTTTACCAGATCCTTTGAGCCTTTGACCTAAAAGGTTTTTGTTTGGGGGACGGTATTTGCGTTCCTGCATTGTTTGTCTTGACCTTCTTTTGTCATGTTTTCATGACTGTGTTTATGGGTGTGTTAAATGTTATATCAGTTGTATAGCAGAACCTCCAAGGACCTGCTTTTTTACTGCCTGACAGAGATTTACCATGTTGTCGCCTTTTATTTAATTTCTTTTCACAGCGGCTTCTATAAAAAATACATCTGTTCATAATTTAATGTTCTGAAGAGCAGCGTTCTGTCAGCACTTTGTGTAAAAGACTTTTCAATGCATATTTTATAACCTCGCCAACAGGGAGAACATCTAGAATAGTTCAGTGTTGCAGTTGTTCACAGCTGACAGGTGATGAAGTCTGGGGATTTTCTTGTGTTTTCCAAATATTAGTCTGGTTCCTGGAAATCCCTGAAGGATTTGATCTTTATCAGTAAATGCTGGCTGAAGAGATACTAGCTGTGGAAGCAGAAGTGATGACAGTGACGGAGTAGGATGGAGGATTTTTTTTTTTTTTTTTTTTTTTCCTTTTCTCCTTTAAACTTCAGGAATAATGAAAAGTCCCTTTGGGATTGGTTGGACTGATTTTCCATTCCCATTTATGGACTTTCCTATCTGGCTGAGTGCTCTGCTGCTCACGGGGTCAGACAGGTCTGTAGATGAACCATGTACTCCATTTAATGTTGAATTTTTGCTGAATGCTTTCCAACAAAGACGACTGAACCTCAGTCATACATACCTTTTTTTTTTTTTTTTTTTTTTTAGTGGAATGCATGAATAAATGTGTCTCTTTGATTATACCATGTTGACTAAGATTCACCCAACGCAGATTGCAAAGTTTTGTTTTTTTTAGCCACTTTTCAAGATGCACTTTTCAGTGATGCACTGATTGTTTAGAGGAGGCTGATTTTCAGCTTTTTCTTCTTTTAGGTTTATTTTTTTCTTAAGTGTCTTCTGCACATGACATGAATTTTTTTTCTCCTTTCTAAAGGGGGTTGGGGTCTGAGCTTGGTGGTAGGCCAGGGGCTGCATGGGTATTATCTGAGAGGGTGAGAATACGGAGGATTCACTTTTTTTTTTTTTTTTTTTTTTTAATGGAATTGATTTCTCTCTAAAAAAACAAAAAAAAGGTCACAGTTGATGTTAAAAATACTATCTGTACATCACTAATTTCCCCCAAAGTCACAACAAAAGTGGTTTCAAATTAGGAAAAGCGAGTGAAACCACTTCTTCATATCTCCAAACATGAAGTTGCCACTGGTGTGACTGCAGGGACTCGTGGGGATGTTCTGCATTTGCAGTTTTCTTTGACAAGCTGAAGGGTTAATTCCTTTTGAAGCCGTCTGTGTGGAGCCTGTGGAGAGCCAGAAACGAATCGTCTCCACTACATCGTGTCTCCCCTCAAGCCGATTTCTGCTGACACTGCACCCAATCAAATAATTAGGTGACCCTTCCTTCTGTTCCTCTTTTGCGTTTCTAAAAGGCCTGACGTTCTCTGTTTGCCTGACACTTTATTAAGCTCCTGATGGTTCAGGCGATTGTGACATTTTCCATTGCCGACTTTGAGCCATATGAGCAGCCATGCCTGTATGGATTTTGATTACTTTGTTGTGCTGTAATGATTTTAAAGGGAAAACATAATCCAAAGAGACCCTAAAGCCAGAACAGGAACAAGACTCCCCATCAACCCCCCATATACCCATCATGAACTGAAGGATGTTAAAACATGAGCATACTTTCTATGTTTTTTTGTAACAAGTGTAAACCCACGGCTGGCGTTATGGATGAACTAGCCCCATCATTTTAGGAGAATTCATCTGGACTTGTTCTTACATCAGGATTATCAGTGTCGATCAAAGTCTGAACTAGAACCTTTATATCAGATGCAACATTTCTGGAGGAAAACAAGCACCTTGCACTCTCCATGTATAAGATTTTAAAAAATCATTGTATTTGCCTACGTTGGAAAAAGGGGGTGACTTGAGCTGGCTCTTTGTTCTCGTCGTATGAGAAACCCCCTAATCTGTCACTGTCAGGTGCCCCAGGAGACGAGTTGTGATAAATACAGCAGAGGATTTTAGTGGACACTTAAGAGGGTTTCCTCATGACTTATATATGAGTATCTGGAGGAAGCTGCTGTTGACAACAAACCACAAACTGCTTTGTGGTTCCTTTTTTTTTTCAGTAATGACAGCCATGCTTCAGGCTTAGATCGTCCTCCTACTAGAAGGTCAGTGATTTGATCAGCAGCTCTGCCACGTGATGAAATGTCCTTGGGCATGACACTGAACCCCCACATTGCCCCCTGATATGGTAATTGTAGTGTGACTGCAGACAGAAAGTCCTTTATATACACTATATAGAGTGCATATTTATAATAAACAGTGCTGTGTGAGTATTTATGTCAGTAGGTGAATGAGAGGAACTCTGTAAAACACTTTCTAGAACCTAAAGAGAGAATCACTGCTTTGTGAAGCTCACCATTAGTTTTCCTAACCAAAGCAATGTTTTGCAGTGCTCCTGATGTTGTGATTGAAGAAAGTTAGGTTTTGATAATATAATCGTAGTGCCAAAATAAATCTTAGAAAGGTATTTTACACAGATAATAATTCTTTTTCCAAACAATCATTCATATCTCCAGGTAAATAAAACTCTGTACAGGCCTCGTTGCTCCAATCGCAGCACATTTTTGAGAGAGCACCTACAGGTGATGAGAGTTCCCCCTTTAAATATTGTGCAGAGGACGTTGGGCTTTATGGATAAATAAGGAAATCTCCAGATTTAGCAGAATGTCTTTCGCATGCCACTGAATGAAACTCTGCAGCAAATACATACTGTAAGATTTAGAAGTACAGGAGCCAAACGCACAAGACTGGAGGTACGAGTCAGAAACAATTAAGTCCTTTGTTTTGAACTCGAAATGCTGGAAAACAGGACAACCAAAGAGCAAAAAATAAAAACCCAAAGAAAACTGGCAGGACACACAGGAATTAACAGACCAAAGTCAAAACAATGGAGAGGGAGAGACGGGCAGAAACACAGCGGACTAGCAGGGGAAGGAGGAAAGACTGGACAATATAAAACACAAAGGCAAAAACAAAGGCTGATCAGGACAGACCAGAACAGAGACAAGCGGATGCCAAAAGCAAATCACTCACTGGTCAAATTTTAGACTTAACTCAGGATAGTGCAAAAGATGAACAAAAAATAAACCCTGGAGAAAAGTGAAGCGGAACCGAACACAGGAAAATCAGAACCCAACATAATATCTCAAAGAAACATTTTTGTTAAGATCTGTTGCAGCAGCAGAGTGGCATCAGCTGTGATGTAATTACTGTACATGTGACTGCATGATTACTATACAGTCTTTAAGGACTCGTGATGTTTTACAACAGTCTTAGATTGGTCTTATACCTATTTTTAATCTTTCATTTTTAACTGCTTCTCCAGTCACGTACAGCAAAGAAATGCATTTGGAAGTACACAAGTGCCTATTTTCCTGCCTCTGTCTTTGTCTAGTTGTCGGCCTCCTCAGAGGCTTATGGAGGGGGATTTCTCTCGTCTGCTAAAAACGCTGATGCTGGCGCTTCTGTGAAACCAGACATTTCCATACGCCTTACAAAAGCTCGCCAAATCCCAGACAAAAGAGCAATCTGGAAGTGTGGCCTTATGAATATGTAGGGATAAATCTCTTAAATTTTAATAGTCTGTTCCAGTTTTTGTTGCTTGGGTCATTAAGTCCCCTCTAGAGTCTCCTATTTTCTGACATGATTTCTTTATTGGTTTTAATTTCAGTGGAGAGATTTTCTGCAAAGATCCATTCTAAATATTTAGGGGTTAAATATATTGACCAAACGTGAAACAAAAAACATTACTGAAAAGTTAAATTCAAAAGCTTTTATTTTTAGGACAAAGGCACTCACATTGAATGGAGTGAGAGGGGGAAAAGCAGAAGCATGTGGGAGTTATTTTAGTTCAAAAGCAATCTTCAAGCGGCAAGTACTGCTAAACAAAGACTGTCTAACTGTGAAATTGGGTAGAAAATCCATGTGAACTCAGTTTCATGTGCGCTACCTCCCTTGCCTTTTCTTTTGCTTTTGATATCTATTATTTTACTCCCATTAGATCTGAAGCAGATCTGCTGAAGTATACGTATATCCCCTGAAAAATACATATACAATACATATACATACATTTTTTTAATAAACTTTACAACTGTGCTGAGAGTTGTAAATGTGATTGCAAGAAATGATAGACTGTCAAATGTTTTTTCTTAGACAAGCATGAATTAAAATCCCTCAACATAAGAGGCCTTCCAGGAAATCCCAGAGCCATTATTATTGTGGACTTTTGAGACATATAAAGCAGCACATGATCCATATAATCAGAAGGCAATTTAGATTACTCTCATTACGAAGCTCCAAACTGCTCCTGGTGGTCAGCCGAGCAGCATGGGTGGAATTCTGCTGGAAATTACTATAGTGGAAATGGATCATTGTGAGGAAAACAGCAAAACTTTCTATTTATAAACAACTTTTCTGCCTAAGATGTGGTTTTTTGTGACAGATGGGTATGGTAAAGTAGTTTCCTCTTACAAGGTCAGCAACATATGTTGTCATGGGTCCACCTGCTGTGCTGTCGACTTGTGATGGCCATGTTATGCAGGCTTTGTCCTTGGACTTTTTTAATAACGCTGTTTTAATCGCACATAGTCACTGTCTCAGCAGTCATTTGGGTTTTCTTTTTCCTCCTGCTGCTCATTTAACAGACTGCAATCGAGCAGCGAGCCACTACATCTACTTGGCCCAATTAATTGCTGCTAAATTTGGAGCATCAATATTACGACCGTGGCAAAATGAGTCAAATACTAGGAGCTGCCTACTTCAGGCTTTGCAGAGAGGGGCTGTGTTGCAAAGAAAACTATTACGGTTTGTTCAAAGGTTGCTGCAATTTTTTGCTTTGTGGTTACAGTTACCAAAAACGGTGTGGGGAAAAAAAGTCCAAAGTCGTTTATATGTGTTTGGTGACTGTAACCTGTCGAGCCTTCATCTCTTGCTTGATTGAGTATTGATTCAGTGTGTACATAAAGAGGGGAGCAACAGTGATCGGGGGCTGAAAAGACATGCTGCACACGCCTTGTACAGGAAAAGAAGAAACAAAAAAAATGTATGTGATATAGATAAAAGGCTTAATCTTTCTCCTTTCTGAGAAACATCTTGATGTTTTACAGGTGTTTTGTTTCTTTATCTCTAACATCTGTCATTAAAGGCGTAATGCTTTCATCTCTCACTTATATCAGCTCAGTAGCTCAGAACAAAACATTTTTGATAAGGATGGCTAATATGTGCTGTAATTTTTCATTTTAGGTGATTGCTTAATATAGTTCAGATAAGCTGTCTTCATTTTGCAGAAGCAATTTAATTAAAGATAATAAACAAATGTAATCAAACTGTGAAGCCTCACTTATGTGGCACGATTTGTCAGAATTGAGGCCTGAGACGTCAGTATGATAATCCAGTGGAGCACACGTGGTCTGAATGTGTCTCCTTATTCTCAGGACTCACTTCAGCTCCTGCTTTTATTCAGTTATGTCAGACAGATTCAAACAGAGCATAGAGAGATTGCTCTTGTCTATCCTGCCCAGGGCTCAGGCTCTTTTGAGCCCTCCTGCTGCTGAGCTGCATCTGCCTTGCTTTACTGAGCCAGGTCCATGTGAAAACAGCACTGCTGTGAGAGAGAACTGGCTGAATGTTAATATGTCCACTGCCCATGGGTAGACCCCACCACCTGCAGCCCTTTACTGTGGCAGCGAATGAAGGAAGAGCTGCAGGAAGCCAGCATTACCTCATGCCTCAGGAAAAGCCCCCGGTGTACCTTGTATGATTCTCAGGGAATAACTAATCGACATGGATGGACTCCAAGATCATTAGAATCACAATGGAGGCTGAGTTCAGTCTGGCTGGCCTTGCTCTGAGGTGAGTGATTGTACTTTAGCATCATCTGCCTGAGAGGAAGCGGGGGGGAGCAGGGCGACCAGCTGAATCCTCCAGCTGATGGCAAAGTACGTCTCAAGGACACACAGGTTTATCTGTGAGCTACAGCGAGTCCTTTCCAAACTTTTGAACAGTGTTTACTGTATATGACGCAGTGTTCTACATTATAGGCTGAAACACAGGGCTTTATGGTTTACCTAAATCCATTTCCCCCTGACACACTGGGCTGCAGTCGTTTGTGCTCAGGGTAACTGTAGCTTTGCAGAGTTACGTCAGAGACCTTGGCTGGTTTTGTTGGCAATGTTGGTTGGGTGTGACACACTATGACATCATCATCAGTCAAAAAACAACCATTTTTAGATGGCTATATTCAGTTTTCGAAGAAGAGAGTCACAGCTTGGCTAAAATGAAGTGTGGTGATTTTTAACAAAGTGATTTACTCATTCATCGGTCTGTGTGGAGCAGAAATAGAGCACATTCTATTTTCTATATTCTATTCTATTCATAGAGCAGAAGTAAACGTAGCATTTACAACCTGATACCAGAAAACAATGTTCGCCTCCATAGTTGGATTTCACATCCATGGCTACTGTAAGGCGGGGTGTTGTTTTGTTTTTTTAATATTTATTTATTTTTCTTTTTTTCCCCAATACCTATTCTTGTTCGTTCAGCCCCTTCCCCAAGTTTGGAACGACTTATTTTGGGCATAGTAAGCTCCTGCCAAAATGACATCAGCCAAAGCTCTGAAAAAGGTTTATACAGTCCACATACGCTATATTCAGTAGCCACCTCCCTCCAATGTTCAGAAAATGCAGTATGACGTGAACTGGGGCGAATAAAAAGGAAGAAACTGGATAAAGCTACACTGATATGGGTTCATCATCCTGCAGGGGCTCATAGTGTCACATATGTTCTTATTTTCCCTATTTAGGCATCTCCAAACAAAGTGAAAGGGTTATGTTCTGTTGGCAGTTTTTGAGTTGATCTTTTTAGACACTCTTTGCTCTCATACACAAAAAATAAATGTCCTGCATAATTCATAAATTCTACATAATAAGTAGGTCAGCAAGTATAAGAGGTTCTTCAAGTTTAATGAGTTCCTAACAATTAATAAAGTCCCTTAAAGATTAAGATAGCTCAAGAGATGTAAGAAAAGACTAACCATAATGTGAAAAATCTGGCTCTACATTATTTTCTAAAAGGCCTCGTGATTTATTTTCCACCTATAGCATTCTGGGTAATGTCTGCCCTAATAACGCTATGCATTTACTCTGTAAATGTGTAAATGGGTTTGAATCAAATGTTAATACAGAGATTTAAAGAACTTTTATGACATTTTATCCTGAATGCAACATCACAACAGGTATCAAACCAACAACAGTTTGAAATTATCAGGCTTGGTTCCTGCCGTTCCTGGTGTAAACGCTCTATGCAGTTGTTTAGGGCTACAACTACTAAGGGGGGACAGATGATCAAAATGATCCCCACTGGGGTACAGTTCAGTTTATTTCATGCATAAAAAATGAACACATAACCTTTTCCTTATGACAGTTAATTCAAATATATATTTCTAAATAAAGTAAGAGATTTTATGATAGTTCATTGGTCCATCTGTTTGGTCATTCAGTTAAAAGCAGTGTGTCTGAGTAGTTTGTGCTTGGAGTGTTTGTGAGACCACATACCAAGTCTTGTTTAGGGCCACCAAAGTCCTAGGACCGGCCATGGAGCACGTATCATGGAGTGTAGTTTCATGATATCCTTCAGTATTTATCTAACAAAGAGAGAAAAAGAGTGTGTCACCCTGTGGGGCAAAGAAATTTTCCAGTGTTTAGCTCTCTGCTGACAACGTGACTGCAGGTTTTTCCTTCCAGTGCCATGTGGTCCTGACCAGAAAGTTCAGTGAATGGAGAGATCACAGGAGCTGCTTGTTTGTGTTGTGGCAAAAAAGTAGCAGATGTTAGTCTCTTAGGCATTAGTTTCTGGAGCACCAAGAACATGTAAACAAATATTAGTTATGTCTTGTATCTAACATGCTATTTTCAGATTTTTAAAAAGGGCAGGAAAATCCATCCATCCACCTTCATCCGCTTATCTGGGACCGAATCACAGGAGCAGAAGTCTAAGCAGGGATGCCCAGACCTCCCTCACCTCAGACACTTCCTCCAGTTCTTCCGGGGGACTGCGAGGCATTCCTAGGCCAGCCAAGAGACATAGTCTCTCCAGCATGTCCTAGATCTTCCCCAGGGTCTCCTCCTGCTGGGACACGCCTCGAACACCTCTCTAGGGAGGCGTCCAAGGGGCACCTCATACAGATGCCCAAGCCACCTCAGCTGACTCCTCCTGATGTGAAGGAGCAGCGGCTATACCCCAAGCTCCTCCCGAATGACTGAGCTTCTCACCTTATCGCTAAGGGAGCGCCCAACCACCCTGCGGAGGAAACTCATTCCTGCTTGTATACACGATCTTGTCCTTTCGTTCATTACCCAAAGTTCATGACCATAGGTAAGGGTGGGAGCGTAGATTGACCAGTAAATCAAGAGCTTCGCCTTGCGACTCAGCTCTTTCTTCACCATGACAGTCCGGTACATCAACTGCATAACTGCAGACGCTGCCATTTCTCAGGAGGTGCTGATTTTCATCCCAGCCACTTTGCACTCGGTTGCAAACCATCCCAGCACATGCTGAAGGTCCCAGTCCAATTATTCCAACAAGACAACATCATCTGCATAAAGCAGAGATGAAATCCTGCGGTTCCCAAACTAGACTTTTCCAGGGAGGCTGAGAAGTGTGATCCCCCTATAGTTGGAACACAGTCAATCATTGACCTCCGGCCTAGGGTGTCCTGGTACCAGGGGCCCTGATGGACACCCTTATGCTCGAACAGGGTGTTCGTTATGGACAGACCATGATTAGCACAGAAGTCCAAGAACAGAGCACCACTCGACTTGAATTCACTTCTGATTAGAGAAACTGCAGTGTAATTGCATTTATAATTCAGTTGGACATTCACTGTTAAAATTCTCCAACACATTAGGGGTTGAACTGTTTCGTTCCTCCCCGTATAGTGTGTCAATTATTCCAAGTATTGTTTTTGCATGTTATTAGTGATCATATTTTGTCTAAATCACCAGTTTGTCTAATCTCATGGTCAGAGACATTGTGTTGCTGCTTTAATAAAACTGTATTTTTATATGATGTTTTATTGTTTAGTCTTTTTCCATTGTTTTGTGGGTTGCAGTACTTGAAAGCAGTCAAGAATACATTTAGTATCATTTTTATTTTCTTCAGAAACACACTTTCTACTTGGCTACAGGTCCTTTTTCCACCATGCCTGTCCATCTGCTGTCTCTGCAGCTGTTTCATTAATTTTATCAACCACTTCCTCATATCCTCAGGGCTCATTAGAGAGCCTACCTAATACTATAAATCTATTAAAAACATGTATTTATTATAACAACTTTCTGTAGTTATTCAATACAGAGTTTCAGACATCTTAGGAGATTGGTTGAGTGCCTATTTCCATATTTTCTTTTTTTTTTTTCAGGCAGTGGCTTGGAGGTGCAGCTTTTGGTAGACAGAATTAAGGACTGACAGATTCCCTGCTTAACATCCATATATATACGTATAAAACAAAACAGACCTGAAATGGTTTTTGGGTCAGTTGACTCAATGTTGGAATAAGAACTGAAGTTAAACGGTGTCCTTGTCCAATAGATGTGTAGGGAAAAGGAATGTCATGTCACGCAGGACAGAAGTACTGTCACTTATCCAAGAGATGCTGGCTTTATAAACTCAGATGTGGAACCAGTCTCCTGCAGAGGGGCTGGGTTTTACTCCGATCTGGGAAAGAGGTGGCGTTATTTCAAGCTTCCCAATTTTCCCTTCGTATGGACTTTTTCTTATTTAACGTCCCTGCACCTGTGGGTTTGGGAACAGACTCTTCTGTATGTACGTATTTTCCGAATGTCAGTTCAGTGTATCTAACTAGATATGCAAATATTCAATCGGCTATCGATTTATTGGTGAAGAGACGGTTTTTCGATTAAATGACATTTTCAGTTAATCGACCTTTCCACTAGGCGTGTTGCCAGTAGAGGGCGCCTGGGCTTAAGAGCAACACGAAATTCTTGCACCAACCCCAGACGAAGCAGCTCACTAACTTGACTTATGAAGTGGTCAAAATGAAATGTAGAGTGGGAGCATTTCAAATAAATTAGTTATGACAAAGAAGTTAAATATACATTATATGGTGCAACGTTTAAGTGCAGCAAGTTTGCCAAGCCACTACCTAAATAGCTTGCATGCAGCTGTGCCAAAGGGAACGGGTTATTATTTTCACAACCTACGATCACCCCAATGTGGGGAAGGCGAGTAGTCACGTTTCTATTACCCTTAGATTTGCGCAAAACCCCAAATATAGCAAAGTAGAGTCATGTGAAAACATTAGGACACCCTGTGCAAATCTGGGTATTTTGTAAAAAAAACTGTTAACAATACTGAGATAATAAAGTGATGTAACTAAACAATTCAAACTGAAGAAAACACTTTTCAAGATATTCAGTTAATTTAATTCTACAAAATAGCTAGAGTTTTGCTGTCAGACCTCCATTACAAACATCATATTTGATCAGTCACACGTCACCCCTGGACACAAGTGGTAATTCACACGTTTCATCACACGCATCTATAACTGGAGGATGTTTCAATATTTTCCGATATACCAAAGTCTGCCATGATTTTAGTTTGATTGAGGAGCTAGTGGTAGATATGTGTCATATCAATCACTTCCATTCATATCAATTAAGCAACTAATATATCATTTTACATTTTAATTTCTGTGTTTAACTAGACAGTTAAAATTGAGCTATTCCATTTGTAAAAATAGACTAAAAGGCCTCTTGATAATATGCATTGATAAGGTTTACATGTATTGATGTTTAATTGATACTTTAATTTGGCATTGATGCTATCGGAGTATTCATCATTTCATTGATGTGTTGTTGTAGACTGATAGATCATAATATAATTCTTATTTTTGTTGTTTGTACATGCTGTCATTTGCTTTACTTGAAAGGTGCAGACGTATTGGCCTTATTCTTTTAAGACCCAGAACTCAGTAAAAGGTTCTGTCAGCTAGTGTAGCAGCGTGGAGCATGCCAGCAGGGGGTGTATGGTATAGATCAACAACAAACAAAACGTCAAAAGAAAAAAAAGTATTTGACTGCTTGAATACTTTTATTTCTGTCCTCCCTTCTGTCTTTTGTTTCCCCGTGATGCAGTGTGAGATAAGAGCGTTTCTTGCGCCTGTGCTGACTAGGTTTTTTAGAGCCAGTTGTAAACGGAGTGACTGATTAAAAATGTGTTCACGGCCCCGTCATCATTGTCACCATTAGACAGCACCGTGTAAACACTGGCTGACAGCTGGGAATGATCAAAATTCTGCAAAACTAAAAATCAATCACTGTTACTGAAAACAAGTTGTGGTGTTGTGTGATCTTTATTCCATAAACCCCCCCCCAAAAACCAGGCCGTCCATGGAAAACTGACCATTTGTCCCATCTTTGTTTTTCAGAACGGTACAGATTATGGATTTTTGGTGCGCCAGAACTCAGAACTTTTGCGAGCCCTTGATGAGCTGGAGAAAACTTGTGCCACGCTGAAGGACGAGAATGGCCTGCTGGTAAGACTAAAAATAGCTGAGTACCAGTGATGGAAGGCTTTGTTGAAAGTAGGCCAGGTGCACAGATCCTTAACTCAAAGATGCTACAACCATCTCTTTTTTTTTTTAAAGTTTTTTTTTTTTTAAGTTTTTAAAACGACCAACATGTTTTCCTTACCTCATGTATCTCCCTAAGGTCAAGTGGTTGCCAAGAAGATGATTTCAAATTAGCGAGCCAGCAACTGAATCCTCTCCTGACCACTAATAAGCTCCAATGTGTGTCCATGTAGCGTTTTTGTGTGGTTTCGCTGTGTTAATATTTGCTGCAGACGCCGTCTGCTGTTGACATTTGTGCTCTGTTTAGCGGAAGAGCAGCGCTCCAGAGACTGAGGAGAAGGTCAGGCGGCTGAGGAGAAAGAACACCGAGCTGGCCGTTCTCGCTAAGAGGCTGGAAGAGAGGGCTCGGAAGCTACAGGAGGCCAATCTCAGAGTGGTACACTGCACAAATAAATACCTCCAATCCTCCCATAGCTATCATCTCTCTATCATCATGTTAGATAATGAGTTAGGGATGGAACTGCTGAATGAGATGCTTGTTGAACAATAATGCCAGTCTTCAGAATAATTAAATCATCATCAACATGAAGTTAATAGTCAAGACTATAAATCAAATAACAACATGAAGTCCTCTTTACTTTAAATAACTTACACTTTATTATAAGACAAATTTTAACTCCACAAACTATTATTCAGTAGCTTGAAGGACCCCTTTAAGCTGTAGTAACTTAAAGTAATTGTTTGTTTTTTTTACGACATCAGTCTTTCACATCATTGGGGAGGACCTTTAACTTTAACTAATTCTTCTTGACTAAGAGCCTTGCGTGTTGCACGTGCCAGACTTTTAACTGTCTGGTACAAACTTTGGATCGAGGTCATGCAGTCGGTACAGATGGTTACACCAGAATACTGCACCAAAATACTGCAGCTATTCCTAGTTTTGAATTGACATTTCTACAAAATTTTAAGATAATCGGCTTAGGCTGATTGAGTCTGTGTCCACCACTTTGGGGCAAAAGTAAGGGAAGACAAATCTGAAAAAACATACCTTAAAATGCAGTGTGTGCTTTTTGTTGTTGTTGGTTTTTGTATTGTAAGGCACAAAACAAAACTGCTTCAGCAAAATAGGAGCCTATATCTCTATGGCTGAAAATTATTTTTTTGATTCATAGTATTGGATGGATATATATTATTTCAGTTGTAGTCATAGAATTTCAGTGTTTTCAGGGAATATTCAAGGAATACAGATTTGTCAATTTAATTGGCAAATTTCTGGTCTGATTAGAAATAATATTAACACCAAAATAAATTCAAATCTAACAAGGTAACACCAAGGACAGTTGTGGTTCTGCTGAGGGAGCTGCTTTTACCTCCTCCTTCACCTGGTGCTGTTGGCTGGGCCGTCTCAACATAACTACAGCAATAAAAAGCCTGCATTTGATTAAAACTACTGCCCGTATTCTGATGGTATCAGTGAGGAGCAGCTTTAAGACGCTTAAATTTAATGTAAAGTCCTGCAGACTCCAAAGAGACTTTCTACAGGTATCACTTAAGAAAAGTTTAAGATCTGTCTCTAGAAAGGAAGCCTTTATATAATAATTTGTGAACTGTTAATGCCTGTAGATTCCTTTGAAGAGTTCTGGTGGTAAATCTGTTTCTTTTAAGGTGAACACCCCATCGCTGATGAGACCTGGGTCCTTGGACCAGTACAAAAGAGCATTTGCCCGTCAGCGAGCTCGTGACCTAGCCCAGCATGCTGATGTGCTGCTGTTGAAGGACAAGGAGATTGCTGCTCTGCAGCAGGAGTGCAGGGACCTGGAGGCACAGCTTGGCACCACTAAGGTATTAAAAAAATAAAACAATTAGTTGAAGTGAGTTCACTCAGCTTAGATTGAATTGGAAAAGGCCAATTCTAAGTTTTTAACCCCGAGCTCTATTTAAGCCCCTCTTAACATCTCTGCTACAGATTCACAATGCAACAAGCTCGCTCTCTGCTGGACAGCGTGGGTACTGCTCATCCCAACCTCCTACTTAGCTCGCATTACAACGGCTGCGTCACTGCTGATGTCTAGAAAGATGACAGTGCAGGAATAGGCCACCCTTCTCAATGCCTGTTTTCAAATTACTCAACAGCTGATTGACAGCGTCTGTGCTGCATCTCATGTTCATCATTTTAAACAAAAAAGACAAAAAAAACAAATCATGTGACTTTAAAGTTTTATTTTGGAGGCATAGTTTCAAGTTTAAATAAATGACACGGTGCTGAAATGATGACATTTCTTCCATTTGTTTGCTGTACAGGGCTCTCCTGTTCAGTCTGGCAAAGTGAAGTTTGAGAACCTGCTGAGGGAGTCTCAGAAGGAGGTGCTACGGCTCCAGAGGCAGCTGTCAGTCACTTCCTCCAGACAGCAGCACAACCAAAGCCCTGACCACGCTGGTACAGAGGAGTACAAGGAAAATGCCAAAGAAAAAGGCCAAGAGAAGGTAAAGCCATTCTCCTCCTTGAAGAACAAAACAGGAATGTTGGTCTTAATCAACTTTAATGAAGCTAAATGAGCTGTAAGTCTGTTTTGTGTCTACATTTTCATTGCAAACGTCCCTCCAGTGGTTTAGTGTTAGTCTTGTACATGTTAAAATCCAGCTTAGTAGTGATGTAACATATGGAAGCCAGCTGAGCTCGGCCAAATTTAACATTAAAGATATGGATCTACACTGGAGTTTCAGCACCAAAGAACTAAAATAGAAATGCACACAAACAAGCACCCTATATTTATGGTAAAAACAAGGAGACGTATTGAGCTGATTAATTAGTAATGTAAAGAGAACCAGTAGACGACTGAGTCAATGTGCTGGTAAGTCGCTGATGATCAATGATTTCTATCGCAGCACTATGAGTCTAACGAAACAAGAACCAATGTTGTAATAGAAGCAGTAGTTGATTAAATAAATAGTTAGACTTGAAAAGTAATTTCAGCGGCTGCATCAGGTTGATCTTTTAAACTTGAATGCGTGTCCTGGCAGACTAATACTGATGATTGAGCTAATGTGGCTGCAGCGAGTGAAGGGTTAACATGACTCTGCTTTCTACAGTCTATCTCGCGCTCCCCAAAAAAACCCAACACATTTCAGGCTTCATAGTCCTGTCTAAAATAAGTGTCAGTGAAGCGCCGTCCCTTCACCTGGATCACATACTCGCAGAGAGAAACGTGGCTTCGTTAGGTCAGGAAAACTACTGACTACGTGTCCTAAAAGGTACGTAGCGTGCACAGTGAATCACCGAGCACGACGTTGAAGCAGATGCACGCCTCTCTGTCATATAAAGTGATGAGGAATTTCTGGATTTCTGCATTCACATCTCAGAAAATACATTTAACAGTAAGTAAGAGATTTTCTAAGAAATATAGTATATACACACAACCAGGACCTCATGTCCATGCACATACATGCACATACATTGGGAACGTAAAGTATTTTCCTGTGAGTGTACTGTATGTTTACATTGGCTTGGGTGCTCGTTTGGTTTACATAATAGCTCTCCGTTGGATTCAGTTCTAATCTGCCACAAGCCATAATGAAGCGATTCCCTGTGTTTAACTTGGGTCTGATCAAAGCTACCAAAGTCATACACTCTGATCCTCTCTGCAGTTAATGCTGATCTTCTCTGTGGTCAGTGATTTTATACACTGCGTCTTTCTCTCTCTGATGCATGTTTCAGTGTCCAGACAGCAAAAATAAAACATACATTCATGGATCTGTAAAAACGGGTTGCATAATGCGCCGTGGCTCCTGTTTGTAATTGTAAAATATGATGGATTCAAAGCAGTGGACCTCTGCAATCAGGGAAAATGTAATTTCCTGGTTTCCTTTGGAGAGGTGGATTTTAAATGTTACAGCTTCTGTGTAATAATATCAGTTTACATAACATAAAAGACATCTTATCGATGGGGATTGTTTTTATGAAATTCTCTTCTGACCATGAAGTCCAGTAAAATTTCTCCCCATGAAGCTCAAATGAGAATGCCGATCATGGTAATCTCTCATCTGTGGGACTCACGCGCGCACACCCGAGTGGCACACGCACACCCAGAAAGGGGCCATGTTGTGTGAACTCTAATCCCCTCTAACAACAGAATGGTACAGTCCGGTAATCCGCTCTCTGTTGCTGTAGCAGCGGTGAGAGGTTTTGGATGGTAGGTAAGACTACAGCAGCACTAAAGACTTTTCTATCTCGCCCTGCTCTGGATAACTAGCAGGCCAAGGAAAGCCTTGACGTCTCCACAGACCACACAAACGGGGTAGGTCACCCTGTGAGTTTTGTTGTTCTTGTGTGTAAATCTCGGATGTTCGTCATGTTCTCCGTGGTTAACCTCATCTGTGTATGTCTGGTGTGAAACCGATACGGTGCAGGACTCAAAACTGGAGAACGAGTCAGTGTCATGATGAATCAGGGGTGTCAGGGGACAGGCTCATGGCAGTGGCCGTTGCATTTGTGTTTGATGTTAAAATCACCATCTTATTCTTAAAGATTATTTGTGGGTTACATGCAAAGGCATCTTAGTATTGCAGCATGCAGGTAAAGCGATTGTTCTCCACGGTCTAATAGCTGCTGTTTTTTAATATTCATTTCTGTAAATCCCGTGTAAATCCCACACTCGTGTATGATGGACTGCTATTTTCTTATAAATCAGAAAGACAGGACAGCATGAGGCCTAGTCAAGGGCAGCCAGTCAAAAACCCGCTTTTGTAACTTTCATATTTTAGAGCATCCAGATGCAGAATTTAGATGGACCGAATTAGTGACAATAGAGCGTTTGATTGGTGGACATCGATATGCACCGCATTAAAAAGAAAATCAACGGCCAGGCCAATCCATTAAGGTGCTTTTAAAAGAAGTGATCCAGTTACCCGTTTCAGTAGTCTGCAGGGATTACACCAATGTGCTTATGGCATTCAGGGCCTGCTGAATGGGATCTGACCCCGCTTTAGTACGCATGGGCCGCGGTGTACTAGATCCTTGAGCAGACATGGACCACATCAGTGTGAAAATGGGACCTCAGCATGTATAGAGACGTCAGTCCGGACTTCAAACACTGGTGGTCTCACCTGCTGCAGTCTCAACACAGAAACAGACCATAAGCATGGCTCATTTCTCTCTGATGCTATTCACTGGTTGGACATTAACTTCTCTGTTCTCTGGTTGTTTTTCTGACCCCATCCCTCAGTCACAGGTAGATCATGGAAAAGTTTCTACTGTGCCTGTAAAAGTGCCTTACAACCTGGGATTCAGGGATTTAAAGCTTTTGAAAGAGAGTTGGTGATTTTTAGCATCTTAACAAGGTGCTGAATGGAACCATTTAAACAAAATGACTAAACTACCAAAAATCTGGTTGAACTCTGTAATTTGGGCAAAGTCAGACATGATCGCAACCTGCAGGTAAACATTAAAGTGCAGTGTGTATTAGAAATAAACACATACTGATTAATTTATTGACTGATTATGTTCTCACATGTTGAATTAACATGAGCCTCTTGGATTTTGTTCCTAGTTTCTTCATTTTCACGAAGATGTTTGTTGGATGCTGATTGTACGACATCCTGTTTGGACAGCTAAGAGTGAAACAGTGTAACCTGTAAACATCACATTTACACCAATATCTCTTTTGTCAGCAGCTTTTCTTTTTTTTTTTGTTCCTCTTTGATCGCTGAAGTTGACCACAGCAGAGCAGAACGTGGTGTTTTTATGCTGCTCACTCTTCTGGGGTGTTTTTATTCATTGGTGATAAATAAAAACAGTTCGGTCCAAATTCTTACATATATGTAAAACAGGATAAAAACATCACACTTTACAGTAGCTTGCAATGTCAGATGGGTTTTTGTTAAGTTTGAATTACATGAAGTTGATTCTAACCAACTTTAGATGAGGCCGTTTACTTGTTCAGAAGTTACAAGCCTTGATATTAAACACTGTCGACTCATAATTCAAATATAGAGAAAAGTTAACACGATAAACGCACTATATCAATACAATGAACAGCAGCTGTGGTGATGGATTCATGGATATCAATTTCAACCAGCTATGGCTGTATTACATATGTCTTAGAAAGCAAAGCCATCAAACTTTCTGCACCCAAACATTGAAGAATGTTGACTTTTGTTCAAGATTTCTTCTCTGAAACAGCGGCTTTGTAAATGCAAATATATTTGATATACACTTGTGAACATGATGTTGCCATCATCATGCCATAAAAAAACATTAAATATTTTCAATAACTAAATCATCGAGTCCCAAGTGAGACTTAAATCTTCCAAAGTGAATTCAAGACAGCAATGTGCATCAGTACCTGATTCTGACTGACTGTTTGTTTTAGCCAATTTAATACTTTAATACTGGTCCTAATAGTGGACCAGTAACACAAAGTGGAAAGAAATTTCAGGACTTGATTTTGTTTCTAAATGCGTTAAAAACAATGTGGCTATTTTCCTGAGACAAAGTATGAGATTTAAAAATTACAACTGGACATTTGAAAGAAAATTAAATTATAAGCAAGTCCAAAGCAAATCTATAAGTTACTACCTTTCAGATCACACTAAGTTTTTAAGGATAACATGTTGGCACATAAACTTTTAAAATGATTAGTTATAGGTTAAGCGTTGGCCCACTTCGGCGCACTGCTCACTGTCACAGTCTTTCCTCACAACAGTGTATAAATGAGGCATTATGTAATATTCCTGCCTCTCAGTTCGTTCATCAAAACCATGTCAGAATTATATCACATGTTGCCTGAATCCTGATTATAACTGCTTTGAACTCATCCTTTTGAGCTTTTACATTCTCTTTAGTAAGCAGTTGCTTTTTTGAAGGCATTTGAGCTGCATGAAAGCGGTGTGTGAAATATTTATTAAGTGTGCTGCATGGAAATATCTCTGCCTTGTGGAAGAAAAGCAAGCAGCATTATTCATTTTGCTAAGTCGCATACTTATTGAATAGCTCAGGTGTTCTCATTACAAAGGAGACGACAAAATGTGAAGTGTTCCTAATGTGCATCCCATCTCGGTGCACGGCGGCCAGACGGGAGCAGCGAGATCCACACACTTGCAGGACGCCAGCCCACTCCATGTGTACAGTATGAAGTGCTTCAAGCTAATTAAGACTCACTTTAGGATTGACTGGTTTAACTATGACCAAATACAAAGATGGGAATTTTGCCAGGCTGCAGGGATCACCTGGCATGCCTGGACCTGTGTTGTGTCAGGATCTGTAATGATCTCTAAAAGGTTTCTGCTGCAGAAAAATCTGCAGTGCGTCCGTTAAAAAGCTCTCATTCCAACGCAAAGTTCTTGACCAGGAGCCAATGGAATTACTGTAGTGCCTCCTGCTAGCTTTTCGTCACCACCTCTAATACCATCTGCTCTGGTATCCAAAAGATAAACCGGGGATAGCCTTGCTTAACTTCAGAGAAGTCACTGTATCAGCCCAGTACCAGACACTTGGTGTGTTTTCAGCCCTACACACCTTCCTAAGCCTGTTTAACTTGTGAAAGGATGACGGGATTCGGTGGTCCCTATGAATTCATAGACTTTTTATTTTGCATTTTGCAGTGTTGATACTTTGAAGTTAGTATTTAGCTACTTTCAAGGCTGTTTTGTGACAATCCTCTAGAGAAACAATTTCATTAAGCAGAGAAAACTCTGCCTGTCGTGTAAAACAAAAGAGTGTAAATGATGGATCCACCTTTCTGCACGTGGCAAAGCACCTTTGATCCTGTTATTGGGTCATGGCCTTGGCTGCACTAGCACAGTTTTACCAGGAGTATTAGTAGGTTTGCTCTAAAATTAGGTAGCGATTCCCAATTCTTAACCCTTAAGTAATTTCAGCCTGTCCCCCATGTGATCTCAGGCTGCGGACTCGATTAAGTTCATAAAGTTGAATGTGTACCAATAATTGGCTGATATAAATGACCTACTGCGAAGCATCCAAGTCACAAAGCCCAGCCTAATAAGAGAGAGCAGTCTCCCTGGCAGTGTGTAGCAGTCATGTTGGAGGCTCAAGGGATTCCCCCTGGATTATTCTTTGATTGTAGTTGGGCTAGTCAAAGGAGGCTCACTGTTGATCCCTCTGTCAGAGAGTGGGGTTCAGTGTTGATGAATACTGTACAGTATCACATGTATACATCTGCGCTCTTGCAGGATCAGAGCAGGTTTTGTTCAAGCCTTTTTAACTTGTTCATTTCAAGATTACCCGTGTAATTTTAAACTGACCGAATGTTTCCTCCTGGGCCCCGTCAGGTTGTAGGAGAGACCCCGTGTGTGGCATTAGATGAAGCTCCATCCAGGTGTGAGAAGACTCCTTCAGAGGAGGAGGAGTCGTGGCTGCTAGTGACACCCCCACCGGGCCTTAGCCCGACCTCCTCCCGCCAGGAGGAACACACACAAGAGCAGCGCATACAGTTTCTGGTAAGAGCATGCAGCCTTACCTGTCCCTTCAAAAGGATCCTGTCGTTTAGAGACATGTTTATTGCTTTAAATATATGTTTTTTGGGGAGTAAAAATTATTATTATCAAATGCAGCTTTCATAAGGACAGAACAACTCATTCAAGAAGTTTAATTAGAAGCACACCAAGACCAGGACTCAGGACTTTGGCAGTTCTGAGCTGCATTTTGACTGCAGGACCCTTTTTTTTAAAATAAGATCCTTACGGATGCCCCCCTCAGTAACCAGGAGCAAAATCTGTTATCTTCAAGTTGTTACTATTTGCAAACAGATTTAGACTCAGACACTTTTACAAGCTTCAATCTTCTGAAAAGACTGAATGAGAAGACTGAGCTGTTCACGTGAAAGGGTGAATCTCAGCAAAATGGCTTACAGAAACACCCTGAACCCTGAAGCGATGTCTAATATTTACAGGTTTCAGGTGAATGTCCTTAGTTATGTTTTACCACAGCTTCCTTCTCTTTAAAGAACACATAAAACATTTTAGACAATGCAATAAGTGTTGGAAAATACCTCATATTTAAAGAAAGTGATGATCCACTCTAAAATATTTAGCCAGGGTCCATGTCTCCACCAAGTCCGACAGGCTCAACAGACAGACTGGCAGACACTCAAACGGCAGCAGTCGCATGTTGTTTCACTATTCAACATTATCAAAGATATAGAAATTAGAGCAGTTTCTTGTTTATATCAGAGGGTGATAATTCACAGGTTTGCTAAATGTGACGAGGCATTTATATACACTCAACAGGAATAAAAGATGTATTGTGCCAGACAGCAGGGATCTAGCTCTGCCATCCACTTTGCGTTTCCTGTGGAGCTAAAGCTCGACCGTCAGTACAGTAAGTGAACTGACTACCACTGTGGGGTTAACTACCATCAGATTTGTTATGTAATGCTGGGATGATCTTGTCCCTTGGATTCAGCCTGACTCTACACCTAACTAATCGACTATATTCTCTCCAAGTTCCTCGCTGACTTTCTTTGTCGGGATGAAAAGTGAAAATTGCAAAAATACTTCACATCAGAAAAAAAACACAAAAATAACTCTGTGCTGTTATTAGAAGTTAAAGCCATGGTAAGCTGCATATGGTGTGCTTTTTTAAAACACACACACACACAAACATAAAAAATTATTTTTTTAGCAACCTGAAGATGTGTTGCATAGTGAGTAATGTTCAGTGGACGGAGTGGTGGATTACATCAAGAAGTAAACTGTATTTGAGAGGCTTTGTGTGCCTCTAAAAGTCCTTGTTTAACAAGGAAACATGATGGTGATTTGATGTGTTGGAAGGGTTTTTAATAAATATCATAAAGCATGTCTGAGGACGGTGAGATCTAAAACAGATGTACAGATCGTTAATAAATGTGTCAGATGCAGACTGAAGCGCAGTAGTTGAGTTGACTCTAAACTCCAGCAGAAACTGTGCTCACAGAGCCTTTTTAAAAAACATTTTAGACTCTCTGTTGTCTTAGAATCTCTTAATATCTCATCCATATTGAAGCTATGGTGCATTGAGCCAGAGGTAGCCCACTGAGAGTCTTGGCAAAGGTTTTGCACTCCTGGTGCTGTTGGACCCTTTCAGCACTGAGAAAACCCTGATGGGTCTGTCAGTGAGATGGATCACTGGGGCCATTTCTTCAGCATAATGAATACGCTTTATCAGACATCTTACTCTGATTAAAAACCATATGCAGAACAGAGTGGCTCAACTGGATGGATGGGTACCCCTGTGGAGAGAGAGAGAGGGGGGGGGGGGGGGGGGTACTCTATGAATGTAAAAACAAAGTTGAATCTTTACTTTGTCAGACCATTGTGCCTTGACCACGAGGGTCCCGTTTGTCCTTCCCCAGATCTGTGCCCAAACACTTTATTTTTTACTCTGATTCACCAACTATGTTCACTGTGTCTTTTCTGAAGATGTCTGGTTGTAGACAAGTTGAGAAATTATAGAAGCATCTGGAGACGTAAAAAAAAAAGACAA
The DNA here is from genome assembly GCA_014839995.1 of Xenentodon cancila. Taxonomy (NCBI): domain Eukaryota; kingdom Metazoa; phylum Chordata; class Actinopteri; order Beloniformes; family Belonidae; genus Xenentodon; species Xenentodon cancila. Next base: position 22,750,345 of record CM026213.1, on the reverse strand, counting down.
CCTCTAGTAACATAAGCACACTGATGCTAGTTCATCTCTTGGTGAATTGAAAAGAAGAAGAAGGTAAGAAGAAATGGGAATCACAGTGACTGAGCAGTTTAGGCAGACATGGTTTCTAAAATGTTTTATTGACAATGTTTGGTAGTTTAACTTCACAGTCATCACGTGATACTCGTTATTGTGGCCTTCAAAGCTACGACTGCTACACAATCAACCAAATCAGACCACAGATTGCAGTTTAATTATCTTTATTGTCTTGCTGTGTCATCACTGGTGAGAGTGCAGTATCTCTTCCAGTCAGCTGCTGGTGGTCTGCAATTAGCCAATCTGCAGCTTTCCTCCACACAGTCAGTGTGGTAATGCTTTATTCAGGTCCTGTGGTCATGCTGAAATAAGCTGATTTCTCCTATGCTGCTCCTGCATGTAAGCTGCATTTAGAATAATTAGAGGATGGTAAGCTTTGTAATACCTCAGTGATGTTGTGACTGAGGTCAAATATGGGGGCTAAAATCAGCATGCTCTTTTATATATATATATATATATATATATATATATATATATATATATATATATATATATATATATATATATATATATATATATATATATACACATACAATTTGAGAGTGTGTTCTGTCTAAAGAAACTACTTTGCTTTCTGAATAATCTGTCATCACTGTCTGTCCAGGAACGTGAGCTGAGCAAGAAGAGAAAAGAATGTGAAAATCTTGAGCATGAAGTAAAGAAGCGACAGAAGAGATGTCTGGATTTAGTAAGCCATCATCAGCCTGCTCCACTGTTTCCTTGTCTTCTGCTCTTTTTACAATCTGCTTGTTCTGATAGCTGAGGGCGGCGTGGTGACTCTAAAGACTGGCCTTTGTTTATTTAACAGGAGAACCAGCTTGAGGATGAGCAAGGCAAAAATGAGCAAATAAAGGAGGAGGCAGATCTCCTCAGGAGGAAGGCTCAGCTACTCGACCAGGTCAGCGACTCCCTGCTTCGTGCTGGGCTCGTTTCTATAGGTTCAAACCAGATGGATTCAGTCAGTTAACCCACTGTTGTTTCTCAGACACGGGCTGACAATGAGGAGCTGAGGGAAGATCTCTCTGAAGTGACCGCTCAACGCAATTCAGTTCTCGAGGAGAACCAGAGACTCCGTGCCAAACTGGAGAACCTAGAGCAGGTCCTAAAGGTACAGCGGGAGGCAAATATTTCTCTTTTTATTTTCTGCTTAAACCACTTGAAACCACAGCACTTTTGTATAACAATCTGTTTTGTTTCTGCTCAGCATATGCGAGAGGTCGCCGAGCGAAGGCAGCAGCTGGAATTGGAGCATGAGCAGGCACTGGCTATCCTTAAGTTCAAACAGGATGAAATCAAGCGGTTACAGCGGGTAAGAAACATCCAACAGTTTCATGGTTGGAAGCATTTTTTCCCTCTCTTAAAGGATGGTCTTATTAAGTTGCTTTCAGTGTCATATGAGCAAGTGCGGTGCTTTGTCCAGCAGGAGGCAACCTTTGGGCGCTTGTGTCAGCAGACAATCAACAATAAAGTGACTTTTTAATATCTTTTCATTAGGCTCAGTTATTCGCCAAGAGGGAACATGAAGGAGTGGTTCAGATGCTGGAGGTGAGTTTTGAAAAAAAAACAAAAAAAAAAAAAACACTGTGACTCCTTCACAAAGCAGTAAAGCAAATAAATGTTTTTTTTTACTACATGAAGCAGTTTTATTGTGAGGTGCTTTCAAGAATGTAGTCATTGCTTCACTACTGTGGGATGATGAATATGTACACTATATGGCCAAATTATTCCCTCACCTGCCTTGACTCACATATGACTTTAGGGGACCTCCCATTCCTAATCCTTAAAATTCAATATGACGTCGGTCCACCCTTTGCAGCTATAACAGCTTCAACTCTTCTGGGAAATTCTTCCAGAAGTGCATTTGTTAGTCAAGTCCATCCACACCAGACTTTGTCATCCAGGTCTTTATGGACCTGCTTTGGTGCACAGTCATGTTGGAAGAGGAAGGGTCCAGCTCCAAACTGTTCCCACAAAGTTGGGAGTATGGAATTGTCTAAACTGTCTTGGTTTGCTGAAGCATTCAGAGTTCCTTTCACTGGAACTAAGGGGCCAGGCCCAGCTCCTGAAAAACAATCCCACACCATAATCCCCCCTCCACCAAACCTTACACTTGGCACAATGCAGTCAGACAAGTACCGTTGTCCTGGCAACCGTCAAACCCAGACTGACCATCAGATTGCGTGATTTATCACTCCAAAGAACACGTCTCCACTGCTCCAGAGTCCAGTGCTTTACGCCACTGCATCCAGCATTTTGCATTGCACTTGGTGATGTCTGGCTTGGATGCAGCTGCTCAGCCATGGAAACCCATCCATGAAGATCTCTGTGGGCTGCTCCTCAGCTAATCTGAAGGCCACATGAAGTTTGGAGGTCTGTAGCCATTGACTCTGCAGAAAGTTGGCGACCTCTTCACACTATGCGCCTCAGCATCCGCTGACCCCGCTCCATCAGTCTATGTGGCCTACCACTTTGTGGCTGAGTTGCTGTTGTTCCAAAACACTTCCATGTTCTTATAATACAGTTGACTGTGGAATATTTAGGAGCAAGGAAATTTCACGACTGGATTTGTTGCGAAGGTGGCATCCTATCACAGTTCCACGCTGGACTTCACTGAGCTCCCGAGAGCGACCCGTTCTTTCACTAATAATTGTAAAAACAGTCTGCGAGCCGAGGTGCTTGATTTTTATACACCTGTGACCATGGAGGTGACTGGAACACCTGATTCTGATTATTTGGATAGGTGAGCAAATATTTTTGGCGATATAGTGCATCTCCCTAACACCTATTAAAAAGGATGGATGTAATAATTTTTATAATAAAAAAGACATTTTGCCTCACAGATTTTATTTCTTTATTGGCTCAGGAGGCTTTCTATTCTTACCTTAATACCTAGTAGAGAAGCTGTTGTAGAAAATAAGTGTTTTTGAAGCATTATTATGTCTAGGAAAGCCTGTGAACAGATGGCCTGTCTGCTGCTCTGTGACGTGCACACTCGGTCTCAGTGCGAGTGTCACACCCTTTGAATTGAAAATGAATCCAGACAGCCCATGGCAGGTGGACTCACCATCTGCCTGACAGGCTCCTAGTTTGAAATGATTATGAAAAAAAGAAGTAATACTCGTGCCAATTCAGCGTCTGAACAAAACTATCATCATGCACACGTTCTCTTATTTTATATGTGTCTTTTGTTACGAGAGTTTGTTCCTTAAAGGAGTGTGTATTTTATTTTAGGAGTTGGTTCAGCTTGTGTTGCGGAGGGAACTGGTAGAGTATAGTTGCTGCTATTTTGAAATGTCTCTTGGCTTTTATTCTCGCTTTTCGTCTGTCTTTTTTAACACGATCATCACAGGTGAAGGTCTCTTTCCCTCCTGAGAGCTGAGTTTTACTGACAGGTCAACACGCAGCCTTCCTCAGCCTGTTTACAGCATGTTTTGGAGATATTTGGAGGGCCGTTTGTGTACATTTAGAAGGCTGCTGTTGGCCGCCGAGGGCCAAGAGACATTCTAGTGATTCTGGCTTCAGACTGTTAACTTTTCTACTTTATTACTATAATTTGTCTTTATTTCCCAAGCATGTGTTTATGTTTGTAAATCTTTGTCCTTTGTGCTTTGCAGAGTACACTGGACTGCATGCAGGTACATTGTTGACCTCTTAGGCCAAATGACTTATCTTCCAGCCACCGAACCCGCTCATGTAGATGGACAAGCCAAACCCCACCTGCTTTGTTTGAATCCCCCTCATTCATACACAGTTTTTTAGGAGTACGAGTCCTACAGTATTAATAATAATACTGTAGGACTATAATAATAATAATAATAGTGATAAATGGGTTACCACAGTGTGGGTTAATCAGGCCGTTCACCTGAGGCAAATAGCACATCTGTGGCACATTTATCCTCATTTAACATATTTGCTTATCTTGTTTCATGTTTGCAAGTCATCACAGAGTCAGACTGCTGCTTTTGATAGTTTTCAGTTGAGGTTTGTAATTGAATTCAGATAATGTTTTTGATAACGACTGAGCGTACACTCAGCTTTACATAGCTTGACAGGAAGTGTTGCTCAGACGGTTTCAAGCAGAGGCTTCTGTCAGACCAGCCTGCCAGGAAACTCCCACCACAGCCGGAAGTGAAATCAGTCACACAGAAACTGAGCAGATCTATGACAAACCTCTGCAAAGTTCTGGCAAATAACTGTGCCATTTAGAAGCTTTGTTAAAGACAAAAGTAGCTAAAGGAGCTTCTCAGAAGCTGTGAAAGTAATCTGACTGATCTTTTACTCCTGTTTCCCATCAAAGCAGAACTATCCTCTTATTCACCTCTCCTTTTCTTTCCAGCCACCTCTAACTGTTACTTGTGTTTGCAGCTTATAACAAATCACCTGACCCTGTAATGCTTTATTTGGTTGTGCATCAATGTGTGCTTGCTGTGTTGTCCTTTTAATTTTTCCATCCACAAAACTGTTTTTTGTTTGTGTTTAGTGAACTTAAATGTGTCAAAACCAGAAACATGTTCCAACGTCAAATATTTTTGGCATGTATGGGGACAGTTGATTTTGACTTCTACCCTGTCAGATCCTTCACATGACTCATTTAAGTCTGGTTTAAAATGCATACCTGTCTGCATTTAGATAATTTAACTCAAGTAAAAGTTGAGTTTTGGTATTTAGTGTGTACAGAGGAAACATAAGTTAAAGCACCACATCATAGAACCACCACTGACATTTCTTCTTCATCCCAAGTGGATGAGATTTGATCTAATGCTGTTGAAATCTGTATTTTTCCCATCATTTATTCTTCATTGAGTCTTTTTTTTTTTTAATGTTTTCTGAATGTTTTCCATGTTTACTGCACCTCGCGTGTAGTCGAAGGTACGTGAGCTGGAGGAGAAATGCCGCAGCCAGAGTGAACAGTTCGGCCTGCTTTCCCAAGAGTTGGAGAAGTTTCGCCTGCAGGCCTCAAAAGTGGACCTGGCCAGCTCCAGCCTCCTCAACAACGCCAGCCTCTCCGTTCTGACCAACGGAGTGGGCCTGACCACAGAGCGAGGTGAGCTGCTGAGCTCTTTTACTGCAGTAAAGTATGGATCGAACATTTGAACTGTATCTTTATCTTTCTGTTCAGCGTGCTATTCCAGCTTATGTATGTTTCTAACAACCAGGTGAAAGAAGCAGTTCACTTGTGTATAAAATGTATTCACAAGTAAACTGCTTCTTTCACCTGGTATACAAGTATACATTTTTCAAATACAAATAGTGCCAACTTTCATTTGACAATTCACTTGGCAACGTTTTTTCTTTCTTTTTTGTTTTAAAGGTGCCTTATTAAAGGTAATCTGGACTGTTAATCATGACAGGCCTAATTCAGCTTTCACATTCTGTAAACTTTGGGTGTTTTGATACCACAAACAATATTATTGATCCATTCTGATTTTGCCAAAATGTAGTACAAAGTAATCAGTATGCAGTAAATACCCAGATGGTGTTACTTCCAGAAAAATCCAGTATTTTACTGACTAGTCTTTAATACTGTGAAAGATGGTTACAGCAGGACCACTGCTGTAGCAGCATGCAGTACATACTGGATACTGCGTTATATCTGCAGCTGCAGTGCCTGGTTTTGAAAATGACCAGCCTGGGGTTCCTGGTTTTTTCCTAAATTTCCTCTCACGAAGGGGGGAGTTGATCCCTGGCACAAAAAAAGCCCACTTCTGGAATAAATCCCATTAAAAACACTCAAATTCATTTTTTTATTTGATCCATTCTTTCAAATTACTGTTCAGAATGTTATTGATTGACTCGGCACTTATCGTTTAAAGCCTGAGAAGACTCCTTTGCAAATCAGTAATATGAACTCAACATAATCTCTTTTTGTGTTGTAACAACAGTCCAGATCTTTCCTACAGCTGTGTCCAACCTCTTCCTCCAACACTCTTCATGTGTTTTAGACTGCACTGGTGGCACATGGGACATGGTGTCTCTGGGTGAAATAGCATTCTGGAGTCTCGAGGGAGGTGACACCCTCCCCTGCCCTGAGGGTAACGATTCATTCGGTACGCTCTCTTTTACTCATAATGTCCGTTGGACACCGTCAGTAAAGCACAGCATGTTCTGACCCGTCATCCCACCCGTATCGCCGTCGTTACAGTCCCACACAGAGACAGAGCATGACTGTGATTCTCATCATCACACGAGGGGCAGTGCTCATGGGTTGAAGTGTTAAATGTCTGTCGATCGTGGAACTAGATAAGCCCCTTAACAGTACGGGTGTGACACACGTTGACACAAGTTGGTGTGACCTCTGACATGAGACAGATGGAGACGGGATTTTTTTTTTTTTTTTTTCCCCTCCACTGTTTTAATCATCCGTGTTCAACCTTGCACCTCCTGCATGTCAACCAGCTAGCAGGTCATGGACATCCAGGTTAAACGGCTCCGTCGTTCTCCGAGGACACAGATAGATTATTCCCTTCCCCTCTCTCCTAATAGATGTGGCCAGTGCTCTCCGTATGGGTGCCACCCCCCACGCTGCTGGACTGTCCAGGCCGGAGCGCTCGCCCGTCACCAAGCATCGGGAGTTGCCCACCATCAGCGTCAGCAAGTCAGCCTCTTCCTCCATCAAGTCAGAGACCACACACCTCACCCCCAAATCTGACACCCACCTCAGTCCACACAAGTCCAGCCCAACACACGAGGTACTTTCCTCCTTTATTTTCGTCCTCGGGAGCAAAGATTGTCACTTTTATTGCTCAGACTAAACTCAAACTGGTTGCATATGTGAGTTTAAGTACAGTGCATGATTAATGTTTCCTTATGTACAGGTAACTTCTTTGTGTTAAAATGAATCGACTGAACTGTTAGTACTCTGTGACATGCAGCTTGATTATATGGCACAAACGGTGCTGGTGGCGCTTGCCAAAAACAGTAACATCTCATCTTACGTAATGTAATTTGTTGGCATGATTTTTTATTTTTTTCGGGGGGGGGGGGGGGGGGGGGGGCAGTATACTAACAATATAATTTTGACTCTGTCAGCCTTTTTAATTTTAAACTATAAGGCGACTGAAACAATGCAAAAGCTATAATTACATATTTAGATCAGTAATTTGATATTGAAACCTAGATTGATCCGCTGTAATATCAGTTGCTGGCTGTTAAATTCAAGCTGTAGTTATAGTCAATTTTAAAAAGAAAATTTCCACTCATCTTTTACTGTTACTAGTGTATTAATCAAACATATACTTCAGATAGATATTTAAGATCTATTGTTTGGACTTCTATATTTCCACAACTTTAAAGAGTCTTGCCTTGCATCACAGAAAGGTTAGACTTCTTTTCCTCCTGTCACTGCTCTCCCCTCAGTTCATCAAAGCTCATATTAAGTGAGATAATCCACTCGGGCGGTGGATTATGAAGGTTATACTGTAATAGTTGCAGGTGATTATCTTTGAAAAGGTTTTCCCAGGGAGCAATAAAACCACTACCTCCCCTACTGTGTTGTGTTGTCTGCAGCATTTAAATTTAAACTCTGCGTCAGGTATCCATCACAATATTAAGTCATACGCAGATGTTTTAGGGGGCATTTTGTTTCAAAGCATAATAAAAAATTTTAAAAAAAGATCTACTTTACAGAGATACAAAAAAATATTTTTTGGTTATTTTTGTGCCTTTACTTCTTGTATACAAGACCTTTTATACAAAATAAACCAAAAGAAAAAAAAAATATTTGGGCAATGCCAAGTTTCCCCTTAGTGCTTCCATAGGATTTAATGGGGGAAACTAACGCATACAGCACAAATGAAATGTACACTAGTTTAAGAATGTCACATTCAGTGCTAACAAGCTGAAAGTGGTCACCAACAGCACCTGTTGCTGTGGGGTCTAACATACTTGTAAATGAATTTTCCTTACTTGCGTGTATATTGAGACAAAGAGAAGAGCCCAGTTAAACAGCTTTGTCATGCCTCAACTCAACAGAGCAGGTAAACAAGCTGAATAAAAGCAGGAACTTAGGCAGTTTGGAGCATTTAGTTAGTTAGTGGGTTAATATACACATCAGCATTATTCTTAGAGAAGCAGTTGTTGCTGTGCCTCAACAAGGAAAAGGTCAAACCATTTCCAAATATTTTGCAATTCGTGGTTCTGCAGTGAGAAAGATGAGTCACAAATGGAAAACATTAAAAACAGTTATTAGTCTTCCTGGGAATGGACTTCTCAGCAAATTCACCAAAGACCTTGCAGTGCTCATAGAAAAATAACAAAAACAATAGAATATTCCAGAGACACAAATGCCTGTCTGTCTGACAGTTACGTCAGGTTCAATTTGGATCACACAATAGGACAGTGATCCCAAACATATCAGGATTTGTAAAGAAATGCTGAAAAATGAAACACTCAACGTTTTGCATTGGTCTGCTCAAAGTCCTGACCTCAACTTTAAAAACTGGTAGGACCTTAAGAGAGCTTTAGGTGAATAAATACATAAGATTAACTGATGCAAAGTTAGAAGAACGGGCCAGAATTCCTCTGCAACAATGTGAGAGGCTGATACTCTTTACCAAGTTCTTTGATGTTCCTGGGATCTGCTGGAGCCACTCTCCCAGCTTGGAGGACACAGCTCCAAGTGCTCCAACTATCGGCACCTCTATTGTCCTCGACTTCCAGATCTTCTCTAGTTGTCCCGTACATGTATGCTTTACCTACCAGCATCTTGCATCCCGCTATGATGTGCTGGATTGATTCTGGAGCATTTTTGAACATCTGGAACATCTGGTCTCTATCGCTTTTGTGCTCATGGCCTGTTCTTTTGCTGCCATTATTAATGCCTCCGTATTGTTCTTCAGTCCAGCCTTTTCCAGCCATGGATAGGGTTTCTCAATGTCCATGATGGTTCCTCCTCCACATCTTCTGCACTGGATTTCTGGTGCCTGAGACATTCACTTAGCAGCTGATCTTTTGGGGCCATCTTCTTGATGTTCTCCTGGACCTTTTGTTTCATTCTAGATGGAGGATGATGGTGCCAGGGGTTTTCTCTGCAGACAAATAACACTGAAAAAGCACATACATTGTTGTTAATCTGATGTTATATTTGCCCTATACTGTTGGACTTGTATTGGTCTTACTGCATTAACAGTCATCAGGTGAGCCTGACGCCGCGTGATCCTGAACTGCTCTAACTTTTCTTTGAACAATACCGTGTGTTAGAAGTACAGTTAGAAGTCAGTTCACCGATGCGCTGCTTCTGCCATCCTCAGGTGGACACTGCCAGTGAGGTGGAGGAGTTGGACATCGATGTGGCTCCGGCACCTTACACAACCAGCAGGGGAGCAGCAAAGCTTCAGGTTTTTATTGCGAGATACAGGTAAGTGTAAAACTATTGCTGTAGTTCTCATATGAGAGCAACAGGGTGTTAATCTGGGAACAAAATGATCGATTAACGTTTCTATTACAACAGCTATAATCCTTATGATGGGCCTAATGACAACCCTGAAGTGGAGCTGCCTCTCACTGCTGGAGAATACATCTATGTATATGGAGACATGGATGAAGATGGTTTCTATGAAGGCAATTATGGGACCACATTTTTATTTATTGTGTCTGAAACTTTATGTCATTACAGGATTTTCATTGTTTTGTTGCGGCTCTTTTCAGGTGAGCTGATGGATGGACGGAGAGGGCTGGTCCCCTCTAACTTTGTGGAACGTGTATCGGACGATGACGTCATGAGCACTCATCACCCAGAGACGGGGGACATGTCCCATAACTCCCTGCTAGACAGCAGCCTGCACAGTGCCAGCCACCAGCATCACCTCCACACGGGCGTCAACGCCCCAGAAAGGACAGAGGCCTCTGCTGCCTCTGACCTCGCCTCAGCCCTATCAGATGCAGCATCGGCCTTGTCTGTCCCACCCCCCCTCACCAACGGCCTGGACTTGGATTTGGAGGAGGTGGGAGTGGACATTGTGCCTTACCCACGCAAACTCACCCTCATCAAGCAGCTTGCCAAGAGCATCATCATTGGCTGGGACCCTCCATTGGTGCCAGCAGGGTGGGGCAACGTGTGGAGCTATAATGTGTATGTGGACCAGGAGCTGCGGCTCAACGTGCCCTTTGGTGCCCAGACCAAAGCGGTGCTGGAGCGGCTCGATGTAAACCTCAAAGCCTACAGGGTGTCGGTGCAAAGCCTGACGGAGAAGGGCATGTCAGACCAGCTCCGCTGCAGCATGCTGGTCGGCCGGGATGTTTGTGTGGCGCCCACACAGCTGCGTGTGGAGAGGGTTACCGCCACCTCTGCCAACTTGACCTGGCTGCCCAGCAACAGTAACTATGTGCACATTGTGTCCTTGAACGATGAGGAGTGTGAGCTGGTGAAGGCTGGCTGCTACTCGCTGTGCCTCAATAACCTCCAGCCCAGCCTGCAGTACACAGCTAAAGTGGAAGCACGGCCGCACCGCACACCATGGGAGTTACCTGCAGAGAGACGTGAACACAGGAGCGCTGCCATCACCTTCAGCACACTGATGGCAGGTCAGGATTTACAATTTTACCCATCCGTTCTTCTCAGAGATACCGTTCTAACAACTCTTACTTAGGGTCTGTGAGTTGTAAAACAGTTTCACTCATATCTTCTTTTTCCAATCCAACATTCCTATCAATTAAAAATAAGTTAACATCCTTCACATCAAGTGTTTAGACAGTTTTCTGAGTTTGTTTTCCAAATTCCAAATGAATGATTCCAATGTAAAGTTCCATAATTATACATCGGTGAGAACACAGGTAGGTGTGCATTTAACTAAGACAAAACAAATCAATCTGCTTCATTGTTTAAACAGGTCTGAGATCCTGTTCAGAAGAACTTCCAGTGGATATTATCAGCAACAGTTTTCTTGACAAATGTCCAGATTTTACTTGATATCACGTTTAGTGTGGCAGCTCCTGTTTGAATTACAGCTCTGGCAGTCCAAATCCAGTACCTGGTGTTCAGCAGTGTTGATGCTCATCCTGCTACTCATCAGGAGACTTACCTTCTTCTCTGGGTTTTGTGTTTATAAGAAAGCTACAATAAAATAGAACAGAAAGAAGAATTAATGCTGTTTTCAGACACCCTCGCTGATCAAGTACTGCTACTGATGATGTCCTTTAGACTTATCTGGTCTTGAAATTAACTGTTTCTATGCCGAAATGCATTGCAGTAGATATTTCAGTTGAAGAGGAGGCTGAATCCTGAGCTTAATTTGACGTCAGTTTGTAACATCACATTAAAGTCTAAAATAGTTTGTCTTAATATAACATAACAATTGTAAAATGTGATTTCTGTAAATAATCATTCAATCATTCAAATTTTCTTAAGTTCCATGCCCGCAGTCTGGGAATTCAGGTATATGTTTTTTACATCTCTTAATGATTCTTTATATTAGTAGCTACTAACTCTTTATTTGTAGACCCCTGAGCCTAGTGTGATAATTACTTTCTCTTCCCAAGCACTGTATTATCAATGTGAGTAAATGACCCAATCATATGTTAGTATAGACTCGAGTCTCGGTGTGTTTGATGTCCCTGATGGGAATATGACTCCTTCATTGCTGCAGGCCCCCCTGATGCTCCTCTGGATGTACAGCTGGAGCAGGGCCCCTCACCAGGGATCGCCCTCATCAGCTGGTTGCCAGTCACCATTGATGCTGCCGGGACCTCCAACGGAGTCCGTGTTACTGGATACACTATATATGTTGACAAGAAGAAGGCATGCATGTTTTTTTGTTTTTTTAGATGTAATTGGAAAATGTTCTGAATTTACGTAAATAATAAATCAGTTATCTTTAGCCCATGTTCATTTGAAGGTGGTTCTGTTATTATGGCTGTGTGGTTTGAGAGTATTTCTTGCTATTCCAGGTGCTTGAGGTCTCTTCGCCCACAGCAGGCAGTGCCCTGCTGGGCCCCTCCCAGATCCAGTCCCTCCAGGCAGCTCAGGAGCTTACCGTACGCACCATGTCCGCCCACGGGGAGTCCTGTGACTCTCTGACAGTAAAGGTGCCCTCCAAGCTGGGTGCCATCATGGCAGGCCCAGCTGTCCCTACCCCCGTTGTGCCACCCCTGTCCTGCCCATCAGTACCTTCAAGTAACTTGTCCCCACCACCATCCTATGGAAACTCTGCTGCCAAAGTCTCTGTGCTGCCCTGCACTTTGCCATCAGACACACATATCCCCAGCCTTCCAGTGGAAGCTGCTGCCAACCCTCCTCATGCTCTCCACTCAGATCATCTGTCATCCGCCTCATATGTGCTGGCGTGGGCCAACCCCTCTGCTGCCGCTGCCTTAGCTGCATGTGAGGCCTCCTTACCACCAACAGCCTCCACCGTTAATACAGCGGTAATCCTCACTCTTCCATCCTCATGTTTCTTCTTGTAGAATCAGAAAGGTTTAAAGCGTGAGCCGAGCCTCTTCAGGAGGAGCATGCATGAGATGAAAGTTACAGGTGTCTGCTGATGTAACTGTAAGACAAAAAGATAACAAAAGTTGGACAATGTGCATGGAAGTAAATGTAAAACCAAGCAGCAGAGACACTCATTTTTAGTTGCAACTCAGGAAGATCTGAGAACACAGTTAGGACCCGAGTTGCACACTTTTTTCCAGTTTGAATAATTAACTATAAATTCACTAAGAAAGCATAAAAGGAGAACAAAAGATGTACTCATAACTCATCCCCTCAGCAATCCCTTGACTAACCTGATTTAGCAGTTGTCTCAGTAATTGATTGTCAGTTTTGTGCACAAAGCAACTGCTAGTAAGTGTGATGGACTAGACCTGTTCAGGATGTAACCCTGCCTGCCACCTGTAATGAGCTGGGATAGACTCCAGCAGAGCCCCGTGCATATTGTCAACTGTGTGTTTGGCAAAATGCAGACAGATATATGCTAAATAACTGACTAAATGTCAACATGGCTGGGTCAGGCTGCATACTGAAATCTTGTGCTCTGAAACATCAAAAATAAGTAACCCTCATTGCATTGATTCTTTCTCATGTTTAGGTTAATGTGAGCTCTCCCATCAACGCAGCTCCTCAGCCCTCTACAGCTGCAGCACCCGCACAAGTGCCAGTGGTAGAGCAGCGCAGAGACACGGACAGCCCCGAGACAATACGTCCTTTCCCGTCTATCACAGAGTTCATCGAGGACCCCAGTGCCAAGCTCGGGACCCCCGAGCGCATCCCTACTCCTCCTAAAGCCCCAGTCACAGACCTCCTAAACCTTCAGAGCACTAACGTCCTCAGACCTCCCAGCACTTCACCGCTGGAGTCAGAGGTAGAGGAGGAGCTGGAGAACACTCGCCTGGTGTCCATCGAGGAGTTCTTGAGACCGGACCAAGAGCCAGCTTACCCTAACCGGCAGCAGGTCAGCCACGATTTACTGACGTTCCCACGAATCTTAACCACAGAAGTGACGCTAAAACTCCAAAAATACTGGTTATATGTCAAAAAGATTGGCTTAGCTCATAATGTTGCTGATGCTTCAATAATTTATCCTCAGTTTTATAATCTTGGTTAAATTCAGTCATAGATTTGCAATGAACTTTATACGATTATCTGTCAAATTTGAAGGGAGGGAATGAAGAAATGAAGGAAACAAGGAATCTAAGGAAAAACTATCTCTAAAAGGAGCTTTTTATACTGTTACACTATTATCCTTTCAAGAATTTTATTTACTATATAACAAAAAATGAACAGTTTGTGAGCATGTAGTGAACTTGGCTGCGCTTTAACACTTTACCACCATCAGCAGCGACATCTCCGTTTAACTCACAGCTGAGATGCAGCTTGAACAGATTAAGGTGATGCAACAAGCACCGACTCAACTGACCCACAGCTAAACTGTCTGGATTTTGTTCCTGGATTTATTTTTTTGTGTAAAATTAATGTTACTTCCACCAAAATATAACATTTATTAAATGCAATAAAACAAGGACCTGTATTGAACCTTGTCATAAAGTTTCTGAAGGGCAGCTGACATGATGATTTCATCTCATATTTAGAGCCACTTTATCTTACTATGACTGATTAGACATGAAAGGATGTTCCTCAATAAGCTCTCATGTGATATTTCGATTTAACAAAGAGTTATAAGAACAGACAACACGACTATAATTACTAGTCTAAAATTAGCATCACTAAAGGCTCAGCAGCTTCACGTTTGAACGTACACATGCGTGTTGACACAGTCGTGATCCTGGTGGATAAACAGCGTGTTATAAATATGTATTTTTTGTCTTTAATCTAGCGCTGCCTGCACCTGCATCCTCCAGAGTCATCTATATGTGTCATTTTGTAAAATAAATTACTTCAACTAATGTTAAAACGTACCTGCGAAACTGGCGACACTGCTACTAGCCCCATATTTTATTTGTTTTGTTTTATTTGTTTCACTTATTAAATTTGTAGTCAAGTGAGAGTGCAGAAGCTTAGTTAAAATATATATATATATATATATATATATATATATATATATATATATATATATATATATATATATATATAGTCGCACATGTCATGTGTCAGATAATTTGAAATCACAAAGAAGGATTCTACAGGAATTTGAAAAGGTAAACAGTCTTTGTGGCCGTGTCATTAGGTAGATTTGGCAAGTGCATGTCAGAGTTGCATATTCTAAATTCATCACTGCAGTTGCACAGATTACAATCCTCAAAATTATGAATAAGAAATACACTGCATTCTTATACAGTGAATGACAAACATTTGCATATCTAGCAATTGATTTTATTTTTTTCCTTTAATCGCTCACTTAGCCACTGCTGCCAGAAATCCCAAATGCTGTCTTTTTCACAGATAAATTGCAACTTTATACTTTAGTACTCATACCACTTTTGCAAAATATAAAGTCTAATCTTTTACTCCCACTGTATCGCTGGCTTATTCAATTTTACTGTACATGGAAATGAGAAATACAAATCAAAAAAGAAAGAAATGACATCAGGCGTGCTGATGCGCTGCTGTCTGTGCTTCAGAGTTATGGCAGAGGCCTCGTGGAGCCTCCCAGCGACTACCATGCAGACAACAGCCGCTCTGACCTGTCCGACATCCTGGAGGAAGAGGAGGAGGACCTTTACTCTGACCACCATGGGGAAACACAGTCCAGGGGATACACAGTTGGAGCTAACAGGGTAAAGAATAAAAAATGCCTTCTGACCACGTACTTGATATGTGTCTGCATTTACATGTGCACTGCAGCCTCTTCTTTTTATACCAGATATGCATGTTGTAGTGGAGATAATTTGAAGCTTTGTTTCTCCTGCTGTGTTCTTGATTGTGTTTATAATTCTTTGTTGTGTTTGTTTCTTCCTCTTCTTTTCTCTTTGCATGACCGGATTGCCATCTGTCTTGCCTGCGTGTGCTTTGTTTTTTACTGAACAATGAAATATTTCCTCTCACTTTCATCGATCCACTCACTGTTGTTTTGAACTCTGGCACTTGCAGTCACGCAAGTTGGAAACACCAGACAGTGATGAGGAGGTTGTTGAGAGGATCCTTAAGTTGCCTCCGCAGGTGCAGCACAGCAAGCAGCTGTTCAGCATTGCGGAGGTGACGGAGGAGGAGGACAGCAGTCAAGAAGAGGCTTTAGCCCACCGTAGCAACCCTCGCCAAGGGCCTAGCCACTCTTACTCCAGAGACTCTGAGCGGCTCTATCATCCCCCCCACCATCACCCACATCATACTAACCCACACCCTGTCTCCCACCATGTCCCCCATCATCACCACTTCAACAGATCTGTAACCAAAGAGCCTTCGCTCAGACATGAACCCTTGCAAGTCAAACCCAAGACGCAACATAGAGTGCACTATGCCGACACTGTGGACACCGTGAGTTATCCTGAAGATGAAAATGCAAGTTTATACGAAGGTCCCGCCAGCAGACGAGTCTCAGTCCGCTGTTCTCCCAGACTGACCCCCAACAGCAAAGAAAGAGGGCTGCTGAGAGGACTAGGGGACCGCCTTAGGAGGGAGGCCATGCTCAGGAGTCAAATGGCTGTCGCTGCCATGGCAAACCCCCAGCATGGCCTCGCTCCGCCAAGATCCTACCCAATCAGCAAAACGGTTCGGTCTCTGAAGTCGCCTGTTGGTCGTGGGATGGAGATTGATGTGGAGTACGGTACAGACAACGAGGAGCCCGTGGACCGCAGCTCTGGGGAGGTGGTGTTGGAGCAGATGAGCTCTGAGTGGTGGGTAGAAGGGGCTCAGGTGGAGCACTGCAGACCTCCTCATCGCCGAGGGCCGAAAGCTGAGCCAACGGTAAACATCACTGCAGACTAGCTGCAATGGGTGTGTTTTCCCAGCCCTCTCCTCTCCCCTGTAGCTGTGCGGCTTTACCCCTCTGAGTCATTTAACGGCTACTACATGACTCCGTCATCATCACCACAGTGGGCAGACGGAGGTCAGCACACTTAGCAAAAGTTGCATATGTCTTCCCCTTCTGCTGTTTTAAATTCTCCCCTCATTGGAGGACACAGTCTCACTCAGCAAAGCCTCGTGCCTTTTTTTTGTTTTTTAATTTTGGATTGGTAAACACAGCAGCTTATTTTACGTCATGGTTCCTCTTTGCACTTTTTCCAGCAGGAACGGAAAACACAGGACATTAGATGCCCAACGCTGAATGAAAAATGGGAAATTTAAAGCAGACTTTTTAGGATTAATAGATTGCAAAATTTAAGCAAAGTGGCAATTCCAGGCTGATATCCAACTTCCCTTTGTCCCAGACTTAATTTAATTTTGCTTCCTGAAGTTTCACGGAGAATTGATTCTTTTCAAAAATAAAGATTTCATCAATTATATAAACTGCCCTGAACACCCAACAACTGGGAGAGTCCAGATTATGGTGATAAATATGTGCATAGGTTCTTCTAACCAAACACTCTCCATGAAACTGAGGGAAGCTTTTTAATGTATTTGCTAATACTGCAGCAGTCTAGAAGAGTCTGTGCATGATGAGTGGAAGCACGACGTTTACAACGTTTTGATCTCTACTGCAGTGGGCTTCAAAGGGACTCAAACAGGGGCATCATTTATTAGATGTTGTTTCAAAGGAAAGAAGAAAAGAGCCAATGCATTTTCTGTTCATTTACCCTCCTCCAGAGTAGAGACTGTGTCTAAGTGTTGAACATTTTCTAAAATTTTTATGCCTGTTCTGAACAGGAACCCAGCCAGATCCCTCCAGCTGTGACAGGTCCATCATGGGGAGGCCAGGCAGAGCTTCCTTGTAAACCTGCGTGCTCGCAGACCAGGCAGCTAAAAGGTCAGACACTTTTTCTTTTCTCGTCTTGATCTCACCCCCCTCTTTCCTTGCGATCTCTTACTGAACTTAAAGCTGCAGTGGAGCTGTGCAAGGAGACGCTGACACACTGCTGGTTTCATTTGGCAAGCCTCCCCCTCTTACACGAAGGCAGTCAGATTAGCACGTTGTGCATTAAGGGGGGTGCTGTAGCTGCAGTAGAGAAGTAGGAGAGAGCCTGCTAAGCTGAGAACCGGCTTAACCTAAAGTGGCTTGTCATGGTAGGAGGAAGTGACAGACATTAAAATAGTAACCTCGATTAGCCAGCAAAGAAACAGCATTGCCCACGTATATAAACCCATGGCTTTTGTCTTTCTTTCTGCACATTTCATTCACTGTCTTCCTTTTTTGTCTTCATGCCACACACTGCAGACAACTTTAACGCATTAGTTATTTATAGAGAACTGTAAGCTGAAGTGTGCACGTGCACAGATAAAGGAATGCAGGAGGGAGAAGTTCTGTCCTATCTGCTAAAAAAGAGTGAGGATGTGAAAGTACGAGTCGTCTACCCGTGACTCTTGTCACAGATGGGCTGATTCTCCCTAATGAGATAGAGAATCCTTCTCTCGAGGTCAGCTGAAAGCCTCACTACAGCTCTTCAAAGTTATCTGTGGCGGTCTTCTGCTGCAGCGCTTGATCTCTGTTGCGCTCTACAAAGTGCTGCAGACTGAAGCTGCAGCACATACTACATTATAGCATGTTATGTTGAGGCCATGTTATATAAACGTCTAGTTTAGTGTCAGGTGTCGGTCAAACACCATTTCCTTTCCTTGTTGCTCCGCTGCCGATCCTGGAAGAGTGCAGGTTTGTCAAATGGCTCACACAGCTTAGGATCAGTGGTTTAGCTTGAGACTTCTTTTAAGGACAGGTGCTGTGTGATCACTGCTGGTAGCAGCACAGCAGCAGCCGATCGATGGGGGACAAGCGTGGCTTCTCTGACAGTTCTGTTGTAATGTTAATGGTGGTGAAGGTGGCTGGTTGCACATGCAGAACCCCAAACAAAAGGGGAACGTCCTCGTCTTTTTATTCCTATACCCTCCATTTTCACCACGAGTAAACCACAAATCAACATCAAGTGTCTAAACGCATCATAAAAGGTCCAGAATGCAACCTGCACTACTGACTAGTGAAAACTGGGACTAGTGAACACATGCTGCAGGGTACCAACACTAGTCTGTTTTTGTTTTGAAGCTCCGGAGAAAAACTCCATAAACTGCAGCGGCAGAAGACCCCCCCCTTGTTGATGAAGCACAGTGTCACTGACGACAGACACATTTCCATTAGCAGGGTAGTTTGGCTTCTGTCGTCGGCTTGCTTCTCCATCACTGGAAACCACGCTGAAACAAGATTGTTTTGGGCTCTTCTATGGGGCCAAACCCAGTCCCTGCCTTGGGTTGGGTACTAAGAGCAGCTCTGAAGAGCTGCATGATGGGAGTTGGTGTTGAGTCAGTGTAGATTGGGTTTGCTGTTGGCAGCAGATGTTGTCGTTCAGCTGTATCGATGTCCCCTTTGACTGACAGTTGTCTCTTCTGACATCATCACACTCGCTCGTCTATAACACCAGTTAAACTGAGAATGCACGAGAAGAGTGAAACAAGCAGAGTCCAGTTGATTGGCGGAGATGGACTCATCTCCTCGGACCAAGTAAGGTCATTTACACTAAAGTAAATAGTACAAAGTAAAATAGTTGGCATGCTGTTTTTTTAATGCCCCAGTCTCCACAGATGATGGATGGCTTTCATATTGATCTCAGTCACTTGTTTGATTATTGATCATTGGTATGTAAAAACAGTTATAACCAGTTTAATGGAAAATGATTCCTTAAATTCTCATCTATGCCACCGTCGATGGAAATGTATGAAAACTAAAGTTTACTTACACTAAAGGTTGTTTAGATATGTTAAAAGCAAAATGTCAGATGCTGAAAGCCTCTTTTATCATCCTTTATTCAGCCGTTTTCGCCTCAGCGCTGCTTGCTGCTATGAATGTAAAAAAATGTCGCATTTCTGTCGCGTGTTTGTGTCTGCAGGTGAATCAGCAAAGACCAAAGCAGACAGTGATGTTCGCATCTTTGTGGCTCTCTTCCCGTATGATCCTGCCAGCATGTCGCCCAATCCCGACGCTGCCGAGGAGGAGCTTCCCTTCAGTGAAGGACAAATCATTAAAGTACGTGCTGAGCCTCAGGTGTTCCACGTCCAAAAACTCAGCTTACTTTGGATCAGTTGCCACAAATTCACTCTCCTCTTTCCAGGTTTACGGAGATAAAGACGCGGACGGGTTCTACCGAGGGGAGTCGGATGGTCGTCTGGGATACGTGCCGTGCAACATGGTGTCTGAGATCCAGGTGGAGGATGAAGAGACGCGGCAGCAGCTACTGCTGCAGGGTTTCTTGTCCACGGCGGCTTCCATCGAGAAGATTGGTATGTGACCTCAAGGTGGAGAAGTCTTTGTGAGTTGTGATATGCCATCACTTCAACGGTTGGTTTGTACTGTGTAAGTCGCGATGCTTAACCCATAAAGTCTCTGCTTTTCATGCTTGAGAGGTACGTGAAACCATCAGCCCAAGCGTTTCAGGATTATTATTTTCAAATGCTATTAATTATGTATTGGGCAAGCATTTTATATTTAAATGGAAGAAATGCTTAAAATAACAGTAACCTTTTTTTCTCACGGTGAGAAAAGTGAGAATATGAGCTCTGCTTCTGTCTGTGGCCTTGTAAAAGGCCACAGACGTGTAAAAACAAGAGCTCAGATCGTTGATCTTTACTCAAGTGTGGCCGAAAAACCGAAATATGGCATCACTTTGTATACGAATGTGGTTTCCTTTAATAATCACATCGATATTCTTTTCTGGAAATGTCATTTAGTCCTCGTGTTTGAGGCGAATGGTTGCCGGCCAGCTAACGTGTTGCTTCCTGCTTTCTGCCCAGCACAGATGCTTTAACCTCTCCACTTCCACTTGCTCTCCCTGCTCTGTCTGCTGCTCACTGGTTGTCTTTTTTTTTTTTTTAATTGCTCTTCACTGGCTTTTCATTGTGGACTCCGTCTGGTCTGCTTCTCTCAGAAGTCTCACCTGTGTTTCTTTCTGGTGTCATTTCCTGTATTATTATTTTTTTTTTTGGTCTCTAAAACTCCATTAAGGCACTCGCACACATGCACAGCTTCCACGTCGCCCCGTTCCACCGCCGAAACCGAGACGATCCAAGAAAGGTGTGTCATGCTGCAGATTGCAGCTTCCCACCTCTCCTTTCTTCTCTTCTCTGGTTTGCTTCTATTTTCTTTTTTTCTTTCAGCTTATCTAGTAATCAAATCACACAGCTTCCCAGCATTGTGGGCAAACATCATCGGTATTAGTAGTTTCATTCTCTATATTTGAGCCCATGTGTCACACTTTCTGTCATAGGTTTGGTCTTTCCACGAGTTAACCTTTGCAGTCTTTAGTTTTGACAGTCGCACCTGTGCAACGCTGTGTCAGATATAAAAAGCCACACACACGTGTAGTGACTCAGTTCTGAACTGGAAGCTCATGTAACACATTGCACATATAGCAGCAGGGTGTTGCAGGATGTTCAGCCAATAAAGTCAAACGCGGTTAATGAGTCAGATATTAATTACACGATCAGTGAAAGTCATCCGTCCTCTCTGAACTCCACCTGTGGCTTTGTGTGCGTCCAGTGTTGTGACTCTAGCTTGAGGCAGGCTTATTCTCGTGTCTGTCTGTAGTGATGCTTATGCCACCCCCCCCCCATCCCCACCCACCGCACCCACTCCCCTCTCGCCTCGTCTCTTTCAGTGGAGTCTGCAGCACTCCAGGAGGAGAGCGTAGACTCCTCAGGTCAAGGTTTGTAACCTACCCTTTGAATCGGTCTTGCTTGCGTCTGCATGATGAGATGATCCAGTTTGTTTTGCTCTGGAGGACAGCACGTGTTCACCTGTAGTTTTCTGCTGTTTAATTCACCACATTTCTGCACGTTTTTTTTTTTGTTTTGTTTTTTGTTTTTTGTGTTTGGTTTAATAAAATGAGTCGCGTTGTATTCTCTCAGCTCACAACGCACAGACCTGCCTTCATCCATTTTTACTACAGATTGCTTGATTATAGTTAAGATCGTGAATATTTTCTTTTAGTAAAGTCGTCTCAAAAGAAAGCATGTTTTAAAACATTTGGATCTTTTGCTGGTTTGAAACAAATGTGAGGAGAAAACGGATTGAATGTTGAACTCCCTTTTTTATTTCATAGTTGAAGTGGCTTCATTCAGTTTTTTTCTGCTCGTTTCCATCTTTGCTCACAGCTTTGAAGAGAGTTGCTCTGACCTTGCAGCGGCAGCACGGCTCAGGCTGCCGTGACTCCTTTCATGGAAATAAAAACGTGAACCGTCACTGCTAATCAGCTGTAGCTCCAGTCAGATTTGTGACGTTTGTGACTGCGGCAGTGTGAGTCTTCCTCAGTGCAGCATGACGCTGAGCGAGTCCACCACACGGACTCAAAGAGCTGATTTATTATCTGATGTAACGGTGTACGCCCCTCTGGTTGACCCACAGATCCCTGCCATCCTGCCGCCCCTGCCGCTGCAGGGAAACCGGCCTCAGGGGCTCGCAAGATGATCGCTATCTTTGATTATGATCCACGAGAGAGCTCCCCCAACACCGACATAGAGGTCTTACACATGCTTCTTTCTCTCTCTCTATTCCCTGGCACGTGCACGTGACCTTTCAGTCACATTTAACCCTGTTTTGCTCGCTCAGGCCGAGCTGACGTTCAGCGCGGGAGACATCATACATGTGTTTGGCGACATGGACGAAGACGGTTTCTACTACGTAAGTGTCAGCAGGTTCTGGACTGGTGGACTTGATGAAAAGATCTGTTTGTTGTGACAAATAAGTAAATAAATCAAGTAAATCAAAGCAACAATGCTGGCATTAGCTCAGAGAGCTTTGTGTTTTTGAACAGGAACATTTAAAGTGTGTCATTTAAAGTTTATTATGGCTATAGAACTGTGATGCATTAATATTTATACGGTAGCAAGAGGAAGTATACAAACTCCTTGAATTTAACTATTTTTCTGTATTCATTTCCATAAAATGTGGTGTAATCTTCATCCACATTAAGAGCTTCAGCTGACAACACACGCGCACTTCGAGTGGCCAACGGTCTCCTGTTACTGCCTCAACGCTGAGACCGTTCCCGCCTCGTGCAGATCACTTACACTTATGTCTCTTTTTCGTTTGGATCACATTAGATGTGGATGCTTCCTAAAAACCTTCTGTCCTTTATCAATCAAAGTAGCTCTCGACCTCTGCTTCAAACTCCAGATTTGCAAACTACCGACTCCAGTTAGCTTTTTAAAAGTAACAAGTCTAAGGATTCACTTACTTTCCCAGCAACATAAATGTTTATTGAAGATCTGAACACATTTTATTCCAAAGATAATATTTTACTTACTAGTTAGTTACTGTTTCATGCCACTGTGAATCCGGCAAAACAGCATTGAGACAGATATGTAAATGCGCTTGTGCTCATGGTGGTGTACATACATGCGAGTAAAACTGAAGAGTTTGTGTTTCGCTGTAACGAAGCAGCTGGAAAACATTTCATCAAACCAAAGCCTGATGTCTTTCAGGGAGATCTGAACGGACACAGAGGCCTGGTGCCCTCCAACTTCCTGCAGGCCTTTCCTGATGACGCTCCATTAGAACCAGTCTGTGCTCCACCTGCACCAGAACCCAGGAAAGAGTCACAGGTAGCATTTTTAGTGTGTGTGCATGTGTGTGTGTGTTTGTGTGTAAACTTCCTGACCTGCTTGCGTTGCAGGACGTGTCACATTTAGGAACCGAAAGGCATCGAAAAGTGTATTTGACCTTCTTTTAGTTTCTCCATTATTTATAAGTGCATGTTTGTTTTTCTGGTGTGTTTAATTGTTTCCTGTCAAATTTCTTCTGTCCCACTGTGTCCTGCATGGCCTTTTTCAGAAGCAAAAACGATCTGTGCACTTTGAGACTTGATCGTAAGTGTTTTTGGATGATCATCACTAGTGAACCCTGTTCCCCTGCTTTTTATAACCCCCTCCATCTCCACTTGGATGTACTCTTAACTCCACTCTGCTCATTTCCGTAAGGTCTTGTACAGTTAAGGGTTTTAGTTTGTTGAGCCACAGATGTAGTTTTTCCTTTTATGTACATTCTTACCTTCTGCAGTAAAGTTCCTCCGATGTAGTTAAACATAATACCTGCAGTAAATGTGTCAGGTGGCTCAGGTCCGTTCTAAGACTTTTTTCCTCCTCCAGGACACTTGGACGTCCTCTACAGAGCCACAAGATTTTGGCCCGTCAACAGTTGAAGCAGCTTTGCACCCCCAGACTGATCCTTCTTACTCTGACAGGACAGAGCACACGGTCCTGAAACCTCAGCTGGAGCCCACAACAAGCCCGACGTCAGACCTGAACCCTCCGCCCGGTCCAGCTGCAGAGGAGGTCTGCTGCGCTTCTCCGGCCCTCCTTCCTTCAGACAACCCCGCGCCGACAGAGTGCTCTGTCCAAGCCAAGAAGAAGAAAGGCTTTTTCTCTAAAGGCAAGAAGCTCTTCAAAAAGCTGGGATCCAGTAAGAAGGACTGAGACGGGACGTCTAACTCAGAAACCCGCGTCACATTAGAAGCACTTTTTCTGTCTGCACTCGCATCGATAGTCATCAGATCTGATACCTGACGCTTTACACATCAGTGATTATGCTATTGCCTTATAGTACTGCTGGACAAACTGTTAAGTATGAGGTACTCTGGAACATCAACGCTCGCCGTTTCAATAGCATGTAGACGTGCATGTCAAACTGAACAGAAATTACTCTGAATGCTTTCTAATCATTTACTGAACAGAGGCTTGAAACACAGTAATCTGATTTATTTAGAAGATTCAGTGCAGAACAGACATGATCCCAACCAAGAACCAGCTCAGTAAATGTTAGCTTTAGTGCTCCTGCACTGGTGCCACCTTATTTATTTGAAGCAAACAGGCGAGATGTTCCTCGGCGTCACTTTTAACAATGCACTGTCCACCCTGTACGGATGTTTCTGGAACTAGTCTGCTCCCCGCATCCGTTTCCCGCCTTTAGGAGTATTTGTTCAACTCGTTGTACAGAATGTTATTTATTTGTCTGTTACTTTATCGCATGAAGTGACATCGAGTGAAGTCGTCAGTCATGCGATGCCGTCGTAGACGGCGACCTACAGTCCACATACATGAACTCACTAGTTTGAGGTCGTCGGTCCCAACTGATGAAGTTAAATAACGTAAAGGTGTGTCCTGTGGTGTGTGTGAGCTTGTTTTACTGACTTTTGTGACGTCTGAAGACGACAGCAACGGTTGGGTCCAGCAGATTTACAGGGGCTATAATCTGAACCTCGCACATTTGTTTTTTGACATTTTAGATTTAGCATTACAGTTAGACTTGCAGTGGGAGGTAGAGAATGTATCACATGAATGTGTGTGTGTGTGTGTGCGTGCGTGCGTGTGTGCGTGCGTGCGTGCGTGTGTGTGTGTAGGCAAAGTCCACAGCCAAGACTGATAATGGATGCCTTTCTCAGACATCAACACATGAACTCTCGATGGCCTCGATGTTTTGTGTGCGTGCGTGCGCGCACGTGTGTGTGCGCGCGTGTGTGCATGTGTGTGTGAGAGACCTGGTTTGTGAGCAGGAATGAGGTGTGTCTCATCAGAGGCTCAGTGCTCTGCGCCGTTGGCCCAACAAGGATGCATCTGAAGATTATCACTACCAATGTTTAATTATTCTCTCTTTTTTATATAAAACTCTAGCAAAGTAAATCCAGTAATTCCTACATTTTTGCATCAAACACACACAATATTCAGTATTTGATGATTTGCTGGAGTGGTTAAAGGGTTATCACAGTAATGCAACAAAGCTTTACTTGATTCAGGGACACTTGTGCTCCCCTGAGACCTGACGCATTCTGCAAATACACGGACATAGACGTGTCGGCGTTCCTGGGATGTTTCCACCGTTTATTCAGAACCTTGTCACTGATGTGAAAGAATTTGTTCTCACCACTTCTGAAGAATTTTTGCCCTCCAGTTCCAATAATTAAGTGGCTTAATGGATGTAAACGGGAAATACAATACAAAGTCTTCCTTTTTTTGCTGATATTTCTTTGCATTTTGATAAATTGGCAGCATTTAAACTACCACTGACTACTGAGTGGCTGCACAGCTGTCACTAGGCTGTTTGGGCTGTGTGGAATCACCCCCTCCTCACTACATACTGCTGTGCGTGGTGTAGCCGCTGTTTTGTGGTGCTGTCTGAATATGTACCAGGAGTTGTTATAACCTGTGTAGCGCACTTGATGAATCCCAGAGTGCATGATGAAAAGGATTGTACCAGCGATGGTCACTACATTACAGAAAAATAATCCACGTGGTATTCTGCTGATGAGACACAGAAGTCCCCTACGTACTGACTAGTGCCCTTTATAGGCAGCAGGGGGTGATTGTTGGTCACTAAGTCAAATTTAAAGCCATTAATATCCTTTGGCAAGCACGCTGTTCAATTTCAAATGGCCATCAATTGTATTGTGTTTATTTGCAGTGCACATGGGAGGTATTGAGGTCCTCAGCCTTGTGCACAAAGACTGTAATATTCATGGAGGACCGCCCGCCGCTCACTCGTCCCCCACCTCGTCCTGCGAGCTCAGCTCGTGTCTCGCATTGCACTTTGGGCACTTGTAGAGAAATCGGTGAACTCGACTCGACCTGCCGTTGCACCAACTAGTAACGCGTACTACTGAGTCACCAGAATGTTTGATTTAATGACGAGCAGCCAGTCCGCCGATGTGGGGATTCTGTTCAGTGTGAATGTAGTGTGTTTGGTGTTTGACTTTCACGCCAGGAGCGTCTTTTCCTGGAACTCCAGTTATCAGTCGTTGCACTAGTGGTTGGTGGCGCTGCAGTACTGTGATAGACTCTGCAATAAGTCATTTATATACCTTTTCTTCTTTTGCCTCCTTATTAGGATTGTACTGAGGATCATCTTGCAGTGCACAAACGTCGGGGCGGACGTGGTGACGGTCGTACAAACATGCGCGTTTGTGAGAGCGGTCAGTATAGCGCCGAGGCTCTCCGTCCACTCGTTGGAGCGGTACCTCTGCAGAGTGGCTTCTTAAACGCGTCATAGTTTTGCTTTACACTTACTTTTAGCAATATAACATGCAGTTTATGAGAGTAATAGCACAGAAGTAGTAGTGTAGTGGTTTGTGGGAGCTTTACTCAAATGAAGATGTGCAGATTAGGCCTTAGCATGCAGTTATTTTAGTCACTTGTGACACATTCAGCGAGTGTTTTTCACTCGTTTTCATTAGATTTATTTCTTTCACATGTGATCCAGGGCTGTTGGGCAACTTCTCAGGTTTTCACTCATCGTTGTCGACTCCGGCTGTCAAGAAGCAGCAGAATATGCCAAACAGTTAGGTGCTTTTGCTCGTTACCATAGCAATGAGAGACAGTTTTCCAGCAGCTTGGGAGATTTTCAGCAGACTAGCCGTGGCGTTTCTTAGCTTTTTTTGTTTTCTTTTCTGTTTTCTTTTCTCCTTTCTCCGTGATGGAAGTGGACGTTCACGTTGGAGGCTTTTTTTTATGTCTTTAACATCATGAATGTTTTTCCTCGTCAGCGATACATAAAGGGAGCGTGATAATGCCAAGAACAAAAGGGAAGATGGGTCGTCTGAGACACTTTAGATGTGAAATAGCAAGGCGGAGGCAGTACTGTATATTTTCTCTTATTTATGCTCTTCTTTTTATTTAATTTCTCAACAAGGGATGGATGCGCAAAAGTTGCTGAAACGTACAGCAAATCTTTGTACTGACTATGTATTTTGACAGCCTTTAATGCACAAGTAGTCCTGTAGCCGGCGCGTAGCGACTCCGGAGGCTCCTCTGAGGAGGGACTCGCACCTCGGACCGTGTAGATAGATCTTAGCTCAGCTGATCATATTTAGCCTTACATAAAGACCTCGTTTAGTCTTAACACGTTGTTTACAGGATGTTTACTGACTGCATGCATGCCAGTCTTATACCCATGTTCAGCCTTATTTATCTTGCTGTCACATTTCATGTTTTCTTTTCTTGGTAGACTTGTCTACAATGTTTGAAGTTGTAGACCGTCGATGCAGTGAAGAAGAAGCTGTAGAAGCTCTGTATATACTGTAACGAACAGTGTTGGGACTTGTGGTATATTTTCATACTTTTATTTTTTTTGTGTTTCCTTATCTGCATTCATTGTTTGACACCAGTGTAAAATTAACCTTTTTATATAATGTATTAATGTTTTTATTACCCTTTTTGGGAGCTCATCTGTATATATTTTTGTTAATATTGTTTTTTTTTTCAGATTTTATTGTTTTGTTTTGTTTTTTGCATGTTTAAGCAGTGTCGACGGAGGACTATTATCTAAAGACGTGGTACGTAACGGGACTCCGTGACTTGAATTGGCGATGGTTTCTCTCAATGATGACCTTTTTACAGGAATAAAGTATGTATATTTTCACAAAAAGTGTGTTATGCATGTGTTGTTCCAGGAAGGCATCAGACAAAGCCACAGTTTTTGATTTGATCTTTTATTGTTATCGTTATTATCATGCACACGTCTTACATCCCTGCTTTTCTCAGGAACAGATCACGGTCACAAACGGAGAAAGAGGAGCGAGCTCTTCTCACCACCGCACCCTGCCCATGTGAACCGACTCTGCAACACTCTGGGTGACGTGCGGCCGTGTGAGACGAAGCTGCTTCCTCTTTTCTGACTTCCTGCGCGGGCCTCTGCTCTCCCTGAAGCCAACAGTACACTCATCCATAAAGTAGGAAACACTACACCGTGGCGAGGAGTTTAGTAGTGCTTTCTACTTTATGGATGACTGCACTGTACATCCTCCGCTCATCTTCTGTCGTCTGTCTTCTTCCACTTCTCTCTTCTTCTGCACCTGCATCTGCAGCTGCAAGCGCTCATCCCCAACCCCCAACACTTCCCCCCCGTGCCCAGAAGATCTACACTTCCTGCTTCGTCTTGGAGCGTTTGCTCAAACTTGAATTTGACAAGTTTGTTCAAATGCAAAGGAAGCCTGGATATAGATATAAAGATATATATATGTGTGTGTATTTTTTTTTTTTTTTTTTTAACAAAAGTACAAAGTAAATCAGCTGACGCTTGTTTGTGCTCTTTAAGCAGTTTTGGGGCACATACCAGAAGCAAACGGCCAGAGGAAGCGCTATCTCGAGGAGGCCATTTTACCAGGCATGAGTAAGCTTTTCTGTTGCTTAAGCAGAGTTTTTAAAACACAACGGTTATCAGTTCAGAAACTACATCAAATGCAGAACCCCAGATGACATTAAATGTTCAAGAGCCAAACTTTAAAAAAAAAAAAAAGAAAAAGTCAAAATCATAAATAAACTTCAAAACAGACACCGCTTGACCAAAAGAAGTACAGAAGTCATGACGTGAAAATGGTTTCTTTCAGTATCAACGGATATAAGACGCGTTTAAATCTCGCCACAAGTAATTGTAGAAATAAATAGATGAGGTTGTCCATCATACTTCACCTCGATCCTGGTTTACTTGTGTTTTTTTTTTTTTGGCCCCCTCCCTCTGAGCTCCGAGCGCCGAGCGTCCTCCAGCCTCGCCGGTGTCTTCTGTCGTCTAAAGACTGGATGAAGAAGAAGTCGCCGCCTTTTGAACCTTCCTCGAACACGTGATGCAACCACAGGAAGAGGTTTTAACAGTCACAGCTGCTCTGCGTTCTTCCGTCCCCTGCTTACCTTTTACAAATGTCTTTTCTTTTTCTTTTTTTTTTTTTTTTAAACAAAGAAAATTAGGCGAACGGCAGTGAAGAAGGCGTGATGATGACAGAACTACAAGCTCCCCATTGGCTCACATTTTGCTTCAATTATTTTCAAATTTAAAGCTTAAGATTAAAGTTTCCACACGTGTTCACTTTTCTTTTTTTCTGCCACAGAAACGCGCTGCTGTAATTTATTCATTTCGATCACGAAACCTGTCGCTGGTGAAATGTTAAAGTTTTGTAACGAGCTGCAAAATGAAGTGGAAACATGTTACAACACGGGAGGAGTTTATCTGCCGCGGTCCCAGCAGGTGGATGGGACTTCTTCAGAGTGGGCTTATGCTCCGGGTTCATGACAACACCATCAGGCATATTGGTAAAAAATAAAAAAAGTATGCTGGAAGTGTTGGTTCAGAATGGTGCACAGAGGAGGTGTAAGGCAGCAGAGAGGTGCAGTTGGTGTTTGGTGGAGCGTTTCCTGTGAGAAGATGGCAGCGCTGATAGTTTCACCCCCTTTCACAAGAGCAGCACTATCACAGCTCTGACAGCTGGATGACTTGAACACAGAAGCCATGCTTTAAGTGCACCTTTTCCCACGTTTAATGAACATTTTTACCCTGAAAGGAGCGTTTTAGTCGCTGTGATTAGCTGTGATTGTTCATCTTGATCGCTCTGGCTGCGAAGATGAGCGCAGGTTTATTAGTGGTGTCAAAGGTGGATGTGGGGCTTCGTTTGGGGGCGTTGCATGTTCTTTATGATGCATGATGGCTTCTTAAACATGAAAGGCCACAGCTTTCAATTCCCCCATATATGTAAATGTCCAACTGTAACGGTGCTTTTCATCTCACACACACACACACACACACACACACACACACACACACACACACACACACACAGTGGGGCTGAGGGTCTGTGCCACACTTCTGTACTTTACTGAAATTCAGACTTTTACACACAAGAACCTACAAAAGAAGATCCACTTGTGTAATTAAACTCCAGTTTTCCAAACTCTCCTGCTGCTCATGACTGCTGTTTCTGCTCAAACGTTCAGTGACACTTTTCTTTTTCTTTTTCTTTTCTTCGCGCTGACTTATTTTCACTTCTTACCAACTCTTTCATATCTGTGTTACAGTTCCTGCTGTGACATTCCCCGTCACCAGCAGCAAACGGGATTACGTGTCTAGTTCTTCACTCACGCACACGTTCGCTTTGAGGTTTTACTCCTGAAACGTGTTCAAGTTCATAAAGTGCTGGAGTTTAAAAGTTTACAGTAGATAATGTGGGTGCTCAGTTGCATTATCTTTCTGTGTTTTAAACACGGGCACAAAACCAGAGAAACGTTTGACGTGACTTCAGTGATGAAGTTCATAAGTTTGTCAGTGGTGTCGTGCTCACAGCGTCACGTTTCGACAAGAACCCGAACCAGGCCAGACGCCACGAACGGTTTCAGGGTTTATTTAACCTCCAATATGAAAGTACTTTGTACATTAATCTGTGAATCTTCACATGTACTTGCTATACTTATAATCGAGCATACTACATATTGCTTCTTGTATTTTGTCATCTGTAAGGTCTAAACCTTCAAAGTAACTCTAGATGTCAAAAGCGTCTTTTATTGGTTTGAGATTTCTGCCCCACTGAGACGCAGACGAACCGTTGGGTAGAACTGACAGCGGATCTGCCCTGGTCCGCAGTTTCCCACCACATCATGAAGACGTGAGAGAGAGGACGAGATAAAACTAATCAAATCTGACTGATAGCCTTGGGTCTCGTGCGTGCTTCTGTCTCTTTGATGCTGGGCCTCGGCCAAATGTGCGTTAGTTTGTTTAAACAGACAAAGACGAACCAGAGTAACTGAAGTAGTAACCCCCCCCCCCCCCCCCCCCCCCCCCCCCCCCCCACGCCCTGGAGCTCACTGAGGCATCAGCCTCCACTCAGACCAGAAACTGCCGTCCTTCGGCGCGCAGATGTGCTGCAGAGGAAGTGATCCCAGCCGCCCGTACGAGGAGTAACGCGTGGGCCTTCCCGAGCCCACGCTGGCTGTCCTGATAGACCTTATCTGGACTGTCAGCCACTCAACCATTTTCCCCTCCCTGGTACCCCCCCCCACACACACACACACACACAGACACACCCGGCACCACCGGGTCACTTTTGTCCCTCATGGACACCTAAATGTGGGTCGTGGATGTGTAGGAACCATTTCACACCACTTCTCGTATCTCCTTCTGCAGCAGCACGTCTCCTAGAAGGCTGTGCAATAAACGCAACACGTTCTTCATTTATGACAGGTAACTTCTATAAAACTGTGACCCTCTTTGACCTGTGGCTCTTTACACACACACACACACACACACACACACACACACACACACAGATTTGTGTTTGGGCCCAAACGTTTTTGTCTTTGTTCTCATTTTCTTTCTAAAGTGCAGGAGAAATGTGGAAAATATGCATTTCTTTATTGCTCAAGATGAGGGTGGTGAAGTGTTTTCCAGAGAGAGTGAAGTTATTTGATTGCACGTTATTTGTTACTGACAATGGTTGTTACTATGAATAGATCATATCAGTGTATTGATTGATGATTGATGGGTGATTAATGAGAGCCGAGTGAATATTGATTTAACACGCTGAACTGGGTCTGAGGCTGCCATGGCGTTAAAGGAAATGAAAGACTCGTATGACGAGCAGCTCTCGCTTCTGTTGCTGCTTTCAGTCTGCCAAAGAGAGGAAGTTTTGACAG
Organism: Xenentodon cancila; assembly: GCA_014839995.1. Taxonomy (NCBI): domain Eukaryota; kingdom Metazoa; phylum Chordata; class Actinopteri; order Beloniformes; family Belonidae; genus Xenentodon; species Xenentodon cancila. The sequence continues at coordinate 22,718,358 of CM026213.1, read as the reverse complement.
TCTTATGAAACGCAAGTTCACACTCAGTAGTCTGAGTGTGTCGCGAGCTCTGCTGATAATCACTGTGTAAAACATTTCATCTCACTTCCCTTTCTCCCCGTTATGCCCAACAGGCAGAGCACATCTCCAGGCTGAGATGAAGAAGCCTCCACTTGTTTCTTGGCTCTGGCAGAGGTCACACAGCAGCCGAAGCCCTGCAAACCTGAAGTCAACACCTCGTTCTCTGATCTATTACTTTCCATTTAGCTCAACGACTCTTTATATCCAAATAAGGGCAAAAGCCATGGCTGCAAGCACCAAAGAGGCCTGTGTGTGTGTGTGTGTGTGTGTGTGTGTGTGTGTGTGTGTGTGTGTGTGTGTGTGTGTGTGTGTGTGTGAGAAAACAACGGCTGTGCTACTGCAGCGTTAAACGTGTGGAGGGCGGAGTTGGAAGCCTTCCTGACAACGCCTGTGGTCGTATAAGCTGACTTCTCGGGTTTTTTCAGTTTTGTTTTTAGCTCGCAGCTCTCGTTAAATGACTTCACCCCCGTCGCTTAAAGAAGTGGGAGCTTCAGCTTTCACTGGAGGAGGAACACACTCAGAAAAGGCAACCGAACAGTCACTTCACACCGAACTCGCCTGCACATGCAGTCTCCTCAGCCTAAACCCACGTGGAGGTGCACAAACTTGCGGCTTGTGGTTTATTTGTCATTTGGTTGATAAGCGTCCTGAAGAAACAGTCACGGTTTAAAAAGTTACTCCTCCGCTTACAGTGGAAAAAATAAATATTCATTGATGTGGGCATTTGAATAATAGTGATATTTTATTTGTAGACTGTTCAGTTTAAATTGCAAAAAAAAAAAAAAAAAAACACAGAAAATAAGACAAAAGAGGCACCAAGTGTGAAATTGAGCAAATGTTATCTGATCTGGACTCTGAACTTCCAGTTTCATGTTCATTTCACTACTTGGTTTCAATTAGAACAAGCTGCCAGTACTGACGTGAGAATAAACATTACACATGAAAGTCCACGGTGTTAATCTTTTTTTTAATGTGGTGCTAAAACAAAGAACTAAAAAGGTAAGCATCACTGAGAAGTTTAACACTAAAGCAGGAAATGAAGAGGTGCAGGTTTCAGAGTGGGGAGGAGGCAGGAAAACACAAAGTACAACAAAGTCAGGCAGTAACAAACGATAAAAGTTAAGGATTTTCTAGTTGAGCAGCCGTGTCGACGCGGAAGAGGCCGATCGATAGGTCCAGCTCAGTTCTTGACCTCTGACTTAAATGTGCCAGCCAAAGGAAAACAAAAACCTAATTTACCAGAAATCGTTTCTTCATAGTCATCCATCAACCCTGTACTTTCTACTTCAGTATTTCAGGTTTCATCTGTGCTTTTTTTTTTTTTTTCTCCCGCACTAACTTATGAATTTACAATAATCCACATTTGGCAGGCAAGTGGTTTACCTTTAATGTAATAATCCTCATTTCGATCGATCGAGCCTCAAGGTTCATTTTAATATCACTGTTGTTGATCTCTGCTGCTTTTGACACTTTTTATATGAGATATTTAAACTGAAATACTCTGTAATATTCTGTGGACACTGAAATTCTCTCCGGTGTTCCACAAGGCTCAGTCCTCCACCCACTGTGCTGATCAATACTGTCACAGAAGAATCACAACATACTGTATCCTTTAATCCATGTGCAGATAACGCACTCTTCTACAATCATAATTTCTTTAAAGCCTTCAGTTATGATGGTTACAAAGAAATAAAAAAAGGTCAAAGAAACTATGTATTGAAACTTCATCTGTCCATCATCATTATCAGAGTCACGGGGGGTCTCCTGGAGCCGATCCCAGCTGAAACTTGACATCACTGTCTCTGAAATACAAAGAGTAAGTCGGTGCCCTTGGAATTATTAGAAAAACTGAGAGGTTCAGTCACCCTGGAGAGATACGGAGTAGAGTCAGCGCTTCTGATATCCTAACTGGGATCATCTAATAAGGATTCCTACTGAAAGGCTCCCTCAGGAGGCGTCTTGGGCACGTCCCACCAGAAGAATGCCCAGAGGCAGACCCAGGACATCCGGGAGAGGTTACATTTCTTAACTGGTCTGGGAAGATGAGATAATCCAACCAGTCAGCAGGACTGCTCCAGCTATCCACAGGTTTCTACGTAGACATTTGCAGATATTGCTGTCGGACGAAAATCCTTTTCAGTTCAGGATCAGGACTCTCAGACCACCAGAGGAAGTCTTTCCCGTCGTGGCCGCGGGTCTGCTTAGTCGCCTGCATCTTTGTTTGCAGCTGAACTTTAGCACCTGATTTATCTACAGTTTGGCTGTTGTGGTTTTAACTCATCTCAAATATCCCAAACATGTGATTTTTAATAATATAAGATGAATCAAAGTGCCAATAAAGTTTTGCAGCCAATGTTTCTATAGTTGTGTGGAGTAGGCGGCGAATGCAGGCCTTATCTTGGCGTTTTCTGCGGTAATGTGAGCAGCCAGTGAAGGTTGGTTTCTGCCGAGCTGCACGTTGACAGGTGAAGCAGGTTTCACCTGATCTGCTTGTTTCTGTCGAAATCCTCATTAAGAACTGATGGAGGAACATTTTCTCCTCATGTTCTATATTAACACTTTGTAACACAGATGTAACTTCCTTAATAAAAGTGTTTTGTTAATTTAAGTCATTGCGTATGTCGCATATGTCATTAAGTTTCTTCCTCATATTGTTACCTTACAAGACATGATGTTGAAAGATGAAAAAGTGCTAAATAAAAGGAAGCAGGGCACTTTTATTGGATGTCACAGGACCAATGCACCTTTTTTTCCCACTTTGTGTTTGTCACTAAACTATAAACTCCAAACGCTGCTACAGGCGAAATCATGTTTCTTTGTTTTATTTTTTAACGTCACCGCCTAGTCAGGTGTGAGCGCGTTCCCAAACCATGTCATTGAAAGACCAGAGCTATGAACACATGATTTTAGTTTTAAAACGTCATCGGTGACAGTGACCTCCGACTTTCAAGAAAACGTGAATTCAGACAAAGCAGGAACCCTCTGGCACGAAATGTGGAGAACACGGAGAACATGATACACGCAAGGCAGGTTATCACTCTGAGGGGACGATGGGAGCTAAAACGCCCGAGATCGTATTCTGTCCGGCCTTTTGTGTAGTGAAACAGTAAAAGTGCACTCATGTTTCACTTGTACTGCACACGGACGACGCTGCGGGTGCGCGCGCGCAGCCGCGTTAGTCGACCGTAGCTGGATCCGGGGCTCCTCCCATCTGCAGTCTCGGCTGCCGCGCTACAGAGCCAGGGCCTCGGGTAAAAGCGCCACCTTGTGGTCCATTTGAATAAAGTCATCGTTTTCTCCTTTGATTTTTATTCATATATTTATTTGTATTTCTTGTCTGATCTTGGGATAAATTTGCCGCAATATCCACATATGGGAAGAGAAGCTGTTGTCTCAAACGTTTCTGCTTCTGAACATTGTCTCACTGTAAAACACTGAACTCTGAATCGTTTTGAAATGGTTTTATGACAATTTCCAGACTGTTTGTTTCTCTTCTATGTTTTAATTTTAACACACTAGATTGCTCACCAAACTAACTGCGTTTGTGGAGGTCTGCATGTCTCTGAGGATTAATTCATCCAAGGTTGATGAATAGCACCTTAGATCTTGTGAAAGCTGAAAACGGTCACATAGTATTCATTTTTATTGTATAAATAATTGCAAAGAAAAGGTCGTATACTGTTGTTCATCTGAAATTGTATTTATCTAATACAAAACCTTGCAACAATCAAATTTTTTTTTTAATGTTTTTGCACAAAAACAAGAACATACCTTATGCACAAGTGTACGTAACAGCTCAGGGGGATAATTCAAACTTCTTCAATTCCCAAAGGGGAAATTCATTCATTCATTTAATTAGAGGTCACAAGTCAACAGAACCTTGTTCAGCCAACTAGGAATTTGTGACTTTAACTTGAAGAAGGAAGAGTGTTGCAGCGTAAAAGAAAAGACTCCAGATTTATTCACGTCTAAGGAGATGCATCTCAAAATTAAAGTGGCAAGACACCAAGTATGAACTGAGAAGAGTTTTGCATGGGAAGGTCACAGGAGTGAAATCTTTACAATAACTCCCAGTGAGCAGTGAGCAGAGCTGCATCACTGGAGTCCTGGTGGCTGTGACGTCACTCAGCAGTGCCGATGCTGCGTCATCCTGCAGACCTTCTCCCTTTGCTGCACCAGGCACAGGGGTGAGCTATTTCAGGTACACGTTCTGGGAAGCAGAGGGACCGACTCCTCGCTATCCCCACAGGAACAAACCGATTAGAGTAAGATGATGGAGAGTTCCTCTGTGGCATGTGTTCCCCACCCCGACTTCACTAAATTTGTACTAAACAGACACAGTGACTAAAATTAATTATAAAACAACCCTTTATTTTTATCCGTTATTCAAAGAAACAAGATTTATTTCTAATAACTTGTGTTAATGTGTCATATCACAACAGCAACAGGCAGAGAAGTGAGCTAAGACAAAATATTTAACAGCTCCGAGACATGACAGATGTGGTGCTGCAGTGTTGCAGCTCCGATGAGGAAAATCCAGTGACTAAAACGGCAAAATGGATTTATGTCTTCACTGCTGTGTCTCGGGATTTGTAGATCACTCCTCTGCTCTTCAACTCTCTCACCACACCTTTAGAAAAGAGGGAAGTTACAGGTAAAGTAAGCTGCAGGAAAGTTAATCAGAACATTATTCAGGAGACAGACGAGCCTTCATGTTCCCAGCGTGAGCACTGCTGAATTCAACCGTACCTGGAGGTAATCTGCCCGTCACGGATACTGCATAAACACCTGGTTTGAAGTTGCCTGCAGAATAGAGAGAAAAGAAAAGTTCATCTCACAAAATAATTGAAATGAAACGTTGCCCTGTGCAGTTTTGAGAGTTGTCAGACACATCTCCTCAACAAAAACACATTCACACCTGTCAGAGAGGCCGACACGTCAAACGTACAGCGCAGCTGTAATCACTCAACACAGGGGAGAGTGGACGTCACCTGATACAAACAAGGCTGCCGTTGGATTACCGAGCAACCTTCCAGTGGAAAGAATCAACACATCGGTGAGACAATCCCAAAATCCCTTTTCATTGGTGTGGGGACTTTGGCCTGCTTCATCTTGTGGACTACCAGTGAATAAGTGTCTGTGACCTGTTTGACACTGGTGGAAGAGACCACCCACAGACATTTAGGGGCCGTGGGACACGTGCAGTTGTGAGAATAATGGACCGATATATGTGCATGTAAATGTCAAAAGTATAAAGATTGTTTTTCTGCAGGTGTTCTTTTGTTGTCATACTTCAGTTTAGCCTGGTTGCAAACGTGACTGTAAATGTACCAAGAGTCAACTGAGGAGAGGCAGTTAAAACCAGACAAGGTAGTTGCATCCTCACCTATTCTCTGCCATTTAGCCACCCAGCTGTCTTCAGGACTCATCATCGCTACGACACTGTGAATACACAAAGAGACACGCTGAATACACACAGAGACACTGTGAACGCACACTGACATGCTGTGAACGCACACTGACATGCTGTGAACGCACACTGACATGCTGAGAATGCACACGGAGACGCGCTGAGAATGCACACGCTGAGAATGCACACGCACGCGCTGTGAATGCACGCGCTGAGAATGCACACGCACACGCTGTGAATGCACGCGCTGAGAATGCACACGCTGTGAATGCACGCGCTGAGAATGCACACGCTGTGAATGCACGCGCTGAGAATGCACACGCTGTGAATGCACGCGCTGAGAATGCACACGCTGTGAATGCACGCGCTGAGAATGCACACGCTGTGAATGCACGCGCTGAGAATGCACACGCACACGCTGTGAATGCACGCGCTGAGAATGCACACGCACACGCTGTGAATGCACGCGCTGAGAATGCACACGCACACGCTGTGAATGCACACGCACACGCTGTGAATGCACACGCACACGCTGTGAATGCACACGCACACGCTGTGAATGCACACGGAGACACTGAATACAAACAGAGACACTGTGAATGCACAGACACTGTGGGTTGGCAGCAGGAAAAAATCCATATTATTAAAATAGAAACAGATTCAAAGGTGTGCGCGCGCTTACCCATCAAATGAGGAACTCGTGCACTCGTACACCATCTCTCGGTTTCCTTTCATCTGCAGGTAGGACTCACAGTTGTCGCAACCATCGTACTCAAACTGGTCAATCGTCTGGCGGAGAGATTCAAACAAATGATCGAGCCGGAGCTCGGTTAAAGGTTCACACTGCTGTCCAGACTCATTAACACAGTCAGCTGACGTCGCTCACGCGCCGCGGATGCTTGAGACAACTACACACGTGAACCCGCAGCAAAACAACGCACGGTTAGCTTCGCGTTAGCACAGAAGCTAAGCACAGTTTCTTTATTCATCGTGAGGTTTACCTTCACTAACGAGCAAAGCAGACACGCTCGCAGATGGCGCAGGTCTTTCGGGACCGTTTCCAGTGCCATTATGTTCTGTTGTTAAGGGTAAAACATATAGAAAAAAAAACCTTTTAAAGACTCGGGTCCGTTTGTGTTTTCGTGTTCCTGGGGATGACGTCAAAACAAGAAGGACCACGCAATTTGTGTCTCTATTAAATGCCTGAATAAAAAAATAAAACACAACCAAAAAGTCTGTATTCTGTAGTCTGTTCGGGTTTATTTGTTCCTGTTTGTAAAGAATTGCCGTTAACAAACGGAGACTTTTCAGATTCAGTATACAATAATAAGAAATAGTGAAAGTGAAATACATGTGCAAAGACAGACCTGATGGTGGAGGACAAAGGACTGATCTTTGAAACCCTCTGACCTGAAACCTGAAGCACATTTTACTATATTTCTGACTTCTGTTTGAAAATTGTGATTTTCAATTTATGTACTTGTTTTTGTTTAATTATGTTAAGTTTATATTTACCCACTGTTACTGGTTATAAATTATATTGTGTGGACGTGTCTCCTACATGTTGGTTGCTTTTTTTTAAAATATTTAAGTATTTCTATTAATATTACTGTCAAAACTTTTAATGGTTCGCTGAGCCCTTGGGTCTAAACAAAGTTTTATATGTACAGATGATTAATATTAATTACTCAAGTTTTATTTACATACATTCACGGAGTTCTCTTTCAGTATACTTCTGTTAATCCATATTTTTCTGATCTAACTGGAACTTTACTATTCAAGCTCCAATTTCTGAGTTTTTTTTTATTGTTCTCTATGATTAGGCATGTCAATCACACATCCACACATTGAAGACAATTTGTGCAGAATAAAGTTCAATGTTTAAGTATAAACATTTATTTACTACAATACTACACATATACATTTATGAAATACTTATTTTATTATATATGTCGAAGGCATTTTTTATTAAACCAATAATTTATATATATATATAAAAATATAAAATGTAGATTTAAACATTATTCAAAACATTATGTCAGCATAATAAAAACAAAAACTCATGTTTTAAATAGATGGGACAGACCTGCCTGGGTACCTGACTGAAATATTTGCACCTCATGTCAATCAAGGTTGTCTGTAGCCATCAGCTCCTTAAGCTGATTCATGCTGGAGGAGCTGCAGAGCTGTTGTCAAACCTTTGTAGTGTAACATCCTACTATAAATGTCGTTCTGGTGGTGAAATCAGAAATAACCACTGCATTTATTTGATGTTGGGTTAGTACAAACTGCCAATTGCATCATAAACTTTTGTAGCATGACAATACCTGATGAGGAAGTGATGGTGGTACCCTATTGTGGCACCCAAGGGCGCAGCAAACCATTAATCATAAATCTACATCCATATTAAAAATAAAAGTATAACTTTAGATAAAATCACCCAAAAAAATTAACCTCCTCAGAATTAGCATCACACACGCTTATGTCTGCTGTAAAGACATTTTAACATGAAAGTCACAGTTCAATTGACCAGGTTCAAGATGAAGCATGAAAAGTTAAAATTTACCCAACTTTTGAAGGAAACAGGCTTCCTCTCCGGTGCATGAAATCCAGAATTCAGTTCGACTATGCTTGACTTCTATCCATTCAAAGGGATTTCAATTTCAAGCTAAGGACAGTTTCATTATGAACACGTGATTGCATGAAAAAAGCTAAACAAATGAACGCATTGCTATAAATATTTATAAAGGGTTTGAACTCCCCCATCACACTGAAGTGTTCATCAATATGGGGCCCCACAAAAGCTAGACACGGCCCTGGCTCCATAAATATCAACAACAGACTTATAGTAAGACATAGTAACTTCACACGTTTTCATGTTCAAATTATTAGTAGTACTTTATTTCATAGATTACGAGTATTAAACTTTTTAAGAATTGGAAATGTTGCTAAACTCAAAGCTCCATTTTACCCCCCCCCCCCTCCCACCAAAAAAAAAAAAAATTATCCAATTATTAGAAAAGAGAAATTTTGTAAAAGTATCACCGACACTTGTAACATGTATATACGCACATGTCACTGACCAGTACTTAGTTTCGTGTAACGGAGACTTTTTTTAATAAACGTGCCGTCGTTAACCCGCTGGCCGTCAACGGTTCAAACGGTCCGAACTTCCAACGGTTCCCGCTGCTACCATCCGGGTATGACAGCGTGTATGTTCGGACCTCAGATATAGGGGGGAAAGCGTGGAAAAAGCGAGTGTGCGGTTTAATGGGATCGCGGTTAACTTGTGAACATGTATTTTCTCCGGACCACAGCTGATACCTGCGCTAATTAGGGAGAGCCGCGCTAGCCGCGTAGCCGCTAACTCGCAACAGTTTCTGTTTTCAGCGCTGAATTAAGGATCGTTTACGTGGTTTTGTTGCTTAAATTAACACAAGTGTTTTTAAAGTCCAGGCCGAAAAAAGGCTTTGCTGGGTAAGTTTCTCATATACTTAGAAATATCCAGTTTTCAGTGCGAGGTCTTGATATTTACGAGATTAAGATTTAAAACTAAAAGTGTCCGTCGGGGGTCGACAAGGTGCCGTTGGGCCGTAACGACGCGGCCGTGTTGCTTAAATTAACACAAGTGTTTTTAAAGTCCAGGCCGAAAAGGCTTTGCTGGGTAAGTTTCTCATATACTTAGAAATATCCAGTTTTTAGTGCGAGGTCTTGATATTTAGGAGATTAAGATTTAAACTTTTGATTTGTGACTGCAAAGCCATTTTATTTGACAACGTCAATGCATTTAAAGAATTAACTTTTTTTTGCCAGCTTTAATTCCAAAGCTATGACCAAAATCTTAAATTTATTAACTGTAACGCCACCTAGTGGCCAAGTAGTTTCAACTGTAGAAACTTTGGCTGTTTTTAAAAAAAGAAGAAATCAAAAAGCTCCAAGTAATAGTTAAGTTCGGGTCACTACATCACAGGACAAAGAACAAGTTTGAGCCATACCCACAAAATATATATATATATATATATATATATATATATATATATATATATATATATATATTTTTTTTTTATTTTATTTTATTATTTTTTTTTTTTTTCATAATTTATTCTTATTTTAGCACCACCTGGAAATGTGTCAAGGAATTTTTTCTCGTCCCAGGTCATTTTGGGAGGGTGGGGGTCTGTATCTCTTTGTCCTTTTTTATTTGCTGCCCAAACACTTTTAAGGGTACAATAAGGAAAGAGAATAATCACTGTGATCGCTACAATGACATTAAGAGCCCATTTGCTGTAATTGCATGACCCATAATTATCATGCCAATAATATAACCTTTGTTATCAGCTCCACAGACTAAACCATGAATGTTGCTGACAGTTCCCTCCCTAACATCAACCCTAATAGTTTTCCAGCCAAACTGTGGCGCTTGGTGAATAACCCTGTGTATGAGTCTATCCGCTGGGACATCCATGGTGAGTTTGTCATCATCAATCAGCAGCTCTTCGAGAGGGAGATCCTGTCCCCTGGAGCATTCGCGTCAAACAGCACTGAGGCCTTTAAAACAACCAACTTCTCCAGCTTTATCCGTCAGCTCAATCTTTATGGTTTTAGGAAAGCTGATTCAGAGGACAAAATAACGTGTCAGTTTTTTTACAACCCAAACTTTAAGCGAAAGCACCCTGAACTTGTTTCGAGTCTCAGAAGACTCACAGTGGATAATAAAGCCAAACTTCAAGCTGGTGTGGATGTGAGCTGTCGGCTGTCGAAACGATACCACAGACCGGATGAAGATGATGATGACAGGGATATAAACCTGAAAAGAAGTTGGTGATATTTAATGGTTTCATCTAAAATATTCTCAGTGATAGCAATCAACAACAAATAAACTTTAGAAACCCAATGTCTTAACAGGTTGATGTCATGCTTTGTTTACTGCAGGAATCTCATCACTGATCAGCCGTCAGCAGTCAACTTATCAATATCATCTGGGTGAAACAACGGCCATGAAAGCACACAGCGGAACCCTGCTCCCACAGCACCACCTGGTGAGGGGTTACGGTGAAGGTCTAGATCCGATCTTTTCTCCATCCAAAGAGATGCCGGTGTCGTTAAGCCACCACTACAAGGGAGTAGCCTCGACCTCCGGTGTCATGAAACCTCAGCAGGGTTTACTGATCCATGGGAATCCAAATCTCACCGGTTTTATTCCTAGGAATGTCCAGTATCAGCGTGACTGCTGTCCAGCAGGTAATAATTTTAAGGGGTAAATTGCACATGTTGTATGGCTGTGAATGGGAGGATAGTGGGGAGAGTGATTGCTCTGCCAGTTAAAAACTGTCAGGTTTTTGTACTTTTGAGTATACTTTCCAGGTACTGTATACAAGGCAGCATTGGCGTTTGTTTGTTTTTTTTCTTTGACTTGCTTTCTGCTTCAAGGAAGACACAACGTACTCTTTCACACTCAATTAAAAAAACTAAAAAAACTCCTGTAAGTGTGAATGCAAGAATGCTGTACCTCAAACCCTGCATATGAAAATCTAAATTCTTATATGTTGTTTTCTTTTTGTAGTCTGCCATTGCTATCATCCAGATCTTGCACTGCAACAGATGGGGTTGCTGCCCACCCAAAGTTCATATAAGGTAGGGCAACTGAAGTGTGTGTTCGTTCGGTCTTTTTATCAGTGACAACTACAAATAACAGACTGCTTTGTCTAAAACAAATGCTTTTTTTTTTTTTGTTTACTGTTTTAGGCTGAATATCGTGTAAATATGCTTGAGATCAACCAGGAGAACAAGGGGGTGAAAAAATGTGAAATTAACACAATTTTCCAGATTGCAGATGACCTGATGCCAGTTTTTCCAGACTCCCATCTGGTTAAAGTTGAGACCCTTGACAAGCCGCACCCTGGGTTGGGGCCTGCCTACAATAATGGTGAAGCTTTGCTGCATAAAACCAATGGTAGTACCACAACGTCTAACCCAGTCTGTGCTGTGCATGTTGCAGCGGCTGTGTCAGGCCGTCCTGCTGTTCCTCCATGCAAACAGCTGCAGAAGTCTGTGCTTCTAGTGCCTGAGCAAAAGCCTGTAGCCAATATATTTGAGGTAAGCTTTTACATCACACACACCCTTGAGGCATTTGGCTGTATCTTTTGTTTTATTTATTTATTCATTGTAAGAATAACTTAATAAGATATAGCATTTCTGTTTGAATTGTTGCACCACATCACTTTTGCATGAGACATGATGGTTTGACCGTGCACTTAGCGTAGAGCAGTCAGTAAACATTGGTTTGGCAAACAGAAACACTTATCCACAATGTGTACTCTTAATGCTTTAAGTGTAATATATAGCCTGTCATTAAATGTTTCACTTTGATCTTCCCCTGTGTCTTGGTTAGGCCACCACTGATTGTGCGGAGGAGGATGAGATCATAAGTGTTGTGGTTCCTGACATTGTTGTGGATTCCAGTCTGGATTAAAACAGCAGGCACACAGAAAGCACAGAAGATCTTTTGGTAAGACGTGACCGTCAAGGACCACATTCAGGCTACGTCCAGTTTTTATTTGAAAGCAAAACCGTTTCAGCTCTGTGTCATAAAAGATCTCCATTCATATAACATATGACAACGCGTAGTTAGTGCTTTCCTCAGGTAATGGTCATGTGGTACAGGCTTGGGAAATCTGGGAAGACTATGCTACGATATTGTCTTTTCCATTTTATTCACCCAGATTACGCTGCAGCTTTGTGTTTACAAGCTAAAATGGGTCTGCAGCAGATTTACAATGTTCTGTTTTTAAGGGTCGACTTTGCTAGAGTAATGTGGACGAGAGCCGGAACCATAACAGAAGTTTTAATTATAAAATGAAAACATATTATTGTGGACATGGCCTTAAAGTAAAATTATTGTCAGGGAAGAATTTTAGGGTGCTTTTACAGTACAGCTGAAGACGTCTGTCCAATTAGTGTCTTATAACAGTTTAAAGGTTTTTTCACACCTCAGTTTGTTTGCGATGCTCCGCTTTAGACTGTTTTTGACTTTGTAAACATGCAGCATTTTCCCTTTTTGTTTACTTTGTTTTCACACAGAGAAAAAGAATACAAAAAATAAATGCCTAAAAATATGCCTAAATACATCACTGCAAGTTGCGCACGAGTGCTCATGGTTCATTAAGAGAACAAAAAAACATACCGGTGTCGTGATAAGCAGTTGTGTAGTTGTCCAGGTGATTCCTAATGTATTAATCACAGCCAATATGAAACTGAAACCCATCTATGGCTGGAGATGAACTTTGTCGTTGCTCTGGCCCTCACTTGCATTACTCCTGTCTCAGTCGTGCTTGAGCATGATAACCACTGGTACATATGGCATTACATTATTGCGTGACACACCCACACGGCACTGCATAGTCATTACAAAGCATTTTACTTACTGGAAGCATGTGTAGTCCCAGCCCTCATCTTTTTCAGTTTCGGATTATGCAAGAGTGTAATTTACTGTTATGGCGCATCACGTGTATGTTGCATACACACCCTTATCCATGTAAATGTGAAAGCGCTGCCTGTCCAAGTGCACAGGTTCCAACCGAACCGGAGTCCAGGTATTGTGCAGTGCCTAACCACTGAATAGAGTGCTCACAATAACCAAATGTTTAGGGATCAGTTGTTCATGTGCATTATGTAAGTTCACCTTCATACGGACAAAAGACAGTAGAAGTGAAAGCACTCTAAAATTTTGTTTGAAAATAATCACCAAGAGCTTTACTGACATTATCTCATCTCTCATTCAGATTGTTGGTCATCGATCTGATTGGCATGTGACTGCAGAGTCTTGAGTCACTCTACAATGTGATTTAAGATTTTCAGAGGATTTTTTTTCTCCAATTTATTGGTTCTTTCTTTTGTAAAGTTTATTTATTGGTAATTTATGACTGTAAAGTTGTTTTTTTTTCTTTTGTGAAAAAAAAAAAAAAGATCCCAGTAGTGTTTTTGTTTCTTAATGATATTGAATTTCTTGCATCAATTTGCATTGTCATTTTAAATGCAGTGTTATTTCAGATATTTGGATCGGTTGTAATGTGTAATATAGGTTCACTATATTTTAACATGCACATGTTTGTCAGTTTATTACATATATTTGTGATAAATTTTAAAAGATGTTGAAACAAACAAGTATTAATATTTATTACTTGGTGGAAGTCTTTTACATGACTTCCTGAAATACGACAACTTAATGCACCGTGAATTCTTTATTTTTTAGCAAATGTCCTTATGGGAAAACTGTTTTTTAAAACATCTGTGATTTTTAAATGCAGTTATGCAAAGCAATATAATTAAAATTAAATCATTTGCAACTGTGTGGCTTCGTTCTTTGTAAGGCGCTGTAAGAAGAGGATGCTTGTTGTCTGGAGCCGGTAGGGGGCGCCGCTCACCTGTTAATCCTGAGCCCTGCTACTGGCCGACTGGGCCAACCCCCTCATGATGCTGCCTTCATGTACGACACGGAATCTGCGGGGATACTAAGGCATTAACAATTAAAACTATTTATTTTGACTTAATTCAACAATTACGCTCTTTTGCTCTATTAAGAAACGTATGTAGGATATAGAGTTTTGGATCGTTGTTGAACACTGAAGTCAACTAAGGTAGAAAAAGTAGGCTTTATGTAAATGTTTAGTCACATCCTTGTAGCACAGGGCAACACTAGAGTGAAAACAGTTTCTGTATTATCTACATGCATAATGTCCTTTAATTTGTTGTCCTTACAAGTATATGTGTGTATATATATACACGTAAGGAGAACAAAAACGTTTTTAAAGTGACGTTGTGATGAGGTTTTATTTCGGTTTGCACGTGAAGGCAGCAGGACGGCGAGCAGGTAGAGTGACAATGAGATCCCAGGGGAGCGACAGAGAGTCCGGGAGATACACTTTGGGGACGGTGTCATAACTGTACACTCTTTCTCTACACTATCAACTTCAAACAGAGACGTCCCGGAGGCTGGAGTACCTTTACTTCGCACCTTTTTCCACTTTTTGTTCCTCTGTAGTCGTTTATAATTTTGAAAAACTATTAATTTTCCCTCGGTGTTCTCAGGAGGATCGGCTCTTATTTCCCACTGCAGCGTAGACTGAAATCGGCGAAAGCCTTCTTTTTCCTCTTCCTTTTTTCTTTTTCTCAATCTTTACAACAAATTGGTTGAAAATGAGGACCGAGTGTAAGAAACAAGTTAATGTTTGTTTACAGAAGCTCTTCGCGTTCAGAGCCGAGTTAATTACGAAGTTATGAGTGAAGTGAGGCGGCGGTCCGTTTGTTTCGGTTAATTATTATAGCGGAGAACACATTTCAACTGTTTCTTCGAGGATTATTTTTCGCAACTCATCGGTCGTAAAAAAGAGAATAAATCTTGCACAACTTTGGCATTCATCCGCAAGTATGCCTTTTATTTCTCCGGCGGCAACCTGTAGCTCAGCCTTTGAAGTTCAAGTGGTTGCTGGTCGTTTTTGGTGGATTTATCCAGAAAACGCGCCTCTCTTCTGGAGCTTCAGAAAATGTGATTGAATTGTCCAGGGACTGCTGTGCACTGTGACATAACAGATCCCTCTAAGACCAGGACCTGTCTCCGTGCAGGCAGAGGAGGACCTTAGTTTGATGGGAACCATCCTTCTTGGAGATCAGAGCACACTTGATCTTCCAACGGTTGGACTTTTGAAGGTGCAGAAACACTAATCACACTGGATACCAGTTAATTGAGGATTGTTTTTATCTCCGGAGGGTTTTCTGGCTGCGGATGCGTCTCTGATGTGCAGAATGTGAATATTAACCGGTGTTGAATGGAGGTTTAAGGACATTCGCTCTAATTTCACTAATGATGTAAGTCCTCCAGCCTCAAAAGTTTGGATTGTATCTGTTTAGTAGATTTAGCAGTCATCTGTAGGAGAAAGAAGTGGGAGCTGCACATATATCGGTGACATTTTTATTTTATTTTATTTTGTTAATCCACGGTGCTTGCCTGCTTTGAAGTCCAGCATGTGCGGCCGGGCACCGCCGCCACAGCCGAGGCCATGAGCGTCCCTCCGCGGCGCCTGGCCGGGCTCTGGCCGTGGCTGCTCATGGCGGCCCTGCAGGTGGTGCTGGGCCAGCCGGGCCTGGAGTCCGAGCGGCCGGCCCTGCGGGCCGTCATCAAGGTGACACTGCTGAAGCACGAGTCCACGGGGAAGCCCATCATCCTGGAGGGAGTTTTCGTCGGAGGAAGTGCCGGCAAAGCGGAGGGAAAACTGATGCAGGTAAGGTGACTCGCATCCCCTTTGAGCAACTGTCTCCGTACACAATGACACTGTGACCCCTTAAATCACATCACCCTGGGGACCCTCTGTCTGAGAGGGATACTCAGTCAGGTCGGAGTTTTTTAACTGACATGAGCTGAAAATCATTAACAAAAGCACGCAGTTAAATTGAGGGTCATTCCCTCAACATCCAAAGCCTGAACAGAGGAGTGCCATATATTTAAAAACGAGTTTTCATTTCACACCGACACATCTTTCAGTGCGTCACCCCTCAGTAGAGTAATGTTTTTGGCCCACGTGACTTTCTAACAGTTTACACAGAATCCACTGTCTGACAATGATGTTAAATTATACCAAATCTCCGAGGTAATCACGAGTTATGGTTCACAATAACTTTGTGAGAGCTGAAATCACATTTCCTAATGCTCATGTGATGATATCAAAACTCCCTTAACAACCCTGATGAGCAACCAGTTATTAGAGTGATTTTGTTTCTAGTCTACCTTTGCTTATGTCTGAAAGACAGAACAGTTTTGTTTCTCAGTAACCTTTTTATTTTTATTTAAGTTAATGGTCATGCAGTGCAGTTCATATCAAGGTCTGGTCAAAGACTTAAATAACACAAACCAGCTGGAGACTCATGTCACCCTGTTAATATTTTTTATAAAAAAAAAAAAATCACTGCAAATGTGGAGTATGTGGTCTTTTCAGTGTTCGTCCTTAGGATTCAGGAGCGGATTCAGGTTCCCGAGCCATAAATCTTGGTCGTGTCAATTTATTTACCATCTCCAAAGAAACAGGGCGACCGCTGCGAGGTGGTGTAAGATTTGTCTCTCTTCACTCACCAGGTGCGGGAGAGTTTCTGGATGGTGAGCCAGATGGTTGAGTTTGCCATAACCGATAAGGCTTTACGCAGCTTCGTCATGGAGAAAGCCCGGCATTAGGCACGGTGAAAAGCCAGCGCTGTTTCCCTCTCTGGTAAAAGCTGCTCTGGCTTTACTGTGTGGGATGTTGACAACGTGTTACGGATGCATATCACAGCGCTGTGGAGATCAAAGCCACGTCCAGCTCACTGGGGTTTCCAAATATGTTTAGTTGTTTTGTTTTGTTTTGTTTTTTTTTCCGTAGAAAACCTTGTAAACTTTGAAGATAGATGGGGCTTGATGGAGGATGAATGCGTGTTATGTTGCTGTATTTTCCTGAGTTTGCGAGTGACGGTGCCACTTTAAATCTAATGACTCCCATCCCCTCCACAGTCAGATTGGCAAGAGCCTCGTACCCTCTTTTCTTTGTCCTCGTGCTCCCTCGGAGCAAGCACCGTTTGCGTTCTCGGTTTTGCTGTTTCCATCAGTCAGATCATTGATTGCGACTCCGTCTGAGACGAGGAGTGTATGGTTTCGTCCTAGTTCAGACCCCTTCACGCAGGGCTGTTCTCACAGTGAACAGAGGTGGTGTTATGCTGCAGGATGGCCTTTGTTATAACACAGGCCTGTTCTAACAGGTCTTCTTGTGCCTCTGCAGGCATCTTTACGGTTCCGCTTTATGTTCATGTCTTTCAGTGGATGAAGAGGATGAACTTTGGGAAGTTCCGTGGATGGCTTCTCCGACTCTCTCTATCCTGTGTTTATCTTAGTTTGCACTCCGATCTCCGTCTTAAAGGCTTAGTTCATGTTAGAGTCTGAATCACACTGTGGTAAGCAAACTGCAAACAGGTCCGCTCAGCATTGGCTGTAGTCGGGTTTGTGGAGGGAAAATGGTGTAATTCCCTTTATAAATCATCAAATCATGAGTGGATAACATTTGCTAGCTTGAGTGGGACGATTTCGTACTACTTGTAATAGAAGAAGTTCCCAGTTTTCTTTGATGTGTCCGAGTCATGGGACTTCACTTTGGTACGTATTTCCCTCTGATCTGTTAAACTGCGATCCCCCTGGAAGCGTGCCCTGTCCTCTGAATGAACGCGTTCATTGGAACACTGGTTGGGGTCCGGCCAGCTCTGTTTGGACAAATACAAGTGCTGAGGAATTTTGACTCTCTCCCTTCCAAAACGAAGCTCAGTGACCAGACTAGTCCAAAAGCTTCGAGACGACGCTGAACTTGGGAGGGTGAACTTTCCTCAGGTCTCTGTTGGGAGGAGGAGATGGAGTTTATCCTCTTAACAGGCACAAAGCCCAATTACAGGACATCATTAAAGCTGCACCTATTCCCTCTATTTCCACTTAAAGCCATCTTGACTTCCTTTTTGCTTCCTTTCCTGCTTTGTGTTTTTGCGTCTTTGTTGTTTTAAACGTTGTAATGACCTGTGAGAGCTCCCTCAGAGACATCAGCTATAATTACGGCAGGCCGGGCTATTGACCGAACACCATTTAACTCTACACCACTTCACATTCTTTCGTTTTCCTTCTCAGCGTCCCAGAAGGTACTGAGTGCCTTCTCTCTCTCTCTCTGTCTCCCTGAGCCCTCACCCACCCGAACCCGCTATCTGCAGTCCCCCTTCTCCCTCAGCTCTCAGCGAAAGCCGTTTGGGAACAAGGGATGGGAGGGTGGAGGGGGCGCTGAGGGAAAACATCAAAGTGTGTCCAGTTCCGAACGTGAGCTGGGATGATTAAAAGCTGAGACTGTTTACACTGCACTTCCCATATGGGCCCTCTCCTCCCCCTCCCTCTAAATTTCCTGTCCATACTTCCTATCTCCCATGGATGAGATAACAGCCTGTCCAGGGCTCCTCAGGGCTCCTTGCTGCTTTACATTACTAAGGTTCTTGAAGTGTACAGTAATTCTAGCCTACTTTGTCTTTCATGTCTTTCCAGACATTATGAACCCAAGATCTCTTGGGGTTTGTCCCATCAGATCGTTGTATTATTATATATCAAACGTGCACTAAAGTTGTTGTACCTGTTTCATAAAGGTTGGACATGGGAAAAATGTTATTATCAGGTGATCAATCAAGATTTGGGGCAAAAGGTCTTTGAGGAGCAAAGATGGACAGAGGAGCTCCAAAAATATAATTCATGTAATAGTTAAAAACAATATAAATGGGAAGAGATTTGCATGTTTCTCAGTCTGCAGTACATAATATCATGAAACGATACAAGGAATGTGAAGGAATTCGGGTGTGTTGAGAGTGACCTGAACACCTGTGAACCCATACGTTAACCTTGTGCACACATCTGGGCTCAGATGCAACTGGGCTGGACCATCACTTGAGGCGGAAATGCTCCCGGCGCTGCATGAATCTGTGCCGGGACACCTTTTCAGTGGTGTGAGAGGAAGTGGCAACTTTACTGAGTAGTCGAGGCTTTCTGCTTAAACTTTTCTCGCCTGAGATATTTCGTGTCCTTACAAGTGTTGCATTTTCATTGCAGATGAACCACCTTACACTTCCTCTATTATCTATTTGCACGGGGCTGTTTGGGGCCAATGCTCCAGGTGATGAACCCCCACGTTAGACATACAGATTAATCTTCATGGAGTACAGGGAAGGGTCCTGCTCTAAATCCTTCAAGGGCCTTAATTCCTATTCCCCGGGCTCTTATCTGGCGTGCAGAGCTTCGCAGCATTCACCAGTATGGACACCATATGAGACCTCAACATAAACAGCAGTAGAGTCATGTACCCATCCTCCCCATCTGCCTCTGGGCGATGCTGCCTGTTCCATAAAGATATGAATGAAACTGCCATAAGCTCACAATTTCCCCCTTCTTTGCCAAAACGTCTGTTGAAAAGAACACTGACTTTTTAGTGATTAAGTGCTGTTTGCGTAGAAAGGGAGCAGCCTACAACATGAGAGGGATGCTGAGCGCTGTTCATACAGAGATTATTTACATTCCTTTATTTAGTCAGCTAACACAGATCTGTTGTCAAGAAGTGAATGTTTGATTTCTCTTCCATATGCCCCTGGGTTCAGCCGGCCCACCGTTGTTTTCTTCAGTTCTGCGCTGCCTCTGGCCTCAGCCTCCAGTGGACCCCTACGTGTGTCCAAGCAATCAGACAAGCTGCGGTCTAATGGTTTCTCCTGCGCAGGGAGCTGACAACGCTGAGGCCTGAAACACAGGAAGCAGGGGCTGCTGGTGTCCTGTCCACCCTCTTCCACGAGAGATGGCCTTCCAGTTGTATTCTAGGGCACTGGGAAGAAGGGAGAGGCAGGTAGGGGAAACATGGCAGACCTCTTAATCCTGCCGGGCGCCTTCTTTTTTAGTCATTAGACCCAGTCTGGAATTTTTGAACGTTATACAACACATTCTTGTCTCCCTTTCATAGGGAGACAAGAGGCAAATAATCTGGAAAAGGTCTCTTTTCTTCAGCGAATACGCTGTGTCACTCGTGCAGCCACCCTCTCGCACGTTTGCAGAAGCATCTGAAACTTAATTTGATGGCTTTTTTTTTTCATCCTTTTTTATGACTTCAGTATGCTGAAAACATCACTACTGGATTTATCATTGGACAAGCCCACAGGACAGAAGAGGAAGCAAAGAGCATTACCAAACGTCACACTCAAGCAGGCGCCAATCCTCGTGTGTGCGCTTTTACGCTTCAGCTTTACAGCATTACACACAAACTTAAATTAAATGTTAATGATAAAGTCTCCTGTCTGCCCACTTTCCCTTTTAGTACTTTTATTGTGTGTCTATTTGGGAAACCGCTGGCACACCGAAGGCACGCAGCTCTTTTAAGATTTTTCAGAGTGCAGCCGGATATCCATTATAGTGCAGCAGTGAGTCTCTGCAGTGTGGTAAAGTTCAGCATGCTCGCATTCACAGGCATTTTGTTTTTGATTGGAGCGCACCTGACTAAAGGCCAGGCAGGCCAAGGGTTCCCGCAGGGTCAGCAGGGTTCAACGATGCAAAAATGTCCAGGGTTTGACAGTGAACCCCTCTGCAGTTGTGTACCCTCGGCGAGAAATGTATCGTCTGCAGCCTTTCTGAATTCGTCCCGACAGCTCAGGTCAAGTGAAGCACCTGTCTCTTTCCGGCTGAAACTGATCCACTGGGAGTACAGAGGAAAGCCTGCTGATCCATAGTGGGTGTGGAGGCCAAGGTGACCTGTCTGGGGATCAAAGCCACATTTGTAGAGGTTCACAGAGAACCCGGTTGGAAGTTGACCAAACTCTGCAGGAGGATGTATTTGCTAAAAATGAAGGAAGGTTGGCTGCGTCTGCTTTGCGTCCTCCTTTTCAGTTAAGATACATCCTCACCCCAAGTTTGTTTTTCTTCATCACATTTTATAAATGAAGCCCTTATTAATCGTGGTTATCCCGATGTATTCCATTTAAAGCCAGATCTAGAACGGTGCAAAACGTAGCTGCTGAAGATGGAAAATATCAAGACTATTAAGGCTCGTTAGAGTCCACAATTAAGTGTCCTCAACAGGGTTTATGAATTACTGGTGAATCGTTAACGGTTATCAGGAAGGACACATAACATTAGCAGCCTTAAAGGAATGAAAATAAAGCAGCCGTTTCAGTCTTTGGCCACACAAAACCGCACACACACTTTATCTGGTGAAGATGTCTCGCCGAGATTATTATGTCAAGATGTTCACGGACTGTTTATATATAGAGCAAGAAAGGCACTTCCTCACAACTAATTTAGCTTTTGCCTTGGAGAAGCTCAGTAACGGTGCAAAAATAAAAACATAAATAATCTTCGTTGATTGGCAGATCTTGACTGAGTGTGGATGATTGTTTTGAAGACTGTTGTCGCTTCTTTAGTTTGGTTTCTATGTAGAATTAGTTAAAGTTGGTGTTCGGTTCATCTCGGTCGTGACGTCGGCCACAAACTACTTTGACTCTGCCTGCAGTGGCGGAAGCAGACTTTTCTGCTCCTGCTGACATCAAAGGCTCAGACGCTGCTCGCAGTTTTCCTTTTCACTGCTCGTCTCGTTCGTCTTCTTCTCCCAGCAGGGCAGCTGCAAATTCCTCCTCCTCACCGCCTCTGCTCCCCGAACCAAACCCTCTCTTGTTTCTTGACAGCTCTTTAAAACTGTTGTCATTCATTGCATGTGCTTTAGTTTCAAGGAGAAAAATTGACTACATGCACTCAGAGGCAGAAAAGGCTGAGTTTGCCGAGAGGCAGGAGGAAAAGAGTCATCACCGTGCCACAGATAAATGTTGTCTGACAAACTCCCTCCCTCTCCTCAGCTCCCTGTGGCTCCTTTAGTCACTCTCTCAGACGTTTTTAACATTTTGTTTTTAAAAATAAGGCTTTATGGTCGCCGCTTTGGTAAACACGTCCTGTAATGCCTCCCAAAGCTAAGGAAGCCCATTTGAAGTTGTTTGGATTTCTCAAGACAACCCGATAATTATTTGTGCAACATGTTTATGAATGTGCAGGGCGATGGCGTTAAAAAGCAGGCGCCGCCGTGAACACAGAGCAGAAACACGTTTTCTACTTTTCTGCCTGAATGCTTGGCTCAACGAGCCGCAAGAGGAAGAGCTTTCACCTGTGTGACGGTCTCATTTGTGTGTGTGCGTGCGTGTGTGTGTGTGTGTGTGTGTGTGTGCGTGTGTGTGTGTGTGTGTGTCTGTGTGTGTGTGCAAGCATGAATGAGTCCTTGTGAGTGTGCCTACAGTTTGCGTGTGCGCGCGCATACACACACGAGGTTGAGTGCTCATACTGAGATCATTTACCAAACTCTATTAAGCGAGATCAAAGCGACTTAGATCTTTCAGTGCTGCATGACTACAAAAGCCATATTGTAACCTCAGATTAAGGGAGATAACGCTGCTGACAAAAAACGCTTTATGTCTCCGGGAGTCACATGGTCAATGCCAAACAACATGTCCCATTTTTGACCTCCTCCCCCCTCATTTTTCAGAAATGCTTCAGTGTTAATGATAACGGTGCCTGTAAAACCATGTTCACTGAGAGCCTAATTTATTAAATTAGCAGAGATGAGTGCAGCTTTCAGAGTTCCCTACGACGTAGACGTCCTCGTGTGAGTCAATGCAGCGAGAAAACAAATTAGTTTGAGACTTGCTGAAGTTGGCTGCTTTTTGCTTTTTGTCCTTCTTGCTCCGTGATATACGTGATCGCTTTCACAGACAAAGTCCGAGACCACCCATCGGGCCTTTTGGTCTGTGCATAAGTGGTGTCAAGTAGTTCTGTGAGCAGCTGGCATATCTGTTCACAGCGTAGCTAAACAAAGGCTTCATGAGCGCCACGCAGTGCCGACCCGGGTGACAAATGGACTGTGGCTATTGTGACTTCTTGTCCGAGTTCTGTTGGTCCAGTTCGGTGATTTAAAGTAGAGCAGAGGCAGGATTGAGAGGAGCCATTTCCTGTGGGAGTTTTGTGTGTAGGTCTAGTCCTCGTTTCAGCTCTGGCAGCGCTCGTTTCAGACGTCGTTTAGGCAGCGGCACTTGAAATGAGCATATTTGGACATATTTGTTCAGCGTTTGTAAAGTAGTAGTAATTACTGGCATTGTTGGTTGGCGTAAGCTGAGTCAGCCGAGCTGAAACAGCTGCCGTGACTGAATGAATGTGGGCATTTACGTTGTTTCAGGCCGTCTGCATGTGCAAACGGACGTTTAGTCCATGTAGTCTAATACACTCAGCTCTGTTAGTGCTGTGTAGATAATATGGTGCAAAAATGCAGCCCAACGTGCTTCAGATTCATTTCAACAATAAAATAATACTATACGAAGAAGCCACTCAAGTAAAATTTAATAAAATTTAAAAAATATGAAAGAAAACAGATAGATAAATAAATAAAAGAATACATTTTGTACCAAGTATCAAACTCACTGCCGTCACACCAAACTGGAATGAAAGAAGTCACGTGAACTAGAAGAGGTTTTAACGTCTTTTGAAGAACATTTAGAGGGCTCATCACTCAACCACAAGTGGCAGAAAAACTTTAATTGGAGACTTTGAAGCACCGGTACATATACGTACCTGCAGGGCATTACTGCCGGTCGCACCTACACTGTGCCGTGGGGCAGCTCCAGGGTCATCAGCTCGGAGCCACCCATCACAGATGTTTCAGCCCTTTGATCCCAGAACATCTCCAGGTGCTCGGGCAGCAATAGGGATGGCTCTCCTATCGCTCCCAGCAGATGGCCTGAAGATCTTTTTCCCTCTTTGAGTTGTTTGTTCTGAGTCGAAGTCAGAAACTAATTGCTCAGCCGTCTGTGAACTTGTTAGAGAAGCTCTGGGTCCGCGTCAACCCGCCTGTTCCACCCACATCCAGGTGTCAGAACGGACTGATCGCAGAATCCTCCACACATCCAACCATGTTATGGCCCTGTTGTTGACTGATTCCCAGTGTTACTGTTGGATGACAGCTGAGGTCTTGTACGTCTTATCTTTCACGCTGGTCACCTCCAACACACATTGTGAGCTGGTGCCAATCCAAGCCCAGGTTTGCCTGGTTGTAGCCTGATGTTTCAACTGACTTAAGGCCAGCGCGACTGCCCGTTCGCCCTTCCACGTGCGCCCTGTCCATTCTGATGCCTCCTCTTTTTGGATATGGAAGCTCCAAGATAAGCCTCACTTTGTTCTGTTTGTAGGCCATAAATGAAAAGTACCTGCCAAGAGAGTCCGTGTGACAGACTTACACTGGTGCTGGTGTTTTGCTTTGTGTTTGTTTTGTTTTTGGTGGTTGGCACTGTTGCCTCACAGCAAGAAGGTTCCTGGTTCGATTCCCGGCCCGGTGGGCGTTTCTGTGTGGAGTTTGCATGTTCTCCCCGTGCTTGCGTGAGTTCCCTCCGGGTACTCCGACTCCCACGGTCCAAAAACATGCATGTTAGGTTGATTGGTTATTCTGAATTGCCCGTCGGTGTGAGTGTGAGCATGCATGGTTGTTTTTCTGTATGTGACCCTGCGATGGACTGGCGACCTGTCCAGGTGGACCCCTGCCTCTCGCCTGTAATGAGTCGGGATAGGCTCCGGCAGACCCCCGTGACCCTGCAAAGGATAATACAGCTTTAAAAAATGGATGGATGTTGTTGTTTTTTTTAATCTTTTGTAAGAATTTTCATCCTCTGTTAAAATGGCATCTGGAGTCAAAATGTTCCACGTGTCAAGTAACTAGTACAGCTTTAAGTGCCTACTTTGTTGTGAAGAACCAGCTCTGTACTAGGCCCATTCAGACCAAATCTGTATCAGAATGTGTACTGAGATATTTAACCACAAGTAGCCAGCACTAATAGAAAGTCTGAACACATCCCAGGATGGATCCAGCTTCGATCACTTAAGGACACATTAGAAGGTGGTCTGTGACATCCTCTTCGTAGTGTGAATCCATTCCTGTCCTGAAACGGTTTCAGGGAGTCAGCTTAAGTGAAGCCATCAGCGTAGGCTTTGTTTTTGAGAGGGAGCAGCAGAAAATCTGATCTCGCAGAGGGAGAAAAGTGGAGAAGTGATGCAACATATTCACATTCCATCAGTGGATGGTCTTCTCCCAGCTCTGCCTGTCTCTTTCTCTGTCTAATCACCACGGTAGTGTGGTTTGTTTCTTCTTACCTGAAAATGAGTCTCAATGTCAAAACAATGTCTGCAAGATCTTCCCAGCTGAAAAAACCCCAACAAAAGCAGTTATATATAGATCCCCCCTCTGCAGCACCAAGTGAAGTGCACTGTTTGCTCTTCCCAGAAATGTTTCCAAAAGCCCCACTGATGTTACACTAGAAAAGTAACTTCAAGAATTAAAACAGGGCTGCCACCAGTCATTTAATAGTCGTACCCAGGTGGAGTAAGTGATTCAGAGTGAAGCGATGACCTTTTGCACACTCCGAAAACAACAAAACCCAGACATGTGTCTGGATAACTCTTCAAAAGCCCCCCAGGAGAGGACGACGTAACCAGGAGACCTGTTCCAACTTCCCGTGACTGGCTGCCCCATAACAGTGCCCGTCACTTTCAGCGCCTCACTGTCTTGTCTAAAAGAGGCACCTTTGCACCCAGCTGGAGTACTGACAGACTGTTTAGGGTGCACGGGGAGAGGCTCGGGGAGTCGTCGGCTCTGCCGTCTGGACTATGGATCACACAAACGTCAGTCAAACTATCAATGTCATCGTTGAACTCATTTGAAATATGTCTATTACCTTGACCTTTCCAGCTTGTATGTTGGTTCTCCACCTGGTGCACGTTGAGATTTTTCTCTTCCCACGTCCTTGACCACAGACCAGGACTTTGCATGAAAGTGATAGAGTTGCTGGAATATCATCTGCAAGTGGGTTACATAACCTGTGTATGTATTTACTCCATCTCAGGAGCCATGAAGTGTAAAAAAAAAAAAAAATGTCAGCTGGCCTTGGTGCACAGAAGTTGCCTGAAATCTGGTAATGTGATCAAAAGGCAGTTTTATTTGAGAAAACTGGGCCATATTGCCTCATCAGGGCCATTCACCCGATCAACTCTTTGTAGGAGAATAAAAGACAAGTTACCTGACAGCTTCCACGGCGTGCTTATAGATCTGTTTGAAGCTATATTGACTCCTTTTCCACTTTGAGATGGTCTGTTTGTGAATCAGGCTGCCAAGCCTCGTTGCCTCAAAGCCTGTGATTTAAACCCCCAGATTGCAGTGCGGGAGTGGAGCGGAGCATGGCGTTGCTCTTTGTTCTGGGCCCTAGGTTAAGGTTAGTGCAGCATTACACCACAGCGGCCCTGAAAGCCAGCTCTGAAGACAAAAACAGAGCCGTGTGTGGTTTGCTCTTTGGTCTGCTCACTCTGAGATTAGTAGCAGGTTTTGCAGAGGATCCGGTAATGACATGTCTACCCGTTTTCAAGTCCTTGGATCGTCTGACGGCGACTTGAAAGCGAGACGCGCACGCACACCTACACACAGAAGTGTGGCCTCTCTTCTTCCATCAGAGGAAATCTGACCATAAAAAGAAAGTCTGACACTGTGGTAACAAAAACAACATAACATTTGTAATGCTTCCCAAATGACATGTGACATGGTCAACCACTAATCGCCTCGGACACACAGATGATGACATACAGGGCTCCAGCCATGACGCTGAGTCAAAATCTTATTTTCCATATTTTTAAGGCTTTGTGAATGTACATAATAGTAGGGAACTCAAGCAGTAAGACATGAGAAGACGTATGCAGGAACCAATGTCATGCACAGTTTTTATACAGTCATATGTGCACATTAGCACTCTTTTTTATTAAGCTTCGTTTTTCCCTCGTATAATAATAAAATCATCTGATTATGGTGGTTGTTAGTGTTAATTATGTACAATCTCAGACCAGCAGTAGCAAATACATTTTTTCACTATGACTTTATTTATTTAACAAAAAGTAAGCCAAAAAGGATTAAAAAAAAAAAAAAACAGAAGTACCCCAGTATTGATTGTGTAGGTGTAAAGAGGGTAAGTTGAGTGTAACTAACGATCAGACCTTATCCAAACATTTGATTGTTCATTGTTCTTCAGCTGGAAGGATTATTCACAAGTGGAGAGCACTCAGGACGGTTGCCAAGCTTCCCAGGACTGGACATCCCAGCAACTTTATCGCAAGGTTAGACTCTGCGGTGGTCAGGAAAAATGCAAAAACGCCCAAAGAGCTACACGTCAGAGCTCACAGTCCTCACTGAGAATACTAAATATGAAAGTCCATGACTCCACAATTACAAAAAGACTGAACAAGTGCAATTTGGTTAGAAGGGTTGCCATGAGAAAACCTCTGCTGGCTGGAGGAGACATGATTAAGACATGATTAAGACATGATTAAGACATGATTAAGGTGCACAAATCTGCACCTGAACAAACCTGAAGAACTGAATCAATGATGGGAAGAAGAATAGGCCAAGGTTCCTCCACAATAATGTTGGAGACTGATAAAGTCATACAGCAAACCACTACTTTAAGTCATGGCTGCTTAAAGTAAAAGCTACTGAGTGACTGGGCTACTTAGTGTTGCTCATGTGATTTTCTTTTTCTTTTCTTTTTGGTTTCATTTTAGCTTAAAAAAATAATGATTGTTCCTCTTCACCTACACACAAAAAAGAAAAACAAAACAGACCTTTGCACATGACTTAAGATTTCATTCCTAATGCAAGCATGAATTGCAAGAACGTATCACATTTATATGGGAGATCATATTTCCAGCGCTGTCCTCGCTCTGTCTTTTGAAGGTTCTGCAGAGTGGCCATCTTTTCTGTGTGTCCTATATGAGTCAACAGCATGTTTATGAGGCTCTAGTTCAAATGTAAGAACCAGGCACAGGGCCAAGTTTTCCGGTGCAGTGCCAGACCTATCTGAGGGAGAGACAGGGTGGGAGGGTTGGGCTGCGCTGGTGAACAGGGGTGAGGAGAGCAGGGGTAGCCGAGCTTCCATGCAGTTCTCTGACCTACCTCTGTGCTTCTGACTTCCACTGTTTGCCCACTCGGTTAACTATTAGCAAAAGGCTGTGTACCTTGGCTGCAGCCCAACACTCTTACACATACTGTGGGCCATTATCAAAGAAGACCTGCACTACAAGTCCTGGAGTCCTTCCAAGAAGGCCATAGTCACAGTTTGTGCTTCAAGACCTATCCCAGCATGCAGCACTATCAGAGCACTCCCTCCTGTTTTGTCTCCCTGTCGCTCTCGCCGTCTATCGTCCTCGCTCTGTAACCTCCCCCTCCCATGCTCCCTCTTTCTCCTCATCCCCTTGCTGCAACACGCTCACGCTGGTTGAACTGTCCCCAGCAGGTACCTCGCCCACTCACACTGCTCCTTATAATCCCTCTTGTGTTTGCATGTATTTTCTTTGGTGTGGTTCAAAAGTACAAAAACAGAAGAAGAGTGAGGACTCGAGTGCTTTTGCAGTTGTGGTTCCAGGTTTTAACCAATTGTTATAAAAGCAGAAGGGTTTTGAAAGAACTTTGTTGTTATTTTAAGAATCTGGAGTTTTCAAGAATCCTCTCATTTGCATACAAAAATACAAACAAATTACATACCCCCCCCCCCCCCCAAAAAAAGGTCTTTCTGTCAACTAAATGATTAACCCACAAGTAGTTCCAAGCAAGATGGGTGTAGAATTGATAAAAACACCTTGGATTATCACGTTTTTGACAGTACAACTGGTAGCCATCATTCATTGGGATTCTTACTCCACTGCGCACTATTTTGGATGTCTCTGTTGATACCAGTGTGGTTGTCACCAAGCGCCAATAATCCAACAAATGGAAATATGAAATTAGCAGTTCTTAGACTGGCCCCTGGGGGCTGGCTCCAAAAGTGAGTCGATCTTCATTGACCTCCACACTGGAGCAGAAAAATAAACATATTTACAGCCTAGTGCAGCACATTTGTATATATTTGGGGGTTTGGTCTTTGGATTGGCGGCCAGCTTAGCTAATGGCTAATGGCAAGCGTGAGACCTGCAGTCAGTCAGCTCACTAAGTTCGTCCTCTTTCAGCTCTGGCAGCACCGGTTTTGGGTATAATGTTTGTATCAACACTTTTTGACAGATTTGAATTTACATAATAGTGATTTTAATTTGCATCATAAGTTAACATCAGCTAATTAAGCAAACTAACTGTGATTGAAATAAGATGTGCATGTTCCATGTTTCCCAGGTCTGCACATTCTGCCCATTTGCAATCATGCGGTACAACGGAAAAGAAAAGAAAGACTTCAGAGGCACTTCTCAGAAAACCTATGGGTGATGCCACAGGGGCTTGTCCAGTTCTTCTTATACAGTCTACGGTTGTCGCTCTCTCTACGTCGCATTTCATTTCTCTGATTGGTTGTTTACCTATCCACTGGCATCCAAGTGCAGTGTCTTCTGTAACGTCAAATCAAGAGAAACCAGACCAGTCCTTTGTATGAAAGAAGAAAAGACTTAGGATGGCTGACCAGAGTGATAACAATGCACCCTGAATCTGTAAGGCAAACTAAAGGTATCTTGAATCTAAATAAGATTAAAAATCCCCTTAAAATAATTTTTTGTCAATTTTATTTTTTTAATCCGATCACAAGCAAAGTCTCAATTTGATATCCAAAAAACGTAGTCTTAAACACTCTTTTCACATCTGTTGTTAAAAGTTCAGCTTAATGAATGTAGGCTGAAATACATATTGCCTTATAAGTTTGAATTAGTTTCAACAGCAGTCGCTGGCGCCTCGCGCTACGTGCTGCAGGCACTCAAGATTTTTTTTGTGCATTGTGACCCACTAGAACAGCACCCTCTCTGTGCTCTGGGATCTCCTGCTTTACACATTAAACACCAAGTTGGAATATGAATGTAGACTGTTAGAGTCTGTGAATGTGAATAATAAAAAAAAAAGATGACAAATTGTAGCAGTGTTTGCTATGGAGGCATGGATACCAGACAAAGGGATCCTGTTTATTTTCAATAGTATCCATAGTTACCAATTTTACAGATGATCCATGAAAAATAGAAATGCGTGGCGAAAGTCTCATATTCCCAATTTAGATCCCCAAAAATGTCACAGTACCTCTAGGTACCTCATGTCTTATAAGAAAGAGGTGAGTTTCTTTTATAGCTCAGAGTGGCGGGGAGGGTCCAAATGGTGGCAGCTGTTTTTCTTCCAGGAATATTCTTTCTGTCTTTGTCCAAATTGACTAAAATGTGTGAAAACTAAATAAACAGTGCTCGCAAAAATAAAAGATGGGAAGGAATTTCATCTTGTGAGCAATTAATACCGTTTTGGCCAAACGACACAGTAAAACATGAGGTTGATATGATTTTCTTCCTCCGCAGTCACGCCTGAGCTCACATCCATCTACTTTTACTGATCGGTGCAGCATAACCAACACTTGGCAGATTTTCAATGAGCTCAGAAATTCAGTAACTATCTATGTCCTTCTACCAGATTTCTGTGAAACCACAATTCAGAAGCAAAGATCAGCTGAAGGATAGAAATACAATATAAAGACAAAAAAACAAGTTCTGCTGTTATCCTGTATAAAAGAGTCAAAGTTTCTGTTTTTAATAGTGAGAGCGGATGATGATGCTGATCTCACATGGTATCACAGAAAGACCATCAATGAAAATATTTTAGAAGAGCCAAACCTCCTAAAACGTGACACACACGGCTGGAGCTCGCTGTTGCTCTCAAACTACTTTAATTACAACTTTAATTTTTTTATTATCTCTAAAATGCAATTTTTCAGCTGAAAGTCTTTCCTGTCAGCCTTTGATTCTAAGAAAGCAATTCCTGTGTTCTATTGAGATATCGCACATTTATATCTTTCTATCGTGATTTTATCTCATCATAAGATGACAAATTTATGGTTTTGCCTCAATCCATCCCGACTGCCTTAATTTATCCATGAGAAAAATAGCTGTAGACATTGTGAAGCGCCTCTCCGCCCTCAAGCCAGATTTTATTTCTGTCAATTATTGACTTCTACAGGTTACATAAGGATTTTGTTGACTTTGTGAGATTAATTACCAGTTTTAATTAAATTAGCAAAGCGGTGAATTTCCTTTGTATAGCCACTGAGATAAATAGGTCACAAGAAAATGATTTGTGGTGGAAGCAGTTATGTGATTGCGCCATTGGTGAGGCTTGTGAGGACCAGAAAATCCCAATCAGTTATTTTAAGATGAGGAGATGTGGTAGAAGTTGGATGTAAAACATGAGAAACCGAGGTGATTTTCCCTGCTCACAATGGTGTTGTCATTATATAATGAGAACAAATACTAATTATCCTATTGTTTTGGGGGTTTGCTTTCATAGCGAGTGAAACATTTGATAATTATAAGTTGGTCTTTATTTCTCTATCATGCATGGTTCACAACATATCAGTTCAATTTTTAAAGTATAAGTTAAAATGTTGTTTTTTATGCTATCAACAAGGGAATCATTACAGCGGAGGTCCAAATGTTGGGCACATGTGAGCCAGATGTCCTCCTCTGGTCTACCATGTGTTGGAGATTTAATGCATTTGTCATGCCCCCTGTTGGTTGATGCTGGTAGGTGTCACCACATTGTTCAAGTTGGGTTTTTGGTTTGTTAGGCTTTTTTTTATGCATGTTTGATTTATGCTGATATCATCTATCAAAGTGCAATTTCAAATGGTTTTTTGGGTGGATGCTGTGAGGCTGTGCATCTTATCATGAAGCTGATATGATCAGGCGACTGCAGCATCATCCACGAACTAGCTTTCAGTTGAATCGATCCGCATGGCACGTTCTGCAGCGTTACATTGGAGCTGGTTAATGTAGAGAAACAACTCCGCCTCCACATGCTCATGCACAGAAGCAAACACACACACACACACACACACACACACACACACACACACCTCTACCAAGCTCACTTCCTCTTCCAGCAGGAAGTCCTGTCTTTTTTCACCCTGACAAAGAGCTGCAGACAGTAGCTCCTCCAAGTCTTATCTCCAAAGCTTTTAATTAACTCGGAGCAGTTCAGCCCCTGCTCTATCATCCCAAGTCTTTAAAGCAAGCAGAAGGACGATTAGACACACAATAGCAGGACTGTGACACTTAAATCCTTCACTCCAAAGTGACTCTTATGGACGTTAAAGCTATATTAGCTTTGTCATGGTTTAACTGCAGTATGTTGCTGCACACAGTTAACTTCTATATTCACGTACTCATGGTGTGATAAGATTATGTCACATGCGGACAAGAGCGGGACATCTTGAGGGGCCAGTTTTAGTAATAGATCCATGAACTGCAGACTCTGAGCATGACCAGAGTTTATGATACAGCGAGACGGGATTTTACACCTCTGTAAAGATCTCATGGTGGAACTGCTTAATCACAACGGTCACATGATTGACATGGCTGCAGTTTTTCTTGGAAACCTGACGTGAATGACGCCTATCCTACACGAGGACATGAGGACGCCAGCACGCTTACCGTAACCACGCGATGGTTCGCCTCACTCATCATAGTTAGGCTTACTCGCCTACTGTCGTGCTAATTGGCTCGACAAAATGTACATCTGAAGGATGTCATCATGTGACAGGTTATTTCTGGACCGATGTCGTGTATCGTCTGAGTGCTGACAGACCGCGATAGAGCTTTGAAACACGATATCATGCAGGGGCTGATGAGTTTGAGTCGCCATATCGCGAGTCAGGATTGTAGTATCAGCGTGAAAAAAGTTTCCCGCTGCATTTTTTATATTTTAAGTTACGGGAGGAAGGCCTTGCTGTGCTGTTGATGGCGATGTCCATTCACAAAGACAACAAGGTAACAACATTAAATAACAAATTGTGTTTCTGTGGCTTATTGCCTGGAAACGGAACCAAGGAACAACATTCGGACTTTCAGGTTGAGTCCAAAAGAAGTTCTTGCCAAGCTCTAAAGTCACGGATGTACAGTGCAGATAAACACAACACATTAAAGATAATAGAATCGTCTTTAATGGTGATTAAATTGCAACAGCACTTCAAAATGATTACACTAATTAAACCGTTGGGGTAAAACACTCAATCAGCGCCACAGCCAACAAGAATGGATGTGTCTGAGACTTAATCAGACCACCGTAATGCTCTGGCTGGAGCATGAACGTGAAGTAGCTCAGTCAGATATGGAGGTACCACCTTCTTCACAGCTTTAAAAACCAATAACATCATTTCAAAATCAATCCTAAACTTAACAAAAAGCCAGTGAAGAAAACCCAGCACTGGTGCGATGCAGCCCCTTTTCCTCTGACCAGTTTAAAGACTGAAAAGCGTTTCTTCGTTCTATAACCAGGTGGTGTTTTGACCAAACCACGTCACAGGTATTTCATTACGACTGAGGAAAACTGTGCCAACTCGTAAAAAAGGAGCACAGTACGGCCCCTTTTAAGAAGGTGGGTGACTTGTATAACTGACGTTAAATGATGCTGGAGGAACGTAACAGCTGGGTTTTACTGAGAACTTCACACACCACGACGCACAGGCCACAATCTGGATAAATTACAACTTTCCCATTTAAGTGTCTGCAGTTGTCAGTTCATAATTTAGTGTAAAAAAAATAGTTACGTACTTCTTCCAGACCGTAAAATTATTGCTCTTTGCAATAATTTAGTGTGACTAACTCGTGATTTCACTAGTAGTTTTAAAACACACCACCCACAGACTAACAGTTGACACATGCAGACGCTTTATGCCTTGCAACAACCCACTAGTTCAAGTCGTGATGGCAAGCAGGAAGGAGAAAGTTCAGTACCCTTCAGAGAGTTTCTCCTCCACACCTACGAAGCCTTTGTATTCTGGCATAATGATTTCCTTTTGGGTCACCTCTCCAGCCTTTCAGGGCAGTGAAAGTGGATCTGTCCAGGGCCTCTCCATTACATAGCTCATCAGATAGGGAGGGCTAGATAAGTCCCCCCTGTATAATAAATGCCTCATATTTGATCTTCACAGGTGGGAGCGATCTCACAACACGGCAGCCAGGGTGCCTCTCCCGGGACAGCTTGCACAAACACATGCTCTTCAGGAGGAGAGAGACACGTCTACGTGCCGTTCCACAAACGCTGTGTCGTACAAACATAATTTTCACAAGACACAACTCCCTCACGGGGCTGTTTCCTGTGACTCCACACTTTTGGTGCTTGGGAAGGTCAAAGGTTAACATACCCCTGCTTATTCATCCCGGACGACCTTTCAGGAAGCTTTATGGTGCAAATCGTAAATGAGTTAACCCCCAACCTAGAACTCTCTACAGTTCTGCCTTAAAGGTTCAAAGTTCAGACTGAGAGCGGGGCAATCATTGACATAGTAAAATAACAGCATTTTAACAGAAGAGCAGGAAAATGTGCCTGGACAAGAAAGGGAATGATAGCAGGGGCTGGCCTCAAAATAGGCAAGAGATTATAAATATAAGGGAAGGTAAATAGTGGAGGCTGAATATAAGGCTACCTTGTTAGCAGGTATAGTGTTGCACAACTGCGGTCTGAGTTGGAGGCATTTGAAACTGGGGAGGCGAACCTCGCTGTGAGTTATGTCTCCAGCTGCACGGCTATGCACTTCTCCTTCTCGCTTAGATGCCACCAGCATTCGAAGCTTGTCACTCATTTTCTCCTTTTTCAGCCTGATATTTTTCTTTGGGTCTCATTGGCCGCTCCAGCCAGGGGAGTGCTGCACCCGACGGCCCACTGAGGCGCTCCCTTTCAGTGCCACCCATCTATTTGTTTGTCTTAGATGCTTTTTCGTCTGGTGGTGGAAATGCAGTGACCTGTTTTTGTGCTATGCTTGTTGCCCTGCTTGTGCCTAAGTCCTTTTCACCAGTTGTTTAATGGAAGCATTCGTTTAAGGGCCTAATTTAGGTGAAAGTGCTGATCACCGAATAATGGAAATAAAAGAGTTTAGGATTTCAGGAATTTTATTAGGTATTTTACTTGACTTTTTTTTAATCAAAATTGTTTTCCCAGCTCCAGATATGATTCATTTCAACTCCGTAATTTAACTAAATGTGTATTACATGGATCAAAATAGGGATTTGTAGTAATCTGAAATGAAAGTACACCCTGTGTTTCTGTTTTCTCATTCTCTCACTTTGCTGTAGAGGAAGTTTGACTCGCTCTTCTTTTCATTCTGGTTTCAGTTTATTGAGATTTGTGGCATTCGTTTCTGCTGTTAAGGTCCCGCCACATCATTTCAGTGGGGTTGAGGTCTAAACTTCTGCACAGCTGCACAGCTCCAACACTTTTGCTCTCCTTTCTTCAGCCCTTCTGTTGTAGGTTTGTTGGTACACAAGGCTTGATTAGGCTTGATTAGGCTTGATTAGGTTTGATTTCCCAGTCGCAGAGCTCACCAACGTGTGTGTCACCCAGCCATTACTGACGGTCTACAGATATTAAACAATCCAAATATCTGGATCTGTCCGAGAACCTCCTGTTCAAGTTATGACAAATGAGAATGGAGAGTATTTTTTTAGCTCAGTACAGAACCTAGGGTAGTATGTGCACTATCGGAGCAGTCACCAGATCATTCACAGCTGAAGGTGTGATCACATAACCGGTTCAATTTATGTAATTAGGCAATAAACGCATAATTGACTCGCTATTATGGTTTTTAAAGCAGTTACACAGTAAAATGAGAGATTGAATAAAACTTTGGTCAGCACGTGATTGCATCCTGAGGAAAGAGGACATGAAGATGACAGATGAACAATACAAACAAACAAAGTTGGTCGCAGTTTGAAGAGTTTGCAAAATACAGCGTATGACCTGTTCGTCAGTGTAAAGAGAGACAACTCACAATGGTTCATGTCTTTAAACCTATAAATTGATTATCTTATCTAGTGATTTTGGCGCTAAGACAGAGCAGGGTGATATTTATCTTTTCGATGTGTCTGTTTTCACACTGAGACAACAGCTGATAAATTTAGATTTATGGGTTGTTTATGCCTTCGGTGGTGGATGTGGTATTGATTGTGTCTTTTGTTGTGTGTCGGGCTCAGATGCCAGCAGTTTAGTGACCCTTAGTTGTTGTGGGATACAGTTTGTGCTCTATGAACTTTTGCAACGGAAGTGATCTGTCATCATCAGCATCTATATTAGTTAAAACAGTCAGGATGCTGCAAAACGTCTGAACCGTCTTGTTCAGGACGTGCCTGCCTGTCCCTTCCAGTCTTTTTTACATAAAGGTACATGAGTAAGTAGTAGTAGCATTTGGTCTTCCCTAGTGGATAAATCCCATGTAGGATGTGCGCTCCATGGCAAAGCTTGCTGAGAAGGTGACCTCAGGCCTGTGTTGTTGTTTGCCCCCAGAGTTTGTATCCAGTAGCTATGGAAACCAGCATTTCCTGCTTTATCTCGCTATTTTCTTCCACTATAAAGATTCAGTTGTTGTAACTTGCACGCTTGCCTTTGTCATCATCTGCCCACTTCTTGAGTTCCTTATATTTTTAGATCTCTTATCTGCTACTGTCACAGCGGTGCAGAATAAACAAACTGTATGGATAGCTGCACAGTTTGGTTGGAGCCTCGCTCCAGCTCCTTTGATCAGAGAGGCTTTTTATTCTGTTAATCTGCCAAGAAGCTTGAGAAGGAAGGGGTGGGCTGGAGCCACAATGAAGCAGCCAGAAGAACAGACGTAAATGTGAAGGCAGAGGTGTGATCGCAGTTGCACCTGTTAGTGATAATTCACTGCAGTCCCAGATGGATGATGTATGATACTGATGTAGCTCTGTCCTTCAAATCATGGGCTCTTGGCAAATGTCCTCTAGCTAGGAAAATGACAGAAATGCTTAATTCAGTGTTTCTTTCTGCCCTTACACAACCAGCCTGTTGACACGGGGTTATGTGGGGTTCAGTGTCTTACCCAAAAACTCTTTGAAGAGTGGAGGACTGGGAGAAGTCATCTGTATTACGGTGCCAGCAGTCGTTTTGTTACGTTACAATGACCATGAAAGCCTTCTGATCCTTCTGATTCTGAACTATTCCAGTAATCTAGAGTAACGTTTTAGGAATTTCACTGTGTAGAGAACTGAATGCTTTGTGCTCTAAACCAAATAGATGAAGGAGCATCCAGACTTTTACCAGATCCAAAAAGCTAGTCTCTGTGATAAATGGGCTTGTATCAGTGCCCTGGACAAAGGTCCCTCACACTTATGTGATGGTGGCAGTAGTGCACTGGGATTTTAGAGCACCATGTTCTGCCTTCAGGACTAGGTCTTTTCCAGGAACTTGCATGCAATTTAAAAAAAAAAAAAAAAAAAAAAAAGCATTTCATTGCTCGATATCGTCCATCCCAGAGCATCTTTGAAGTGTTGGGAGAAGGAAAGTCTACAAAGTGCTAAACGCTTCAAGGTTTTGCAGGACTGAAATTCAAATATAAATGTGTTTTAACAAATGAGATAAAGTTGGCAATTCCTTCCATTATCTAAACCTGCTTGTGCCAGTTCAGGGTCACAGGGATCTCACTGGGCAGAAGGTGCACACTGGACAGGTTCCCAGTGGTTGTTTGGCCACATGTAGACAAACACACGCTCATGGGGAATTTAGAAACACCAGATAAACTTTTTGAACTTTGGGAGGATGCTGGAGTACCCAAAGAAAACCCATGCCAGCTCTGGGAGAACATGCAAACTCCACACAGGAAGACTGCTGTTGGGAATCAAACCAGAAACCTTGCTGTGAGGTGACGGTTAACCATCAATCCAACATGCTGCAGAGTTGGCATGTCCTAGTTGTGTGCAGTGAAATGCAGAGGGTTTTTATGTCCCTAAATGTGTCTTTTTTTGTCAATATGTGTGTGTGAAGTTGTGCGTGAGCGCTGTATGGGTAGGTTGCAGCTGATTGGCCCATTTGCAGGGGTAAGGTTGGGGAGCAGTGATTCTTGGCAGAGAAAAGGAGTGTGGGAACCAACCGACCAACGCGCAGGGGGATGGGGGTGGGGGAAGAGGATGAGGTAAATGTTCTGGAGCCCAACAATCAGCATGTTGATGTCTTCACTGGGTGGCCTAGTTCTACGGGAGCTACAGGATGCTGCAGGTCGCCGGGTCTCAGGGCATTATAGGAGCACAGTACCGTCCTGTTGGGCAATGGATGAGCGGAGCATGTCGCTGCTAAAAATAGCAACACAGAGTCAGTGTAGGCCGTGTTTGCATATGCACTCCATTAGATGCTGAATCCACCAGCATCTCTGCATTTCCTTGCATCCTCATAAATCTGAACAGGAGTCTTGCAATATTTTACTTGGTAAACTAATTTAGATTTTTGTTTTTTTTTTAAGCAGCAACTTCATGTATCAGACCTGTTTTTGTGTCCTCGTGCAATAACATAGCCATTACTTTGCTCTTTTAACTTTGCTTACATGACTAGTCTACAAAGTCTTGCCTCGATTGTGGGTTGCACATTGCTGTGTTGCCATAACATTCAAGATTAAAGTATTGGTTGAATGATTAGCGCTTGTCTGTATCCCTGTATCCTTGCTGAGCTGCTATTGTTTCTTCTTCTTGGCAAGACAGTTCTGTCCCTGATCATACTGTCAAATAGTTCTAAGCATCCTTGACTGGTGCGTGGATAGTGTCAGCCCCTCCAGTGCACGCTGCCACACCCTTTGTCGTTTATTTCCCTTCAGCGCCACCACTCAAAACCCGTCAATGGAAGGCCAGCTGTTCCCCGCCCGCTGCTGGCCCATCTAACTGGCCTCAGTTAGATGCTTGATTCTCCACCCCCACCCACTGTCCACCCTTAACTCACTCACTGTTTCGCACACACAAACACACACACTGGCAGGCCAGACTCGTGTGAAAGCGCCGAGTGCCACCACCAGCAAAGCATCAGGTTACGTGGGCACAGCACCAAGGTATGTCCCCCACGCTAACGAAGGATTTGGTGAGAAACGTTTGTGGTGCATGCAACTGCTCTTTCAGCTCAGCACCGTTGGGCACACGCGCACACACACACGCACACACACACACACACACACGCATACACACACTGCCCTGGCTGCTGGTTGTCAGATCACAATTCTGCAAAAGTTAACCATAAGACAGAAATAGCACACAGCAGTCTTTAATGTTAGAGGCTCCTCGAGAAAACACAGGCTGTTGGTGGGACTCCTTGAAATAAATGAAGGCTTATGTGGCCAGCTCATATGTTACTATAAGAGAAGAGATCTGACTGTTTTGAAGCTGTGGCTAATCAAACACAGTGTGGAGGAATGTCACTGTGGGTAACATCCTCTATGAAATGCGATATAATTACAGCTGAAGTTCAACATGTTGTGCCATTCTGATTTTGTCTCCTTTTAGTGATTTTAGCAGCATGGCTACGTATTTGTTAAACAGCCTCATGGGCCTTTTTAAACCCAGAATGTTTTGCTTCATGGTCATCGCTCGGTCCAGGGCTCTGTTCAAGGGAGTCTCAAAGGACAGCAGAAACCCAAGAGTTTTAAAAAAGACGTTAATAAAGAAGTCTAAGCAGCTCCACTGGGACATATTACTTTACATTACTACGTAAAAGTCACCTGACGTGTCTACTGGGATAGAAGTGCAGTCACAACAAACATACGCAGTTTCACCTTCACAAGAAACTGAATTAAATGCTTGCCTGAACAGATTGAATCATGGAAATGATGGCTTTCAGAGCACGCTGGTGCCGTTGTCACTTCGGACCATTTGTGGATATATAGAGTCAAAATGTGCAAATATATGAACCTGATAGAGAATCTGTTGTAATGGATTGGAAGCTTGCATGTTTTTATGATCTGATCTAAAATCTGTTTTGAAAATGTACCAAGTATTCAAACAAAATACATTATACTATTTTCTTTGTTTTTTCATGTAAGGCTGAGGAAGAACGTTGAAGTAATAGCGGTTTAAAGAGCGTGCATATATAAATATGTGAAGTATAAGTTCTTTTTGACACAATAAAAGTGACTGCAAACCTTACTGTGGTGACAAAGAGAAATGGTTACAGGAATGCATGAACTGCACACATTTAGTTCAGTTTGTCAGAGATTATGCGATTCCAGATGAGCATCTGTTTGTCACTGTTTGTCAACAGGAAAGAAACTACACTTTGGGCTACAGGACAGATAAGTAGGCAAATACTGATAGTTTGTACCAGTTTTCATGATGACAAGTGAGTCACCTGTCTCACCTGTCTCACCTTACAAACTAAACTAATGGTGAATAATCAAATCAAATAACATATTTTCATTAGTACTAACGGGTGTGAGTGCAAGTGTGCATAACTTTCTGTCCTTGTCTCAGACCTGTGATGAATGGGTGTACCTCTTAACCAGCAGCAGGGGTAAGCTTTGGATTGTATCGATAATGGATGGATTGGACAATTTAAATATCATTTTATCATAGTAGTACCTCTGCCTCCCACCTGTAGTAATCTGGGATAGGCTCCAGGAGACCCCGTGACCCTGTATAGGATTATGCTGATATAGAAAAGGGATGGATGTATTATTGTGGTTCACTGGTCTTTCAAAGGACTGGCAACCTGTCCAGGGTGTACACCGCCTTCCACTCTATGGCAGTGGAAAAAGACTCCAGCCAACCTCCATGACCCTGAGGATGTCAGGGATTGAAGTGGGGATGGATGGATGGATGGATGGATGGATGGATGGATGGATGGATGGATGGATGGATGGATGGATGGATGGATGGATGGATGGATGGATGGATGGATGGATGGATGGATGGATGGATGGATGGATGAGGAGTATTATCCTTAAGTACCATGGCCTGTCTTGGGTGAAATGCAGTGAAGTTACTATATGTTTTGGATGGTTGGGAAATAGCTAGTTGTCCTCCCAGTGGCGCTAGAGGAGGTATTTGAGGACACGCACGTCTTTGGATCTCTATTCTTGATGTTTGCCTCCATCACCTGGTTCTGGATGAAAGGCAGGAATTGTACCAACAAATAAATGATAGTTTTTGCAATGAACGTTTTCTTAAGAAGTCATGTCTTCTAAAATATTTCTGCATCAGACTTAGTACATCATATACAGTATTTTATCTGAAGTCTTGAGGGCGTAAAAATAACCGCAAGTAAAAAAAAGATGTTAAATGTTTGAACCCATGGGTTTATTTTTAAATCATTTAATATTCTGGGTGTCTAGTCCTTAAATCAAACTTTTGTCTGAATGACATCATGATTATGGTGGAAAAAACTCCTTTAATCTGTATAAAGTCCTTCAGTTGATAGATGTTTTTTCTCCACTTTTCTAACAGATCAGAGATGATTTGATTGATCCGTCAAAACCACACAGAAAAAAACAGACCGATGATGTGAGTTTAGGCAGTGTGGCTGTTCTGTTCTTAAAGTGCGCGTTTGTTTTCTTACATTATGTATGACGGCAACATCACCTGCTGGAAGATCAGTGACATGCTGTTCCAAACGGCAGTAATGGCGCTTTTCAAACATGAGAGGGATTGGATTCATTTTTGCATGTGGAAAACTTACTTTGCACAGCCCAACAACACAAAACCAGATATGTTTTGCATCTGTTATCAGCTGCCATCAGGTCTTGAGGCTCATCCATCTCAGCCTGCAAACATACAGCTCTCACCGTCACAAGACGCTTTCAGACTTTACTGGATCCGTCTTTTATCAGAACAAGGAATAATAGTTTCTTGATTAAATTTGTTTAGAATTAGTTTGAGGTTGTTTTTGGTCTTGATGCAGTTTATGTTGCTCTCTCCCTGCAGTTTTTCTTTGTCAGAGGAGGGGTAGCTTTAATGAGTGGAGTCTATTGTTACTTGTGGCAGCCGCCTGCTTGCAGCTGTGGATGAAACTATCTGGTGTATTTGGCACGGCGCCTGTCTTCGGCCTCAGTTTCTTACAGGAGGTGGACGTGGGCCAAAGCCAGTGCATTGGACGTGCTTGATGTGGATTGATGGACAGCCGACAGCTTGCCTTTTCTCCAGCAAAACAAGAGTGCTTTCCTAATCTACATAGACAGGAT
The DNA here is from genome assembly GCA_014839995.1 of Xenentodon cancila. NCBI lineage: Eukaryota > Metazoa > Chordata > Actinopteri > Beloniformes > Belonidae > Xenentodon > Xenentodon cancila. Next base: position 22,676,318 of record CM026213.1, on the reverse strand, counting down.
TCCATGAAAACCAAATGCTGGTGGGGAATGACGGGGAGTTGCAGTTGATGAGAGATTGGCCAGCAATCATTGAAGTGAAAGTTGTTCTTTCTTTTTTCTTTTTTCCAGCTCAGTTGATGTCAACGGCTCCCCCATATTTTATCTCTGATGTTTTTCTTGTTTCCATAGAGTCTAATCTGCTTGTACGATTTTCATGCTGGAGTATGCGACAACATCAAGAAGCAACGTAAACTCTTCCTCAACCTGGCGGCTCCTCTGTCCCCTCTATCATCGTCATCAGCCATCAGATGGTGCTGACAGACAAAACACTCTTATCTTTTTATCCTTGAGGGCTCTCCTTGTGTGTTTTAAACTTTATAAATCTTCTCAAGCATCAACTGATGTAACACTGTCCTCCTAAGATTTAGGTCTAAGCTAAACAAAAGTAACATTATATATCACATTATACATCAGCCAAATAAGAGGATACATAATATCTCAATGTGATTATGATGATTCCAAACTATGAATGAAAACCTACAAGAAATCACTACAAGATAATTGATTTTGGTCCCAGTTCTCCCCAAACATCATAGCGTACCACCTTTAGGAGTGATAAAACGTGTATGGATGAACATTTGAGCCACTCTGATCTGATAATATAAATATATCACGATCAGAAAGGAAAACTGCAACGGCAGACGCTGCAGGCTGCAGTACGCAAACAATTTCTCTTTTTCAAAACAGCTCTGAGTCGCGCCAACATTAGCAGAATATGTGACTAATATTATTGACGTCCGACCGAGTTCCTGGTCAGACCAACTGCAAAACGTTATCCGAACACCAGTTTAGGTTAAAACAGGTTAAAAACTAGTGTGGTTATTTTGTCTCGCCAGTAGTTTGCATATCTGTTTACACTGAGGTTTGCTGTCGGGGTCACAGCACTCCGTCGCTACAGGAACAAAACTGTCAGGCTGATATAATGTCATGTAATGCTGTTTACCTGTATCACTCTGCTCTTATAAAAATAATGTGGAGACAGACTGGTGCAGAGAGCGTAGATGTTGGCAGGGTCCTGAAATTCCAGTATCTGTGAGGCTTTATATTTGCTCCAAAACACAGTACGGGCTGGACAAGTGAGTCCAACCAAAATAACTGAACACCTGGAGAAGTCGTTGCAGAGTCATTGGTATCTGTCAGCAGTCACATTGTGTTATCTTTTCCTTATTGAAAATAAAATTCAGTTTAATTGTCTTCTCTGTTATTATTAGCTTTCGCAGCCCTTCTATACTCTTACACATGTGCAAAGACATAAGTGCCACACAGACCGCGGGCAGCTGTCGGCTGCCTGACGGGATTTTGACCCTGTGAGCAGCCTGTTTTGTAGTTTGTGCGCCGGCCATTGTCAGTGCCGTCGTAATGCCATCGATAACACGGCAGAGTTACTGTATGTGGCTGGCTGGAAATAAAGGATGTGGATGAAAGAGGACAGATTACACATTCAACCAGCCCATTTAGAGGAAGTGAAGCCTGTACAGATGCCTGTCGAAGCGCACTGAGATTACTCACAGGTGCAACTGTGAGAGCCACCCAGGCACCTTCATCTTCACCCTCAGCCTTCCTGGCTCTCCATAGTCTTCCCTCTGCTTTCTTTCCTACCGTTGCTCGCTTGGGTTTCGCCACCTTCGGCTCAGTGTTCCTTATCGACGGCCTTCATCTCCCTGGCCCGGCGCGTTTCAGCACGTACAGCCTTTGTCTCTTATCGCCAACCTGCGCTGCTTATCAGTCTCCTTTTATGCTCAGGATTTTTCTTTTTTCTTTTGTCTGCCGTCGGCATGCTTTGATTTTGCTGCGGTTGCTCACAACAAGTCTATGATAGGAAAGTTGTGCATCAAGGTCAGTGATGTTTTCTTCTCACTAAGAAACGGAAGCAGGAGGGGCCAGTGAAGCTGGTGAAATCATGAGGTAGGCTTAAAAAAGACAGATAAGGAAAACCATCATTTTTGCATGGTGATTACAGGGAACATGCTTTCATTCTCCAGAGAGGGAGGCATCTTCTGAAAAATAACTGAGAAAAAAAAGAAAAGGCACGAGTGTAAGGTCTGATTTGCTGTACTTTGTTTCCCTCTTGCCGTTTCAATATACATACGTGGAGTTCATTAATCTTATCAAAATGCCATTCCAGTTCTATTCTGTCTTTGTAACAAAGAACAAAAAGTTGCATCCGTCTCACTACAACTTGTCTGGGAAAAGCTTGGTCTTAGACGGGGCCGAGTTGTGGATAATAAGCTCCTGAAGCAGTTCAATGAGAAATCACAGGATTTTTGAAAAGACACTGTGGATGGGTGGTGTTTGAAGCAGCACAAAGGAGTTTTTTATGTCAAAATATCATCTTCAGTTTCATTTAAAGGAATATGTGATTACTTTTAGAGGCGTCATGCAGCTCTTGTGGTCTCCAGACCTAACTGCGGACTCCCGCCCATGTCATCTCCTGCAATGACTGTTTTCTGCTTACCAACATTATGTCACACATCAACGGCATTGAAGCAGACTCACAGAGAAACACTGGACCTGACAGTAGAGAGAACGAGAGCATCGCCAAACAGAGGAACAAACGAGTAACTCTTGGACAGAATCGTAACAGGGACTTCACCTCCACACCTATGTGGGGACCATTTGAGTTAAAACATGCAGATGGTTCTTTGTGCTGCTTTAAAGCAACAAATTTGATCTGATTCAGCTGTGAAGTTCGGGTGACAAGCAAAGCTTTCTAGTACCAGTTTCTTCCTTCGACCGGGCCTCTGTTTGGCTCGAGAGTGCAGGTGTAGCCAGGATTATAATACCACTGCAGGGGCTCCATTAGCCGGGCAAACCGGTGGTTCTCTACCTCCAAATACGGCTGTACGTCATCAGCTATGAAACCTGCCAAATATTCTCTTCCGTCGCAGAGCTGGAGGGAGAGTTGACAGTGCCTCTCTCTGTCCTGGATAATTTATCAGGCTCACTGTGTTCCCTGAGATTAAAAAAAACCCACGGTCAGGGTGAGAACAACTAATTTGGTCCCTGATATCACAAAAGAGTTATCTTTTTGTAAAGGCAGATGTCCTCTCTGGTTGTTTATTTTCAGTAAGTTCACATGCTCCCTGCCCGTGCTACCCAGCTGGACGTTTGTTTACAGGTGGCTGAGCTGATTCATGTCCCTTTGTCAGACAAACAAACAATAAGACTCTCTTTCACTCGCGTTTCAAACTGAGAAGCCGTCCAGTTATGATGAAGGCCATGCTCGATAGGCCAACCGCTTGTCTTGTTCCCACAAGTGTGGTGGTAGAATAGCAGCATGCGAAACCGCGGGCAGGGTTTGGCTTTGTGCAAAAATAAAAAATAATTGAATATGTCTTACATCAAAGGAGAAAAAAAAACAAAAACAAAGAAAGCTCTGCTAAGACTGGAACGATTCTAGTCTCTTTCCATGCAACAAGCTTTCAATGTGTTATTTTTGTCTGCGATGGCTACCAATGATTTCCTGCGTTTCTTTATAGTCTGTCCGATAACAAGGTCACCACCGACATGACATCAACGTGATCGGTGAGATTTCCTGCCTCTCGAAGGCAGAGATTGTGCACTGGCTCACGATAAGCTGTCTTGTTGACTTAATTTGGAGGGAGTCCACTTTTTGAAAACATAATAAAGGGCACGGTCAGCAGGCTACACTCCCCGAAGCCGGAATAGTCAAGCGTTTGATGAAAACCACGACTTCTTGTTTGTGTACAGACGGGACTAGGAGACATCGTGTTTTCTGTAAGGAGCCCGGATCTGGTCCTTAAGCTAAGCTAGCTACGTTTTGGATCTTGCGTTTGAAAACAAGAAAATAAAAAAGCAGTCGAGCATATTTCCAGAGATTTTCTGAACCACAAACGTCTGAGCAGAGCTGCACAATGCTAAAGCGCTTCTCCTCGAGGGTTCTCAGCTTGACAGGCATGTTAATGACGCATACCTGATCTCCCTACCTGCTCCTCCTGCTCCTCCTCCTCCTCCTCCTCCTGCCTTCAGCTTGATTGGCCTAAAGGCCCAAGTAGACAGCATGCTTCTGAATGGATCCACACCAAAGGAGCGCGGAAGCTCAACTGTCGCAGGTCTTCGCCTTGGGCCAGATGCATTGCGTGCAACCACCTCAGCCTCTAATTAAGCTTCTGAAGGGAGCAAAAGCCTTTATTATGAATAGAGATATAACTCTGTGTATAAGCGGCTGTGAGAAAGACACAAAACCAAAAGACAGCGGTTTCCATTTCAGCCCTTTTTTAACCTCCGTGGAGTGTTGCATGTGTGCTGTGTTGTTGTTGTTGTTGTGGATCTGCCTCTGTGTCTGCATCATGTTAGATGCTGGTGCTTGGAAGGGGGATGCAGCTGCTGGAAGGGGATCACTCCACCAGATGAAGCAGTGTGTAGCAGCAACAGCGACACAGCTGGAATTGTTATCTCCTTTGATATCAGGGCTGTATGTAATGTGGAAAACACCCTGGGCCAACTCCACTTCCTCCTCAGACGATAGGGGTTTCTCATGCCAGTTGGTTTTTATAATCCCTCGGAGATTTGTAGCTTATTCCAATAAATTCAACCTTAGCTATGTTAAATATTTCCCCATTGCTGTTTAGCTGACAGAAGAAAATGCTGATTGCACCACCAGGATTTGCCGCTGCTGAAGCTTTAGACGAGTTTCTGATCATGTTCATGTAGATAAGTTTTGCTGTCACCTTTACCTAAAAGATAACTGTTAAAAATGTACCCATATTTGACAAATTTTCCTCATTTAGTGCTCCTGTCTGATAAATGTCTGACAATCTCACCCTCGACCTTAACAACACTCGAAGGAGTGCAGGCGAGGAAGTGCTTTGGATGTTACTGCCTGTCTACCCACAGGCTAGGGGCTGCATGTAGAGACACACCCCTCCCTCCTCCTCCCTCCTTCTCGCCCCGCCTTTTCCTCACACCTCCTTGCACTCATCTCCCTGCCATCCATTTCTCCTGAGGCGAGGCCTCCTTTTTCTAAAGCTGTCTGGCTTCTGGGGGTCCACGTACTTTGACAAACACACCTTCCCTCTAAAAACAATGCCAACGTCACTTCGGCGCTTGAAAAAGATGCAGCCGCTCTCATGCTCCTGTAAATGACTGTCCATAATTATTTTTGCATTGTCTTTATTAACATAGAAACAGCAGTAATATCAGAGGTGGACCAATTAATGAGTTGGCTGATTCGTGGCCACTTCTCAGTAATGTGCATCATCCATAGGAAAAGTTGGCCTCTACATAATCTAAACTACTTTATTAAACTTGGTGTGAGTTTGCTCAGTGACACACCACTTTTACAACTCTGCCACCACTCAGCTAATGAGTTCACTGAGCGAAAACAAACACTGATGTGGCGGCGAGCTGCTTTTGATTCGTCTGTGTGAATCATCAAACTGGAATATCTGAAGTTTGCGGCCGCTTTTTTATTTATTTCGTTTTTGATATGCTGCCGTCTGTCTCCGAGCTTCATGTACTCATGAAAGTGTCTCTTGATTGAAGACTTGAAGGAGCCTACTTCATCAAGCGTCTTTCTTTTTGATACATATAGTGAAGGGGTCTATAGTTTTCCAAGCTTTTTCAAGGTACTTCCTAAAAGTGATGCACGTCGTCCCATCCGAATTCCAGTGTTTTATGTTGGCGTACCAGCCTATGACTTAGTTGTTCAATCATGTTTGAGCCTGTTAAAGTATTCTTTTTTTTTTTTTTTTTTTGGGTTAATAAAAATCTAAATTCTACACACAAATCAACCCTACAAAGCAAAAAAAAAAACTTGCTTGCTTAATTTTGTGTTTCATTTCATATCAGAAAATGTGGCTTTGCACAAATCTGCATTTAATGTCATGAATGATAAGTAATCAATGAGGAAATTCCTTAAAACAGCTGGAATTGGAAAGCTGGATTAAGACCTCCCTGAAGCGTTGTAAACTCTGCCTTGTAACTCTTGATTGTCCCACTGCGAGGAGTTAGGAAGCTCCTGTCAAACATCCAGCACCCAAAGAGACACCTTGGGGCACAACAGGAGACTCTTTCAGGCCCTGGTCACAATATCCTGACGATTACTAATGATCCATACTAATGATATTTCACTGTTTGGATAACTTGAGACGGGTGTTTACCTGGCATCTTGGTGGAAAGTGTGCCTAAGGAGTGTTTGTTTGCCAGGAATCACAGAGAGGGCAGCTACTTCAGCTCCTGGTACCGCTGCTGAAGCCTATTGGAGATGACTCTCCTCAGGCCCAGAGATGATAGGCCGGCAGCTTCTCAGCATGACTAAGCACACTGCGTTTGATTTAAACAGTTCATTGTGGGATTCAGGACCAGTCTGAACGCTGACGCACATCCACAGGTTACCTAATATCTAGGTAACAATCTCCAAACTTACTGAACTGAACTCACTCACATCTTCATCCATGAAGATGAAATCAAGATAAAAGGGAAGCAGATACCATCAAGTTAGTGTGGCCATACAAGCACTCTCAAGCCTCTTAACTCTAAGAAATAAACTAAATATTACACAAATCTAGTCAAAAGTGTCTTATTTTAAGCACAAAAAATTATTTGACAATAATTAGAATTATTAATACTAGTAAAACAGTCTAAAATAGTCTTCTAATGTTCTTGAAACAAGGCTTTTTTTTACTTGTCAAACTGTCTGTGTGTGGCCCTGTGATTGGCTGGTGACTTCTTCAGGAGCAGAGCACGATCGTCCGGTTGCTCACAACATTTTGAATTAAAGGTTTTTGACATATTTTAGCTGTATTTTCCACACACATGCAACGAGGCCATAAAACAATCTGGTGGGGCTGCGTTTTATCACAAGAGCTCTGCACATCTGGGGATTATCTAAGCAGCTATCCCACAATATCTCGAGAAAGGATGAGAGGGTGGTTTTTCTGATACTCCGTGTTCGTATGCATGCTATTAACAGTTGCTGTGTCATATTTTGTTTCTGCTGAAATGTTTTCCACTCACTCGTTCATGCTGTGGAGCTTTCCAAGTACATCTGGTGTCGATGTTAACCCAAGACAGTAATCCTTACCGATACACTGGGATGTCATTTTCCATTCTTGACAAGCTGTAAACAAAACACTGCAATTTCAAAAACATACATTTCGCATCATGTATTATGTTCCCTGCCTTCTCCCATAAACACGTCCAGAGTGTTTACAGTCATGAAAACCATCGGGAACATCCTGCTGCAAAGCGCACGCTTGTGCAACTCTGGAGAAATACTATTTCCAGAAATTCTCTGGTGTCCATGAATGAAAATCTTTTAGGTTTTCATTCACTCTCACTCTGCAGCATGCATTTATCCGGTGAGGACTGAGTTGTGCATTTTTCCACAAGTTTTAAAAGCAATACAAGTCCCAGAGCACCCGCTGAAATATCCATTTGTTAAAATTCCCCCTATGATAGTAGTATGTTTTAGGTCAAAATCACTCTGTTATAGTGTCGCTGGAAAGAAAAGCTTGCATTGCAATGACTGAAGATCTTGGAAAGAGTTTTTGTTTCCCTCACCTTTGTCGTCGCCTCTCAGATGGTGGGCAGATGTTTCACATCAGCAAAGCAGCCCAGCGAGCTCATTTTAGGCTGTTTAACTGAATCATTTAACGCTGATGCCGTGGCCCCGATCCCGCTGTCTGTCATTATCCACTATTATCACTCTCTTACAATGATAGGCATGTGTGGAGGCGAATGGGAGGGCTGTGACAATCCAGAGGTGATGACTGCTCTCAAGGTCTCAAGATCAGCTGGCTTGGCTGTGATGTGGTTTACCGGGAAAGAGAATTGGTGCATGATGCAGTTTACAGGAGCGGTAGCAGGCCTTTGCCTCATGGGGCTGATTCCTGGAAGAAGCTGGTTTGGATTTATAGCCCACCCACACAGCAGCGCAGCATGATGGACCTAACCAAGAGAAGGCTGTGCTTTCCCTCCGCCTTTTAATTGTATGCAGTTATTTACAGGGCTCCTTTGCTTTTTCTTTGTTTTTCCCACTCTCTTTTTTTATTTTATTCCACGAGGTGCAGGTGTGCGTTCACTCAACCGAGAACATTTGTTGGCTTGTCAAAGAAGGTGCAGACATAAAAATGGATCTGGAAATACTGGTTCCATGCTATTGAGATGCCCTCCTCTCAGATGGTAGTAAATGCCACAAACCAAGCCCCCGGCCAACCTACGGCTGCAGGAGAAGCTGATGTAAAGCTGCTGCCACACTGCTGTCATTTCTAAAGTTCAGCGATTTGACTGGTGAGACAGCAGAGTGCAAACTTGATATGTGAGGGGTTTGTTTTTGTTTGTTTTGGGTTTTTTTGCTGCACCATCAGCGCTTCAGCAGGCACCATGAATCAGGTGACAGTTAATTATCCACTGCAGGTCTGCCAGTATGGTGGACCCCCCAGTCGAGACAGGATTTTTTTCAGTCTCCTTACATGTCACATGAGGTCAATCTTCTTTGTGTCCGCTGAAAAACACGTAATCACCGTCCTCACACCCTCAGGGTCTATTGTGTGACTGCTGAGTGACTGTAGAAGGTTTCCAGATCCGGTTGCAGTGCCGGCCAGGTTCATATTGTGAAGAGTCGATCAGTCAGCGTGAATGGGCCTGGCATGGAGTCCTGCTTGTGTTGGAGACCCCTGGATCTACCTGTAGGCTCCTGTAGAACACCATTAGTTATTTTGGAAAAGAGTCTAGATCATGACATTGTTTTAATAATATGTTTCTGCATGAAGATGCATGTGTGGGTCAGACTTTTGGGTTTTGCTGGAATGAGTTTGTGAAGGTTACTCACACATTGAAGGAGATGCATTTTTATGTTTGTTGACACAAAGTTCATAAATACACTGTAAAAACAAAGCAGTGTGGCTAAGAAGTGAATGTTTTGATGAGATGCAGAACACACTGTTGGACTCAGCAGCGAAGAGGGGACCCAGTGCAAGCTGAGGTGGAAATTAATATTCTGGCAGGAAATGATGGAAGGACCTTCCAGGAACTGGCCCCAAACTGATTTAGCAATTTGCATCTAATAGGAATGAAAGACAGTTGCAAAATAAGGAAGGTGCACTTTCCATCAGGGACATTTCTTCAGTTTTGTTCCTTGGCGCACAGCATCCAAGCCAGTGGTAGTAAGAAGAAGACAAATGCACACAGAACTTGGTCTGCTTCCCTGTGATTGTATTGAGAGGACTGAGCAGGAAAAACACCACGGTTTTGTCCACAGGCCTACAGAGCGTTCAGAGGACAAACGCACTAGGCAGATGAACTGCTGCTGGGGTTTTGTGTACCTTACCCTCCTGACCAAGGTTTTTTTTTTTTTCTTCTGAGGAACGGTAGGGGAGCGGTGCCTAATTGTAGATTTGGCTGGCTCCTAAATCACAGACAGTAAATCTCTGTCATGCTGAAGAGATTGATCTATTGGGTAGCAGAAAACACAAGCGGACCAGCCCCGTCAGGCAGCGAAAGTACCAATTTAAAAGCTTCGCTGTGATACAAGAGTGTTGCTGTGATGACAGGCCGCGCTGTTTTCTGGGCTCCCCCACCTATCATCCGGCAAAGTAGAAAGGGACAATGCAGAACTGCTGAAAGACCTTTAAAGTAGGAAGAGCTGCATCATAAAGTTGCCGCTGCTGGGGAAGGATGCTGCGTGCTTTGTTATCTGAGGCTGGCTCAATGCACTCAACATATAGTGCACTTCTGTAATTATGCACCAAATATATTTCAATAAGGAGTGAATACTGTACAGAGGTCATTTGTGCAAAGCAATTTAGTTCTGGCAAGCAGCTTGAGGATATTTTAGATGTTGCTCTGTCTAGTCTCTTTTCCACTGGCGCCCAGACATACTGAATGCTGCAGAGTTCATTCATCGGACTCTGGACTGTCTGCAGATGTTCAAAGACACTCAGATTCTTGCTGCAGAGATAGCACAGCTCTGTGAAAATGAAGCCTTCCAGTGGTCATGACACAACTTAGCTTTGTGAGACTAGTTAGTAGGATAAGTGATGTTTGAGTGTATATGTCATCCAGACATTTATTGGCTTACATATGGATGTACTGAGTATGTGCTGTTGTTGCAGGAGGCAGATGTTATGGAATGAAAAAACACTTTTGCATCCAGTAACTTCTGCCAGCCACTTAACTGAAGATAAGTGGCACTGTCATTGTATCTACAAATATAAGAAAAGGGAAAGAGCAGGTCTCAGTGCTGACATCCTTAAGGTCCTGACAAAGGGCAACATCTGGTTTTCAGAGCTGACGCAATTCCAGAAGTTGGAAAGATTGTAGTTTATTGAATGACCACTGGGGTCTGGCTCCACAAGCGAGTTGATCTCTGAGCTGTCAATAGAGCGTAGTCACTCATATTTCAATGGTAATTTGCCTTGTGCATCCATTTCTGGGATGTCTTTGACGGACCAGAAGGCAAAGCCCATCGATTATTGTGTGGGCTTGGCTGGGAGTGGGTTCAGAGCTTTTGGTGAATCTGACATTCCAGTTTGGTTAACTTGATCAATACTTAATGAGTGGGACAGCTATATGGATCGTGAGCAGAGCTTGGTCGGACCAATGTCCATTGTGGATGCTTTTCCGTAGCAGTATCTGAAAATAGGATTGTTGCACAGATTTTATCCAAATGAACGTAAGACGTTAGTCAGCATCATAGGTGAGCGTAAGCCAAGCGAAACTAGGCAGCTTGTGGTATCAGAGGAAAACTGGGTGTGTTCAACTGCCGAGCATGTTCACTCCAACCATTCACTCATTATTGGATAACCCAGGACTCCAAAAACAGGCTTCAAGACAACCCTTCAGACATCAGTAGGGTTTGTCCAGTTCTTTTTTTATAATCTATGACCCCTAGCAAATAAATGATTACCTGAGCAAGCCCTAACTATATTTGGCTTATTGCTGCGATGCATTGATCAGGTTAGGTCACTCCTCCGTCCCAGAATCATGTCCACGACAACTGTAAATGACAGATAGGCAGGCACATATATTTTGTAGAATGTAGAAAACGGTGTTCACATTTAGATTTGTTAAAATAAAATACTGATGCTGGTAAAGAGAGGCATAGATGCATTTTAAGGAAGCATTTGTTGGTTTAGTGACATCTTGTGGCAAATTTGCAGATTACAACCAAATGAATTACCCATGTATTTTTACAATGATGAAATCATAGTTCTGGATATTATTTTATAAATATTTCCTCCAATAGATCCCCAAATGCTATAGACTGCAGCTGTCCGTATCAAAACAACAATGAAAAGTGAGTTAGACAGTTAGACGTGTGGGTCCTGCAACGAGGAGTCGTGGCATAAAGATAGAAACTGGAGGGTCATTGACCCAATACCCATTCAAGATAAAACTGGCAGGGAAAGTAAACAAACTGCACCTGTCCCTCAGTCCGACCAGGAAAACTAGGCCATTCAGTCCCGGCTGCTCTAGTAAACGCCGTCGTACTGAATGTACTGGGAAGCGTCCAGATGTGAATGTTTTAAACTTAGAAGTTGAAAATGTTCCTAGTTGTTAGTGGGGCTTCAGGTGTCTTTACAAAGAGACAAAAACAAGTGCTATACTACATGAGGCCCTCATTGTTCACGGAGCGTCTGGGATGATATGATAGAGCAGAAATAGCACCAGTCATGCACATTTGTTAAAGATGAAAAGGTGCCCTAAAAAAAGATTTTATTTTTAGCTACTGAACCCTCAGTTTTGCTGCAAATAAAAAGATTAGTTTTGGGAAAAATAAAAAGAAGAAGAAGAACTTCCACAGTGCCTGGCTTACTCTAACTGATAGTAAGAGTTAGTGGTGTTCCAAAGGGCAGCAGTGTTTACCTGCCCACTCGAGTGGATTCCTCAGCCGGCTGGCTCAGACGCTGAGGTGCAGGCTTCGGTGCCTCCGTGTCTACTGTCTACACCGGAGACATTCTTAGTCTGATATCAGGGCCGAACACTCAACAAAGACGTTGAAAGGCCATATTGAAGCGGGAGTGGAGTGGGGTGGGGGGTTGAGGAGATAGGCAGATTCGCTGCAGTCAGCGGCTCCGGAAGTTTGCTCAGGGAGAGCAGGTGTGAACCTCCTTATGCGTCCGTGTGTGTGGACGTGCTGCGCCGGGCTGCGCAGGCAAGTGCTTGGGCGAGTATGTGTGCTCGTGGGCTGAAGTGTTTGCATCTGTGTTTGAGTAATAAATAGAGCGCGTGTTCCCGGCTGGATGCTGAGTGCGGCTGAAAGCCGTACACGTTGTGTTCTGAGGCTGCGCTCACCCTCAGCACCCTCTAAACAACCGCAGCGCTCCGCGTCCTCTAGTTGAAATCGTGTTTGCCTTTTTAATTAACACAGCAGTAGGTGACGGGTGTGTGTGTGTGTGTGTGTGTGTGTGTGTGTGTGTGTGTGTGTGTGTGTGTGTGTGTGTGTGTGTGTGTGTGTGTGTGTGTGTGTGTGTGTGTGTGTGAGTGTGTGTGCGTGACAGGGAGATGGAGCAACTTCAAAGCGGAGTGGCAGCATTCTCTCAGCCCAGCCTGTTTACACTGCTCACTGAAGTCTGCATTCCTCTGTCTCATTTTTCCATGGCATTCCACGAAGAGCTCAGTGCTCCTGGCGGTGTGCCCTGCAAAGTTTACCCCCACCCCAGCTTGGGCCCCCACCCTTACACATACTGTATAGTGCATGCATACTTCTGTACACACAAATGTGCACTCACGTGAGTGGAAGCAGTTTAAGAGAAAATTGAGACAAAAAGCTCATATGCAGCGAAGCGCCGCAGGAGGGCAGGAGTTTCAGCTTCCCGGATTTCATCTCGTCCTCTGCTGACGAGCTCAGCCTGCATCTTTTCGATGTCGGATTGAAACATCTGCTCTGGTTTGTCTTGAAAAGCTCTCAGTGCATTCCCCGACCATAAATCAGGAAGCTTCAACGCCTGCCTCGCAGCCAAAGTGAAATATAGCAGGGAAAATGAAAATAGTTAAGCTGCCAATTACAAGGTGTGTTGCAAGCAGTCTGTGGGCCACATCAGAGAGGCTCAGCACTGATGTTTTATTGTGATTATTTACTGGTGGGGTTGCTAAGGATGCAGACTGTGCCAACATGGTTACATTAACATTTGCAGCAGGTAAAAATAACACAGACAGACCCACAGAAAAAAAAGAAAAAAAGTTTTTTGTTGTGTTTACCTGCTCGTTGCCTTTTATGACTGCATTGCAGCTGGTTACAGGATATCCCATAGCACGATGATGGGCAGACACTGACATTTATGGAGAAATATGTCTCTGCCTCTCTTTTTTCCTTTCCACCGTTACACCCATGGATTACACTAGAAATCCTCCATGATTATGAAAACATGCAGTCTTTTAATTTACTTCCTCCTAATGTTGCAGAAAAAAAACTGTGAGAGACTATGACAATGCTAAGAAGTTATTCTCTTACCTAACGTCCTTTTGCTTTGTGGGAGGTAAAATGTTAGTCTCTTTTTCTTCCAAGGCTGAAGTAATTTGACAGTTTTTTTAATATAAAGATTGAGGAGGTTGTTGCATAGGTCTGTGAGAAAGAGGAAGTCTGCAGGCAAAGTCATTCCTGTTTGTCATTTGTTCTGCACAGGGAAGACGGGGATGCCTCGGAGGGTAGTTCCCAGAAATGTATTATCGTGTAACTACAACTGTCAACAACAAAAGAGATTAAACATTTTAATAATTTTGTATAATATGTAGTTATAGTTTTATTATTTGTTCCAGCAAGGATGAACATCAACATTTTTCAGCAGAGTCGTAGTTAAAAAGAAAAAACCTATGGAGTAAAGTAGTAAAAAAAAAGAAAAGATTTAAATAAATTCCCATATATTATACATTTCTCTTCAAATGTTAAATGTGTTTTCATTCTACGGGATCAAAACAATGGATTTAGTTCAGATTTATGCATTTCTGTATTATTTTACATGAGGAAAGATTTTAAAATGTACTTGAAATATTATGAGTCATTTATGACATTCGTCGGACAAACCCAGATCAAAGCACCCTCCTGTCTACGATTTTATTTGATGTAATTATCTGTTCATCACAGTGTTTATCTTGGTCCTGCTTGAAAACCTTTCTGAACTCCAACAGCCACTGGGGTTGGAGATCCTGTTGTAATCTACCATCAGTATCAAAAGAATATCTTTTTTTTTCTTTCTCATGTACAGGTGGAAGTAATTATTTTAGCCATGTAGCTCCATTCAGTCTGATTTATTGAAGCCAATCTTTTTGCTGAATTCCATACATCAGGAATAATCGGTGCTCGAGCTTTCTGTAAACAGACTCTGATATTATATATTTAATTTGCTTGCAATTATGATTTTGCATTTCCAGCAAACTATTTTATTTTCTAAACAAATTCCAGCAAACTCTTACTGGGATTCATGAGCATATTTTTAGGCTGTTTTTGAACCTGCATGCAGACCATGCAATGCTGTACATACAGTATTTTCTTCATACTGGTACACCAGTACATGGTTAAGCACCTTATACGACATTACGCTATGTGACCTCTGTATAATGCAAGGTACGCTTGTCAAATGTACTGAAAATTATTCCAGAAGTGGCACACCATCCACGTCTTTTTCCATTTGTTCAGTATGAATCATTAACTACAGGTACAGCTCAAAAAATTACCATATCATAAAAAAGTTCAAACTTTTTGTCACTCATTTCAGAAAGTGAAACTCATATATTATATAGATTCATTACATTCATTGCCTTTATTTCTTGTCATTTTGATTATTGTGTCTCAAGGATAATGAAAACCCCAAATTCTGTGTCTCAGAAAGTTAGAATATTGTGAAAAAGTTCAATATTGGAAAATCATGGTGTTACAGATTAACAGAAAGTTGAGTGGAAGGAAAGTGTGTGGTTGTCTCGCAAAATCCATTCAAATATCTGGGGGAGCTTCACGAGAAGTGGACTGAAGCTGGAGTCGGCACATCAAGAGCCACAACGCACAGACGAATCCCAGCACGCTTCCTTCTGCTGCCAAGCTTTACGGAGATGCTGAGTTCATTTTCCAGCAGGACTTGGCTCTTGCCCACACTGCCAAAGGTACCAAAAGCTGGTTCAATGACCACGGTGTTACTGTGCTTGACTGGGCAACAAACTCGCTTGACCTGAACCCAGTAGAGAGCCTATAGGGATCTGTCAAGAGGAAGATGAGAGACACCAGACCCAACAATGCAGATGACCTTAAGGATGCTATGGCAGCAAGCCGGACTTCCAGTACACCTCACCTGTGCCACAGGATGATTGCCTCCGTGCCACGCCGCATCGATGCGGTATTTCATACAGAAAAGAGGCCCAACCAAGTATTGATTTTATAGACATGAACATTGTCTGTTGAAAATATCCTTTTTTAAATCGATCTTTTGTAATATTCATATTTTCTGAAGCACTGAAACTTGGGTTTTCATTATCTGTAGGCCATAATCATCAAAATTACAAGAAATACAAGCTTGAAATATTTCACTAATTTCTGAGTGACAGAAAATATTGAACTTTTTCATGATATGGTAATTTTTTAAAACTGTACTTTTAGTAGGATCATAATAACTAACCATACAAGTCTTTCCAGGTATTAACAGTCAGTAAATACAAAATCAGATTACACACGTAACATTACACCATGTCATGCATATCACAACGACTAAGCCAAAATGCAGAAGCTTCACCTCAGGCAGCAGTCTTTTTTTTTATTTTTGTTTTTTTAGGACATTTTGGGACCAGGTTTTTTTTTTTTACATTGTTTCTCTTCATTGAAGATTGAGTGAATCAATTTGAACGCATCTCTCTTAAGGTCCTGCCACAGCGTTTAAGTCGGGCTGAAGTCTGGACCATTGCAAAGCCTCCTCATTTGTTTTACAGCTGCTCTGTTGTAGATTTCCCGAGTGCTCGTGAACATCATCCTGTTGCGTGAACCGGTTCCAGCCAAGTTTTAGCTGTCAGTCCGATGGCCTTACATTTTACTCCAAAGACTGACAAACAAGCAGACCTGATTGTGCTTTACATTTGTGTAAATGTGGGTCATTTCCACTTTCAAAAGAAAAAAAAAAAAAAATCTGTATAAGTCTTGGGGTTTGTTCCGATGCAACTTTGAAAACTTGCTATTTTTCTCCTTAAATATGATGTGTTCCCCAGATATTACTAGACATACTTGTACAGACTTCTAATAAATTTACTCTCATTGATTCCAACACCCCTGCCTTTCGCCTGATATGCGTCGGGATAGGCTCCGACAGACCCCCGTGACCCGGAAACGGATAAAGCGGGTATAGATAATGGATGGATGGATGATTCCAACATTTAAAATGTAGACTGAAGCCTATATGATTGAGACGTACCTATTTGGTTGCAATGTGCCCCATCATTGCACAGCCTTACCTTTGGGAAAACTTGCTGGGACATCCACTCCTGGGAACATTGGCAGCTGTCGTGAATATTTTCCACCTGAGAATAATATTTCATACTGTGGAGAGATGGACTCCTTGTTTGGATATATGTGTATATATGGCTTTCTTCTTACGTTGTAGAGTTTCAGTTTATGTATACTATAAGTAGTATACATACTACTTATGTATACTATTGGTCATGGTAGCATGACAGATTAACGTTGCCATGTCTCAAAGATGACCCGCATGCAACTGTCATTTTCTGGGATGACCTTTATCATGGAGATTTCCCTAGATTCAAACCTCCTATTCGAGCCGACTTTCTCAATTAATGCAATTCTGAAACGAGTCAAATCAGGCCCACGTCAATCAGCATAATTTGACTTACTTTACCATTAAAATATTTTTGACCAAACAAAAAAAAAGGCACTGCAGATATTTACTCTGTTTTTAACCGTTTTTATCTACTCTTTAATTGGTTTAATTGTTTTTTTAATCTTTATTCGCTTTTGAACGAGGCTTTTTGTCTGTGTACCAGGTGGTTGTGGTGGTGGAGGAGATCTATTCCCGAGAGCTTATGTCGTTCCTGCTGTTTCTGTTCACTTATTCTAAAGTCGTAACTTGGGGGCGGTACCTACATGACTGACAACATGTTAAAGTTCGCCCACAAACCGTGCAGCTTCTTTGAGTCAGTATGTTGCTCACTACTGCCACACATGACAGAAACTGGTATTACAAGACTGCACAGACCGAAACGAATTATTTAGCACATTAACTCAACAGATAACTCAGCAGCAAAATACATACTCACCATTTTTGTGACATGGCTGCACTTAATTATTCTCATTCTCTTGCTGTTTCTTTGTTATTTTGGGATATTTTAAC
The DNA here is from genome assembly GCA_014839995.1 of Xenentodon cancila. NCBI lineage: Eukaryota > Metazoa > Chordata > Actinopteri > Beloniformes > Belonidae > Xenentodon > Xenentodon cancila. Next base: position 22,658,994 of record CM026213.1, on the reverse strand, counting down.
CTACAATCTTACACAAAGCTCCTTTAATGGAGCCTAAAGTAGAGCTTGGACCAGTCTCAGACAAAGAACATTTTTTTCCATCTTGTGTGCTACTCTCTGGCTACTCTCTGGCTACTCTCTGGCTGCTCTCTGGCTACTCTCTGGCTACTCTCTGGCTACTCTCTGGCTACTCTCTGGCTACTCTCTGGGTCTTGTAAACAGCCTTTGCTGCAAAACATTTGTCGTTCTTTAAAACGTCAAAGTACTTAGCCATTTACTTCCAGACCAAACGTTTCATAGTTTTTATTGTTTTAAATGGGTTTGAAAGAGTGAGCATAAAATGGAAAACAATTAAGGGGAAATGAGTCTTTTTCAAATACCATTTTAAAGTCTGATTCCTCTTTAGGAAAAGCAGATTTCTAAAAAAGGTGCTTGTTGATGGGTGGGTTTAGGGTTGGGCTCTAACATGGGGATTGCATTTCCTAATAAAAGAGTGGTGTTAAAAACACCCCAAGCAGCCTACTTTGTTTTTATTTTATGTGCAAGAGTGTAAAACAGGCACCTGTCTCTCGTAAAAAAGAACCTCAGTGAAACTATGGTGTTGCATGTTCTCTGCGGAGACACTACCAGTTTAACATAGTGGTTTTATTTTCAAACCGCGAGCTCAGCTAGCCTCTTCCAGCCTTATCTGCTGTGGGGAGTGAAGTGTTTAAATTAGGTTTTGCTGATTGGTCACATAGGTTTTAAACGTGCTACTGAACTGGTTCACACAAAGGATTCCTTTTCTAACTATCCTTTAATGGCGTAAACAGCCGAAACATTCAACTGTATTAACTAGTCAACGTCTGCTACATGTGCAGACAGTAACGTATAACTCAATATTACCAAAGCTCATTGGAAAACATGTTATTCTCTCTTACTTATAGGACTTAATCAGCTTTAAGAGATAACCAGATTCATGGTTTTTTTTTTTCATTCTTATCGTATTGCCTAATTTAAAATCCTCTTTGTCAATGTTTTTGTCTGTGACCGTCTCCCAAAGAAATTATATATTGTACCATTTTATATCTGTAAACTAAAATATTTCCCTGCTTATAATTGTCCGGATAGCAGGATGCACTGGTACAGCATATGACTTAATTTATTTTATTTTACAGGCTTCAAAACATTAATGTTGGCTTTACAGTTTTAGAAAAAGATTTCAAAGACACATTTCCACAGTCAGAGGAAGATCATAAAGAGTCTTGCTTGACTCGGGGCGCTCCTGTGATCTCTGAGGTTCAGTCGGAGCAAATCAGGCAGTCTTCTTCGTCCAAAGTCAAACGTGTTTTATATTAATGCAGGTTTTTAGTTTTGCCTTATACAAACTGTTATTCCATGATGCAATTTGTGTCAGTCAATTGTCAAAATTGTCCTTTGACTCATAAAGTAATCTTGTTGCAGTCGTGTAAATAGAGATGACGGCAAGACGCCCAGTCTTGAATCTGGGACTTGAAACTCTGGTGATCACAATCAGCTGATTTTTGTCTAACCGGCTCTGGAAATCATTGTCTTCCAAAATCTGTATTAGCAGGTCTGACCTTTAAGAAGATCTGTGCAGTCGGCGCATCTCTGCTTCAGACATCTATACATATATTATAACAGGGAACAACTTGTCCTCTACTGTCTTTGGGTCACATTCCTTAATAGTCGCTTCCTCTGTCTCGTCTATGTTTTGCCTCTGTGGATGACCTTCCTCATTCTCTCGGCCAAGTGTTTTCCACGAAGCTGTTAGGTCTCAACCAAAACGTGACTGACAGTTTAAAAAGTGTGGCTTTTTGCTCTGACTGATGTTGTGGAACCTGAGAGTGCTGGCGAGTTGTCCTGCAGGCCAGGGACGGGTTGGAGGAAGCCTGGAGGCCGTGTGGATGCAGCTCTTGTGTCCACAGGGAAGACGGCTCATTGCAACACTAACAAACTCCGAGGTCACCAAGCCACTGACTTGTTATGACAGGGAAGGACTGTGTTTATGTTTAACTCTTAGCTTTGAAATGTATAGCGCTGGCCTGAGGGTGATGCAGTGACTCAAGCTGATGTCGGGGGTCTATGTGAATGTATCCATACATGTGAGTGTTTATGCATAGATGTATCCATACATGTGAGTGTTTATGCATACACGTGAGTGTTTATGCATACATGTATCCATACATGTGAGTGTTTATGTATGTATGTGTGCATACATGTGAGGGTTTATGCATACATGTATCCATACATGTGAGTGTTTATGCATACATGTGAGTGTTTATGCATACATGTGAGTGTTTATGCATACATGTGAGTGTTTATGCATACATGTGTGCATACATGTGAGAGTTTATGCATACATGTGAGTGTTTATGGATACATGTAAGAGTTTATGCATACATGTATCCATACATGTGAGTGTTTATGTATGTATGTGTGCATACATGTGAGGGTTTATGCATATATGTATCCATACATGTGAGTATTTATGCATACATGTGAGTATTTATGCATACATGTATCCATACATGTGAGTGTTTATGCATACATGTGAGTGTTTATGCATACATGTATCCATACATGTGAGTGTTTATCCATACATGTGAGTGTTTATGCATACATGTATCCATACATGTGAGTGTTTATGCATAGATGTATCCATACATGTGAGTGTTTATGCATACATGTATCCATACATGTGAGTATTTATGCATACATGTGAGTGTTTATGTATGTATGTGTGCATACATGTGAGGGTTTATGCATACATGTATCCATACATGTGAGTGTTTATGCATACATGTGAGTGTTTATGCATACATGTGAGTGTTTATGCATACATGTGTGCATACATGTGAGTGTTTATGCATACATGTGTGCATACATGTGAGAGTTTATGCATACGTGTGAGTGTTTATGCATACATGTATCCATACATGTGAGTGTTTATGTATACATGTATGTACACATATGAGTGTTTATGCATACATGTGAGTGTTTATGCATACATGTGTGCATACATGTGAGTGTTTATGTATACATGTATGTACACATATGAGTGTTTATGTATACATGTGAGTGTTTATTCATACTTGTGAGCGTTATTGCATAGATGTATGCATACATGTGAGTGTTATTGCATACATGTGAGTGTTATTGCATACATGTATGTACACATATGAGTGTTTATGCATACATGTGTGCATACATGTGAATGTCTAAAAGACCAGTCAGGAGGGTTGCAAACAGAGAGTTGGGTACATTCCTGTTCAAATGATCAGTAGTAGGACACGTTTGCAGCAAGGCGGCGTATATATGTGCACCACCTGCAGATCCTTCTTTGTCCTCTCCTGCGAACCAGAAACAAAAGTGGTAATAATTGCTTTTTTATAAAGCAGCTCTAGGTCCTGTATCATCTGAAACTGTAACATGTTGCATACTTGACAAGAGAACTACAGAATGCTAAGATTACATTTGTAGGAGGCAAATTTAGATCTGGGAAGTTGTTTTCACATATAATCCAATATTAGCAATGGCTTTTTGCCAGGCAAGAATAAAAATGTACGGCACTCATCAAAGCACAGGTGTGGCTGTACCCAGCTCAGAGCTTTGGTGTGCAAAGTTCATCCCACTTGAACTTTTGTGCTGTGTGTTATCTAATAGAAACAGGGGAAGCAGCAAATGGAGGGCAAAAAAAAGAGCGAAGTGTGAAAGGTGAGAAGTGTCGCCTGTAGAAATATAATGGGACGCAAACAGTTGTTCCCGTATCAAGCATTCCAGCAGAGCACTGACTCAGTTCGCCCCTCAGCTTCCTTTCTTTTAAGAGCAGCTCCTCTTCCCTCTGCAAGTCCTTTCTTCTCCGTCGCAGCCCTTTTATAGAGCAGAGACAGTCTGCCGGGCCTGGAGGTTGGGGGAAACGCTCCTACTTGGGGGAAAGCGCCTGGATAAATTTGGGGCTGGTGGTAATTACTCTGGCTTCATTATAGGATCACGTTTCCCAAAGTCATTCTCTGTGGTAACCGTTACTGGATATGGGGCTGACACTGTCAATAAAGCGGGAGGGAAAGATGACACGCCTTTTGTTTTGACAAGGCCAAAGTAATAGTGCCTCCTGTTAGTTTGCATTTGCAAAGACAGAAGAGGCATGGTGCCTCAGATCCCACTTTTCCAGATGCTCCGACCCTGATAGGGCCTGTGCAAGGATTTCTCTGATTGAGGAGTGTATATCTATGTCATCTGTGGCACTAGCAGCTGGGCAGAGTGTGTGCACAAGCCAGTGTTGCTCAATTGTTGGTCCAGGGACCGATATAACCTCTAAGTAAGGCTCAGTGCCTTGACTCTGAGCACCCCCCCTGAAGCAACCTTTGTGATTTAGTGTTGTAAAACCATCCTGTCACCTCAGGCTCCATCATTTTTTCAAAAGAAAAAAAAAAAGAAGATGTGGCCCAGATTGTTGCAGTGCATGTTGCACAATTACCCGGGCAACCAGATTCTGATCTCTCTCAGCTATTTCATGTGGTTTCTGCTTTTGGCAACAACTTTTCTGAGCTTAAAACAAAAAGGTGCATTTATAGTAGTTCTTCAAGGTTGAGTGAGCTTTAGATACTTTAAGATCTGTGACAGGGATTTTACAAATAATGATTCAGTGTAAGATCTCTCTTTGGCTGGTAATGGTAGAATGTGCAAACTTGTTCATTTTGGGAACCACTATGTGTCTGAATACCAGACCAGTAACCAAACCAGTAGCTATTGATGCTGCTGCATGCAGAGCACGCTGACTTTTTTCTCGCATCACCAGCTGCGGGTACATGTGTGTGTTCTTGTTTTTGCTACCTCATTAAGACCTTTCATGGTGTAATCAGTGCGCTTGTTAGAACCAGTTGTCCTCATGGTGACCAAACCTTGGTCCTTAAAAGGCCAAGGTCACGTCTGAGCTGCTGGTTAGGTGTGAGGTGTGAAATGAGGTTCAGTTCAGGTCCCTGGTTGAACTTGATGCATTAATAAAGTCATGCATTGAGTTAGACTCCCACAGTGGATGGAAGTCAGTGGAAAAGGTTAATAGGGCTAGTTGTGGAAGTGTGTTTGTGTGTGTGTGCGTGTGCGTGCGTGTGCGTGCGTGCGCGTGCGTGCGTGTGCGTGCTGAACAGGTGCGTCTTTAGTGGCAGGGTTTTAAGTGAATGTGAGTGACAAAGAGATTTCATTTCAATGTAAAACCCAGATGTGTAACGCTGGGTCACTTATAGAAGAAGTGGATCAAAACCCAGGATTGTGTGTGTGTGTGTGTGTGTGTGTGTGTGTGTGTGTGTGTGTGTGTGTGTGTGTGTGTGTGTGTGTGTGTGTGTGTGTGTGTCCACAGCATGCATCAGCCAGGTTGATTGAGTTCTTCCCTGATATGCAGCCTTTCCAGGCCTCGAGGCAGCGCTCCTTTTGCCTTCCTGCCTCTTAGTTTTGACTCATGTGCTGGAATAATCACATGCTGATGTATTTCTTTCATCTCCTACTACAGTAGTCTGCTTCGTTTTGGCCAGCGGTCCATCAGAAGCCCTGTGACCTGAACAGCTGGTAATTGAGTGGGAGAACTTGATGAGAGGTGCAAGCTCTTTTTGCCGGTTCCCTGCTGGAAACAGATGAACCAGAAAGCTCTCTTGGTGATTATTGGCAGATGAAAAAAGAAGACCCCCTCTATGTGGGGGGGGAGTTGGATATTATTGACTTCTTACCGCAGCTACTATTTATTTTCCCTTCTTTTTATACCCGCGTATTTGTTATTTGAGGCTGTTAAATTCATGTCTGGGAAAATTTTTGGGGTAACCTTTGATTGAGCTGGAAAAGAATGCCTTTAATCGTGGCTACAAAGGAACGGAGGGACATGTCCCCGTCAGCTTTGCAACAGATCTACATGTGATGAGGAGGCAGAACGGAGGAGTGAGCATTGTTAACAGTCTGTGGGGAGCAGTTTGAGTTGCCTGTGGTTTCTAGTCCCTGTGAAATGGAGACTCTGATTTGGTTTCCCAGGCTCTTTTTCTTTTTTTCCTTCTCTCAGGGTCATACAAAAAACAAATGAAGATGTTTCAGCCTGTCCTGGCCGCAGCGATGGGCCTCTAAAGGACGGATGGTACCAGCGGTGGCACATGGACAGCGTTTGTACCCTTCGGATTAATGTTAGATTAGTAAATGCAAAACACCCAGCGTGCAGCTGTTGAGGTGGTTGACATCAGAGACGCAGGAGGAGAGAAGCACCAGTCACTCCTTCTGAACCTGTTTGGCTCAGCTTTGGGATTATTATCTCTTTTATTAGGTGTGATTGCACAGCTCCATGCATCAACATGTTTAATATCAGAGCCAGATCCAAACATGATCGAGGTTAGCCAAAAGAGGTTTTATAGTAAAATCCTTTTGAATGTGGTCCTTTCTCAACATTTCACACAAAGTTCAGGTCGCGGCGTCTGAGGGATCGTCTCCGTGTAGCTTCAAGCAGTAAAAGCAACTTGCAAGGAAACTGAAATATTAAAACAACTGTTGAAATGGTTTCCTCGTGTTGATGATTCAAACCTTTACCTGGTTTTACTCTTGCATGTAGCTATTTAACAAATGCAGTTTTCCACAGTTTTTTCTGGGTGACTTTTAACTCCTCGGTCTTTAAATCTGTTGCACGGCACAGCTGCTGCTCCCTGGGTGTCTCATCGTAGCGTCGCCTCCCACCCATCCATATCTCTCACTGCAGCTTTTTTCTTGGATCGCGCTGTCCCACTATGGTTCTCCAAGTCTGCTTTCTTTCCTTTCTCCTCTCCCTCCCTCCTCCTGACAGGCATGCACCAGCCCTTTGCATTACATCAGTTCCCCTGTCAGGGGGTGCCAGCTGTTGATGTCACCCTTGGGTCTTTTTAATTTAGGGATTTCCGCTGGGTGAGATGAGGGGGAGACCCATGACCTCAACTCACAGCCACATAAAGAGGCTCAGGCAGAATCAGTCTTGGGTCGGGCCCATAACGGGGCTGGGAAGGGCTGGGAAGGGCTGGGCAAGGCAGCGACGGGTGGGACCGCTCCTCTGGGGTGTCGGCGAGGAGACGCTGTTGCTCTGAAGTCTATCAAGGCCTGACCTGGGAGCACTTTATTAATGTGATGCTCCCTCAAATATCAAATCAGATCTATGTAATGTTAGCGGGGCTGTTTTCAGGTCCAGATTGCTGCCTTTGTGCCTGCCGTACAGGTCCCCGTACCCGCGACAGCATGTCTGCAACTTGCAAACAGTGCTGCTATCCCTTGAGCTCTTAAATGCAGCCTTTCAGCAGCTATGAATTTCCTCCCTTTCAGAGGGGATCAAATGTTCCTACCAAAGACTCTCTCATTCTTTTGGTCCTCCAGGCTTTGAGTGGGAATGAACATCACCATCCATGTAATTGATTTCAAAGGGTGCCAGAATTTTTCCTCTTCATATTATCCGGGTACAATTTAGAAAGGAAACGCCTTAGTTTAACATATGAAGGCCTCCAAATGTTTCCCTCCTCTGGTGTGAAAACAGCTTTAGTATTTCTGCTTAGACTGTCTTTTGATCAATTTTTCTCGTGTATTTCTTTTTCACATTTGTTTCAGTTGTATCATATTTCTGTTTAATGGTCTCTACAGTTAATGTTATAAGTTATAAGTTTTTCTCTATATTAACTTTTTTGCAGATAGTATAAAGCCAAACATCTTCATGATATTTCATGTCAACTTCTGTAATTTTTTTAATTACTTCTATATGCAGCTCATTCCCATCATTTTGTCTTTTTTTTTTTTAATTTTCCTCAAATAAGTGATAAAGTTTGCAACAGTACAGCATCACCGTTGTTGCTTTTTTCTCTTCAAAGTTCTCCACACATTTTTTTTGTGGGGTACAGGTCAGGACTGCAGGTGGTCCAGGAGTCCAGTACATGTCGTGGCTTTGTGATGTGAGTGCAGGGATGTCCCAAGGCAGCATGTGTTGCTCTAAAACTTACTCTAAAACTCTAAATGAATGCTGAAATTATAATTCGCCAAGGACCCTGATGCCATCACAGAACCTGGCGATTGGAGTTCTTACTGAAAACAGTCTACTTGTTTCTTTCTGTCTTTGGTGCCCATCTCCCTCTGGATAAGGTTAACATAAGGTTTCTTGATTGGTTCTGCTTCACAAAGGTTTCCCAAGGTAATCTGTTGTCCGTGAGGTTAAATCAGCTATTAATAAATGACTCTTCTTGGTGCAGGAGATCCGTCTTAGAGCCTCCTCGCACTCTTGTTTCAAATGAAATGAAATCGTTGTTGTGATTTGTGTAACAACAAATATGTGTAGTCTGAATGGATTCAGTACTTACTTTTCTTTCATCATATTTCTGCAGTATCACCCTCTTTCTCTGTGCAACACAAGTGAGGATGAACGCCAAGAGAGTGACTTCATCACCATCGTCAAACTGGAGCACAGGGTCCCCCGCTGTCTGCCGCTGCTCGACAAGGTACCGTCACACGCACAGATGTGGAGCTGAAAGCTTCATGTACTTCTTCTCTGGCGGGTTGTTTTATTTCAGGGTAGGTGATGGGTTTGACAGGATCGGGCTTCGGATGTGAGGCTTTGAAGCCCCGGCTGTCACAGGTCCGATCCCAGTCATGTCAGCCAGAACCAGACACTACCCAGAATTCTCCCTTTCTGCTTCCCTCTAATATGAACGCCGTCAAAACTCCGCGGATTCCACCCACAGCGGTTTAAATGTATGCGTAACTTTGACAGAGCGGGCCCAAATGCCCCCCCTGTGTTTAAGTATTCCTCCACACACTCGCCGGCTGGCAGTGTGATTGAAACTGTTGCTATTTTTTCCTTGTTTTTCAAGTGGTGACAAATTAGCATGCAGGAATATAGTTAGGCGACTGTCTTTTTTTAGCTTGTGTTTTCTTTTCCCCTAATTTAAAGCCATGTTGAGGAGCTGCCCGCCATGGCGACGATGTAGAGACATTCCCACACTTCCTCACTACGCTCTTCCTCCTCCTGTTGCTCCTTCAGAGGGGAACCAAATTGGGGAAGAGGACTGTCACTGGAGCCTGACTGCAGGGAATAGTTTTGATTAAAGCCTTAATGGCAACGCTGTGTTGTCCCATAAACAAAGCATACGCTCACTCCCTCATGCAAAAGTACCCTTGAACAATGCCCAACCCCAACAATGCCCAAACACCCCCAACCCCCAACCCCCACCCCCGTTAAAGGCCTTTGAAATCCAGAGGAGTGACGGAGGGAGGAGTGAGTGTCTGTGTGGGATATTTCTTGTTGTTTTGGCTGCCTGGAAAGTATGTGTTGCAATAAACTCCACTCCAGCCACCTGCATCGTTGCTTTCTTCGCGACATCCAGGCCTTTTTATGGCGGCTGTTTAGGCGTTTGCTGTCATCCTTCTGACGAGGATGAATCAGTCAGCATGGTGTAGTTGCGTGGTGCCAGGTCAGACTCGCTCTCTGGATGCTACATGTTTACAGTTTAGTCTGACTCTAACCCATCATGCCAGTCTATAGATACTCCGACAGCCACAGAGGGTTTATGTAACACCGCAAACACTCAGAATAGACCATAGACTAAACAAACAGAGGCTCAAAACCTTGGAGGAAGACGTTTCATTGTTGTTCTTTCTTTTATATTGGTTTCGCAGAGACAACTTTGCTGATTGCCATGATTTGTGCCACCTTTCCAACTCTCTACCTGATAATTCACACTTCAGTGATGAGAAAGGTTTATACCTCTGGATGGCTCAGTTGCCATTTTAAATGTTCCTTTAACAGTTGAATGCCACCTTCTTGCAGATACTGTGCATGAGGTGTTTAATCAATGCCGTCCTCTGGGACTCTGCTGTACAGCTTCCACATTTAAACATTCGCATGAGTTGAGCTATGAGGTGAATGTCAGCTCAGAGACCCTTTAAATAATGCAGTTCGTGTTACTTGTCACTCACAAGTAGCGTTTCTTCAACAAATATCGCTGCAGATGCATTCTGGGGTATAGTACCTAACCCTCACACTATTTACAACATTTTGGCAAAATCAAAATCCATTTGTAGAAGGCGTTGAAGCTTTTGCACCTAGATTTATGCCTTTTTTTTGCACCGTAGTTTCCTACAGGAATTAAAAATTTGAACAGATTAGAGACACAATGACGTAACTCTGTTTAAGCAGACCATGTTCTTGAACCAATTCAAACTAGAACCACCTCCTAACCACTCTAGCACCAGCCCAGCACCAGCCCCGCACCAGCGCGAGCGTGTTCGTCTATACTAGGAATTACTAAAATACTTTCCCTTATATTTCCATTACTTTTCCATTGTTTGTAAAAGCCTTTATAACCCTCCCCAAATTGCAGGGCAGAAGCAGTTGTTTCTCTCAAGAGCATAGCTGATGTCTTTCCTCCTTGGCATTGTGTTAACACTCCAGACCAGTATATTATATCATGTACTCTTCTTTAGTTATTTTCGAAGCTGTGCCCTGATTTCTAAAAAACTGTAAATTATTAGTGTTTCTTTCCCCACATGACCGTAGGTGCAATGATTAAACAACAGGAGCCCTTCTGCAGTCTTTTATTCAAGCTTAGTTTAAAAAGAAGGTTTTGAAGGATTCCAGAATTGAAGGTAGTCTCAAAAATGTCCAGATTTGCTCCTAGAACAGCTGCTTCCACCAAAGCTGTTTCAGATGCAGCAAATGCTTGAGAAAACAAACAAACAAACAAACAAACAAACAAAACAAACTAGCACCGATCCAGTGGTTTTGTGTGATTGCGCAACACGAGTAGAAGTCCACAGGGTTTCTCCGCCAGCATGTTGCGCTGCAGTGGAAGTGATCTGTCTGCTCTCTACATGCCAGCCTGGCCTGTCTGTTTACAGCCAGCTCTGGAAAGGTTCTCAGGCAGGCAGCCCGCGACTCAAGGAGGCAAGGCAGCGCGCCGGTGCCAGGAGCGCGGCGGTGCCAGGAACGCCGCTGTGCCAGGAGCACCGCGCTGACTTTGTCCTTCATAAATGTTCTAATCGTCACTTTTTGAGCTGACATTCTCCCACTTGAACTTGAGCTCTGTGAAACAGCACTAATTTGAAGTTGTTTAGTGAAAACAGCTCCTGCAGTGATTAATCTGTGGCCCATGTCTGAACTTGTTGACTCTAATAAAGAGCTCTTATTATTTATTCTGCTCCGCAGATGAAAAGGCCTTTCGGCTTGATTACACAGTAATCCTGTTTTCTTAGACTAAGACTTTTGCATGCGTGTGTGCGCGTGTGTGTGTGTGTGTGTGTATAACGTATGTGTATGTTTTTTACTGAATCACATTATTTTAAGTGTGTTTTCCCAGAATGTTCTCCTTGCTTCAGGGACTAAAAGTCTGTTAATTCTTTTTATTGTGTGTAATACAGTATTCAATAATTGCTTTTAAACATGACTAATTTCATTTCATCTAATGTAGGGAAGGAATGCTCACTTATTAATGAACTATTGAAGCTTAACGATTCATCATAGTCTTCCTAAAGAACATGTTTAAAAAACTTGCTGTTGTCCTTTACGCTCTATTATATCCAGTTGCAGCATCTCCTATGTCTGTCTGGGTTTCGTATCTGTTTTTTATTTTTATTTTTTATTTTTTTTGCCCCTCTAATAACCATCCAAAAAAAAAAAAAAACAGTTGTCTCCAAAAGAAACTCTGAACCATATTTTCTGCCAGTAAATAATGATAGAGAGGATGAAATTGACCAGGAGATCCAGGAGGATGTCTCAGACATCAGACATCAGACAACATCAATCGTGACCCAGACTGCTATAAGACTGACCAGTCCTTCCTGGGGGGACATCTCAGTTCAAGTATAGCGACTTGCTTTGGCATTATTTTCCCTGGACAGCAGAGACAGAGCTGGAGGATGATAATAACGATGATGACCCCCATGGACAACATGCTACGGAGCTTGTTTTGTCGATGACATCAAGTCCAACTTCCAGCTCTTTTTACTGGAGTTTGTTCAAATACTTGGACTGTAGAGTCCCACTGAGGTCTTGACGCTGTCTCTTACTGTCCTGTTGATGTTGCAGAGTTCCAGGTATTCAGCATCAGTCTGTCAGGCTGCTGCACAGATTCATCTGTCTGATCTTAAAACCCCAAGCAATTGTTTTTCTGATGTTCAGCTCCATATTTTTGACTCTCACAGATGAAAAAATGCTTTGGGGAGTGATGGGAGAATATCTATCCAGCCACAGATGGATGCAGAGGCAGTGGACGGGCTGAAAGTGGAGGTGTAAAGGCAGGGCAGCAGCAGCATGAGTATATGAGGGAGAGATGAGTATTTCAGTTCACCAGATGGGATGGGTGTGTTTTTGGATAGATTGTCGAGGAAAAAGAGGCAGATCACGTGTGAATGTGGTGGTGCCGCTCGTGTTGACTGGCTGAACTTGTTAACCAAATTGAGACATGAAATCCTAATCGATGAGTGTATTCCAAGGTACAGGAAGTGGCAGAGGACAAGGGAAACCTGTTTAGAAAGAACAAATCATAAATCATAAAAGTATTTTTTTGTTTCTCATTGTCTGTAGGGGGCGACACTGATCTCAGGCTTTTTATCCTTTTTTAAGCAAAGACAGGGACTGAGAGTAGTGGCAGCTGCTTTTGGCATCTATTTATTTGGTAGATGACTCCAATGTCTCCAGCTCATCTGAGATGAGTCAAGGAGAAAGAACATAGGGGAACATCTGGAAAAAGACGGCTATTTCAGCTCTTGAGAGAAAATGCATAAAGCAGCAGGTAGACAATAGACACTTTGGCTGGTACGACGTGCCTTTGATATCACTCCCAAAAAATTCATTATCTGCTTAACTTTGCCAGACAGTTGCACGGTTGTCTTCAGGGGGATAAACTATGACTTTCTGTCTCTTTCTTCGGCGAGTCAAAGTGAGGGTTATTATCTTCTGCAGGCTTGGCCTTGATTTGCTAAAGAGGTGGGAAGGACCATGCACCTCCTAAAGCACTGCATGCAGATGTATCTGAAGTACTGTTGAAGGAGACAAAACTGCACTCAATCAGGGATGAACTCTTGGTCTACTACATAAAAGTTCAAAACCATATGGGGGACGGTTTAAATTCTGTTTTTACAGTCTTTGAGCAAATGGCACGAGCCCTTTCTTAATCCTATCCTGAGGATAATCGTTTTTCTGCTCGCCGTCTGAGGCGTTCACGGCACTTTTTGTCACCTTTATTGCAACAATGATGCTTAGCTGTTTAGTTCTTCTCCTAGTTTCCCTCATATCCTGTTTCTGTTTTGATCTGTCTGAAGTCTTTTGTTATCTTCCGCGTTTCTGGATGGTTTCTGGATGTTGTCTGTGTATGGTTCATCTGTTAAATAAATATAAATAAATGGGTCCTAAGAGAAAGTAAGCACTTGGATACCTTTTTCCAAGGCCCTCATGTCTTTATGAACACGTTACGGCTGTTGCTTTTTAATAGTGTATTAAAAAGCAGCCAGCAGATATGGGTTCACAATAATATTGGAAAACAGGAGAAGGCTATGAGAGGGGAAAGCTTTAGGTAAACCTTCTGCATTGTTACGTTAAACTTCTCTGTCAGGGGAAAGAAACGCCGCCTGATTTCTTGTAAAGACCAGTGGTTGTGTACGGAGAAACACTGATTGTACTCGCTTGTGTTGTAGCCAGCATCTCTGGGAAAAAAATCTCTGCTCCTGGAAAATATACAATGAATTATTCTTGCAAAATCCGGCAGGCATGCTTTACAACTGCTGCAAAAACCTGATGACAAAAATGATCCTAAACACACACTGAAATCCATAATGCATTCCCTGAGAAAGTCTCTGTGGATGACTCCAGACTCTTACAGACCTCCAAGGCTTTAGCAGGATGAATGAACTGACCATGACCATGCAAGGCGCCCCAACTTTGACTTCAGGTGTTTTTATTTATTTATTTTAAATGATAAAAGATAACAAAATATGCATATGAAAAAAAAAGGAAAACTTTTTCACTGACAATAAGGTACATGTTGAGTTTTGCAGGCTTCTCGTCTCTCGGGACTCTACTGTGGGGGAGTGGCCTGCTTATTGTCTGCACGGACAAACGTCCCAAATAATCTCCCATTTTAGCTGTTCTGGCTCAGTTTTGGGCCTTTTTTTTACCATTTTTGTGCTTTGCATTTTTATCTCATTTTCCCAGCACTTGGATTAAGTCCTGCTTTACTCGCCACGTTAATGTGAAGATGACTCACCATGAAACCAAAGGCTCTCTTCTTTTCAGTCAGTGACCTGTAGCGACTCTTAGTGCACCTATGATATCATTTGTAGTTTGAATTGCGAGTCTCCTTTGTTTGTTCACTTTATTTCATCTGCGACACAGATGGTGTTCAGACTGTGGAGGTATTTCACAGAGCCAGAGTCCCTTTTCGTTTGGTCTTGTCATGATGATGCTAATATTGGACACCATGAGGGCTCTCAATAAAGCCTCACAATGAGCACCTTTCTTCCTTTATCCACATACACAAGCAGAATAACAACCCCACCTGTCTCCAGCAGGAGCTGCTGTCTTCTCTTACCCTCCAGCTTTTGTGTTGGAGCTGGTGCTGGTACTAGTTTTATGCACGTGTTTGTACACAGGCACGCGGGTTGTCCGAGTCGGGATGCTCTCGGGACACGCACAGCAACTGAGCTGCTTCGCTGTGACGTTTCGGTCAAATTCACTTCCAAACTGAGTCGACCAGTGAGCAAAGCTCGACCGGCCAGATCGGGTGGATTCACGCCCATCTGGGGTGAAATTAATCAGTAACGCTTTGGAAAACAGGGAGAGCTGAAAACTGAAAATAACGAAATCTGCTTCATTCCGCGTCAGTCTTGAACCAACATGTAGTCGTGGAGTCCTCCGCTGCAGCGGACACGCGTCATTCATTGTAGAAGCATAGATCAGCTTAAAGGTTATAAATATTGCAATACATCCACATTAATACATACAAACATGACAGTACTTGACACCTGGCAGTTTTATTCATTTGGCCTAATGGTAAGAAAAGCAGGTGTCACGACTCTTTATTGAACCTTTGTCAGTTTTCTTTTTAAATATTACTTTTGTCTCCTTGAATTAATATTTTAATTTTTAATTCATGAGACAAAGTATTTGTTGTGAAAGTGTTCAAGCTGGTATCGTCCCTCATGTGTTATTTACATTTTTAAAACGACACAAGCATTTGTTCTTTGTGTTAACTGTTTTTACTTGTAAATGGAAAGTGAAGTGATATTTGCCTCCCTTAATTGTTGCAAACTTACTTACTATCTTAATGTAAATTTAGCACCGGTGTAATGTGCAAATTCACATTTAGGCCTTGTGCTAAGCAGAAGTCGTGGTTTGGGAGTCCCTGGATGCCTGCCAGGGGCAGTCAGGAGGGAACAAAACAGAACTACAGCTATTTCAAGCTCCGGGTTGCCAGATTGAGTTGGTGGTTTTCAGCCCCACAGCTGTCCAAAACACAGTGAAATGTAGACAAACCCCCAAATTATAAAATTGATGTTTTATAGGATTTCAAGCAACTCGATAAGCAGTTTGATTGGATTTAATAGGTATGTACAGAAATGTACAGGAGGGAAAAGAAAACAACCCACATCTCACATCTACTTTGAACTCATCTGATGATGTGAAGCGTGGAGCACGTCTTTATATTTGCCAGCAACTATGTATTTGCAGATTTTAGCTGACTTTGGTTGAGTGGTTCAGGACAGGAAGATGCTTCTGACTTGGAAAAAGTAAATGCATTTTGGTTTCGAGATCAGCATTAAACAATTATTTACAAAAATCATGAAACTGGGCCCCGTAAAGCTCAGTTGGTTGAGCACCACATACCAAGGCTATCGCCCTCGAGCAGGCGCCGCAGGTTCCGATCCCAGCCTGTGTCTGTTCACTGCGTGTCCCCCCACCTCACCCACCCAATCAAGTTTCCTGTCTAGGCACTTTCAAAATAAAGGCCACTAAAAAAACATCAAACTGATACAAAACCAGACCCAGTTTTATTCACCTGCCTAATTCTCTTTATTTAGTTGTTTATTTTTATATAAAATTAAATCCACTTAGCTGGGCATGAATCCACCCATTCTGGCTGGTTAAACTCTGATTGTGAAATAATGTGCATTAATCGCATGTTATAGATTGTACTAACATGCTAAAATGAACGTTACAATAATTATAAACGTTAGACCTCATTATGTTCCTACTGTGAGTGTAAGCTTTGTCATCTATTTTATATTTAGGAGTAAGTCACTAAATTATAAATAAAAATAACTCATCAATACAATACATACATGTGTGTGAGTTCATGTAACTTTGCATTAAAACTTCATGTGACGACTTCTGCTGTTGGAAGTTCAAGGTTAGAGAAACAAGGTGATAAGTCTGCTGTTGTGGTCACACAAACAGGAGAGTGAATTCCCATGGGACTCTGCCAAAGACGGTTTTGCACAAAGAAGAGACTTGAGCAGCGGGAATGTTTTTCATGTTCCAGCCAACGAGCCTCTGGCTGCTGCTTGTTGACCTCAGCTCATCTCTGGAGGACTGGAGGCACAATTTCTGAGAGATTATCTGCACATTAAGGACAGACAGTTGCTGCATTCATGGTGTTCTGTGCTTTGAGCATCTGGGGGCAGAATTATCTTCAGAGAAATTTCTTGCTGGTTACAATGGGAGCTCACAGCCGAGGTGGCCTCTGCGGGCGCGAGTGTGGCACCCGCTGTAATGCACAACCGTGCACTTTAAGAAAACGGGGGTGGGTGCGGCGAGCAGACGTATTAGCAAGCATTGATTTAAGCCTTTATTCTTAGGGTAAACCTGTCACAGAGAGCTTTGCCTAGTGGGCAGCACAACAATGAGAGGAGTACTTCAGGTTTCCCTGCTTACTGGGAAGGGCATTCCTCCTTTTGTTACCACTTCAAAAACAAGTGTTGTCCTCTGCATTTCGCGGTCATGTGCTGCTGCTGGATGACTGATTTTGGTGGCGTGTGAGAGACAAAACACACACACATAGACACACACTGATTCAATGTGTCTGCTCAGGTAAAGAGGCGGGAGACAAAAGAAAAACAGACTTTCAGAGTTTTTTTGCTTTGCTGCAACGGGGAAGAGGTTGAGACTTTCTTTTTCAAATCTCTGTGAGTCTTCACATGAGTATAGATGGAAATCTGGTTCTTTAAATACAGATAGACTTGCCACCTGGAAGTCATATGTCACCTTGTATTTGGCCAAACGGGAAAAACGTGCATCAGCACGTACCGACCAAAGCTGCCGCAGACTAAGGTGTACGAAGAAAGCGCGGCCGGTTTTATTAATCAATCAGACGCCTTTTTGACCTGTTCACTTGCAGAAGTGTTTGAGCTCAGTGAAACTCCGAGGTCAGACAGGCCTGCAGGCCACAGCTTAGCACGTCACCTTGACCTGCAGCGTTGTTGGCGTTTCGCTCTGTTCAGCGCTGTCATCACTCCTACCAACGAGGTGTGAGTGATTTGCAGAGGGTCTCTACTGTGCTCTCTCTCCTCTCATCTTGCCATGTCTTGTCAGTTTCTTGCCTGATGCCAGCGTTGCTAAGCTAAACACGGACTCTGAGCAACCCCCCATCCCAACACACACACACACACACACACACACACGCACACACAAATAAGATCTAGAAGATGCACTGTTTGCTTTTAGAGGTGATGCATTCCCCTGCCGCTTCTCTTTTTCCAGTGACTGGGTATTAGCGACGTGTTGCTGCTCCCACATTGGACGTGTTCTGACTCTGCGTAGTTACTTCAGGCATGGGAAGCAAAAACAGGCTTGCGTGGCACTGAAGTACAATTTGAGTTTCTGGACTGCACGACCGCAAACTTTTTGTAGCCAAACAGTGAGATGTCTACAGTGCCGCCCAGTGGGAAACATCTCTTCAAAATAGAAGCAGCTGGACTATCACCTGCCTGCGTATGCGTGTGGATCGCCAAGCATGTCCCCTCGACACGGCCCAGCTACTGCTTCCCCCCGCTTATTCCGTTTTTAAATGAAAGGTCAAATAAGCATCTTGAGTCAAGGTTGAAAACTTCTTTTTTTATAAATGTTGTGGAGGAAATAACTGCACTCAGCAGTGCTCTTATCTTGAAGACACATTATATTAACTTAAAATAAACAGTTGACCTATTAATGTTTTAAAACGACACAGCTTCAAACAGTTCCTGTTGACAAAGCACCCGTGTGTGTGCACAGATAACTGTCACAGGTTGACTTTGATACTGAATAAAACTTCTTTTTCTCTTGTGCATGACCCTTTTCATCTAGTGTTACTTTCAGATTACACAATTTTAGATCCGATTTGCGAGTCGCAGAGCTTGACAACGTGTCAGCAGGCGTCAGTGGCCAAGAATCTGCAAAAATCCTTTTGTGTGACCAACTCAAAGACTTGTCAGAGACACAGGCCAGGTTTTGCACCTTCATAGGCTAGTTCAGAGCCGATCCCTGCAGATCCACATGACCCCGAATAGTGATAATAATAATAAACATGTATGTGCATTTCACAAGTTTCAAAAAGCTTTTATTGGCCAGTGCATTGGAAAGAATTTGCTCAGGCATGCTGGAAATCAACTTCTGTGCTAACTCCTGATCAATGGAGATATCTGATCACCGTTTATAATTTCCTGCCTGTCCACTTCCTTTTTTGAGGATTGATCACAGATTTGTTTCTGGCCACAGATCCCACCTGTGGTGGGTCCCGGGACTGAATCTTCGGACTTCGGCTTGGACCTTGACCTTGGTGAAGAAGTTACACATATTAGGATACAAATTACCTCAACTTGACAACGTTTTAAAGCAAACCCCAGTAACCCTTCACAAGCTGAACCAAAACAAAAGCTCCTTGTACATTTCAGTGGCTTTGCCTAATCTTATAATTGAACATTTTGATCTAATTCAGTAAAACAGATTACTTTTTTTATGATTCAACCTTGCAGCACTTATTGAACTTAAGTTGAACCAGCTGGGAATGTTTTACAGTGTACTCACATAAACGACCCTTGAAATGAGCTAATCTACACAGAAAGATGAGATTATCTCAGCAGTTGGACACACATGTTCACTAATGAAGTCAGCCAGTGTGTTCCCTGTAAGAGATGGGAGAGAACATCTTCTTTTATGTGCCGTTGTGCATTGGTGATTGTGCACAACGGCACTTGATTAAACATGCGTGTACATTATATTTTTGTCGGCACAGCGGTGATGCACGCGAGGCTGCGTCTGTGCTGCCTGAGGACAAACACGCCTCCCCACTGCGGGGCTGCTGCTGCTGCTATTCAAAGATGAACACGTCTGAAGGCTTTCATAGTACGCTGGCACAGCTCTCGTTTGTCATTTCCAGAGGAGCGTATGACAGTCAGGGTTTCATCTCGCAGTCGTTGGCACCTGGCAGACGAGATCAGATAAAAATACTGGGCTAAAAATAGGATGCTGTGTCATGCTGAAGAAGAATAACAGAGACCACATGATGTCATTCTCTGCCAAATCTTTGTTTTTAAAATGTGATCTGGTTGGGGGACACCTTCAACTGGGGAGGGAGGTGTCGGTGTGGTTAAGAAGCAGTGCCAAAATATTTAGTGTTGCAGATTTTGTTAAAGTGTTGTTGTTCATGGACTTCTTAATCAGTTCGGATTTCTGGCGCTACTACAAAGAGTTCATCCCGCGTTCTCCCTCTGCAGAGCTGAAGATATTTTTCCACATGGGGATGGCAAATAGGATCATATGATGAGTGCTTAATGGCCCTGCAGTTACAACTGTACTATATCACTGCCTCACCCTGATGAATGAGGCGTTCATAGGGCAGTAACTTATTATTACTGCAGTATTAGTCCTTTGATCTTCCAACGGTTTGAACCCTGGAGATTTTTAGAGGGGTGGCTCGTCAAAATAGCTTTGCAGATGGGCCTGGTCTTGCCTCCGCTATGAAGAGAGGAGGCCTGGAGGTGTGCAGAGGCACCAGTGTGCAGGAAAACCAGACTACAGAGGAATGACACTGCAGTGTAATGGACCTCCGGTTCCTAATGTTTGAACGGATCTGAGAAATCCTTTACGGTCATATATTTCTGGCTGATCTGTGGTGTTTCTGATCACTTCCTCGGCGTGGAGGTTGATGATTCTTGAGCCTGCTGTAGAAGGTTTTATTGAAAAGAGGCGAGCCAAATTTCATCTTCAAAGACCTTGAAAATAAAGGTACTGTGCTTGACTCTACCGTGGAGCCTCACTAAACCACAAGCTGTCATTCCTGCCAGGACATTCCTCTATTAATGACAAAGGCGAATGGGAAGTCTCATGGTGAAACATGAAGAGGGAGAAGAGAAGGGAACAGGAGAGTCAGAGAGGTGAATGGGTTGATTCAGGGGAGTGGCAGGCAGGGCCCGTGGGTGACCCACGGCAGTCCCGTCTGCCTGAGCTCGACCACGTCATAAACAGCACCGTTGACGGGAAAATGCGTTGCTTTGATTTCACCCTGTCACGTCTGTTGCTCCACTCCTCTCTGCTGATCGCATTCCCACTTAATTCTCTTTCCACTGGCCCATCCTCCATCAGTCGGTCTGGAACATCCCAGTTCTCATTGTGCAGGCTGAGCCGCCGGCCCTCTTTAAGATCTGCATTAGAATGTTGTTTTTATATAGCAGCAAGCGGAGGCATGTGGAGTCTCTTTTGAACTGCTCAGCAAACAGATGGAGGTTTTCACGCTGCCTTTATGAGATTAAGTGAAACATTCCCATGAAAAAGACATTTCCTTGTCTCCTTTCACCCTTCACTGTCTCACTCAGTCCAGCCCCTTCTGCTGCTCTGTCTTCGTCTTTGCCACTTTAACTTTTCTCTCTCTTTTTTCCTCTCTTTTTTTTTTTGTTGTCTGGCTTCCCTCAGGCTCGGGCAAATGCACACTAGTGCTGCAACTGCAGTGGAAAGTAGACAGGTGTGTGTTACCAATAACTACATCCCTGGGTGAGCAAGCAAGCGCCAAGCATCTCCCGCAGTTTAGGGCAAAGCTGGCACTGCAGGTGAAGGGAGGGACCTCTGGTTTCTCCTCTGTATTGTGAACCTGTTTAACTGTATCTCAGGTGGGCTTGTGCCAAATGTGCCCCCCACCACACACACACACACACACACACACACACACACACACACACACACACACATGGACACACACACACATACACTCCTTTAATAAGGCTTTGACAAAATGCATTTACAGGCCAGACTGGGAGGCTCTGCTGTATTAAATTCACTGGGATACAAAGAGTCTATTTAGAATCAGGTTTGCATGGGGCAGATGCCTATTAGACATCGAGCTTAGTTCATTTTAGATTTGAAGGTTGCTTTTTGTGTCTTTAGACCGATGTGTGTCATAAAGGTACAGGTAGGCAGAAGCAATGTCCCATTTAAAGTACACTGTAAACATCCAGTCAAGGATGGGGTTCAGTTGTTTAGCTGTTATTGAAGATCGAACAGAAGTATAGCACCTTTACAGCTGATACTGGTGGCGTGTTGGACATTATAGTGACAGAGACGTGTTCATTTATCTCCCTCAGAGTGGCAGCTTCATCCAAGTTGAAAACTAGCCGATGGAGGCCGAAGCATCACCACCGTTGTGGAGCCTGCTGGCGCACTGACGTGCAGGTCTTTGCTGCTGACAGAACATATTATCACCTGGGCACAATATGCTTCCCACCAGCATGTTGCTCTCGTACCTTTTCATCTGCAAGTTCAAGCGGGTGTCGGTGGCTGATTAAGCCGCATTTGCACAATGACTGCTGAGGCCTTCGAGATGCACAGAAAGCATCATAGTTTCTTTCTGTCCTTTCCTTCCTAGACATGTTAAATAGTCTAAATTACCTGCGTGCAGCTTGTTTGACAAGTAAACTACCTTCTTGTAACTTAACGGGCACAGGAGCAGCCTCCTGGCTCCGGCAGTAAACAGTCCGTGTCTTGTGGACCTACACACTTACACCATCATACCATATTAGATTTTGAAAGTGAAACTGTTATTTTAATTCCTAATACTTTGTCACTTTGAATTTCTTGCCAACAGCTGGTGCTTTAGTCATATCATGGAAAATATTTATACTTGTTTCAGCAAGACAATAACAATTACAAACAACACATTAATCAATGATACTTCTGACTTTCTCTTATTTACTTTATGCACAGGGCCCTTGCTTTTTTTTTTTTAAATGTAGTGTGTGTTAGTGAATCACTCATTCATTTACACTCTCAAAAATGTTCTAAATATAAGACTTGCTTATTCATCTACTGAAATAATGCTTCCGATTGTGTATTGGAGTATCAGTTATTGATCCTCCACAGGGCTGTATAAACATTTGACTGTGATTTTATGATAAAAGTGATGTTTTATTGTATATGCAACCTACCAACAATATACTTTAAAAGATCTTTGTAATCCGCCCACAACATATCAATTAAATATAATAATTCAATGATATTTTGAACACACACAAAGCACAAGCAATGTTTTCTTTTTTCTTTTTGTCCGTGGTCACCCTCATGTATAGACACCATGTGTCTTCATTTGCCACAGCGCTGGTTGTGTGTGTGTGTGTGTGTGTGTGTGTGTGTGTGTGTGTGTGTGTGTGTGTGTGTGTGTGTGTGTGTGTGTGTGTGTGTGTGTGTGTGTGTGGTGTGTGTGTGTGTGTTTTGTTCTACAGAGAGATGCAGCTTTCTGCACGGCCTGTTCCAAGAATGAATTCCTGGAGGCTTACAAGAGCTGTTGAATGAGATGGAGGGCTCAGGACAGGAATGATGGGAGGGAGGGAGAGAAGGGAGGCAGTTCGACACTGTGGGAGGGGGGTGTCAGGCTCTCACTTACAGGCCTGATTAAATAACAGGATGCTTTATGAAAACAAGAACATTATCTGCCTCTTAAAAGGCCGGGAAAGGCCCTCTAATTGGCTTCCCCTGAGTCTCCATGTTGACGCCCATCGGTAAGAGCCAGCCACAGAGAAATTAGGCAGGACTCTTTTGCAATCTCTTCTCTTCATGCTCTCATCCATAGTATAATTACAGGAATGCATCAGCAAACTCAGTCCAATCCTACAGAAATAAAAAAAAAGAAAAGAAAAGAAGAGTATTTTCTACTTACAGGAGGATTACTCCTCGATGAATGCCTTGATTGAAATCGGTGCAAATAACAGATTTCGGCTCCTCTGTGGCATCAGATGGCTTCTCATGTGACAACTTTATGTCTGGAGAAGTTAGAAACATCTGTCACAGGTGAGATTTAGTGTGTGTGTGTGTGTGTGTGTGTGTGTGTGTGTGTGTGTGTGTGTGTGTGTGTAGTATAATGAGGTCTGACTCTTCCTCTTTACACCTCTCTCCTCTCTAAGTAACCCATGTAGTTTACTTAATTATTCCTAATTACAGCACAGTGCTGCGGTGTGTCAGGAAAGTTATTGTTACAGCAATTAATTGTACAGCTGCTTCATGCACCTACACAACGCCCGTTAATTATAGTGAGAGTTCAGAGGAGTGGTGGTTAGTTTTGGTAATGCACCAGTAAACCTTAGTTTCAGAAGGCATGTTGATCAAAGCAAATATCTGGTTTAAAATGTATTAACACTGCAGGGTACAAAGATGTTTACTATGCTATCAAACCTTGTCACATGCTTGTTTTTTTGAGGGGGGGGGGGTTGTTGTCGTGATTTTCAGGAGCCTGCACAGCGAGACGTAAAAGTGTGCAGATGTATATTTTCACCCTTACAATTGAAATGCTCGTGAATAATGTGGCCCAATATTGCACAGCCAATAAACTATGTCAACCAAGGAGAGGCGTGAGCTTTAATGGGGAAATGATTTAATGGAAGTAGGTAATTAATCATTAAAGAAAACAAGAACTAAATTATTACTTGCCTGATAAGTTAGTTTATTAAATCAGTTCCACCTCAGCCTGCATGATTGTACACAATAAAGAGAAAGGTACAGTAAAGTCCCATATTTGCTGCCCCCTACTGGTAGAATCATGAAAGACACCACCATGTATCACGTTTTTCACTGCTTTCTTCCTGATTTAGTTGCTCATGTGTATATGAATGCAGGCATGTCATCCCTGTACAGTATGTTCTGTACACGGGAGAAATAACACCTCTATGCTGCTGCTGCTTAAATAAATCTGCTAACTTGCTTCCACTAATGTCAGAGAAGAACGACACCACCTTGAAAGCTGAGATTTCCGTTTGAAGCCAGACCCAGGAGACAATAGGCAAAGCAGCTCTAAAGAGCGATGTATTCAGATCAATACTGAAACATTTCTGGGGCTGTTGTCCTTCCTTTTATTTTTCTCTCTGCTCCATCTTCTCTGCTGTCAGTGCCACACACATCTGTCCAATGCACACACTCACACACACACACACACACTCTCACACACACACACACACACACACATGCCCCAGATTTCGAGCGCTCGCTGCCTAGCTGTTTGATGTTTGGATGATGTGTTTAGCAGGTAGATAGTGTATCAGATGACACCAGTCTTACTCTGTCATCTTGCGCTTTGCATTTCAAATGTGTGTGCGTCCTGATGAGAAGTGGGCGGGGCTTAGCCCCAGCGCCGTCCGTTCTATAAATGGCCCGTCGTACCTCCAGACAGGCAGATCAGCTTCATAACTTTTTCCAGTATGTCCTTCTCATCCGTCTCTGTTCCCCGCCAGAGAAGGATGGCCGAGCCCAGCTTCTGGATTGAACGTTTCTTAAGTGTGCGTGTGCGTGTGCGTGTGTGTTGGTGAGTGTGAGGCAGAAGTAGGAGGAAGAGTGTGTGTGATTCAAACTCACCCCCTCGAGGCCAAAAACTTTTCCTGAGAGGTAAAATCTGCTCACCTGCCGTGACTTGCCTGCCCCTATCCCCCCTGTTCTTTCTTTCTCATACACTCATACCCCCCCCCCCCCCCCCCCCCCCCCCCCCCCCCAGTGGCACCACATCAAAGAGCTCCTGTGAGTAATGGATCCCCAGTGGGGCCACACCCTTCCCTCCTCCAACCAACTCAGCTGCCGCTCAGCCAGCAGCGAGCACCCAGCAATCACACAGCAAACACACATTCAGCAATTATTCACACACAATTAGACTTAAATATACAGCTTCAAAGCTAGGTAAACAATATTTAGACCAATCGCTGTGCTTCATTTTGATTTTAGTTTACTGAGGCAGGAAGAAAGTCACATCACTGCAGTGACTGGGAGAACTTTAATCGCAGCAGTCTCTTAGTCTGTCTCGCTTCAGCTACTGAATTGTTCATTGTAATGCCAGATTTTTAATAAACTTAAAGCACGTAAATCTTTTTTGTTTATTTTTTTTAGAAGAGCAGTGTTTGTAAAATACAAATACAGTTATCAGGAGACAACAATGAAATGCTGGAAGGATTTTATTAACGTTATCACTCGCCGCGGTCGACCTACATCAGTAAAAAACTATATTTGAAGCCTCTGACAAGACTAAAAAATTGTTCCACATGTTCCACGTAAGAGTGTAGATAGGGTCCCTACAGACAAACCAAGGTACTTTTCCGTGTAAGGACCAGATTTCTGCTTCCGGTTGTTGCCCCGCTGTTATAAGTACAAGTCAGCTGTACTGAATGTGACGCGAACCTCTGTCAGTTGATGCAAACAGAGGAGAGTTCATGACCTCTGCTTCTATCGTGTCACGTTTTGTCTCGCAAGTTTTCTACAAGAAGATTGTTTTAACTTTGGGATGTTGCTATAAGTTTGGATCTGTGGGACATCGTGTCTACTTTGGAAAAACAGCAGGAGCATGGTTTAGAAAATCTAAAAAAATCTTTTGTCTGTCTACATTTTGTTTGCACAGGATGTAGAACTACAAAAGCGTTGGAGTGTCATTAAATGATGATGATGTATTTTACAACCCCCTGTATTTACTTATCTAGCACCGTGGGACATTTTTCATCTCAGGACTTTACACACCTGCAGGCATTAACTTGGTGTCTTTCATGAAGCTCGCAGCACACCATGCTTGGACCTCATCGCTGTTTTTTTTTTTTTTCTTTCTTTTGCAACACTGCACTTCTTCAATTAATAACACACGTAAGCGTTTGGCACTAAATGAAAGAAATCCTGCTTGATGCCAGAACAAAATGTGCACCATGCTTGGATGTGTGGTAAATCTGGGCCGTGCTGTGATCAGTTTAGCCCAGTTTCGGCGTTCTGAAGGTGAAGCTGCTCCTGCACCTGTTTACAGAGGCATTTTTCCGCCTCCACCTTCAGCCGCTCTCCCATACGGCGACGGCCGCAGTAATGGCTTCAGTGTGCCGGTCACATGAAATGACAGAGCAGAGAGTTGGCCTCGGACCTGTCGGCCCAGAGCTCTGCACTCTGTCATTACAGACTCCAATACGGCAGCGGACCGGCCTCCTTTCTCTCCTTCCTCTGTGTGTGTGTGTTTTTGTTTGTTTTCCTCTTTTTCAGTCCATCTCCTTTCTCTCACACATATTATTCCGCAGTACAACGTACGCACACGCTGAGTGATGTGGGGAGTGTTGCTGAGGGATGATTGGCCTGCTGGCTCTCCACAAGTGCCGCAAAATTTTCAACAAAAAGTTCAACAGATTCAGTAGCTGGTTTTATTAGAGGCGAAAGGGAGAGCATCTGGAAGAGTCTAATTGTCGGTAAAACATTTGTGCTGCAGGCTCTGCCTCGGCTCATTGCTTCTGTGGAGTTGGCATTTTGGAAAAAAAGCCAAATAAAGTAAAATATGTTTTGTTATAGAAGCTGACCTTGATTTTGTTCTTTTGAAATTGTCTTACAGTAACTTTTCAAACATTTGCGTCTTAAATGTCAGCATTTTACAAACCGTAAGCTGATGATGTCTAAATTTAGGCAACAATAAATAAATAGATCTGCC
This sequence comes from Xenentodon cancila, assembly GCA_014839995.1. NCBI lineage: Eukaryota > Metazoa > Chordata > Actinopteri > Beloniformes > Belonidae > Xenentodon > Xenentodon cancila. The sequence continues at coordinate 22,632,106 of CM026213.1, read as the reverse complement.
CCAAAAAAGTTTAGTTATTGGTTTCTGAGCAGATGAGGGATGTTAATACAAGGCAATGTTTCTCCAAGGCCACCATTCTGCGTGCACATTTTCCTGAAGGGAAAGTTTTGAAAGTAAATATGACCGTGGACTATATAAGAAGAACTGGACAAATCTGATGTGATGTCATCCGTTGGGTTCCTGAAAAAGGCTTTCAAAGCCCCCTTTTCTTCTTTTAATTTCACAGTGCTTTGTTGTAAAGAGACAGAACGAGCAGACGTGGAGCAAGCCCACCCTAGTTCAGTTACCACAAATGAGCTGTTTCAGTCTGCTTTGCTCATGTTGGTGGAGCTGAATAATAATCCTAATTAATGATGGCTTACGATCATTGTGATGACATCTGTTAGTCCAGCTTCATGTGTGATGTCGCCACCGAAAAGACATTTGTCTGTAATGCCAAAGTTAAAACCGAAGTTCGACTGAGCAGGACACTGACCCAATGAGCCGCCTGCTTGTAGTCCCCTGGAGCCCCATCCCAGCGGGCTACTGGCTCCTTCAGCCGAGCCACAGCAGAGGAAGCAGCAACAGTGGTTTATAAATGTCGTGTCAAATTTCTGTGGCGACATCTGAAATGATGAAGCCTTGTGGTCGCTGTGGATTTGTCATCCCTGGCTTCAGCTCGCTGTCAATCAAAAGACTGCCTACAGTTGTCATGGATGTGAAATATAACTATGGAGACCGTAACTGTTCTCTGCATCAGGCTGTAAACATGTTTATTTTTGCTGCCAAGTTGGACATTTCAACATGAGACTCAAAAGGAGAGCGACTCACGTTTGTAGCCAGCCCCTAGTGGCCAGTCAAGGAACTGCAACTAACTACACTTCCTGTTTCGATCAGAGCTGTTTCCCGTTCTGTTATTCTGCACTAGTGCAGCTAGAGCCTGGTTCACATCACCAGCTGAAAGTCAGACTCATTTGTAGTGAGTGTTTGACTCAAGGACACCGCTGCATCGGCAACGCAGCGGGGAGATTATGTCTCACGGCCAACTTGGGAACACTTTGAAACCTTCTCACAGAGAGCCGGAGGAGGTGTCTGGTGGGAGGAAGTCAGTACAGCTCTGCTTAGACTGTTTTCTCCACGGAACAGACCAGAAAAAGACTTTTTTCTTTTTTCCATGGCCAGACTGAATGTGCACGTGTGTCTATGTCGTTTCCTTTTGGCTGGGAGTTTGCTGCTGGATGGGACTGGCTAGGCCTTGTCATCCACACCACATTAAACTCTTGACAAACACAAGCAGACTTTTTGGGTGATGAAAAAATCCCCAGCCTGGCCCTTATGTAAAATAAAGACATTAGAACGGCATGTTTTTTTGTTGTTTTTTTTTTTTTTCAGCTCGGTCAGCGAGCACACAGCGATGCCAGGCCTGACTCACAGACCGCACTTTGCCGGGGACGTAAACAAACGGTCCTGGTTGGTCCCGAGAAGGCCACCCACTGGTGGAGAGGGCAGATCACTGGCTCTGACCAGTCATTACAACATGAGCTGCGGTTAATGCAGGGTTTCTGGACTGCTTTGCCTGTGTGAGTCATCCTCTCCTGTCATCTTGCGGTGTGAAGTATTTTAACAAGATAAAAGGATCTCGCAATTGAACTTGTATTTGTTGGCATGGCAAATAACGTTGGTGAACACCGATGCAGTCTTTGTTGTGTTTTTCAGCTACTGGGTCACAAAATAATCCTACCGCCGCCGTGGTCCTCAGGAGGGAAAGTGCAGTTTAGTTAAGTTAAAGTGGAACATTTTTAATGTCCTTTTTTTTCTGGACTTAGTTGGATATTTGAGCTCAGTACCAACTGAAAAGCTCTGACCTAACACAAACCTGTCACTTTGTTTGGGACCGTCTAGGACGGGAAATTGCACCTTCGGTGAGCTGTTGAGATTTGCAGGGTGCTGCGAATTCCCAGATCCAGACCAGCGTAATATCACCCAGATATTATATCTGCATTTAGAGTAACTCAGAAGTGGGTAGCACTAACTTTTAACACTAACTTCAAAAGAGGAAACCCCCTGACAGAAGAGGGGGATGGAGAGGAGCTCAGTGACTGACTCCACCCCCAAAATCAACTCCTATGACCAAAGCAGCAAAGGCATGCAAAAGGAGGTTTTCTGCTGTCTCTCTGGGGAAATCTGACCAAAGCATGTCACAGACATTTCATTAAAGCAACACTAAAGAGTCTTTTGTTGCTGAAAGATCAGTTTCAGTTCATTTGAATGAATATTTGATGATATTCAAGAAAGCGATTTAGCTCTCGCTACCGCCCATGACAGTGTTGTAGGGTCAACTGCCAGCCTATAGGGGGCGCTTCCGTGCTAAAAACTGTTCTAGTGTCCCTCTAGGTTGCAAATTTTACAAGATAAATAAAGTTCAGCAGGTTTTGAGGATAAAATAAAAGTATAAGGATTGGATTTGATTATTGCTTCCTACGACGTACAAGGTTAGGAATAAATGGGGATCGCAGTTTTATTATAATAAACGTAACATCATAAATATTATCAATCATTTAAAATTGCTCCGCTGAATTCCTGGTCGTGGCTTTGGGAGCAGGGCGTTCTTGTCTCTATCGCGTCACCATGGCAACAGGAGCCGTGTGTGTTTCTGTCCTGCGTTAAGTAGACCTGCTGTAAACGGACAGCTTGCCGTTAGATAAATCTTCCCTCTACCTGCCGCCGTCCAGATCTGAAACAACTCGTTACCGTTTCCACAAATCAACTCCTTTCATGTTTTCCCACAACCTCCGTCAAAAGCCCAACCGCTTTAAAAGTAGAAGCAGGCTGTTGTGGTTTGCGCCATGTTTGTTAGTTTTTCGGTGATGACGTCTGTGCTGTGTTGCTCCGTAAACCACAGTCGTTTCCGGCGCTGCCGGTTTTTTTTCTGCTCGCATGCCAGATAGTGTGTAATCACGTGTTGAGTTGCACCTCGTGAGGATGGGTGTTTACTTAACCGCAGCCATGTCTGCTTCAGTTCCGACCATAACAAACCTGGATATGCTGAAACACTTGTGCTGATGGCCCTCTTAACTGCCTTGTTAGCGTCAGACCTGCATTTTCTTTGCTCCATTACAGTTTAAATATATCGCCTATTAATCATGTAATAAGATCTCTCAGCAGGCTTCCGGATCTGCGGCTCTGCAGAGGCACATGGTTTGGCAACCACACTATGGAACCAGTACTACTAATACTGACATATAATAAGACCGCAGCAGTCACTTAAGGAGTATATTATGATGGATTCCTGAACTGAGGCGCTGTTGAACTGACTTGTGCTGGACTGTGTGTGTTGGACCACATCCTTCCAGTAACAGGCTTTAGTGTGGAATAAGGAACTTTTGAACCCCAGGTAAAGCAAATTCCCACATGTCAAACATCCAGCTTTTTTTCCATCCATGTGACCGCACCCCGTTTAAGCCCATGCATGTACCGCAGTCAGCTGCTCTGATTAAAAACTGGAAAAGCTGTTGCAGCAGAGCTGCAAGCAACCAGACCTCCCTCTTGCACATGACGTGTCATCAGTACTTTGATTATCAGCGACACTTACAAAGGAGGGTGTTGGACTTCTCTGTGCACACATATGTGGGTAGAGTTGGGTGTTTTTGTGTGAGCTCATGTCCACTGCTGTCAAGCCATTAGGTGTTTATACTTGTGTCTCCTGCTCATTAAGTGTTGGCAGATGACGGCCGCTTACGAGCAGCTGATGTCCATCTTCTGCTGAAGGCAGCTTGCATTTATGTAAAAAAACAACAATCAGCAGAGAAATGCCTACTAATGGCAGACCTGATGGGCCGGGGGACATCAGGTCAACTCAGCTCCCGTCACTCAGATGCTGCTCGGAGTACGCAGTGCCAGGTGAAGATAGCAACAAGTTTGCTTTCTATCAGCTTCTCTGCAAGTCGGCTTGCTGATTCACCAGAGACACTATGAAAACAGAAACCATCCGCTTTACAACACACACTAAAAGACTCACGATAACGTGACTCAAACTATACAACTACCCTTTTTTCGTGCAGACTGACGGTCGTCTTCTAAAGTCCAAGCTGCTGTTTTCACATTTGTGAAATACTCAGTTTTCCGCTATCAGTAACAAAAATATTAAATTCCACTTACTTATTAGAGCATGTCAATTAGGAGGTGTTTATGTGCTCGTTTTAGAACAGTTTTAATGCACCTTTTCATGCTCTTGTTTTATTGTTTTGTGCCACAGGAGCAGGTAGTTTGGTTTAAATGCTGCCAGGGCAACATTAAACCTGACGTAGACTTCCTTCTCAGGTCCAGACAGCATTCAGACACTTTTTCAGAAACTCTTAGAAGGATAGGAATGTCATAACGTAAAGGTTCATGTAATTAGCCAATTGTTAAGTTACTTCACTGGACTGCCACCAACCATGAACTGGGCAGGTCTTTACAGAACTGTACACTGGTTCAAAACATACTTAGAGAACAGGAAATAGGTAACATGTGGAGTTCTCCAAGGTTCCATCCTGGGGCCTCTTCTGTTTAACATCTACATGCTCTCATTGGCACAGATTGTAAAGAACAACAAAATAAACCACCACAGCTATGCAGATGACACGCAGATATATATTACAATGTCACCAGGAGACCGAGGCCACGTACAGGCTCTTGGTAAAGCTATGAAGAAGAATGACTGTGTTAATGACTGGATGAGCCACAATTTTCTCCAGCAAAACAAAAACAAAGGTAACTGTCTTTGGAGCCAAACAAAACAATCACAGGTCACTGCAGAGCTTCAATCTATACACTTAAAAGACAATCTATAGACCTAAAACACATCACCTCAAAAATATATCAGCAGGACCTGGAAGAACTAGTCCATGCATTCATCTCTAGTAGGCTTGATTATTGTAACAGCATCTTTACAGGTCCACCTAAAAGGTCAGTTTGACGACTGCAGCTCATTCAGAACTGCTCCTCACTAAGACACAAAAGTGGACCACATCAGTCCAGCTCTGAGGTCTTTACACTGGCTGTCTGTCCGTCAGAGAGTAGGCTTCAAAGTACTGATGCTGGTCTATAAAGCTCTGAATGGTTCAGGACCAAAATACATCACCTGACCCAGTATGAACCTTCCTGACCCCTCAGGTCATCAGGATCTGGTTTTCTATCAGTTCCCAGAGTCAGAACCAGACATGGAGAAGCTTCCTTCAGCTTCTATGCTCCTCATGTCTGGAACAAACTCCCAGAAAGCCTCAGATCAGCTGACACACTCAGTTTATTTAAATCCAGCTTGAAGACTCACCTGTTCTCAGCTGCATTTGGATAAAGACACAAATCCACATTGTTTTACTTTGAAGCTCAAGTTTCCAAACTTGATTACATATAACAGCTGATTTTATCTGTTGTTCTTTTCTCTTTCTTTTTTGCTTACATTTTAAATCATGCTTTTTATTTATGTGATGCTTTAATGCCTCTGTAAAGCCCTTTGTATCATGTTGTTGTTGAATTGTGCTATACAAATAAACTTGCCTTGCCTTGCCTGTACTCTTAAAAAAATACTCTTTGAAGCTTTTAAATCACACACTGTAAAATAACACCATGTATAAAATGGAAGAAAATTTTCTGAGCCTTGTTTGAATACAAAATTGTTCTTATTTGCATGTGAGGCTGATATCAAACATATATTCTGTCGTTTGGTATTTCCCTCCTTTTGCTTTCACGCCATCAAATCATTGTCAAGCAGCTACGGTCTCTAGAGAAATTATTTAGTTTTTTTTTAGGCAGCAGACTGTTCTGTAATTTTGGGGTTTTTTGCGCCTTGTAGTGCGTGTTAAACTCAGTTGTTTGGTGGAGAAGATGCTGTCGGAGCTTCACTTGAGTTTGAACAGAGATGTGAGATTTGTGACACGACTGCCACCTAGTGGTGGCTTGCGACACTTGCCTTTGTCTGTGTGAGCAGGGCTCCGTCAACAGGCCACTAAAGCAGTGATGATACGTGTTGGTTTGGGGACAGAGCCACGCTAATACACATGCACGTTAAGGCCAATAATAACACTGCATTCATCTGTTTATTTATGTTTTAATTTAACTTTCCTCCATCCTGCGCTGTCTCCTTCAGGCCCGCATGGCGCTGGATAAGGGAGCTCAAGCAGTTATCTTTGATGTCAGCGATGACGCCAACGCTGCAGCTGAGGTGAGCATCGACCAGCTGCGCTTACAGCACTGTTGATTTATAAGTAGAAATGTCACAGTCATATCTCCTCTTCTACCAACACAGATTTACACACGAACACAGCTGAAAGAAACAGAATCCCTTCCCCGTCCAGTGGTGCTGGTGGAGGCTGACAACGCGGAGGCACTGATGAGCTTGGTCAACAAGAACGAGGAGGCCAAAGTTGTAATTGAGATAAAGATGGAGCCTAAGTGGGTAAGCTCGAAGTGAACGTTAACACCACACACTCACACAAGGCTGGACTTTCATTATTGACCGAAGGAGAGGAGCTGGGAGGTAGCAGCACAACAAAAAAAGAAGAAAACCTATGATGAAGAAAGATTTTTTTATACTGATGAATGTGTCTTTTATTGTAAAACATTGGCCTTTCCACTGCCGTTTCAGCAACACTACGACGTGAGCATCCTCCTCACCATCGTCCTGGTTATTCTCACCATCATCCTCATCTTCGTGTTCCGCTACAAGTGCAAGTCCAACAGAACCTGGGTGAGTGATAACAACGGGCATATGCAGGTAGAAGCAACAGCTGGGAATCGCAGCACAGCCAGGGAGCTTTCTCGTGTTTTCCTGACTCTCCACATCTCACGCGTCCAGGATTCTGTACACCAGCAGACCATGCGGGCCATTAGTCGACTGGAGACAAAGACCTACAGCTCTGGGAGCTGCGCGGGCTCACAGCGCCAGCGTGGCGCCTGGGGCTCGGCCAGCAGCTCCAACTCCGGCCCCGTGTGTGCCATCTGTTTGGAGGAGTTCCAGGATGGGCAGGTAGGGCGGAGACTGAGGAATGAGCTCGGCGTGCAGGTTTAGCTCATCTTCAGTTGTGACTCATCTACCTCTGTTTCACCTGCATCACAGCATCTGAGGATCATCTCCTGCGCTCACGAGTTCCATAAAGACTGCGTGGACCCCTGGCTGCTGCAGCACCGCACCTGTCCGCTCTGCATGCACAACATCATGGGTGAGGACAAGCAGATTTTGTTGCATTAAAAGAGCGGTCGTAATGTTTGCACTTTATTAAAAGAGTTACCTCTGTGTTGTGATTGCCGCTGTGGTGGACAGGGACAGAGCGACAGCCTCAGAGGAGCAGACCCCAGCGGACGCCTGAGCAGAGCCAGGGCTTCCTGCACCCTCAGTCTTACAGTAGCCCACACAGCCACCCCTTCCCTCAGCATGCTATCCCGTTCTCTATGAGACCCCACTACCCCCGTGGGCCCTCCGGACCCTATCCCAGTCTGGGCCACTACAGTGGCTCTTCCATGGACACTCAGAATCTACACTACTTCAGCAGTAGGCAGCTGGGTGCTGCCTGCGGGTACCACCACCATCAGGCATCAGAAGGTCCTGGAAGGCCCCACAGGATTGGAGGTAACTGCAGGACCTCCACCCACCACTATGCCCCGCGCCGGTCCTGCCACACCTATCGCTCCTCCTGTCCAGCCCAGCGCAGTGCATCCAGCTCTAGACTGCAACACACTGTCTCCATTGTGCCACCGAGTCGAGGAGCACCGGTCCACAGCCGGCAGGATGAAGGTAGCTGCTCAGGTGGCAGCTACCACACGGAGCGCAGTGGATATTTGGCGGATGGGCCTGCAAGTGACTCCAGCTCAGGGCCCTGTCACGGCTCCTCCAGTGACTCAGTGCTCAACTGCACCGACGTGTCCCTGCAGGGAGTTTATGGCAGTTGGTCCACCTTCCGTAGCTCTTTGAGTAGTGACTATGATCCGTTTGGGTATTACGGGCAGGGTCCTGGTCGCCCTCCCCATAAAAACAGCCCAGAGGCTGGTGCCCAGGCCCGGCCCAGGTCTCTGGATTCTGTAGTGAACAAAGCTAGTGGCCCTGAAGAGCAGCCACAGACTGTTCTCAGCCACTTCCACTACCATCGCCACCGACACCACCACTACGAGGAGGGGGAGCACAGCCAGGGCCTGGGCAGAGGCTCAGATGAGGAACAGGGGGCCAGCGTGGCCACAGCTGCACTCTCAGCGCTCGTCCTGGACAAAGACTCGCCTGTGTGCCCCCCAAAACACACCCCCTGCCACTGCCCCAAGCCAGACCCCACAGATCGTCACAGTCCCGGGACAGAGTGTCAGGACCGTGACCCCTCCAGCCCCTCAGGACCTCCTGTCTTGGTGTCCCCGGTGTCTTTACAGCTCCAGTCCCACTGCTGCCACCAGGGACACGGACACCCTCCTGCTCCTCTGGGGCAGGTGGGAGGCTGTCTGCACGATGGCCCCTCCGTTCGCTTCCACCAGAACGTAGATCTACAGGACGACCGCAGCATCCACATCTACTACCGCCAGGGCCCGGGCTACTGCTGCTCTCCTCCTGAGCTGCACCCTGCCTTGCTCCCCTTGCCTCTGATTGTGGATTCTGGAGGAATGGACGACTGGCCCTGCTGCAGCGGGGCCTGTGTGGTGTGGCAGAAACGGGTGCAGCAGGCCCATTCAGAGCCTCAGCTTGTTGGACCTGGGACCTCCATGGACAGACTTCCCTGCAGGCTCCACCAGGGGCCTGCCGGTGACCGTAACACAGACATCTGTTTATACTGCCAGTCTTTACACAGCAATCAGGGTAAGTATTACTTCACTGTCTTTAACAGCATGACGTGATCCCTGTTTCGGTCAACATTTGACGTTGTATATACTAAAAGAAAGCACTGGAATTCTTATGTTTACTGTGATTCCACTGCAGACAGTATAAACCCAAGAAATCTCTTTGTTTTCCTAATTTGTCATTTTAAATCTGAAATCAGTGTTATTTTCTGTAATATGTCACATTTTCAGGAAATATGCTGCAGGTCTAAAATGTAGGAATTCTGTTTACCTGCCCCACTTTCCTTTTTTTTTCTATTTATTTTATGGCCTTGACTTTAGGAAGTGTTACGGTTTTTGTTTTGTTGTATCTATTCTCTGTCATAGCTTGAATGTGACTCTTGTCCACAGGATCAGAAGAGGAGTCTGGAGTGTGAGAACTTGTTGCGTCCCAACTGCTGCACAGGAGCCGCAGTGAAAAAGCCTCTTGTCTTCCCAGAAATTCCAGCAGCGATGCCTTTAGACGATTCCTCAGCTGCCCTCATACGATTCCCCTGCTCACATAAGAAAATTGTAGAATAACACAAAGGCCATCATTGATATTGGAATTCAGTATATTCTTAATGAATCGAATACGTTGTTGATGGGGTTTTTGATGGAGGAAACGACTCTTTTCCTTGTCAAATGCGGGAGGAATGTCTATGACGTGAGTTCCTGTGCTCATCGTTGACACACGAGTGATCCGTGCTTAGGGTGTTCAGCTTGCATGAAGGGAGACTCCATCGCTGCGTCACTTGCTCTATTGCAAGAGAACTTGATTCGTGGAAAAGGTACGTAACTTTCATTTGTGCAGCCTTTGCCTTCCATTGCTGAGTCCAGTCTCAGCTGAGAGATTCTTTCTCTCCAGCCTACCTCAGCTCAGATTTCCTAATATGCCTCACACAGGGGTCTTTAAAGGTACTGCTGTAGTCATTTTATCATCGCTTTTTTTCACAGCCATGTAGCTCCCACAAACTCACAAAAAGTGCCCCTTTAAGCAGTCTGGCTGGTCTAAACGGAGAGAACGGTTCACCCTCAGCTCCTGAACAAGCAGCAGGCACCGAGGTCGCGGAGGCCTACACGGGCCTTTTCTTTTCATCATTTCAATAATGGCAGCTCATTTTGTTTTTCTCTTTTTTGTAGTTTGTTATTCTTTTCAGCTTTCAACGAAACCATGTTGACTGAATCATGTTATCTTCTCTACAAGCTGTAGTCGTGTTTTGCCATTTGTCTTGCCTGCGGTTACTTCACATGTTGGCTCAGAGCTGTTAAAACCCTCGGACCGTGGCCTTATCAGAGCGATGACCATATTCTTCCTCTTTTAACTCACCGCCACGCTCCGGTGTCCTCCATCAGGTTCAGACTCTCTCCTTGCCCTCCAAAGACGAGGCTCTAGAAACATACTCTACTCTATCAATGTTTCAGTCATCGAAACAAACGAAGTGTCTGTCTTATAATGTAACTGGAGTAAAGATGCACTAGATCAGTGTTTCTTAACCCTGGTCCTCGGGGCCCTCTGTCCTACAGGTTTTAGATGCTCCCCTGCTTCAGCACACCATGATACAAGAAGCTGTGTCAGCAACAGAGTTGTACAGACCTTGATGACAAGCTGATGAGGACTGTTGATTAGAATCAGGTGTGTTGGTGCAAGGAGACATCTAAAACCTGCAGGACAGTGGGCCTCCCGAGGACCAGGGTTAAGAAACACTGCACTAGATGGAGGCGGCAGTCGCGAGCGTCGGCTCCTCCTGTTGCCGTGGCACCGGTTTGATGAGAGCTCTGTGCTTTCCCATGATCCATCCATCCATTTTCTAGACCCGCTTAATCCTGTACAGGGTCACAGGGGCTTTCCTGTGATTTCACATAATAATGGGTAGAGCCTGGGAAATGTCTCAGGAACAATAAAACACTGGAAAAATCGGGAGAATTCACCGCAGTTACTATTTGCTAGCAGTGCGCCTAGATTTCTTGGCTACATAGTTACCGTAATAACAACAAAATTGGTGACGATTCCTATTTTTTTTTAATGAAAAAATCTTTGTTTTTTTTGTTTGTTTTTTTAAAACTAAACCTTTTTTTTTCCACATCTCAAAAACTGTTAAAAAAAGTAATAAGGTTAAAATCTTTGTTATTCCCTCTGAATGGTCTAGCGGAGGGACCGGCAGACAGAAATGGTATTCCAAGAAAGTGACGGATCAAACAATCAGCCCCCCTGTGCCGGCAGGTCTGGGTTTTCTGCAGAAAGTACGCAGTGACCTGACAAAGAATCGTTCGGGTTTGTCTCGGACTTTCTTTAAAGGCTCAGTGAAAATGTGAAGAGTTTTGGACCATTGGTTTTTGTCTGTTTTTATGGAGGTGCGTTCAGACTGCAGCAGACTAAATAGCTCGTGGAAACTGCAGCGGAACCAGTAGCACTTACTAAACCCTCTAATGTGCCTTATTCATTCAAACCTAATCAGGAAGCTCCCAACACAGCTCTTACCCGTCAGTCGAAGAGGCAAAATCTTGAACACAGTGAAACTTGTTGTATGTGATGTGCCTTTTTTTTTTTTCTTTTGTTCCTCCAGCCGTTCTTTTGAATCTTAGTGCATCAACTGAAGAAGAGATCTCTGCGGGCCTTCGTGCCGACTGTCGGCTCCAGTCCGCCTTTGCCATACCTCACTTTAAATGTGTCAACTCAGCGTTCCTTTAGCTAAAGCGTCAGGGTTCCCTTTTCGTCCCCAGAGACTCAGATGGAAATGACTGAATATAAGCAGCACTTTGGCATCAAAAATATTTTATAGAAAAGAAAGATAAAACTAATAGTATTAAAGTAAACAAGCCCAACACCAACAGCACGTGAAAAGTAGCATTTAGAAATGCTGGAAAAACCTGGTGTGACTTCATCCTGTTCAAGATCTTTCTCTTTCTGTCGTTTGTCTTTGTTTAGTTTTGTTTTGCAAGAATTGTGAGCTGAAACCGCCTTATCCAATAGAGTAAAGTTAAAAACAAAAACAAAAGAAAAGAAAAAGAAAAAATGTCCCTCCAGAACTTAAAGGGATATGTCAGTATATTTTGGATACTTTTGTGTACAAAAAGAGAACAACAAAAATAAATGAAATAGTGTTGTATTTTATATATAATAGAACATTTCAATATAGTGACATGTCACTAATATATTTATTTACTAATATATTTATCCATTTTGTCAGGTTTGAAAGAATGGTTTCTGTATAGACTGAAACGTTTCTGTATGGAAACAGACCGGTGCCATTACAATGTATCAACCTGTCTTCATTCCAATTATATGCAAATAAATTATTTTGAAATAAAAACTTTGTGCTGAATTCATTTTTTTCTTACTTTGCTGCAGGAGAATTCTAGCAAACTCCCTTCATGCCAGACTGAAACAGCTGAAAACGAATGATGGAGTCAGATACGTGTTTTTTGTGCTTATTTTACGTCCCCGCTGCACTACGAAGAATTGAAGTGATTTCATGAATAAGCTGTACAAACTACAGTAATGTCTGAATAACTGTTCCTCATAGAACCTGTTTAAGTTGGGATTTCAACAGAATAGAACAGTAAATTAGTCAAAATATGACTAAATTATAGATGTTTATTTCAGTAAAGACAGACTCATAATCATCCAATTAAAATATGCGTTAACTAACAGCATAACTTGGTATGTTTGAAAATGCATTCATTTGCTTTCAGGGTGAGGATACGAGGAGGCGCTTTCATGTTCGTATACTAAACAGAAACTACCTCCAGCAGGCAGTTTGGTTCGGCGTAAAGCTTGAAACCTCAAAAGAGGCTTCAATGCATGAAACCTGAGTGCAACAGCAATCTAAGCTTTACTAAAAGTCTGCTCTTTTTTTTTAAATAATGCCACTGCTTGGTATCGTGTTTGTACCGGGCTACGTTTCTTTTGGCCCCTGAACTAAGCTGCGTCCTGGGTTTATGCCTAGTTTAACTACGTTTCTCAAAGCTGCAGAGCTGCTTTCTTCGCCACAGCCACACCAAGCTTCTCTTTCAACCAGCTTCATCATGGTTTCTTTCTGCGACAGCTTTATAGAGGCATCGATCATTAAATCTCTCTTCAGCAAGAACAAAACGAGGGTAAACTCTTCACTTTTAATACTTGAATCTCCTTTTCTCAAACTTACATGCTGGATCACATGAACACAAGTTCCTTTATTTAGCCAAATACAACAATTTATTGACGCCTTCATGCATGTCCAATAATGGTTGCGGCTTGTCACATGAACATTTTCAACACTCATGCACGTTTGGTATATAGCACTTGCGTGTGCATCATTGATCTTCCCTATGAAACGTAATCCACAGCCGTTCTGCAGTATAAGAGTCAGTGTGGTTTGACGGCAGCAGTCGGGGATCAGTAAAAGGCCTTGGCCTGCCCTTCAGGTGTGAGCACGGTGAGGTTACCCCTGGCGTCCTGGTCCTTCTCAATAGCCTCAAAGAGAGACTTGAAGTTTCCTGCCCCAAAGCCCTGCGGAGAGAACAGACACACAGATGGCCAACTATCTAAAGAAGTAACTCCTTCTTTGTCATTTGTTATGGCCCTGGGAATCATCTCACAGACGGCTTTAGTAGTGTTTGATGTTGGATCACAAACAGCAGTTAGATATTCTCTAAGGGTTCAAGCATCATCTCCGCTCTGAAATGGGTCAATGCTCTCCCAGAGCTTACAAATTAATCATGTAAATATTTTCATAGACAATCAAAAGATCAAGTGTCAGTGGTTTATGTTAGGCAGTCTTTGCTGTGGTTCAGTGTCTCACTTTCATGCATTTTATCACATCTCTAGACTTTGGAGAGTGACAAGATGTGCCTGCTCCGACATGCGGAATGGGTGCTGGGTGTCATAAATTAAGCGCCACAGGGTGCAACCCAATCCAGAGATTCCCCCTTGCTGTGAAGAAGTGAGCCTTTTAATCGGTATCTATGATAGATTTACTGATCTTTTATAAGTGGGCTTGTCTGATACTGTTCGCTCTGGGTGGGACCTGTAAACAGGTGTTCAGGCAGGAAAAAAGGATCACGGGCCTGTAAATCCACACAGTCAACGGCGTCAACCAGGCAACGTTGGCAACTGCTTCTAAGTTTGAATGCATTTTTACAGGCGAAGCATGAAAAAGAGAGAGAGTCTTGCAGATGCTTCTTGTGAGCCTTTACTTTTAGTTGAGACTAAACTGCTCTTTTTAAATGTCTTCTCTCTTTTTAAAGGAACTAAACAAAGCCTAGGCAGAAACGGATCAGACTTTACTCATTGGAGAAGAGTCTAACCTACGTTGTAATGATTGTACCTGGTCGCACTGAGGGTCAGTCAGTGGGTTCCAGAGGAAGTTAACCTGGTTGCGCTCTTAGTGACGAGGTAAACATACCAGAGACAAAGACCTTCATTTCACAGAAACTAAGCTGCCTTGCTGGCCACTTACAAAGTGGTTGTTCCTCTGTATGACCTCCAAGAAAAGCGTTGGTCTGTCTTGCACGGGTTTTGTGAAGATTTGGAGAAGGTAACCCTTGTCATCAAAATCAACTAAGATTTTCAATTCCTAAAAAGGGAAAAGACATCATGTATACTTAGGTACTAAAGGCAAAAGCGACAGTTTAAAAATCCAGCTTGCAGAAATCCTCCTTACCTGTAAGCGGTCCAGGTCCTCCTTCACCTTGATTTTGGCGGTTTTGAGCTTCTCCCTCAGTGTGTTGTAGTATATGTCAGGTGCTGAGAGGAACTCCATCCCTCGTTCACGCAGGTTCACAATCTGTTAAAGGACCAAAGCAGAAGAGTGTGTGATCTAAACCAGAGTTTCCCAACCTGGGTCCTCGGGTACCCCTGCCCTGCCTGTTTTAGCCGTTTCTCTGCTTCCACACACCCCGTTAGCCATGTCTGTGTCATTAACAGACTTGTTCAGACCTTTATAACATGCTGAGGATGACCACTAATTAGAATCAGGTGTGTTGAAACAGGGAAACGTCTAAAACAGGCAGGGCAGGGTTACTCGAAGACCTAAAATGAAGGGAACTTTTCCTGCTCATCAGTCATCAGATACTCACGGCTTCGATAATGTTTGACGTGTTGAGGGCAATGTGCTGAACGCCTGGTCCCCCGTTGTAGTCCACATATTCCTGTGAACAAAAAGGTGCAGGACCCTAAATACTACGTTTTAATATCAGAGTAACTTGCTTTAGTGTTTGCACAATGGCTCCTTGTGCTTCTGGAGTCTAGGTTATGGAAAAACCCCTGGCTGGAACATAAACGCTCAAAGAAGTTGACTCCTACCTGAATTTGTGACCTCTTCTTCCCCATGGCAGGCTCATTGATTGGCATCTTAATGGTTTCTTCATAGTTTGTCACCACAATAGACCTCAGTGCGCTGTATTGTGTGTGGATCTGCTTGTCATCTATTGACCAGAACCGGTGGAACATCAGACACTTCTGATACCTGGAATTTAAAAAACATAAATCAAACAACTGGTGAGAAGCTGATCACACAAATCATTGAAATAAATCTTTTTTTTAATGTATTTATGTAGTAATAATTTTGCACTGGGGCTGGCTGTTGAGCAGCAACAAACTGCAACAGGGGTACGGTGTTTACTTTGGCCTTCGGCCTTGTGTGACCATTGTACAATCAACGGGTGTACGTGCACTCAAACAGGAATCTTACCAGTCTGAAACTGGCACCATTTGGTCATCTGGCTGGTTTCCCACAATGTGATCAATGAAGTTCAAACCCACTGGTGGGCTACAGAGAAAATAAAGAAAAGGGCATTGCATGGGTTATTTTCCATGCGATAGATACTCCGAGCATTCATTTTCAATACCTTCTATACATGTGGGTTTGGTGGTGGGGGTGGTTGCGGGGGCGGGGGCGGGACACACTCTGGACAAGCAAACAGCACAATGCAGAGACAAATGGGACAACCATGCATGCCTGCACTTGCAGGTCAGTTTGCAATCATTAATCCAACTAACATGTTTTAGGAATGTGGGAGCAGGTTGGAGTACAAAGAGAACACCCACACGGGAACCGAGACATGGCAGGGCTTTAAGCAGGACGGTCCAGCGTTGTCCGATCTCTTCCCCACTCATGTCTTTGTAGTGTGGGCAGAAACGGGTTTTGCATTGGATGTTTTCGTAAAAGCGGTCGCCTTTTAGGCAGCGTATGTTGCTCTGAACGTACGTTTGTGCATTAAAGCTGCCCTTGCAGAGGTAACTGACCTTTGCCAACAGCACTGATACAGCAACACCATCACAGACCTTGGCTTTTCGACTCGTTGCTGATAACAGTCTAGATGGAGCTCTTCGTATTTGAACTGGAGCACACAGAGGTTACTTCTTCCAAAAAGATTTGGAGTACTGATTGATGTGACCGCAATACGTATTTCCTCTCTGTGATGGTCAACCTCAGACGCCTCCGAGCCCAGAGATGTTGATGCAGCCTCTGGACAAGGTTAACGTTCTTCAGACTCTTCCAATCATTTAATATCATGAACATTAGAGCAGGAAATACACTAATGAGTCGCATTTCTTCTTTGAAGAACATTGTTTGATTTCCCCACACTTTGTTGACAAAGTGGAATCCGTCTTTGCTCCTCAAACTTTCAGCCTTTCGTGGACTCTCCTTTTGTATTAAATCACCATATCAGTAATGTGTTGACATCACCTGCTTGAGATAACACGATCGTTTCTTCACCTCACAAATTAAAATATGCTTGGTCCATGATGTCTTCAATCAAAAAATAAAAAAGTAGACCTAAGAGTCCCGAGTATACTTTATATATCACATATTGAGTGTAATATATATAAAAAGAAATCTAAAATAAAACAATTTAAAAGACCACCATTTATATTTGCTGTATTGTTTGCAGCAGCACGTCATGGGACTCACAGTTTGGTTAACAGAGGATCCCTGAACAGAGGCTCTTTGTAGTTCGGCAGGAAAAGGCCCTTGTAGGGTCCGAGGTACTCGACAAGCGTGTGGGTTGTGTCTCCATACTGGGGATAAAGCATTTGCACATTAGCATTAATCTACAGCTTCTTGTGTGTGTTTCAACATGGCTTTAAAAAGTGAGCCACCCTTGATGTACCGTCTGAATCACAGCAAACTTGACCCTCCCATGGCCGTCCTGCTCCACCCAGGGCTGCCTGACGATCACAGCGCCTCGCTCCCGAGCAGTCTGCCAGTGGAGAGGTCACGATCAGAGGATTGGTGTGGAAAAAGTGGATCACACAACAAGGTTTCTGCCTAAAGGGAGCGCTTGGAAGGTTGGCCATGTTCCTGTATGTTTTTCAGGTATGACTGCTCGTTTATGCCGCCTCCAACAGCAGACGTCTGTTGATCCCTGTATTGAGCTACTTCAGCAGTTCCACAGTCACATGACTGTCAACAGAGAGACGGTTTATCTAAACCTCCAATCTGGCCTTGGCTTAGGTAAATGGTTCGAACAACATTCGTTACAATGTTTGCTCCACTTTCAACACACAGTGTGTTTGTGTAACGCACTTTACGTCACTTTACGTGAAGATGTGTAGTGTAATGTTTAAACAAAGAAAAAAAAAAAAGCACAATTCAGCCTGAGAGACAATAGAAAGAAGAAAATGTGAGTGCAGTGAAGCTCAGCTGTGTCACCCCTACAGTTACTCAGTTTCAAATATTACTCATCTGTATATTTGTACCAAGATGTGTATGTACTTGGTCTTAGCACAGTGTGGGAGGCACTTTTTCAATTTTTTCCTTTTATACATAGACTCTATTCGTGTACTTTTCACTTCACTGTCATTTATCTGAGAAGATTAAATGAAAAGAAGTTAGAAAATGTATACAGTAAATTAAAGGCCATGATAGGTTTAAGGCTAAAGTAAAGTATTTACACTTTTACCGACTGCTATGTTTATTTGATGCAGCCTTCACTCAAAAACGTCATACACACAACTCTGAAACTGCTACCTTTAGGATCTTTATTTAGTTTTAATGCTCATTTTCTATACCTTCATACGTGTATAGGCAGGAACTATTTGGCTTGGTGTTGGTACGCAGTAAATGTTTCAATCATGCCCAACAACGATTAAACACACCCCTTGAGAATATCTCTGTGGCGTTACCTTGACTAAGAAGTCACAGTCCTCCACTTGGAAAGCGACATCTTTGACCCCATCTCCGTGTTTAATCAAGTGATCCCCCATCCCTGAAAGACGACGAAACCGTGTTGACAAGGAGTTTCACTTTTCCCATGGCCTCAGGAGTCCCGATGAGAAAACGTACCTTTATTTCCAGGATTCAGTGGAGATTCGAACACAAAGACGATCTGCGAAGGGAAACAAGCGGATGGGAACAGTATTTGTGCAGATGGAGGATGGAATTGTTGTAAATTGAATCAGTTTACAATCGCTGCATCACCTCATACCTTATCCTGTCTGATGACATGAGACACTACCTCTCGGCTGCCTGTCTCCAAACCCTTGTAGGCCAGAGGCTCGAAGCCCATCTTATCACAGTAGTATGACGCTGCCTGCAAAGTGATCAGACTTTTTCTTTTTTTTTTTGAGCAAAGAAAATCTAAGATGAACTCCCACATATATGTCAGAGTTCACCTACAGTGAGAAATGCTATGACTGTGTTATTGATGATGATGTCTTGTCAGAACAAGGATGGGAGACAATCAAGCGTGAACTACCTTGTTTTGTATGTATTAGTCTTTACCTGCTTAGCATTGCCAACCCAGAAGGTGACATGATGAAACCTGACAAACTTTCCCCTCGTGGGCTAAAATGTGAAAGCATAACAGAAGAATTACATTTGCAAACCAATATAAAAGTATAAAGAAAACCCATCAGAAGGCAAGTAACATGGAATGTGTCAGATCTTCTTCTAAATTTAACCTCACCTTCTCCCCTTTATCTGTGTAGCTTGTCTAAAGAAGAAAGAAAAGATGTAAATTATTATATATTCATTAGCAAAGCATTAGATTAACCTGCATTCAGCAGATCCCATATTTCTAATATGGCTTAAATGTCTTTTATTTAAAGCCAGCATCTTCAATGCTTTTTAGATGTTGGCATCTAGTAGTCCAACATCATAACCAGCCAGGTTTACAGCGAAGCTTCTTACCATGACTGCAGCTCAGTTGGATTCAGCCGACAGAGAAGTGAAAAATCAGAGTTTGGCCTGACAGCATTCAGATAAGTATTGACCTTAAGACCAGCTGTGATTGGTCCTCTGGGTTCTACACCCACCTGTCCACCTCCTCGATTCTGGATGCACTTTAACTAAAAGGTCCAGCTGCAGAGGTCCAAGGTCTGTCGCCTTTTCTGAGACAGTTGTCCTCAGAGATGCAGTTCATCAAGGAAACACGGATACATTAACCTCTGCTAAGCTAAACATGAGATAAGTAATCAAAAGTAGGCTGCTCCTGAAACACAGAAAATACCTCTCATGTGAACGTCAAATGTGATTAAATCGGGATATGAATGAATGTCTTTTTTTTGTGACCTGCTTCTGCAAAAGCAAAAACACAAACAGTTCTAACAGTTCTGGAAACTGTGAAAATGGGAATTTGATCAGTTCCACACAAGTCCTTCTGAGACCCGTCTCTGGTCCACCACCAGAGGGAGCAGCATTGCCAGACGGACAGTCACAACCTTTCGAAGAGCCCCAACTACGCAACCGAAAACTTTCTGCTGCATGTGATCCGGTGGCCTCAGGTTTCAGGTCTCCGACACAACAGCGGTTTCACAACCTCACACACCTTAATACATCTGACCAAAATGTCTAACGTGCTGAACAGGTACACAATGTGTACATTACAAAACACTGACAATTCACTGGAAAAACGACAAGTACATGACTGTGCAGGTGACTTCAGCGACAACGACAATAACCGTGAACCTTCCAACCAGCCAGTTCAGTTAGATCTGAAACAAATCATTTCTGGACGAGAAGTGAAAAGTGTCTACCCGGGTGCAGAACACCCAGAACATTATATATCATATATATATATATATATATATATTTTTTTTTTTTGTTTTTTTTTAATGCAAGTGTATATGCTGCAATAAAACCGCACATATAGTAGACACATGAACACAGTGACAAGGGCTGATCTTAATTATTGCAAAGTTTCTTATTCTGTATTTTTTCTGTGCAGTACACACAACGATATATTTGATTGAAGTCACGTTTTTAAATTGATAATTATTTATTATCTTTATAAGTTAAAAGAGTGCCATCTGAACGCGCGTACACGCTTGTCCTCCCTCTGGTAGATGTGAGCGCTCGCACGTACCGCACAGTTTGTGTGTAGCCTTGCCGCGCTGTGATTTTCTATTGGTGCGCCGCTGGACTTTTGCGGCGTCTGATTGGTCCTGCTGTGGGCGTGTTCGAAACGCTGCCTTGACTGTCGTCGATTTTCATTGATCGCTACAAGAACCGAAGCGCCATTGGCCCAGGCCGGTTGACTATCTCCCTTGTCATTGGCTAAGCGTGGTGTCATCGCACAAGAATGCGGAAGTCGAGTAGTCTACTGAGTCACCGTTGTGTCAGCTGATTCTTTCTGAGTGAGTAACTCGATTATTTTTTTAAATGAAGTAACTTGTGAGGGGTTTATCCTGTGTGACATGTCCCGGCGCCGCCGGGCGTGTGTTGTCTTCGTGACCCGGGTTGTTTCGTCAGATTAGCGGGTTTCGCCCGCCGGCCGCGCGGAGCGTCGCCGTCCGGCGGCTAACGCGCCGCTAGCCGCTGCAGACGCCGCGGACGGCGCACATGAACGTCCGGCCGCACTTTCGGTTTGTCAACTTGTCACCTCGAAGTCGGGACCCGCCTGCAGTCTCGCCCCAGCTGGCGGTCCCGGCGCGGGTCTTTAGGTTCAACCCTCCGTGGCATCGTTTTGCACCTGTTGGGTTGTCGCTAGTTAAAAGAGCGTTGTTCTGTGGAAATTTCTAGATTTTGGCTTTTTTTTTCCTTTTTTTTTTTTTTTTGGTAAGAGAAAAGGACTCTGCAACCTTTTTAACTGGAAATTAGTTTTTTTTTCTGACGAGGAAGAGATACTGCATTTGCAAAATCTGTATAAGCATTCACGTTGCTGCTTTTTTATTTTAATCTGCTTTGCACAGTAGATTATTAATTTACCAGAGAAAATCACTTGGCACCAAAGTCTTGAGGGGCTGAAAGCATACGTTTTATTAGCTGATTTTTATTTTCCAGTATTAATTGCTAAAAAGAAGGTGTTATGTAACATACATTGGCTCACCCTTTTAGCTTTAATATGTGTTTTCACATCCAATTTGGTGGAAAAAGATTCACAGGGTTTTCTTAATATAACCTTTCCTTTTAAAGACACCAAAAGTAATTAGACAGTTGTCTCAAACGTTATGCCATGAACAGTTTGAGTTATCCTTTTTTTGAGTGTGTGTTAGTATTTAATCATACAAGCTGGTTTGATTTCTATTTGTGGAATTTGAATTTGGCAGATGTTATTTTGAACCCCCATATTCCTGCCAAGGGATCTCCAAGTGAAAGTGAAACGAGCTTCAGGCTAGATGTTTAAGTACAAACGAAGGACTCAGTGAGACATCAGAAGCAAGTAGAAAGTCCAATCAGCTTTCTGAGTAAGGGACTTGCACATGGACATGTGAAGAGGCCTTGACGTCCACTGCAAGATCCTTTTAAAGGTAAAAAATGGCACCAAAGAAACTAGCAATAGAGATTGAATATGACTGAATAAATCGAGAATATTACTGCTGTGTTTGTTTGAAAGTAGCTGTTGGCTGAACCTTATACTTTACCTGCTGACAGCTGTCACTGTGGTGCTATTTAGTGGTCACTTCCACATATCACTTCGGGGGGGATAAATAGTTTAACGATGAGTCAGACAAAGGTTGTCAAATTTGAACTAAACTTGGCTGTTTCAGTGGGACACAAACAGCGCTGTCCCCAGTTTTGGTTAGACGTTGCAAAAGCAGGCCTGAATGGTGTTGTCAGACAGGCCCCTGAGCCTCCTCGCTGTCCCCGTGACAGACTTGATTTCATCCCCCTCACAGAGTTTGGGCTCATCCTTGTGCACTGTTGTGCATTTCCACATTGCCAATTCACACTGCAATCCTGTCACCCTGTTACAAACTCCCAGGGTGTAACAGTGTCGTAACAGATGTTGTGAGCAATGATTTTATTTGTTTGTTAAAATCTCAACTGTTTGTGTAACACAACTTCCTCAGTATCAATTAATGATAACTAAATTATTCTTATGAGGAAAAAAAAGAACATTTATAAGAATGGGGGAAAAAATTACATCACTTGTAACATCAACATTTTAATTAATATTATTTTTATTCGTAGCGTATCAGTTGCTGTGCCATTGTAGGACTGATGCTTTGTCTTTTATTTAATAATAAATATGCTTCCATAAGGTCCACTTGTTTTTGGCCTGGACAAATATGTTTCTTCAATTTTATAAAGATTTGGAAAATTACTGCTTTTTATTTCTGAGAATCTAAGGTAGAAGAAGTGGCAGGTATACCTCCTGTTATCAAAACAGCAAGGCAACAAAGTTTTGAGGGCGTGGTCATGTGACACGGGCGTAGTCATGTGACACGGGCGTTCTGAGACGCTTTAATGCTTCGACAAAGGTTAGTTTCATGTCAGCCTTCACTATCACAGACCTGATCCCCAAAGCTGACTTCTAATAAGCAGCGTGGTCTTCCTCTCAATTTTATTCACATTTCTGTTACTTTAAATATTTTAGGCAGAAAGATCCAATGACTGACAACTTTTGACATCTGCCAACAAACATTCAACACCCGGGTATTAAAGAGTGTTATGTAAGTCTGACATTTTTGCAAAGTCATATTACAGAGTAATTTGATGCGAGACTGGACAGGCAGCAGTCTTCACAATACTGAGGAAGGTGTGGGTGTTACGGGAACTTATCCATCATTTCCGTTTCAGCCAGAGGACACGCCCCTTTTGCATGCAGTGTCACTGATTTCCAGAGAAGATGTTAACGGGTTGTTACTGTGGCATGTGACCTGCAGCTTCCTGGGTAGGGTCTATATTGTCAAGAATGTACTAAAACATACGTCACAGTTTTTATTTTTTAATCCATTGACAAAGTCTCTCTAACATTGTATGCACAGTTTACATGTTTTCCACAAAGAGATGCTCATGGAATCGGTTCCATAAACTGCTTTTTCCCCATGTTTTATCAAAAAGATGTTTTTTTTTTTAAAAACGCATAGTTGACAAAGTGTATGTTCATTAACATTAAAGAGGGAACAAAGACAACTGTGCCACAAAGTGTGATATATCCTGCCAGTTAATGTTTCAGAAATAAATACTAAAATCATTTTTGACACAGTGGTTGATAGCAAAGTTAAATGCCCTAATTAGAATCTCCAATGAACATGTAAAGGGTATTACTTTGTTTCCATGATCCAAATGGTCCATACATGTGCTATGAGTCGGTGCACGTTCTCCTTCCTGGTTCAGATTGTTTTTAGACGAGCTCCGATAGACCTGCTCAACTTGACCCACCAACTGTGAAGTTGGTGTCTACTAGGTTTACAATGTGACGATCAGAAAACGTACAGCACCTGTCAAATGTCAACGCTCAGAACACTCCCACCTCCAAATCTCTGTCTCTGATTCGCTTCCAGTTGCCAAATCTTTGCAAACCATTTCAGTGATAATTTCACTGATTCACTCGAGACAGAGCAGCGAACAGGTCAGACCCAAATAAAACATACTATTGCAACGGTTAGGTCGTCAATACCTGAATCAACCTCGTTGACCCTTCGATATGTTTATCTGCTGGAGGTCGTCGCACAGCTGTCAAAATCCTCTTTTTTTTTTTTTTTTTTTTTGTTTTTTGTTAATTTTGTTTGTTTTTTTTAACCGCATCAGTTCATGCGTTGGCGCACAGAAACAACAAGAATCCCAAACAATTTCAAACATCCTCCTTAGATGGCTGGAGCAGGGAGAACTGAAGAATTGAACTACTGAAAAATGGGTTTGTTTTTTTTTTTTGTTGTTTCTATTGTTTTTGTCGTTGGGGACTGAACAATATGTTCAGTTTTTTTCTCTGAAAGATTCGGTTTTTTATTACTGAGGAATTAAAAAAAACAGCAGAATTTTATATTTTCTGTTTTTGTAGTGGGATTGTTGAGACTCCAGTGTTTTTAGTAAAATGCACAAATGAGAATTAATTCAACCTTTCAATCTTTAATTCAAAATTTACTGACTGCTTGATTTAAGGGGTAAAGTATTTTAGTTAACATTGAAATCATGATTATTTAAAACGAGTATCTACTAACTTTTGAAACATGTTGCATGCATCAAACTCAACATAACAATGTTGTTAAAGCTGCTCAGATAATCCCTCAAACATTCTCAGCCCGAAATACCAGAATAACCTCGATGTTACTTTAATACATTTATCTTACACAAAAAGCAGGAATGAATCACTCATGCACAGCCTTATTTCAAGCTTTATTTTTCCATTATTCTTTATTTGATCATTTCTTTTCTATACTTGTGTTTAACTTTGTCAATGAAAAGTTATATAGTTAATTTAAGTCAACTCTTCGTCAGCAGGAAGTTCTTATTGCTTCAATTGTAATATTGTACCATTTTCTGTGCATTAATAGCTGGTTGTGTCTGACTTTATTTCTGCAGGGTTGGAACTGAAAGTTCAGATAAGTCACGAGTGTGCTGTGACTTATGCCCTGTAGTATAGATTGTTTCACTTTTGAAAAGCAAGTCAAGAGTGGGAGGGAGAAGGAGAGTAAGCAACAGTGACGGAGGGAGCGAGGGAGGGAGGGAGGGAGGTATGTCATGCACTGGATTACAACCAGAGTGTTTGGAGGACGGGTGCTGCTGCAGCTTTGCAAGGCACTGAGCTTTTAAAACGACTGCAAAGGTTAGACAGAAGTTTAAGTAAGAAGTTTCATTCAGCCCTTTGTACAGGTAAGACACAATTACTTCAAAAATATTGTTTTGTGAGCTTAGAGTAGCTTTTTTTTTCTTTTTGTTGAGCAGTGTGCAAAAGGGGGTGTGTCTCAGGGCAAAAAAAAAAGTGTGGGGAAGTAAGACGACAGCAATACACAATGAGAACTTTGATACAGTTTCAAGTTTTCTGAGAGTTTATTTTTATTTTTTATTACGTCTGGTTCTTAACACAAGGAAGTGAACACTTTGTCCATGTTTTGTCTCACTACCTGTGAATGTTTATGTTCTCTGTTGTAAACTTGGACCTTGCGTGCGCCTCTGCTCATGTTTGAGCGTAAAATGCATAAAAGGGAAGTCACCTGTGTTGTAAAGTCTTCCACTTCATTGTTTTGTGTCAAACTTGAATGCTGTAGCTTTTATAAACCATGTAATCGTTGTAGCAATGCACTGCACTGTTCAGATATCCAGTGCTACGTTGTTCCTGTGCAGGAGATACAAACATAGCAGCTGCAGGAACTCTCTGTTTCTACACTCAAGTGTGCGACGAGATTGAGGTCACCTGAAATTTTGCAGCAGACAAAAGCCTAAAACGTGGTAATTAGAGTGGCTACACACTTTGACATTTTAAAAACCTGATAGATGTTTTGTTTGAGAATTAATTAATCTGTTTCGGCACCTATCAGCAGTTTTAGATCATTTTTATTTTATTTTTTCATTCCACATCTGCTGTCTTCTCCTTCTGCAGCTGTCTGTCTGACTGCTGATGTTCTGCCAATTTAGCAAAAAATGTTGTTTTGTATTTCCTTTTAAATCAGTATCTCCAGTCAGGTCAGCTCATCTGTTCCAGTGTCTCTGTAGTGGTGTCAGAGTACACGTTGGGCACGTTCCTGCAAGCATGTCTGCAGCCCTTCATGCATGCAGTGCTATTGCTCTGACTTGACTTTTTTTTTTTTTTATGGTGAGCATTTTTTGCTCTTTTACACCAGTTAAACCCATCAAGCATGACAATTTCTGGAGAACCATCAGGATTTTGGTGTCTTTGTCGTGGTCAGTTCTGCAAAATTAAATCCGCTTTTACGTGCAGTCCCAGCGTTCATTATGTGTGGTCTTTATACCAAGAAGTTTTGGACTTCAGCACTTTAAGCAATCATAAACACTTCACTGCCCACACACAAGTCTGAAGGTAGTGGTTTTTTTTTGTGCTTTTTTTATGTTGGCAGGATCCGTTCTTGGCACAACCGAGCCCAGTAGACAGGAGGAGAAGGAGGGATCTAAAGAGGAGCGCCCTGAGTCGCTCTCTACTGCACTGGCTGGCAGCATGGTGAGTAGAGATATTCTAATCCACCTTCCTTTTGCCTTTTACCTTACCAAAAGACTGCTTAAAAGATGTAAAGGTTTTTCAAAACAATATTTATAATATTAATACTATAAAACATTACAAATCACTGGTGTCATTCTGATAACTGGTCAGTGAATTATGTCATTATCGGATGTCGATACCAATATTGAATCGGTCACATCGCCAATACTGAGCGACCTCCTCTGTTGTGGAGGGAATTGCATTTGTTGAAGTTGTCACTGTTTAGGGTCTGTGTTAAGTTCAACGTATCTTTACTAAGACTGGGTTATTTTTTTTAATTAGGTCTTAACACTTTTATACTTTATTTTTTTATGCAGAATTTTTGCATGAACTCGGTACTGTTCTCTCCTTGTTGGGTATTGTTATTTCACTTCATCTCCAACTTATTGTTAAGGCGCGTTTCCACTAGCAGGAGTTCAGGGTAAATTCACCAGACAGGAACCATTAACGGGGCCGCCCATTTTTTTCTTGGCCCCTCAGCGGCCTGTCTCTACTGTAGCGCTAAACAGGAACCTTTGACTGAAAAAATAACACAGCCACCACTAGGTGGCAGTAATGTGTATTCTTTTCTGTTCTTAAAGGGCCAGGGGACCAGGGCTTTTTTTTTTGCCCCCGTAAAGGTTCCTGAAGGCCATTTTAAAGGGCTGTTCCTGGTAATAGAAACGCAAGGTAATGAACGTGTAGCTGTAGTTCCCAGCCCAGTTGTTGTTTTCCCAGCAGGGTTGCACCTTTGTTGCACTGCTGTTTACATTCCCACATGCGTCTGCATCAGTAAAAGTGCTGTGTAGCAGGTAACAGATGTTGCATCTTTGATGTGGCTCCCTGCCACGTGCCTCTTGTACAACTCTGTCATTGAGTGCATCTAGACACTGTTGACCTTCTCCTCACATGAAAAAAAATCTGTCTATAACCCGACATGTTTAGAAATCAGTAGCAGAATTCTAAAGTAATGGTGACTAATTTAGTGCTTGTTCAATATTTAGGGCTGCTACATTAGATACAGCAAGGGATTTATGTGTGGTCATCTAATTTCCCTGAAGTGGGTAATACTGGTTATTCAAGCAAATCAGACATTTATATTTTGTTTTATTGTTTTACTCAATCTTTTAGAGCTCAGGAAATGTTATGACATTATTACTGTCATTATTTTTTATATATATATATATATATATATATATATATATATATATATATATATATATATATATATATATATATATATATATATATATATATATATATATATAATATTAGTATATACAGTATCCAAAGTGAGATCCATGGGTACGTAATGGCCCGTCTAGTTAGCATATGTGAACTGTTCGTCAGCCAGAATAGCTTTGCTTTGAACAGAAAGGGGGCAAGCACTGACCAAATGAGTGACAAATTCCTTTTGAAGCTACTGGGCACAGCCTTTGTGAAAGGAGAAACGGAAGTGTACCAGGAGAGTGTGTGTCTCGGAGTTCTGCTCAGCTGTGTCCATACAATGTCAGCATGGCCAGATGCCCAGTTCTCAGTCTTTTTCTTCAAACCGTCAGGCTTAATTGATGACGGGCTGATTAACAAATTATGTGCCCACCAAGGCAAGTAAAATGAGAATGCAGAGCTCAGACTGTCTTCCTGTGTTAAAGTTTAACTTCATGCAATTCTCCAGCCATCATTTAAGTAACCGCCCACTTGCTTATTGTGCTGCTCATGGGTGCAGTCAGAAGTACGCCCTGCATGTGTAACCACGATCAAAAGGCGATGTCGGGCGTGCTGAACACACCCTAGTACTTCAGTCACTAGAAATCAGCCATGGCCACTGTAATATTTGTGCAGCCTGAAGTTGCATGCTTACAGCTTCAGCTGCCTGATTGGCACAGATAATGGTGTCTCTGTCACTCTGCAGCTTTGATGTAAGTTACATTTTCATGTGGGCTTTCGTAGCATGTGCACCAGCAGTTTGTAGTACAGGTAATGTGATCCTTTTAATCCAGTCTTGTGAAGCAGCTTTTAATTGCTTCCCAGACAGTTTTTTTTTTCCCCTTTTTACTGAACCAAGACGGACTGTATTGAGTTCAAACTTTTGTCTGCTCAAGTTGCACTGCTATTAGCAGGATGATGTGAGTATGGAAATGTGGACAATGGACTTGCTTTTAGCCTGTAATGCAACTTTTAGGGGTATTGAGCTATGTTTATATACTGGCATCATACAAAGATGACTTAGGAGTTACTCCTCATAGGATTTTTTCAAAGATTGAAGTGACCTGGATGTGTGGGTTGTTTTCACACTCTGACCAGCTGAGCACCAGCAGAGCTGTACTTGAAGCTACAGGGTTTATTCAAGGTTGTGGTTAATTATTTGACTGCATCTCTACCCACATGAACATTTCTAGCTCCGTTTGACCCTAATGTTTATGAAATGTTGCAGTCACGCCCACGTTGGAGTTTGTTCACATATTGGTTACTTTATCACCAGCTCTGTGCAGGTTTGGAGGTTTTTTTTGTTTCATATAAAAAAATCTTTCGCCGCCTGGCAGCCAGTTGGAACAGAACATGCAGTCAGTGAATTAAATAGGCAACATTTTAATGCTTGATAAGTCATTCGTTGTTGTTTTTTTTTTTTTTAATTATTCTTTTAACATTTTGTGGCTCTATTGGCTTTTTATTGAAGGAAGCTTGACAGGAAATTGGGTGAGAGAGAGTGTGGGGGGGAAGAGATGCCTCTGAACATGGGCTGTCTGAATAATCAGCTGCGCTATTGGGCACCTCTGATGAGTACTTTCAATTCTCTTTATTAAATGTCAAAGTTGCAGAATGGAAACTGCAACCTGTGTGTTTGTTTGTTTGTTTCCCCCTTTTGTCTACAAAATAATTGTAAATCCTATATAAAACAAGTTTGGATGGCTGGACAATACCATTTGTTACAGCCTAAATTAGCAGAATAGTTTCACCTTGAGCTATAAAAAGTTTGGAAACGGAGATGTTTTAACTGGCATGCAAGTGAAAAACACAAATGATTTCTGGTGTCTTGGCTCCACAGAGGCACCTAGCCTCATGTCTTATTCACATCGTACTTCTATATCTCTGTGTCAACATGTAGACTGACACTCTGTGCTGGTAGTTTGCTGCCCTATTTTCCTAAAATAAAACCTGAGACACGGGAGGCCAAATCTGGTGCTCGCTTTTGTCGCTGGATCAGGCGGGGGCTGGGCGACTAGAGATGGTGAGTTTTATTCGACTGTGGATCCACTCGCATATCAGCTCGCAGTGTTTCCAACTTCCCTCACAAGATTTTTATTCATTAATTCTTCATTGTTGAATTATAGCTGCTGTTTAAAGCTCTTTGCCCCTCTCGCATGTATGGGGTCTGCAAACACAACTATTTTTAATCATTGGTGTTTTTCCAATGGAAAAAGCACTGAGTCACGCTGACGGAAAGGCTAAGGTTGCTTACGCTGTACTTCCTGAAGCCCGTTATTATGTTTGGGAAATAGAGTATTATTCCGTTGCAAACTCTTTAACAGCATAGACCTACAAAAAGTCCTGTTTGGTATAACTCGTCTCTGCACACAAAAAAAATCTGTTGCTGCATATTCCAGCAATACCTCAGACCAGATTTTGATGAACTGTTATTATTGAACATTGCACAAAGACGGAGGAAATAAAAATGCCCCAGGCTTCGTGAAATTCTCCAAAGATGAGAGCAAGTAAACAAATGTATTTGTGAGTCTAATTCTTCGAATTTCTTTCTTTTAGTGGGTTAAAGATAATTTGGTTGCGTATCATGGGTAATTTAAGTATTCATGTATAATTCTTTCTGACCTATAACCAAGACATAGTGGTCAGAATATGCAAACTAAATATTACTAAACATGATTTAGCTTTAATCTATTTTTTTCTATAAAGCGTATGAATGATAGGAACATAGATGATGCACAGGAGCTGTCCATGTTTCACTGCCATTGAAACATAAACGCGATCCTAATAGGGTTTAGATTTTATTCATTAATTTAATCGCTCCAAACTGGATCCAACAATGGTCGCCTTCCATCATTGTCATCATGTGAGAAATAATATTTATTTATTTATTGGAAAAAAAACAAGTAAAATACAATACTTGCAAACACACATCTACCCCTCCCCCCCCCTTTTTTTTTTTAACTAAAATAACCCCCCCCCCCCCTTAACAATAAGAACGTCTTGCTAGTAAGGATGTGAAAGCTATAATCCCCTTTCGTGTAGGATTAAGTGCAAGTGAGGAGCTGAGATTCCCAAATATAGCAATCAGAGGGCAAGGTTGGAGATTTACCCCAAGAACTGAGGACATAATGTCAAATAACCCACCCAGAAACTTTTCAGAACAGGACAAAGAAAGAACATGTGGATAAGGTGATAAGGAGAACCAAGGCTTGTTTCCCATTTGTCTTCCACGTCCGCATAGAATTCAGTCTAAACTTGAGAAAATGTGCCCTGTATAAAACCTTAAATTGAAGTCCAAGACGAGCACAAGAGGTGGTAGAACGTATCCTCTCCATGGCCGGTTCCCAGGACTCCTCCTGTACCTCGTACACTTAGGTTTAACATAAGAGTGGTTGCTAAAAGCTCAAATAATGTCATCCAGCGTTGAAATTATTCCCTGTGGTGAGGAACAAATGAAAGCATGGTTCCCCACCGCTGTTCTGGACGTAAAGAGGGGAAATTAGGGAAACACTTTTGAAACACAATTGGAAAAATGTATACCCATATTTTTACAATTATTGTTGTAGTTGTGTTATTGTTGCGAATGAGCCTTGACGCTGGATTTACCTCAAGAACTCTTGCTCAAAAACCGGATTGAGTAGGCTGGATAAACCAGATAATCTAGAGAGGAATTAAGAATTTACTGGTGGGCGGTATTCAAAATTCATGTTTGAATACTAGATTAGAGCTCTGCACTTTGCAACATTATGAAAAGGGAAAAAAAAATGGCAATTGTTCACTTTTAAACATTTATGAAAAAAAAAATATTTTTTTAACTTAAAATGACACAAAGGACCTTTTTTTTAAGTTTAAGTAACTTAATCTCCACATCCAACAGTCTCCAAGATTTACTCTTGGTCAGTCACTGTCTTCTCCTCTTCTGTCGTTACTGTCTTGACTCTCTTAATCGCGTCTGCCATAATGTCTACTGCAGATCGATGATGTGTGACACACGCCCATAAAACGATATGCAATTATCACGAGGTGGTTAATGGTTACTAAGGAACATCAGTTGGCGTCATAATCTTTTTGTTGTTGTTTCTTTCTTCAATAAACTGTAAAAATGCAACAGAAATCTGATGTGTCCACAAATCCCATATTATTTAGTTTTTTTATGGACATATTGCAGTAAATATGCAAATCTTATACCTTAACACTCACAAATTTGATGATAATAATGAAATGTAGCATTTTAATATGAATATTCCTCTTGACCCCAGCACTAGTTGGATTGGGCTTACAAAGGATAAATGTAGTAATATTACTTTTTATGCTTTATGGTTGGACAAATGGTGCATAATGGCATGAAGACACTGTATGTATTTTGTTGAGCAGTTTCGCTGTTGAAACGTCACATTGTTGTAACCTGCTCTCCAGCTGCCAGGGATAGCCAACCACGTAGATGTCTTCGTCAGCGGCTTCGATATCAATTCACTCTGCTTTCTACAGCCAGAAGTTACATTGCAGACAGTCTAGTTTGTCACTTATGACAGAGGACCTCCAAAGCAACTGATGCAAATCCTTTTGACCCTGAATAAAAATTCCAGGCCTTAAATACACCTAAGATTGATTTGTAAGGAAAAAAACGAGACAGGACATGAAGGAAATGCCACAACCACCCATCTTGTTAAAGCGTGGCTCCATCAGGTCAGAATGACATTACAACCCTGCTCCTCGTTGAAAAGAATCATACGTCCTGTTTTGCTGCATCCAGCCTTTGGTCTGTGTACTACATTATATGTGTGTTACATAATGTGGGGACATGCAGCTTTAGGTGAGTGTCTGTCACGACTTTGCCAGGGAGTAGGAGGGGGTAGGGAGAGGGGGAGGGGAAAGGGGCGTCTTCCCCACTACAGTATGGTGAACATGGCACACGGATCACAGATCCAGTGACCTTCCCTGATCATAAGCACTAATGTTGAGCATTCACTGATGCTGTGCAGGATTTGTGGGTTAGTACCTAGAAGATGCTGAAACACAGCGCACTGGGAGAATTTGTCTTTAAAAAGCTATGTAACCAGAGACCTCAAGATAGACTCCTTCTCCCCGAAACCCTCCCTCCTCTGTCTTCTGCTCCGATGTTCCCTGCTGCACAACATCCAGTGCAGTGTCTTAGTGATGGGTATACCTTTCTCCATCCAGAGGAGGTGTTTCTCATCTCTCTGTAGTGGATTCGGCTTACGTTTTTTGTTTCTTTTTTGCGCTTTGTACGTTTAACAGACACCATGTACTTGTAAGTGCGAGCGTTGGCTGCAGCATACTGCAACTGATGTCAGATGTTGCACGTGCAGCAGAATCGTCAATTGTTTGCCGGCTTTGCTGCCTCCTTGCCAAGGGAGAAGCGTGTTTGCATGGGGATCTGTCTGTGAGGAGTGAAAAAGGAGGGAGTGGGGGAGGAGTAGGGTGATGAGAGAGGGATGAGAAGTGCGAGCATGTGAATGTTAGAAAGGGAGGTAGATGCGCATGCAGAGGGTGGAGCTTAGCATCAGGCAGTTCCCTCTACTGCTTTCTCTCCTTCTTTCTCTTCTACCGGTACCCCCATCCACTCACAACACTCGAGAAGCCACATCTGCAGGCATTTCTGATGTCCCCTCAGTTCTAACTGGTCTGATTGCGTGGACTGCTGCGTCTTTTTTATGGACTATCCTGTTTTTCTCAGCTGTGGAACAGGGGCTGTTTTCTCTGCTCTCTCTGGAGCGGTGGGGAGGTGGGGAGGGTGGGTGGGCTGGAGATGGGATCCTAAATGAGACCGACATGTTGTCCCATAACACGTTTTGAGAAGAGGAAACGAACAAAAGGTGCTGGAGGGGAGCGGGGTGGCAGACAGAGGGGTTCGGAGCAGGCGAGGGCTGGACAGGCTGGGGGAAGAATGGTTACGCCGGCTCCTCGTGCTCTGGTTGTGCTGCTGCTCTACAGGCTGCGTGTCATTCAGGCACCGTCCTGCCTTTCCTCGACATGAGCCTCGCAGGAAGAGTGTCCTGCTCCATGCTCAACTGCTTCGTAAGTTCTTAGACTTCATTTGTGGTAGTAATCCTTTTAGTTTGAGTCTTGTTTGTGATGAGTGCCTATAAGAGCCATCTTCTCCCTACCGCGCCTGTTTTCCAGCGAGTGGGGGGTGGAGGGGTGGGGTGGGAGGGGTGTGCTCGCTCAATATATAGCGTATGCGAGTGCTGCAGTTTTTAACTAATCGCATTGACTTCAAAGAAAAATCCAATTACCTCACAATCTTCCTAAGAGTAGAAAGATGAAAAGCCACCTCATAGTAGTCTTTTCACCTTTTTATTGTTTGGAGGCCTTTGACCTGCTGATGTGGTGATGGGTAGGGAGGAGAGATGGGGTCCCATGTGGAACGGGTCACGGAAATGTTTGTGCTTCTGAGGAAAAGTACACTGTGTGCTGCTGCAGCAGTATCGGAGTGATGAATGGTGTTAACTGCAGTGGATAAGAATCGGGCTGCTTGTGGGATATGAGGAAGACAAACAGGTGTTTCTCGTGGATTCAATCCTGACAGTGCAGTGAAAGAGTGGACACCTCAGATCCAGACGGTCGCCTCAACCTCACCGTCTTGGAGACGAAATAGATTCATGCTTTATTTTTAACTTCTCACCTTTTAGTTAGGGTCCACCTGTTGGAGTGGATATAAGGAGTCATTTTTAGTGAGTCTCAGTTTAATTTAAACATAGTCTTAAACCATGTCCACCAGGAAACAGCCTTAGTTTCAGTTTTTGTTTTTCATAATCAAATAAGATATAAAACTTGCATAGTTCAAGTTTGGCAAACATTTGGGAAATAATAATAATTTTGTTTTTATTTATTTAGTTAGGTTATTTATTAAATATAAATTAATAAAATATAAATAAACATGTATTTAAACCTAAATGTCAGTAGTGTGCCCCCTTTGTCTTGTTTTAAATTACTTTTTTTTTGTCTTTTAATTGAAGGTACAGTGATAATAGACTAAAACAATGAATCGGTTGGCCAGTTATTGGTCATCAGTCTTGAAAAACGTCCAAATAATATGCACACAAAATAAAAGCTCTGTGTTCAAAATAACTCTACAAGTGAAAGTTAGTATGCAGTTGAGCGATGTGACCTTGTGTCATTTTATTTATATCTAACAATTAACAAGCTGTTATTTTAGTTTAGCTTTTAGTTTTTGTAGTTTTAGTTTTTATTCTTCTGATAGAAGTCCATATCTTTTTTTATTTTCAAAATAACTGAAGGGAAACAGGATGAACAATTGAAACCAAAGCTTGAAACGAAGACATTTTATAAACAAAGTTTACATTTTAGCTTTAATTTAAATGCAGTAGTATGTTTTTATAATAGTGTGCAAGCGCACATTCAGTAGAAACAACAAAAGATTCAGCATAAATGTAAGTAGTTAATAAGGGCAAGTTTACGTCGGCTGTAGATTCTGATTGTCTGGTTTAATTAACTTTTAATTGATCCACTCTGACACTCAGAACCAAGCATAGGTTTAACTTTTTAGTTAAAAGAGACCGTCTCACTCAGATGTTTGGATTCATTCAATATACATTTAAGGGAGTCAGGTTCTTCTGTTTGTATCTTAAAGAGGCTGGAAAGTAAATATGGATGTTGTTAAAACTTTGATAAAACAAGACAAAAAGTGCTTAAGACTTTTGCACAATACTGTACTTCTATTTATACAGCTCAAATGTAGTTTAAACGAACAAAAAAACAAAAAAACCCAGTTGGCAAAAGCGTTTTATATTGAATCTCATAATCCCCAGCTGTTTTATCAGCTGTGTGAAGTTGTTGTAGGTTAAATTCATTCATTCATTCAAGCAGGGCTCAGTGCCAGCTGAGGTATCCTGGTCTTTAACATAGTCAGTATCACATTTTAGAATATTGTTTTGCTCTGATTTTGAACTGACAATCAGTGGATCAGCTGAGCAGGACCAATGTACCATAATGTTATGTAATTCACAGCAACACTGGCAATAAAAACATAGATAATCTGCAGTACAACCCTTTCTCTCTGTGTTAGTGCTGTGGTTTAGGTTCGTTTGCCTATACATCAGCTCATCTTTGACACACTTTAGCCTAGTTAAAGTTCACTACATCACTACATACGACAGCAGTTGAGTGTCTGCAGTTTCTCCCATAATCTCAGTCATTTGCCTGGTGGTGATAACGGCCATGAAAACGACGGTTTTTGTTTTCTGCAACTTTTAAGATCGACAAAAGAATGTGAAACACTCCGGTAAAAAAAGATTTTTCACTTGCGTGGATCCTATGGACTGATGTGGGAAAAGTTTCTGTGACATTTTTGGGGAGGGGAAAGGGGGAAAAACAATCTGTTCGGTGGAAACTGTAGGAAAATTTCACAAAACAAATGATTGATTTAATCAAATGCTAGGACATTCTGGAGGAAAACGTCACATCATCAGTAAAGAAGCTGAGTGTGAAGAAGGAAGGTGTCAACAAGGTTTAGACACAACCCTTCAAACTCCCGTCACCTAAACATAACTGAATAAAGCTAGTCAAACTCATGCAAGATGCAAGAAACTCTCAAATCTAGAAGAAACAATCACTGGGCAAAAAAACGACATCAATTTTAAGCTTTTTGAAAATTAGGGCATCTTTTGCTTTCTTATGCCAAGTTCAATCTGTTATTTTTATTTTTCCCTTACTTTCGAAACAAATTGAGGCGGTTACTGACAAGTCTGTAGGAAATCCAAGTTCAATCATCAGTTTGAAGCAGTTACATTTAGAAATTACAAAGAGGGAAGGCGTGCATCCTGCTAATGCATTGCAGACACCATCCTAATAATAATAAAATAGTTTGGGGAGCTGCTGCCAATGAGTGCATAAGATGCGTTGAACTTGAAGGAGGATATAAAAACCCTACATCAAACGATGCAGTAAGGCCTCCTTGATCTCACAACAAACAATCATCATTCTGTTTCCAACATACAGTGTCATAAAGAGTCCAGAAGGAGAGAGAGAGGGAGACGTTCTTACAAATAACAAACTAAGCACACAGGTTTCTTCACCAGGATCTGTTTGTATTGTAGTGTAACATTTGTGATGGGGAAAAGGTGAATATTTGCCCATATGATGTTCCATGAGAGCTCTTAACTGCTTAATTAAGACGAGAAAGATGTCAAGTCTGAACCCATCGCAACTACAAACCTCCCAGACGTGACAAAGTAAGTTATGTAGCGTACATAATCCAACAATCGAAGGATCTGAGGATGCTGAAAATAATCTAGACTTGGTTTTAGATTAGGAATAACTAACTAATAACTAGGTAGTCCAAATTTTTGCATGCCACCGTATCGATGGTTCCTTCTATGTCGATTTCATGCAGTTATTCAACATTTTTGCTGTTTTTGTTTTTGTTTTTTTTCATCCCTGTGAACGATGACCAGGCTTACACAATTTATGATCTGTCTTTAATATGTCTGCGGTGCAGCTGAGTCAGCGCTTCGGTTTCTGCGTCAGAGTCTGTATAATTTAGTATCCACGTCCTGTGTGATTTAGGAGGATCACAGCTCCGTCAGTCTTCTAACAGAGAGAGGCTGCAGTGTTTTCATCATTACCTCCATTATTGTGCCCCAGCAACGGGGAAAACCATCTTCTGCTTTTGTTCCACCACTCAGTGTTTATCTCCCTGTGCAGTGTGATGTCTTCAGTAAATGGAACCATAAAAGGCGTAATTGAATTGTTTCTGATTTTTCCATGAGTCAGATCATGGTGTATCCTTAATCTGGACACATCATCAGTATAGGTAAAACCAAAAGCTTTTTTGAGGTTGGTCTATTGGATCCATAGCTTTCTTCTGGGAGACCAGAATCTGGGACCAGATTTAACTCTTAACAATTACAAAAACGGAGTACACAGTCCAAGAGTCAGGACACCGAGGAAGTCATGACCAAATGATGGAGCAGACTAAAAACTAGTCTATTGACCTGAACTAAGAGAAAGTTGTAAACTTTTTAAACTATTGATTAACATTTCTGTCATCTTCTTGCTTGTGGATCTTAATTGCCAATCAAATGATTACATTATTGAATAATTAGACATTTGTCTAAAGGACAAGTACAGGGTTTTCTGCTTTTTTTAAGTGTACATTGCTCCTGTCCAGATTCCTCAGTACTTGGAGTACAGCCCAGTTCAAACATTAAAATGGGATTGATTGTTAAGAACACACTGGTCTATGAAATATTCATTTAGTAAGAGATGAAGGAAAAAAGAAGAGGGCTTTTTAAGAGATTCGTCATAGTCTGCCATCTATTCGTCGTCCATGTTTACTTCGACTTTGCTCCTAAATCTCC
This sequence comes from Xenentodon cancila, assembly GCA_014839995.1. NCBI lineage: Eukaryota > Metazoa > Chordata > Actinopteri > Beloniformes > Belonidae > Xenentodon > Xenentodon cancila. The sequence continues at coordinate 22,594,481 of CM026213.1, read as the reverse complement.
AAATCTTAAAAAGCACTATTTTTTGACTTTGTTTTCAAGGTCAGGTGTGCACCTTTTTGTGCAGTTTCCATATAGCAGCATCCTATCCATGAGAATTTTGTAATTTTGCCTCTTTTTTTTTTTTTTTTTTTTTTTTTTTTTTTTTTTTTTTTTTTTTTTTACATTTAGGCATTCTGCCGGGCTTAAGTCTGCCTCATTTGGTCCACCACTTCAAATCTCTATGAGCACATATTGCCCACATATTCACGAGGTCACCTCTGGATAGTGCTTCTCTAATCTGCACAACTCCAGGACAAAGCCATTGTCAGATTAAGTAAATAATCTGGCAAGGACAGCAAATTCTTAGTGAGAGAGAGCGAGCGGTAGAGATAAAGGGACTCGGCCTCTACAAAGTGTCTGTTGTAGCCATGGAAACCAGGCACATTCATCTAGACTGTGCCAGTTCCTTTCAGTCTCTCTACATAGACCTCTGTAATGTCACGTGGCCACTTAAGATCATATTTTCATATACATGTATGCAAATTGTTCAGAAAATGCTGCCCCTAGATCTGTAAACTCTGTTATATTGCAACATTTTTTTATTTATTTTTTCCTCTGCATCGAGTTCCCTCCACAGAGACACTATTTATCTGCTTTGTCATGGCCTTCTTGTTGGCTGCTGCAGCGGTTCCTCTTTTAGCTGCTGCTATTTAAGAAAATTACATTTGCCATCAACTCTGGGATGTATTTTTAATGAATGCATGGAGCTGCACATGTGTGTGCTCACATGGCTGCCAGTTCCAGCTTTTTCAACGCCGGTTAGACAAAGGTGGGGGAGTGTGCACAAGCTCACAGCAGTGACGAAGCAAAAATGTGTCTGGCGCAGGACAAGCTGTGCTTCATCCTTGAGAGTCTGTTGAGCGTTTCTCTTTTTCCTTTAATCTACTGTGAGCCCATCGCCTAAAATGGATCAAAGACATAGCAGAGGCAAAAAAAAAAAAAGGAAAGATGCTTTGCTGCCTAAAATAGTTTAAAATATTGATCCTTAGTGGCTCTTTGGGTGTTCTCACCATTGGAAAAAGCCTTCAGATGCCACTTATAACTTCAACTATAATTGTTATCCTGTCTTGTTCTTGTCTTAGACTGCATTTTCTCAAGTTTCTCTGAACTACACATAGTGATGTAATTTGTTGCGCTCCCTCTCCTCTCTTACAGTCTCTTAACATAAACATCAACATTCATATATTAACCTGATTGTCATCCTAATCTGAATACAACACTGCAACGTAAAAAGCATTTTTATTCATCTTATCCCAAAAAGTCATCCTGAGTGTGGGATATGATCAGATTCATTGAAGGTGATCTAGTAGCATTATGTAAACACACATTTTATACACCTTTTATAGCACTGTAATGTCCTACCAGAGATTTCTCTGCATCTGGCGACACGCTCTGCTTCTTTACAACAGATGACCTAGACACTGGCTGAGTCAATGCAGACCAGGATAGCTGCAGGAGAGAACAAGAGAAAGCTCTGAGGTGACGGAGAAGAAATGTTCCATGTTTTAAAGGACACAGAGGCTTTGGATGGTCACAAACATCACAGTGGTATAAGGAAGCATAATGTGTGACGAAGAAGTCAGAACTCACGGCTTATGTTTAAATGCAACATCCTGTCAGTGGTTCCCTCTTTTATTATCTTCATTAATTATCTTTAACTATTTAAATTACTTTTGTTTGTTTAATCATAGAATTCATTTAGTCTTTTGATGAGCTATGACTAAATACTTGTTTTCATAAACGGTGTGTGACAGAAACAAACCATGAAGAATTACGAAACTCTTCTTTTTCAACAAACTGAATTGGATGAGTGGATGCCAGTGCACGCTCTCTGCGCCAGCCAAAGTCGGTCCACAGTGCAAAGTGGTGAAAGTTTATGCTGCTGTAGAAAGAACAGAAAAAGCTCCTCTGTTTGCTGTGGCGCTGCAGCTCTGGGCACAATTTAGTGGGATTCTGTGCTTAAATTCAAGTCATGTTCTAGCAGAGCACTTAAAAGTAAGCAATGTCAGGGCTGCTCCATAATGCAATGGAGTAAATGGTGCCAAGTACTATCGGGTAGTGCAGCAGAAAGCACATCAGAGCCAAGGGATGTGATGGATTATTAAGATCGGAGCAGGCACATATACAAATGTATATGTTTGTGTGTATAAATCGGTGAGGGCAAGTTCTTCTGAGCTGATCAGCGTTGGATATGTTGGCATCTGGCATGCTTTTCTAAACTTTAACATCAAAGCAAATACTGCCAAGATAGTTCACTGGTAGATCAAACATGTGAGATCTGTCTGTAGTGACGTTGATCACAAAGGATGCTTCTGTCTGATCACCGCTGTCTGGTCTCAGAGAAAAATAAGTCAACGACATCAGTGTCACAAATAAATGATTGAATAAATAAATACAAGTTAACTCTGCAATAGTTGCACGTAATACCTTATAAGCTATACCGAAATTCAGATCAGCCAGGTGGGGAAAAACATTTATGCCGACACCCTGATAGATATTCTAAATGTGACGTACCAAAACTTTAAGATAAGCTGCAACTGCAGCATTTTGGATGTTAATTAAAATCTCATAATACCACTGTATCAGAATTCAACTTGACATCTCTGAAGGCGAATAATAATTTGCAGTAACTGTCACTATTTAAGTACTTTTTTTAATGAGTTATTGTAGATGGTTGTGGCTACGGGCAGGAAGGATCTCTTGTGGTGGTTTGTGTTGCAGCCAATGTGAAGAAGCTTCTGACTGAAGACACTGAATTACTGTTTTGTGAAGAGGGGGCTCTTCTGTTTTTCATTTTATGAAGCAACCATTTTTCTCAATCATCTCTAGAGGCCCCTGAACAGTCCCCAAAACAAAGCCAGCCTTCTTTACCAGTTTGCTCTGTTTTTGAATTCACTGGCTCTGATGCTGCTCTCCCAAACAGATGACTGCTTATAGAAGATATACACCATCTTACTGTACAAACTGAAGGACCTGAGCTTCCTCAGGAAATGCCATCTGCTCTGTTCCTTCTTGTATACAACATCAATGTTGTATCTCCAGTCCATTCTCTTGTTCAGGTGAACATTGAGGTATTTATACTCCTCCACCACCTCCACTTCTTCTGCCATTAGGGAAATAATTAGACTTTGTTTTCTAGTTATTGTTCCTAATAAACAGCCACTGTAAATGCATAGCACAACAGATTTTACTAACTCAACACTTACTGGTCACTTTATTAGGTGCATTCTTTATTAAATATACCAGATTATAATTGGTGCTAAGAAACGAGACCATATTACTCCAATAACATGACTGAGGTCATGTTACTTGGGGCTGGTGATGCCTCTAAGGTCCATGTCGATTTGGGCTTTTTAAGCAAACATCACTGTACCTTTTAATACTCGTATTAGTTCGGTGGTCAAGTCCAGATTTTTTCATCTACGGAAACTGGCCACGGTTAAGCTTTTTCTTTCCTGACTTCACTGAGATTTTAATCCATGCTTATATTATAGACACTTTTAGATTATTGTAGTGCACTTTACATTGGAGTTATCCAGAAATCAGTTCCTCAACTGCAGTTGGTTAAAAATGCTGCTGCTCGAATTTTAATTGGTGCAAAGAAACAAGAGCATGTTAGTCCAATTTTAGCATCACTTCATTGGCTCCCGGTTCATTCATGCATTGATTATAAAATTCTTTTATTTGTCTTTAAATGTCTCCGTGGTCTCGCTCCAAAGTATCTGTCTGATCTGCTTCAATCCGTTCACTCCTTCACGCTCCCTCAGGTCAGTAGATCAGTTATTGTTAGTCGTCTCTAAGACGAAGAGGAAGCTTTGAGGCGGCCGCGCTTTCTCAGTCGCTGGCTCAAAACTGTGGAAGAAGTTACCTTCACATATCAGGCAGAACGACTCACTTCCCATTGTTAAATCCTCTCTTAAAACATACTTTTTCACTTTGGCTTTTAAATCAATTTGAGATCTTAGTTTTAGTTCAATTCAATTTCATTTATATAACGTCTATTACAATACAAGTTGTCTCTAAGTGCTTTCCAGAGACCCAGAACATGACCCCTGAGCAATTATTACATAAACAACTGCAGGTAAAAACTTTACTAGTGGGAGAAAAACCTTAAACCAAACGGTGACAGGGGAAAACTCCCCTTTTAAGAGGGAAGAAACCTTGAGCAGGAAAAGGGAGATCAGAAAGAGAGAATGGAGAACAGAGAGAGGAGAGACGCATACACACTGTCAAATGTTCAAAAGACAAAATACAATAGTATAACTATCTGTCAGCTGCAGAACTTAGACTTCCATGTTTATATGACTGATACGTGGTTAGTTGGTGGACGACAAAGACGACTATATAAACAAGTGTAGACAGCAGACACTGAGGTGGTCAGAGGGTGGGACTACAGGTCAGGATGTCAGCAGGTATCCAACAGAGACATCTACACAGACAGGTGGAGGTAAACACTGGGATGGTCAGAGGGTGGGACTACAGGTCAGGATGTCAGCAGGTATCCAACAGAGACATCTATACAGACAGGTGGAGGTGAACACTGGGATGGTCAGAGGGTGGGACAGCAGGGCAGCATGCAGCTCCTGAGGCTCTGGCCTGCAAACATGTACGGAAGAGAAAAAGAGGAGACAAACCAGCTACAACTACAAGAACAATGGAGCACAATTATACTTATGAAATAAGAGGAGGGGAGGGGCACCAGTCAGTGTAGAATAGGTCTACAGCAGCAGATCTAGGATGAAGCTGTGTTTAAGACCAGCTGCTCTAGTCTGGTCCTGCAGCTGCAGCTCTGACTAATTGCACCAACACACTAAACTTTGCACTAACTATATGCTATACTATATTAAACAGAAACGTTTTAAAGGTGGAGGTGGTATCAGCCTCCTTATCCCAAACGGGAAGTTGATTCCATAGTGATGGTGCCTGATAACAGAAAGCCTGTCCGTAGAAGCAAAAAATTAGTCCAGTTAGTCCACATCCAGTCCTTGATGTCCTTAAGACATACCTGAAGTTTGTCTAATGGTTCTGTTTCATCGGGTTTAATAGACAAATACAGCTGCGTATCATCAGCATAGCAATGAAAATTCATGCAGTGGTTCTGGATAATACTTCCCAAGGGCTGCATGTATAAACTGAACAAGATTGGCCCTATCACTGAACCCTGCAGGACACCATAGCAGACCCTCGTCTGTACTGTAGAAACCTCATGAACATGAACAAACTGGAATCTATCAGATAGATATGATTTAAACCAACCTAGAGCTGTCCCAACAACATACTCTTGCCTCTGCAGTAAAATGTTGTGATCTATAGAATCAAAAGCAGAACTGAGGTCCAGTAGAACCAGTATGGACACTAATCCATTATCTGAGACTATAAGAAGGTTATTAGTGACTTAAAGTGACTTGAGGTCTACAGGAACAAAACAGTCTAGAGTCAGGTCAGAGCCTAAGGAAGTCACTGAAGCTGAAGAAATCCCCACAGCTGCTGCCGGGTGGGTCTGGTTGATTTCCTCTCTAATTGTAATGATTTTACTGCTAAAGAAGCTCATAAAGTCTTCACTACTGAGACCTGCAGGTATGCACGGCTCAACAGAGTTGTGACTCTTTGTCAGCCTGGCTACAGTACTGAACAGAAAACGTGGGTTACTTTTATTACCCTCTATCAACAATGAATAATAAGCTGTTCTAGCATTGCGAAGAGCCTTTCTTATATTGCTTTTGTTCCCCCTCTACAAACATGACAGCAGTGCACCAAAGAAGCTGATTTGACTTTGACCGCATCTTGATTGGAGCTGGAAACATTGCATTAGCATGGACATAAGAGCATCATTAGGAGTCAGTAAAGCAGTGACTCATGTTAGACATCACTTAAAACTAGAGCTTATTTTATGGAGGGCAGATTTATCTTTGGAAAGCCTCCATGGCTGCAATCAAACGTTGCCATTTAGTATAATTCATAATGTTAAAGTGCAAAGAGCATGGCATTGTTTTGTGACTCATCGTATCGTATCTGTGCTATTGAATTTTCATAACCATAATAAGCTGTCAGTGCTGAGATAAACGCAGGAGATGATTTTCTATTTAAAAGATCTTCTATGTACTTCCTGCTCTACCCAGCTGGCCTTCGGCAGGAGGGTCCTCTCTTATGAGCCAGGTCCTGGTCAAGGTTTTTTCCCTCTTAAAGGGGAGTTTTTCTTTGCCACTGTTTTGCTTAAGGTTTTACTCCCACTAGGGGAGTTTTTTCCTGCCGTTGTTTATGTAATAATTGCTCGGGGGTCATGTTCTGGGTCATTGGAAAGCCCCTAGAGATAACCTGTATTGTAATAGATGCTATATAAATGAAATTTAGTTGAATTGAATCTTCTGAACTCAGTTTCCTCTGTAGATATCTTCCTGTAGTGGGCGCCTCTAATCATAGATTGTTTTCAGTCAAACGATCAGAAAACTGAAAATTTCCTCCAGTCTTCTCGTTGTTCAGTACGTTTTGTTGCATCTCCTCTGTTTCACTCTGAAGTTACAGAAGAGTTGCTTTGTTAATAAGAATAGCTGACTTTGTTTTTATAGATTTTACTTAATTTCTCAGTGATCTTACAAAAATCCATCTATTTTGAAAGATTAACAATGCAATAGATTAATGTGCAGAGTAAATGGTCTGAGTTTAAGTATGTTGGAGCTTTTATGTATTTTATGCATTTTAGGCATGTTTCATCTGGTGCACATTTTTGTGGTTGAGCTGACTTTGACTCGCTGACAAACTAGCTTAGTCTGGTGTCAGACCTGCACTGAATTATTTGATATGTAAGATAACAGCTTTAAAACATTTTCCATCTAAAAAAAAAAAAAAAAAAAGGGGGGGGGGGGGGGTGGGGGGGGTGGGGGTTGATGTTGGAACTCAATTTTCTGCTTTTGTGATTTTCTTTTACTCAAAAAGGAAACAGTCAACAATAAACATCACATTAATCATAACCTTAGAAATCTAACCTTTCTGTGATTGTTTGTGAAATGTTTTTTTTTTCTTGCTTAATTTCTCGAACACTTTAAAATAAATTGCACTTTGTGTTGGAAGCCACAAAAATTAGCATTTTAGTTGTAAAACTGGTGACTCATTAATTTTCTTTATGCTAATTTTAGTTTATTAAAGCAATACATTTTGTCTTCCTTGCTATGACAAAGTGAAAGTAATAAGGGTAAATAAACTTTGAATTATGTAGAAAACAAAAATCACAGATACTACACAAAACTATTTTATTTATCAGCTGAATATTCATACTTCATAAAACATGCTTCAAAATTATAAATAAAAATTTTCATAATTACTGGAAAGAATTTTTCACATCAATTAGAGGGAAAAAAATTTACATTAACATTTGCTCTGCTGCATTTCTTAGATATGTTTTTCCCGAAGCACAAACAATTTTAATTTGTGGCAAAATGCTTTACCATCGTGATAAATTACTTTATTGTAAACCTATTTACTTTTAATTGTTAAAAGAAGAAAAGCTCCCAAAATTCAAAGGACATATGTGCATTTACTAGGGCTAGGCATTTTTAAATCGATTTTATGAATAACTGATCATTAAGAATGTTTTCTTTAACTTGAAATGTGATCATTATGGGGATGTTATGTCTTGAAGCAACGCTCTGAATTTTACTCTTGCGACGCTACCAGCAGGGAACACAATTAATTGTGGTTCAAATTATTTGCTTCTAGAAAAGGGCCACAAGGCTACTGTGGAAATTTAAAACTAGACATGAAGGGAGAAGACGGGAGTTTGGTGTGGGGACATGTCAAACTTAATGTTTGAAATGGTTGCTTTAACAAAAAACAGACAGAGAGTGAATGGAGTGAGGTTACGTAGCAGAAGTTGGTGCTTCGGTATCTTACCATTCCTGCAACACTGGTACCAACAGAGCAAGTGTTTTCCGTGGCTTGTCTGACGGTCCCGAGGCTGAGGCTGCAACCACAACCGCATCTCACAACTGAGCATGCTTACTTGCTCATTTTTATCAACAAAAACCTGTAGGCTTGAGTTACTTTATTTACGTTTTAGGTTTGGCTGCCAACCTCTGGTTCTGTTGCCTTAGTTCAACCTTTTGTTTAATCAAAATGGTTAATGTCTGGTAAATGTCTAGAAGATGTTCATGAAAATAAAAATTAAATGAAAAAACAATGTTTTTTAACATGTTCTTTAAATGCACTTTATTTTAAATCATTATCTATAATATTTATTACATAGATTAATTGGTAGTTAATTTTCCCAATGATCGATCCCCTCTGGTCCTCCTTCACTCTCTTGCGGTGGATTCACAAGGATCCCTCAAAGGTGCACTATTCTCTTCCCAGTGGGTGCTGTCCCAAACCATTACAAAGTTCTGCAATCTGAAGACGGTCCCTGTCCTCGCCTCCTCAGTCCATAGTCAGCAATGATTCACTAATGTCTCTGGTCACTGGCTGCTTTATTTAGTAGCGCTGAGTAAACACCAATAAAATAAATAAATGAAGTTTGTAGCTGGTTATTCCTGGAGGACACACAGTAGTGGTGAGCCAATCACGGCTTCCTGCCATCTTCATCTTGCTTGTCAGTTGATTAGTCATTCTGACGATGGGCCTGGAAGCTGCTGTCTCTGGCCTATCTGTCACCTTAGGATGAACTCAGTCAGTGATGGACTGATTTCATACATTGTTCAGAGTTTGCAGCCACCCTTGCATCTCCGTAATGCCTTCCACACTGCACTTGTCTAACTCCCCTTGTGCTCTGTTACTACTTTCCAAGACAGAACAGAGGCGTAACAGCTACTGAAAGTTCACACAGACCAGCTGCATGAGTGGAATCAACTAGTACATAGTGCTACAGACTCTACATCTTTTGCCACTATACCTGACGTGCAAACACACATCATTGATTGCAGATATTTGCTGGTTTTCTTCAGACTTTCACCTTTTTTTTTTTTTTTTATTGGACCAGCATCAAACAATGTTCTGGCACCATCTACCTGCCCAAAATAGATTGTGATTCATCAGTATGTGTTATGTTGATCAGTCTGTGACTACTTCTCTTTAGCTCCCTGTGACCTTGTTTCTTTTGTTTAAGGTGTTAGCGGTAGTTTACTCTAGGCTTTTCTGCATATTCGTTTCCTTTCTAAGTTTTAAACACAGACTCCTGTTTCTTCCCATTTGTTTTTCTTTTTTAATGGGCAGTTGTGCATTTTCTGTTTTATAATTCACATTGCTCTGGGGTTGCTTTTGCTCCAAATTTTAGAAACTGCAGACTGGAAACAACCAACATTGTTTGCCATGCTTTGTGTTGAATTGCCTTCCTGAGTAGGTTTTATAATCTTTTCCCCTATTTCAGCTGATGGCTCTCTTGTTGAAACCACGTTACTTGTCGATCAGCTGGGTGCAACATCTCACTCTGTTTTAACTGCAGACTAATTTCCACACTAAAGCTTATGCAGGTATTTGTTTTAAAATGTTTAACTTCAAGCTGATTCTATTGATTTTTGTTTTCTTTACTTGATCTAGAAAAACTACTTCTAAATCCAATCTTATTTATTAATAAATTTTTTTAGCCCCGCTTCCCAAGGATTGTAGATATGTGGTACTAGTTAAGCCTCTAGAAATGGTTGTATCAAACAGTTGGGCCCAATCATACTCTGGGTATCGTGTCATGTATGATGTCAGTTCTTTTGAAGCCACGTGGTGACATGTTGGTGACTTGTAGGGGTGGGGTTGTCACTGTAGGCCTGTAGGCAGACTGTTTCCATCTGTCACCAGCCTGCCCAGTGGGTGGTAGGCTTAATATGTGGTTTAATTAGCGTCGTGGACCTTCGGCTGACAGATGTGGTGATTTCCAACGTGGCAGGGGTTCTGCTTGCTTTGACATCAGGGACTTTCTTGGTAAAATTGTTTTGACATTTTGTTATCATGAGAAACATGCAGTCTATAGAAATACAACGCTCAAAAAGCCCTTCGCACTGTTTTTGTTAAGGAACTGAAAATAAATGTGGTTGCATGCAGATAGGGAAGCCAAATCCAGCAGAGAGGCTGAGATATCGGTGTCTGCACACGTGACAGGCTCTACATGAAAGAGTGAAAGACCTTATATGCAAGTCAGAGAGAGTAATCACAAACCTGGTGATCTGAATAAGTTCTGTACTGTATAAACAAAGCAGACATTTTCTATTTGAATATTAAATGATTAAAAATCAAGAGTATTTCATTTATATAGGAATATATTGATAATTCCTGTAAAGATGTCATCTGAGGTCATTCTTTATGAATGAGTAAAAGGAGACTGAAGGTGTGGGCACATACCTCAAATTCATCACTTTTCTTTAGCTGCAAGGATTAAAGTATGACCTGATAAAAGTGTTTGCTCAGTCTGAGCCGGGCATCAGCACTCTTAGCTCCAAGAACAGGTTGACTGCCCTCTTTGTTCCTCCCTTCTTCTCACTCCTGCCTCCTCTTAGAACGTTGCCGTCTAGTTAAAGCTTCTTCCATTGGAACAAGTGTGGATATCATCAGAAATCTCATAAATGTTTGTGTCACATTAATTTGGATTTTTACCATATCAGTATTCAACTCTGCACTTCCTAAGCACAAGTGCATAAAGTCAAAATATAAACAGTAGGGTTGAAAATATACAAAAGAAAGTGATGAATAAATAAAAATGATGCAAAATGAAATCAGCATGTCTGTTTTTAGAAATTGTCATTATTGTGTTAGACTAACTGAAACCAGACTTTTTAAAATACACGTGATTATACTAAATCGACTTTTATCATTGTCCGACTAACACATTCACATAATTCAGTTGGACAGTAAACTACTCATGCATGGACTCATTTGATTGGATTCAAACTGGCGCACATGCTTTGCACATGCTGCAGGTACTAACCTGGAAATGACAGAAGAAGCCAAAACGCAGAACAAAAGGAAGATGCAGCCTTTAACAGGGAAGAATAACTGCAAGTGGATCAGTGGGTAGTCTGTTGTCCCCCAACCAAAAGTCCAGGGATCAATTCCTAACCATGTGAAAGTCTCCACAGGCTGCTGTATATAGTGATTTATATAAAAGAAGCATCGTAGTCTGAGTGTACTTATGCAAATAGGTAAATGAGAACCTTGTTGTAATACGCTTTGTAGAAAGTGGATGAGGTATATAATAGTTTAACTGTGCTTGTAAACATGTACTTGGTGTGTTAAACATGGGTTCTTTCAAAGAGAGAGAGTTTTAAAGCCTTGTGGGTTGAGGGCTACGATAGAATTTTTGAGATAATACAGAGCTTGGGCATTAATGTCTTTGTATCAAAATAAAATATATTAAAGTCAGGTCTCAATTTTACAGGGAGCAAATGAAGAGAAGATAAATCCGGAGAAATGTGATCTCTGCTGGCAGTACTCATCAATACTCGGGTCACAAAGTCATGGATCAAGTGTAAGGTTTTCGGGGAATTTAACTGAACACCTAAAATGGCATCGCAGACGTCCAGCCGCGGTGCCGTTGGGGCATTGATCGGTCCTTCAGCTTTACTTTGGGAAAAGATGCCCCTGATTTTTGGTAGCATTAATCGGATGAAAGAGTGCTGCCTTACAAACTTATTTAATGTGTAAATTAAAATGTCTTGGTAATAAATTAAGACTTGTGTGACATTCATTTGAGGACAGAATCCCAGTATCTGTGTTTGCACAGCACTTGGTTGGAAAGTCTAACGGTTTCTGGTATGCAGTGGTCAGAACTGTGTTATTTACACATGCAGTACCTGACTGCATAGTGGCAAAGCAAATTCATTATGAATATGCAAACATACCTCCCTCAGCTGCTTGCTGGAGCGTTACTATCATCAGTGAGATGAATGCTGTTCAGGGTAAAGCAGTAAACATTTAAAAATGAAAGGCTTTATTGAACACACAGGTTGTTTTCTGCTTATTGAATCTGAATTTTAGGTCTCAGTCTTTGTTGTTTTGTCTGGATTGTGTCTGTGGTTGTGAAAGTTTTCCTGAAATGCAATTTACACATGAAATTAACCATCCATATAAATGCTTAAAAGAAAAGTTGTGACAAATTAAATTGCCTCTTTTGAAAAATTCTTTTTTTTATGGCTTATTAGTTTAATTGTCCTTCCAATTTTTTTATTTATTTTTTGGTCACCTTATATAAGGAGAGTCTACCTCTGTGTTGTGTTGATCTACCAGGGTGAAGAGGGGCCTCCCAGTCTGGAGTACATCAAGGCCAAGGACCTGTTCCCCCAGAAGGAGCTGGTGAAGGAGGATGAAAACCTTCAGGTGAGCCCAACTGTTTCAGTCAACCTTTTACAACAACTTGTCTGGACCTTCGTCTACTCAAGAGGAGCAAAAAACATGTCAGTGGAATAGACAACCGTGAGCTGGAAAAATGCATAGTCAGGCACTTCCAGATTATGACCTTGAGGTTAGTCTTTGTTCCTAATTTGGCAACTGTATTCATCTAAAACATCAACCTCAGCCAAGATAGCACTGCAGGAGTCACAACTGGATAGACCTAAGGTCATGCACCTATATCACTGTTTCCTATTGGCTGGCTGGGTGATGCAGAACTGCAAGCTGTCTTTCTCATGGATGTGCACAGCACCTTCAGTCTGTGGTAGAGTCACGGTCTCGCTCTCCTCTCTTTGTGCTTTCAAATAGCAGCATGTTTCCACCTGGTTGGTAGTGAATTGCTGGGAGTATCAACCCACTAAAGTAGGTTTTCAATTATAAGTGCCTTTGAAGGAATTCCAGGAAAGCGATTGCAGAGGCTGACATCTGTATCATTTTCTCTATTAATCTGAGTAGACAAATGTTTTATAGTTGTACTCTTTGCACCATTATATACAGTATATATGCACTCCTAGGCTGTGCTTCCCCTCCCCCAGCATTCACACATGCAGTCACATGCTGTGCTTAGTTTCTAGGCATTCCCGCCATAACCTTCTCCCAGGCAAATAACAGGCATTCCTTGTTCAACATATTTATTGCCTTTCCTCCTGTGTGCGTGTGCGTGCATGTCCTGACAGGCAAGCTGCTTGAACCGGAAGTCACGACTCCCTCAAGTCGCAAGCGTTATTCATGGGTTTTCCTCTCATCCTCATTCTCTGACTGTCTTTATCACATTTCTGCTGCTGAAGGCTTCGTAGAGGAAACGTGACACAGTATCTTCTGCTGCACTTGCTGCCCGTCAGTGACTCATGCACCTACTTTTGGAGCACAGCTTGTTTAATGCAGCTTCCAGACTGCACCGCATGTTAACTATGTCAGTTACTGCAGGATGTGTTGGGTCTGTATTGAAGAGAAGCACACAAGCTCATTACAGTCACTGCAGCTGCTGTTCGGGCAGTGTTTACATTCCCTTAGTCATGCACAACAATGCAAAAATGCTCTGTATTTGTTACACTTTTTTTTTTTTTTTTTTTTTTTTTTTTTTTTGTAATTTCGAAACACTATCTAGAGAATCGTTTCTTTTTCTCTCTGTGTGAGATGCTTTTTTTTTTTTTTTTTGTTCTTTTTTTTTTTTGTTCTTTTCATTGTCATTAAGAGCTTGTGACATGACCTGGTGAATTTTAAATATTTAAACTTTTCAAAGACCTAGTGTGCGATGCCAGGGGAACTGCTGCCTATATTTGGCACTGCTGATGTCTGAATCCAGAGTACAGCACGCTTCATTTCCCAGGTTAAGCTGTTCATTTTGCTGTCTGGACTCATGGGCACATTTTCAATCGAGTTGAGTATCAGCTGGTTCAGAGATTATTGTCTTTTTGAAGTTTTTCTAACAGATGATGCTAAAAGGAAAAATGTAACTTTTAATTTACATTCCCTGCATGCATTTAGTTATTCTGGCACAAGTGACCAAGCAGATTTCCACTTCTGTTCCATGAGTCCATCAGCCGCATCCTCCATGTGGATTTCTTTGTAGAACAACGCTGCTTTTTACAGGTCAGATGGATTTTTCTGATAATCCCCCATCTGTCCAACTGCACGTCATCTTTTTAACATGCACTAGTGGGTCCTGCTCTGTATGACTCGGCAATGCATGCTCATGCCGGATGAGGTAATGATGTCTCTAAGCAACACTGTTGTCCTTAGTACTACCAACTAAACTAGAACCTGAGTGGTCCCCAATGATGAGTCAGAAAATCCAATCTGGTGTAACAGTGAATTTACACCTGGTAAACAGGACTCAAAGGCATGAAGAAAATTGCAGATTGATTTAAAAATAACATTCTCATGTCCTTTGAGGAGCTGAGACAAAAGTATGGCACCCAACCAGAACATTTCTTTAAATACTTACAGATGTCTTAAATTATATATTTAAGACAGAAAAATCGTTATCTCTACCTAATCCCATCTCTATAGAAGAACTGGCAACAAAAATACACTAAGAGAGGATTAATTTTGAGTTTCTATGCAGTGATCATGGATGGATCTGCAGCTTCATCAGATAAAAAAAAGGCTTGCCTGGTGTGAGGACTTAAACTCTGAAATCTCAGCTGAGGACTGGCAGAAGACCTGCTTAAAATCTGAAACACAAACAATAAATACCCATTTTGAACTACTTCAATAGACGTGGACGATGAGAACATGCATAACGTCAGTTCAACTCAATAAATTCCACTTCAATAATCCTGACGCATGCCACAAATGCGGTAGAAAGGGCACATTATACCATTGCCTATGGGAATGCCCACAGATCTGGGCTTTTTGGATGGAGGGGATGGATGTGATATTGAATATCGCAGGGATAAATCTAGTACTGTGTGCCAAACTGTGTATCCTTGGTATATTTCCTGAAAATGTGAATTAAGAAAGGCAAACAAGACTGTGATTACATTATCTTTGCTACAAGCAAAACATACTACAGTTAAATCCTGGAAATCCACCCCTAGACCAAGTCTAAATGTTTGGCTTACCGGCTTATTAAATTCTCTTGCACTTGAAAGGTTAACACTTATTGTAAAAAGTAAATGTATCATCTTTTGTGAGATATGGAGATCTTTTATAGTATTATGTCAGTCTTTGAAGGTATGTTTTTGTTTTGTTTAATATGTATAGTCCTTTCCTTTCCTGGATGACGGGGACTTTCTGAACCACCAGTGACGTTCTTTTGCTTCGGACCGTGTCAAACAATTCACTCTGTTGTCCTGTCAGCGAAGCGCCTTACTGCGATAGTTCTGTTCTGCACCTGTAATTCGTTGTTAAGTTGTTGTTTTGTCTCTATGAAAATTAATAAACACATTTGCTGAAAAATAAGTCAGAAAAGGAGGGGCAGAACACAGCGACTGTACTTTCAAATCAGGAAATGTTGTCTGCAGAGTCAGTGAAACATTGTTGAATCTCTTTACATACAGTAGAGTGTTTAACCAAATCCTCCTGGACATTTGCAACTTAAAAGTGTCTTTAAATTTCAGTGAATCACTTTTTATTTCCCTTGAAAATGCAGCAACGGGCCTGCCACATAGCAGGCCTGTAACATTTGCCAAACTGGTAAGTGTGAAGTTGACCGCTCTGAAAGTAATTAAAGCTTCAGTTTATCCATAAATTGAAACATTGTTTAGAAGTTGGCAGATGTACCTGCGTCACATTTGCTTGGCTGGCTTTAAGAATAATTTCCTGGCTCAGAATGAAATGGAAAAAAAAATGTTCCACCAACCTTTTTGGAAAACCAATTAGGTTAATGTAGGGGTCCTGTTGCAGATGAAGCTCCAGCTCACTTTGGCTAATAAATGGGTACAAGTAAGAATGTTAATGGACAGTTTGGGATTCCCTCCCTCGGCATTGGTGCAGACAGTCTCCCTCCCTGCCCTCTCTCTTGTTTGCCAGCTCATTCAGGCTCAGCAACAAGTGCTCCGTCCACACAAAGGTTCCTTTGTGCAACTACAATGTGCTAATTGCACAGTTACACATGCATGCAGTTTCTGGTGTCCCTCTTTTTCTAATATCTTTAGTGTGATTTGTTCATTCCTAACAGTCACCCCTCATTTTGTTACAATAGACTTTGATATTATACTATGAAAATAACTATACGGTGGTGGGGCACTCTAGTGCAAGTCCCAAGTCTGCCTCGGAGCCGCTCATGCCTGGTGGGAATGGTTGAAACACCACCAGATACCCAGACCCCCCTCAGCCACCACTGACAGAGGAGCAGCACTTCCACTCTGGGCCGCTCACCCGACTCCTAAGAGTGAGCCCAGAAACCCTTCAAAGGAAGCTCGTTTTTGCCACTTGTGTTCAGAGCCACATTCTTTCAGGTGCTACTCATGAGCTGCAACCGTTGGTGATGGTTGGACCATAGACTAACCAGTAACCACGACCTTACCTTGGGGCCAAGCTCTTCCTTCACTACGACAGACACAGTCCATTCTGTCACCACTCGTGAAGGAGACCCAAAGATGCTTAAACTCATCCACCTGGTGAACTAACTCATCCTGAACCCAGAGTGGTGAATCTGTCCTTTTCAGATTTTCTAGCTTTTAAAGGACTAGTCCCACTTAAAGCTTCAGTACTGTATGTTTGCAATAAAAGATGGATGACTGCTGCTAACACTGTGGCTGTCGGTTCATACGCTCGCAGATGTTTCTGCTGTGCGGTACAGTCACACGACTAGTGGAGTACCTCTAGGTAACTTGTTTCACTGGTTAGTCTTGTAGAGTCCTAGTGCAGGTTAACGTATGGAAATCGTTGGCAGGATTAGACCTCAAGAACATACTCGTAACGCCGGTCAGTGACTGCTAGAGGATTTAACAACCCTGTGGTTCTGTCTCTGCAGGTGCCGTTCCCAGTTCTTCAGGGGGAGGGGGTTGAATATCTTGGCCGTGCTGATGAAGCCATCATTGCCATTTCTAACTACCGACTCCACATCAAGTTCAAGGACTCCGTCATCAATGTGAGCGCACGTCTCAGGCCACTAGGATATCAATCAAATCAATTAAACTATATTTGTATAGCACTTTTTCATACATGTGCAACACAAAGAGCTTTACACAACTAAAACAGAAACAAAAAAACACTACAACACAGCAACACACACTTAGACACATACCAATAATATCAATGAAAGAGCAGGAATGGAGGAAACGCCACCTTTAGCGTATACACAAGAGCCACAGACTTTTTCCTTCAGCGTGTCTGATTACTGCTGCTGGGCCACGCCACTCTGAGAGCCAATCGCAGCAGAGAGGAGAATTTTGTGTTAAATTTGGACATGCATAGATGTTTCCTTTTTCCTCATAAAAAATGTATAAACCCATAACTGTGCTAATAAGGCAAGAATTTTACACGGGGGACTCGTATAGTGGCTTTCGTCATATTCCAGCATACTTGTGACAAAGTTGTTCTAGTTAGTACCACAGGAGTAGCAGATCTCTGATCTTCACAAAGTTGAGGTTTAATGGGACATCCAAGCTCCAGAGGCCCGGCCCCTACTGGCACCGACGCCCCACAGCCCGGTCCTGCTGTCGTCAGGCCGTGCTCAAACACAAACGGGCCAATTGTTTGCATCCACTGGCAGTGAAATCCCTCCTCCTTCCCAAATCCCTGTCATCTTTTCCAGAAGGATTCCGTTTCTTTAAACGATGGCAGGGTGTGTTTTTTTTTTTAAAGGAGGTGGTGGTGAGGACTGATTCATCAGGCCATTGAAGTCACCTCCTCAGCTTGTGTCACTTTAGCCCTTTCAGCTCACTGCCCCAAACGGATCCCCACCTAAAGTAGACTCCTGTACTGACCCCAGCAGCACAGATGAACTCTGTGTGAGTGCCAGCAAGCCACAACCTCTCACCCACATCTCCCTTCCCATCACCCCATCCTTTTCTTGTTTTCTTGCCCTTTGCTCTCTATTTTGTTTGTCCTTCTTTCCGTGATTTCCACTTGCTGTGGACACGTGCTGCGTGTAGCACACTCTGTTAACCATTCAGTTATCGTTCACCTCACTCTCTCGTTGGTGTTTTCTTTTTTTATTCTTCCTTTTCCTTTTGTCGTCTATATTTTTTGGGAGTTTAATATTTTTTTCCCATTTTCCTCCTGTCTTTTGTCCTCCTTCCCTCCCTCCCTCCCTCCCTCTGTCTCCGTTTGTGCTCCATGGTGTCATTGTGTTTTAGATGTACCCAGGTGTGGACAATCAAATCTCTGTGAGTACCACGTGATCAAAAGCCCCCCTCTGTCACAGTCTAGACAGCTCTGTCATTTGTAACTTTACACGATTTCAAAGCACGGAGGACAAATTGTTACTGGCATTAAGTTGAGCGATGGTGATGGATTTGAGAATTTCTATAAGGTGGTTGTCATGCAAGGTTGACCCTGACATATAACAAAAAGCAATTTCTTTCCACTCTTTTCTAAACGAGTAATTTTGCTTACTCGTACAAGATCCCCAGACTGGTGCTGCACAAAAGTTTGTCCAACGCTGAAGTGGGGTATTAATCTTGGCAGCACCTTTATTCTACTTTTTTTTACTTAATAGCTTCAGAAGCATATATCAGATTTATTGCCATTATTTAGTATCAAAAGCGATCTAAAGACTAAGTAAGGATCCTAAAGAAACCTTCCCCTCCTCTGAAGTAAAGATTGAGCTTTATATCATGTGCGTATCCTCTACCGAGTCTGCACTGGACCAGAGGGTGGTAACTTCTCTGCAGATGTGCTGCCTGCTCAGACAGTGGAACATCAGGCTGATTGCACATCCTCTCCGTCTCCTACAGGTGCCATTAAGGCTGATAGAAGGTGTGGAGAGCAGAGATATGTTCCAGCTGCACATCATCTGCAAGGACTCGAAGGTTGTCCGGTAAGAAGAGTCCATCACTCACATGCATGTTTGATAAGCCTTCAGAAATCAGCTGTTCTGTTATTTGCATGACTTGAGCACTAGTCAGTATTTATTTACAGGTGTAGAAATATTACTGATTATTTGATAATGTTCTCACATCAAAGCAGTGGTCGTCTTGGTCCTCTCCTGCTGAGATACTCGCAGGTCTCTCTGAGCTTTGTCTTGTGGTTTGATATTGTTTCGGTTTCACAAATGACCTAATGTTTACCAGACAGATCATGCGACTTATGATTCCTCTAATCTACCAAAACATATTGTTAAAAACACATAAAACATTTTAATCTTACAGTAGTGATAAAAACAACGTGAAAACACCTTTATTGGGAAATGCACTACAACCTGTTAATCACATATTTTGAACTTTATCCACCGCTGTTACATTACACTACATTACAACTTTTACCAACCATCTGTAGGTGATAAATCAGTATTATTGATATATTTTCAGTAAATATTAACGTCAATAGAAATGGATAGTATCAAAACATTGACTCTTGGTGCTGCTTTTATATTTAGCTGGTAGCTGAAACCAGGGACACCTTCACAGCCTTCCTAGATAACGGGAGCAAAGGCGGCTTCCTAAAGGCTGTAATGAAACCACGTCTTCCCCAGTGTTTTCCTGTTTCCTCTACCAGAGCTAATGAGAGCGAGACCCCAGGTGTTGCTGTCTGCAACAGAGGAACAGAACAGAACATCTACTCCTTTTTCAAAGCTCTTTCTTCACATTATCAAAACACACAAGTCTGTGGGTGGTTGAGGGCTGAAGTTCCCTCCCTCGTGGCACACACAGGAATGTATTCTCATCCATGCCTCCGTCCACACCCACCGGCGGAGACTCGCTGATTCCCACAGAACCCTCCATCATTGTTGGTTATTGTTTGTTCGCGTTAGCACTGTTCTCAGCTGCTCAGACCTTGAAAATATTCTGTGCAGCTCTTCCACTTCTTGCATGAAAAGGCAGCTGTTGAGCAGACATGATGTGTGTTTTGACTCTCCTTCCCAGCCTTCTGATTTTCTTCATCTTAACGTACATTCCCAGTAATGTGTTCACTGCTCTCAGGTTCAAACTGAGGCTGAATGGAAGTGACATTTATCTCACTGTAGGGTTCTGGACCCGTTTGGGGCCATCTTATCGTCTCATTCCTCCTCCATAATGGATTGTAAACAATAATGATGGACTACAAGTGAAAGGATTTTGTATGCATGATAAAATAAAAGAGAACGCGAGTCTCTTAAATATGACGTCTATATAGCGGATCTAATAAAGCAAGTCTTATTTGTGAGGGCGCGTGTTTTGGAAGCAGTATAGTATCAACCAAACAAATGTGGAGAGTACTAACTAACTAAGTGAAAGGGTTCCCTTCCAGCTGTGCTGTCACAATCCAATAAGAGCTCCCCAAGGCTTACAAAAAATTAAATAAATAAATGTAAAATGCAGACAGGAATCCCAAAGCAGTCGTGGCCTTCTGAAGCCAAAGAAAATCTGGCTGTTTAGCAGATAAATGTATTGATTTCAGGTGGATCTCAGTGAGCCTGAACTATATTTCTTGTCATCTAGGGTCTCTTTTTCGTGTCTCATCTCTCTTCCACGGTTCTCCTGCACAGCCTTTTTGTGTGTTTGAGTGAAACTAAGTGCAGCAGGTGTGAGGATGAAATTACTCAAGTTAATGTGAAATAAAATCTTCACGTAAAGGTGTCAGTCAGTCTTAAATGGATAGATAGCAATCCCAAACATCTAAAAGGTGAGGACGTGAGGTCGAGGACAGTTGCATTGAGACGTTCTCATCCACTTTGGTCTTTTTAATATTGGTTTTATTTTGAAAATAGAATTCGAGCCGTCTTATGTTAAACTGAGTACTTTATATGTTAAAACACCAAGTGGTCATCCTTGTTCGTTCCTCCAGCAATCCTCCTCCCAGTCCTCAAAAGTGTTGTTTTTACAGGTACTCGTGGCTGTTTTGTTGTTGGGTTTCCCTGATCTCTTGAATCATGACACTGTCTGCTTCACAGATGCCACTTTGCAACGTTCAAGCAGTGCCAGGAGTGGGTAAAGCGTCTGAACCGAGCCATCGCCCACCCGTCTCGGTTGGAGGACCTGTTCGCCCTCGCCTATCACGCCTGGTGTCTGGGAGGCAGCGCAGACGATGAAGACCAGCACGTTCATCTCTGTCGCCCAGGTTCACATCTGCAGAAACGACACAGTAAAGTCTGAGAAAACTCAGATTTTTTTTTTTTTTCATTTTTAGGGATGAGTTTTTCTGTTAACACCCTCCCTCCGCGCCCTGTGTTTGTGCAGGCGAGCACGTGCGTCACAGAATGGAAATGGAGGTCAAAAGAATGGGCTTCGACACGCAGAACGTGTGGAGAGTGTCCGACATCAACTGCAACTACAAGTATGTGACATGAGACTTCACCATCGATGGTGTGATTCTTCTGAGGGGACAGATAAGTGAATGCATGCAGTTCTGCTAACGCAGGATACTGCCTGGTCAGAACTTAAGTGACGGCGATATCTCTGAGAGCTGTGACAGAGTGGCGGCACTCAACAATGCCACCAAGCTAAGCAGACTGCGTGGAAGAGCTTGTGTGTGCATTTTGGCACTGCTTCTTGCTGCATATCTGAACTTTTGAGTGTTAAAATTGTACTGAATTACATTTAATTTTAGGTGAATGATAATGAGAAGGCTGCTTAGAAAGATTTTTGTTTGGGAACAGCAGCTGTAGTCGGAATAAATGAGAGGTTTTCAGACGTGTGGTGCCTCTGCAGGGTGGTGGAGAGCTTAAGTGTCTCGAGACATGAAAGACAAATACAAAGTGAGGTAAAAGCCAGACCCTGCTGAACTGACCATCGTGGTTTCCATTAAAATTCATCGTTGTAACACAGTGAAATCAGAAAACGGCATGATCTGGACGTTGATATTCACTGTCTGTGTGTGTAGGATCTGTCAAACACACTTTCGTACACATTTTAATATCTGTCCTCCAAGCAAAATGCAAGATGAGTTTCAGTTAAAGTTAAATCACTAATAACATAGATGCACTTATTTTAGTTTGAACGGCGCACCAAAAACATTTCTGTATACTTTTATTTCATTGTGTTATTTTCAGTTATGACTGAAAAAAAACCAAACGCATCTAATTCCTAGAGGGCCCGTGAGAGCACATCCTGCTGAGGAAGACAGACACGCGGGACAACGGGCTAATTAAACAAGCTGCAGCCTGCTGAGGCCCATGACTCAGCATAGTATTTTACTTTCCTACCCACTCGCGCGCACACTGTTTCCCTCTCCCCCTTCGTAAGCAGTCAGCAGGTGAATAGGAACTGAGAAAGTATCATGGGAGCGACAGATGGAGTTAACACTGGCACCGACATTTGTTCAATGCCAGAGATGAGAGATATTCATGCGGCAGTGATATGTGAAGACGTGAAAGATGATGCGTCGTCATAAATTGAATATAGTTCCCCACTGAAAATGGCTTACCACTCATCCCTGCTGCAGGTTGTGCTCCAGCTACCCTCAGAAGCTTCTGGTTCCAATATGGATCACTGATAAGGAGCTGGAGAGTGTGGCTTCCTTCAGGTCCTGGAAGAGGATCCCCGTGGTGGTATACAGGTAGGTTTACCCATGCACAGCAGTGGTTGGCAAAGCACGATGCCTTTTCTCCAGCTTCCACAACAACATGAGTTTATTGACTCCGCAACGTGGTTTTCTAGGCATCAGAAGAACGGTGCAGTGATTGCCCGCTGCAGCCAGCCTGAGATCAGCTGGTGGGGCTGGAGGAACACGGATGACGAGTACCTTGTCACGTCCATCGCTAAGGCCTGTCAGATGGACACCGGAGCCAAGGGGCCGCCAGCCAGCCAACAACGGGGGGATGCACCAGACTCTTGTGACAGTGATTTTGGTAATGCAGCTTTTTATTTCTTATATGTGCTTTCACTGAGCTGTAAGACAAAGTGTTGCAATGTTTATGTAACGTTTAAGTGTGGAAACGCACTGTAATGTCAGGCCAACACCTGATGCTGAACATCAGTACGTGCAAAATAGAACTTAATTTAACCTCCAAATGTCACCAGTTGATACAGTTTAATTCATTACCTGCTACTGTTTACATGCTGGAGTTTTCAAACAATACAACTCCATCAGTGTCACTGCATTATAGTCCATCTTTGATCTGGCTTTCAGTGCAGCTGGTACACAAAAACAACCCTTTACATACATGTTTTTCCAAACTTTGGTTTTCAAAGACGACACCAATATGTCATATTATGAAGTACCCAGAGTATACAGGCGGTGACAGCACGTCCCTGAGCAGTTGTTCAGGGAGAAGCAGCTCACTTTCAGTCTCGGAGTGATTACTTGTCTCCCTGTGTGATAGCTGTTGGGAGCGGGCCTCTTTTGATTGGTATCAGGGGGAGATGTTGGAAACAAATAGACTAAGTTTCTGTTAACTCGTGTCCCCGGCACGCCGTCTTCTCCTCTCCTAACTGCTCCCGTTGCTCGTTTCCCTCAGACTCCTCTCTGACAGGCGGCTCTGGCTGCGATGACAACACTGTGCCACAGAAACTGCTGATCCTGGATGCCCGCTCGTACACTGCTGCAGTGGCCAACCGAGCCAAGGGCGGAGGCTGTGAATGTGAAGGTTCGTCTGATCAAATATAAGGGCAGTTTATCAAAATGAATGGATTTCCCTCTAACTCTGATAATGATTCTGTTTGGTGATGCAACAAGCTTACAAAAGTAAAGCAGCTCCTCTTCACGTTTTAACAGTTAAGAAATCTGTTTTGTAAATGTATTTTAGCATAAAGCTGCACTCTTCATCTTTTTATTGTAATACGCAAAAAATATGAGAGTTCAACATTTCCCCCGGTGTCTTGCAAACAAAGCCTTGTTTATGCTCTCTGACCTGTATTGGACTTTTTTTTTTTGTTTGTGTTTAGAGTACTACCCAAACTGTGAGGTAATGTTTATGGGAATGGCCAACATCCATGCCATCCGCAACAGCTTCCAGGCTCTGAGGGCTGTCTGCAGTCAGATCCCGGATCCAGGAAAGTAAGTCGATCTGTTTGACCTTTCTCTCTGAACAGCTCTGGCCTGGTTTGCACTTCCCTCTCCCTCCCCTGGTCTAATGGCTTCAGTGAGCAGTAAGGCAACACCAGCCCGAAATGGGAGCTCTGCCACAGTGTAGTCCTGTTCCTGCAGGGCTGACCAGCTGTCTGTCGGCACACATCAGCTGCACGTACCTGTGTCGTCTGTTTTTGTTTGTTCCAGTTTTGAGTTTGGTCGGTCGTGTGGGTTCTGGACGGGTGAATGCTGCTAAGACTGCATGTTATTTTAATCCTTCTTGTAAAGATGGAGCTGTGTAGTGACAGAGACGTGCACAGATACAAGTCAGAGCCTCCCTACACTTCTACCTAAAAACCCACTCTGAAGTTAACCCAGAGTAACGTGATTATACAGCACTCCAATGGGCTCCAGATCATTTCTATTAGGAGATGTTCCATACAGATTAGTAGTCATGTAATCGGTCCCGTCTCCTGTTTCCAGCTGGCTGTCAGCACTCGAGAGCACCCGCTGGCTGCAGCACCTGTCTGTCATGCTGAAGGCAGCCACGCTGGTGTGTTCAGCCGTGGAGCGGGAAGGCCGACCCGTCCTGGTACACTGCTCCGACGGCTGGGATCGCACTCCTCAGATAGTAGCTCTCGCCAAGATTCTGCTGGACCCCTACTACAGGACATTAGAGGTGAGCGTCCTTCTGCTTTAACCCTGTTTTTCAGGTTCCGGTAGCATAGTGGGACACGCATAAGACCAGAAGAAACTCCGCCATGATCTCTAATGTGTCCCGTGTCTTGTCGACAGGGTTTCCAGGTGCTAGTGGAAACGGACTGGTTGGACTTTGGCCATAAGTTTGCGGACCGCTGTGGCCACCAGGAGAACTCGGACGATGTGAGCGAACAGTGTCCGGTCTTCCTGCAGTGGCTTGACTGTGTCCACCAGCTGCTCAAACAGTTCCCCTGCTTGTTTGAGTTCAACGAGGCCTTCCTGGTGGGTGGTTGTCCAGGACTCTCTCATAAACACATTTTCTGTGACAGTTGCACCATCAAACCTCAAATCTTTTGATTTTTTTTTTTCTTTTTTCTTTTTCAAGCATGGCATGAAACCAGAAGTGTTGTAATACCTAACGTGATGCATCCTCTTCTCACGTCCAGGTCAAGTTGGTGCAGCACACGTACTCGTGCCTCTACGGCACGTTTCTGTGCAACAACGGTCGTGAGAGAGAGGCAAAGAACGTCTACAAACGAACGTGCTCGGTCTGGTCGCTGCTTCGCACAGGAAACAAGAACTTCCAGAACTTCCTCTACATCCCCAGTCATGACATGGTAGCCTCCAGTTTTGTGTTGCTTCTGTGCTTTACTGCACACCAAAATAGCCTCTGGAATTCTCTTAAAGCTGTTAAATAATGGATAGACTGACTCCAGTATTGCAAACGATTTCTTGATGAAAAGTTTAAAGCACGTGAATAACTTCACCATCCTTTTGTCCTAATAGATTATCTGTTCGTAATGTGCGGCGTTAGTAACGTAGTAGACGGCATCATGACTTTAGTTTGACCTTCTGTGATTGTCCTTGCCATTTGTCCGTCTGCCAGGTGCTGCAGCCAGTCTGCCATACTCGTGCACTACAGCTGTGGACAGCTGTTTACCTGCCCACGTCCTCCCCTTGCACAGCTGTGGATGAATCTGTGGAGCTCTACCTCCCCCCGTGCGTCACAGGAGACGAGCTCACCTCCCGCTCTCTTGACAGGTAAGTTTGCTTGCTAATTATCTCATCTTGACTTGATGTTCTAAGCAGACCCTTGCAGGAGATTGACGGTTAAGATCTCTTGTTTTGTGGGGTTAGAGTGCCCTCTAGGGCCCCAGATTGAACATTGACATTATCATGCTACAATTAGGGGGGAAAAAACATGTCTATTTACCTTTTGATTTCCAGACTTCCCAAGACCCGCTCCATGGACAACCTGCTGTCAGCTTTTGAGAACGGGGTGCCTCTGACGCGTACTTCTAGTGACCCTAATCTCAATAAGCACTGCCAGGAGGGTCGCTCTGCTCTGGAAACATCATCTGCTATGGAGAACACATCTGCAGATGGTTCTGAAGAGGTCATCCCAGACACTAGATTGGAGGAGCAGTTCGGACATCAAGATCCTGCTAAGAACCCAGAGGTTGTTCCAGCTGCAGAGTGTGCAGAAGACAAACTGGAGCAGCCTTGTCTTACCACTCAGCCCCTGCCTTCTCCACCCCTTCCCCCGGTCTCTGTCAGTACTGACACCACACACTCGCACTCTGGCTTCCCCGCTCCTGTCCTCCACCAAGCTTTGCCTCAGATCACCATCCCTCCACGCCCAGAACCTCTGCTGAAAGAGGCTGGAAGCCCCTGTAGTACTGCTGACGGCACCACATCACCCACTCACAAATCAGAGCCGTGCTTACCGCTCCCTTGCAAGAACAGTCAACCTGCAGCCAACCCACCCACCTCGCCGCCTAACGGACACTTCGATGGTCATGTGAATAACCTGCTCGCTCTGAAGCAACGAACCCCACTCGTTCCCATGGAGGACTCCACTGAGACTCTCACAGATGAGGGAGAGCTTCCCTCGACCTTATCGCACTTTACCCACAGTCTTTTAAATGAAAAGCAGGCTGAGTCCCAGCCACAAGTCCACCCTGAGAAGGAGAAGGAGGAGGAGGACATGAGGACAGAGGTAGTGAAAGGAAGAGAGCGAATGTCGACAGTTGCAGCTGCTGCTCTAAACTGTGCCCAGGTAAACGTTCATCATCTGATCTCCCGGAGCCAGCTCACAGATCTGTCCTTGCTCGGCTCTCACTGGGACAGCGTCCAGGGCCTGGTCCAGTCCGCCTGCAGTCATTCTGCTGTGAGCCGAGCCTTGCAGCCCAACAACTACCAGAGCCGCCAGCTTGCTAGTAAACTCCTCCGTGCCCAGGGCTTTGCCCTTGCCAGCGGCTCCCAGTGCTGCCGCAGAGAGGCTCTGTGCTGCAGCCCTCTGCAGCTGTCTGCTGCCAGGAGTGCAGGCTACAACAGCCTGTATGGCCCTGCCATCGCTGCCCTCAACACCTATTCCCTGGCTGGCCATCAGCTGCAGCATGCATCGTACTCTTCGCCCTCTGCTTCAAGCTCCCCTCCCCCATCTCAGACCCCAGCGTACCTTGATGACGACGGGCTGCCGGTGCCAATGGACGCCGTGCAGCAGAGATTGCGACAGATCGAGGCAGGTTACAAGCAGGAGGTGGAGGTGCTCCGGCAGCAGGTGAGGCAGCTGCAGATGAGACTAGAGAGTAAACAGTACGGCACGCCTCCCTCAGAGCCCGACATCGACTACGAGGACGACATCGTGAGTAGCTTTGTTTAGTGATTGCAGTTATTTATTATTTTACCATCTTCCTAAAAGTGTCCTGCTTCTCATGTCCTCTCACTCTGTGTTGTCTGGTCCAGACTTGTCTGAGGGAGTCGGACAGCAGTAACGAGGAGGATTCTCTGTCCACTCACAGTGAGGACCGTCTGTCTGAGGGCAGCTGGGATCGAGTGGAGCGCAAGGACGCCGAGGTCAGCACCCTTCATCGCCTAACTAAGCTTCTGTCTCCTCTTCCTCTCCTTCATTCCTCCCACATAGCTTCAAGGTCAGGTGCCCCCCTCAACATCCCCCCCTGTTCTGTGTCTGTGTGTGTAGGTCACGAGGTGGGTGCCCGACCACATGGCCTCCCATTGTTTCAACTGCGACTGTGAGTTCTGGATGGCCAAGAGACGACACCACTGCAGGTGAGGCTTCACTGGCTTTTTCATAGTCTCATTTGTGTCCAGAACTGTCATTTGTCCTCGATAATGACAAGAAAACTGGAAAGTTAGCACTTCTTTGTGTCTCTGGACATGTTTACTGTTGCAGACAGTCTGGTGTGTGGTTGTAAGTCGCTGATATTACCAGTGAGGGTCCACTTCAGCGGGTCACTTAGTAAAATCACACCAATATAAGACGCAGTTGCAACCAGTTCATATATATGTATTAAAAAAAACACCATCCGTTATTGTCAAGTTGCAAATAATCAGGAGCAACACGAACGCAGCTT
The DNA here is from genome assembly GCA_014839995.1 of Xenentodon cancila. Taxonomy (NCBI): domain Eukaryota; kingdom Metazoa; phylum Chordata; class Actinopteri; order Beloniformes; family Belonidae; genus Xenentodon; species Xenentodon cancila. The sequence goes on along the minus strand of CM026213.1, from coordinate 22,566,465 downwards.
GTTTTATGAAATCGCAAAAGGCATGTAAACAAAAAAAAAAAAAGCTTTTATCAGAGCCACTCTGATAAATAAACTCCTCCATAAGTGTTGTAAGACTGCACCTTTAATTTTAACTGCATGTTTTGACGTCGATCAGACGGCTCACATAAAGTCAGGAATAGTCATTAAAGTCCAACATGCAGCTTAATAACTGTAATAGGAAAAAGCTTTTGCAGCTTCCCAACAGCCAGCGGTCACCGCAGCCCTCCGTCCAGCCCTGACATTTCTGTAAATGGTTGCTTCTCCTGAAAATGTTGGCGTATCACCACATCCTCACGTATCTGCACGCACGGGTGTCCCTAATGTAATACGGAGATCAACAAAAAAGTTTTGCTTTAATGTGTGTTGCAGCTTCCTGATACATTTCAAATGGATTCAGGTGACTAGTTATTTTCGTTGACACATTTAGAGGTTGCAGAGTTGGGAGCACTAAATCCTTGATAAAATATAATCATTTGTAGGCGTGTAGGAAGGCAGTTCTTTGTTGTTTTTTTGGGCAGAGCCTCGTGTTCAGTTTCTGCACCAAATTAAGCCGCTTTAAAGTTGCTTTGTTGGTCTTTTCATCAAAATGTCAACCAGACGGATATAAGGAGTATCTTCCAAACTTTAAAGGATTTCTGTAGATATTTGGCTCTTATATTTTTAAACGGTGGTCATCTAATAATCCGTCAACCAGGGAACTTTGCTCTTCCTTCTTGAACATGCCTTTCTAATCTCTGGACTGTTGCACTATAACGTGACTCCGTTAGGAAACATTTTGCTTTGTATTTTCTAGGCAACAAACAGGTTTTGGTTTTTGTCTCGTGATTTCAGATTAAAAGGTTAAGAAACAAGGAACAAATCCATTTTACAGAGTCCAAAGGTCTGAAAGTGATGCGGAGGCGGGAAATGTGGCTTTTGAAATTGAAATACTGACATAATTCACGTACTGAGAAGTATTGTTTATTTTTATTTTTCAGTCTGTAAAGCTTTGTGCTACATTCAGTCATAAGAAAAGTGCAATAAAGTCAGAGACAGAACAGAGTGCCGTAGAGAGAACTAACCTGAAACATGTTTGGTTTTTGAGAATATTTAAACCTCAGTTTTATTAAGATTCCTCAGGAGCCGTGCGGGATTGGTGGTCATTGGGGGTGGGGCTGTGTTTTTATGCAAGCTTTAACTGGGTTGATTCCCGTCATGTGACTGAGTGTCCTTAGGCAGGACGCTGAAAACTGAACCCCACATTTGGCCAAAAAACTCCAGCCACTACCACAAGGCCGTGGTCCCAAACCCGGATAAGACAGGAGGCAGGACTTTTATAAAAGACTGCGTTAAATGTGTGGTTGTTTCTGTGAGCAGCATCTACTCAGGCTGCACTGAACTTCGTCATCACGTGCACAGTCTGAGCTCACACTAATGTCCAAACTTAAGTGTCTGGTCTGTTGAGTTTATTTTGTGTTGTTTTCCTTTTCACCTTTGCCACCATGATGTTTCGGTTATATGTGACGCGGTAGGGAGGTCAGCTGGGCAGCCTGCTGACCCCTCTCATATCTCGGTGTTTTTGTGTCTTCAGGAACTGTGGGAACGTCTTCTGTAAAGACTGTTGTCACCTGAAGCTGCCCATCCCCGACCAGCAGCTGTACGACCCGGTGTTGGTGTGCAACACCTGCCACGACCTGCTCCTGGAGTCCCGCACCCGCGAGATCCGTAGCCAGCAGCTCAAGAAGGCCATCGCCACGGCGTCCAGCTGAGCGAAGCGCAGTGTAGCGTGACCCGCCTCTGCTCTGTCCAGCTCATTTGGGACCGATGAACCAGGCTTCCCGTTGTAACCCCCCAACCTGCTGTTGTTTTAGCTGCGGGGCCGCGTGACGAGGAGGAACGCCCCGGTTTTGAAACGGAGATGCACTGAGACTGGAAGCTGGTGACGTGAGTTGGAAGCATGTTGGCAGGTGGTGGTGGCGGCGTTGGTGGTTAAAAGACATCTTTCAGCCTGGGGTGCTGCAGCGTCCGGCTGCCTCCACCCAGCTGAGTCCTCTAACAGCGCCCCGTCTGAGACACATCTCTAACCTGTCCACCCACCTTCAGCCCCAAAGCACCTGCATCCTCCTGACAGACGCCATCTCGCACTTCAGAGGACAATCTGTCGCCCTTCCAAGTGTTGGGGACTCCAAAGCCTTTACCCGTACTACTCTACTACTAGAGGCTTTCAACTTTAAAAGAGGATTGCTGCTACAGTATTTAAAAGTCTAATTTTGTATTCTTATTTTGTGCACTACTAGCTGTCGTGTATTTGAGGGAATATGAGACCAAACTTGAGCAAAAGGGAGAAATCTGCTGTTTACTTTGGCATTGCATCTTATGTTCTTGGATTCTGAATGTAACACGTCGCTGGGGTAACTGGATGGAGTTTCTGTTCGTGTGCATTCTGGTGGCTCGTATAAATGTTCATTGCTGCAACGTGTTCTCGAAACTTATGTGTACGCACAGTCAATGTGGTTCTGTCTTTGTCAGCGCTTCTCTCCAGTACAGCCGTGTTGCGACGGGTGACGTTGTGGTGCGGAGGGCCGCGGAGGCGGGGCCGGGGTGCGGTGGGTTTCTGAGACGAGACAGCCGTTGGAAGGTGCTGTTGGTTTTCTGTGATGTGACTCGAGGGAATCTTCTGGCGGTTTGTGCTGCGGTTCTTGTTTAACTGGTCCACAGGAAGGTTAATGTCCATCTGACTGAAGACTCCTCAGCACAGACCGCTCGGGGAGAAGACTGAAGAGGAGGCGCGGACATCTCCCCCTCCCCCGTCATTTAGGGGAGTCCACATACAGGCCCCCTTTTTAAAAAGTGAAACATGTGTCTGGATCTCCTGGCTGTTCCTTAAGATAATAGTGCCATATTAAGTTTTGTCTTTTTCTGAAGCTTTTTCTTTTCTTTTCTTTTCTTATGGACGGCAGCAGGTTTCTAATTGGCCACATCTGTGTACATTTAACGGTGCAGATATTTAGTTGCTTAACTAAAGATTAACAGACGGTCGAGTTAGATATCGGATGATGGGACGTCACTGGTCTAGTAAACCTTTGTGGTTATCCCTCTGATATTTTTGCACGGTTTTGTTGAAGTCAAAATCTTCAAACGGAGCTCAGAAATGTAACATATATAGTTATCTGATCTGTAGTGGTGGCTAAAGCCTGTCACTTAATGAATAATTGTCGTAAAGAAATGCACTGTAAAAGTTAAATCCCATGGGTTAAAATAAAAGATTACATCAAGGATGCGTGTCCTGTCCTGCTGATATACCTGCAACACACTCTTTAATGTGTTTCATCAAGAGATGAGTGTTAATGGTGATGAAATGTTTAGATTAGGAGACTAACACTGTAAGGTGAAGTAAATGAAATTAAGTAAATGAGCGCATTTCTGCAGACTGCTGCACTTTCAGAGCTTTAAAAACACAAAAGCTGTTGGGGGTCACGTGGCCACCAGGACGAGAAGACGACGCACTCAAACCCCACCTCCAAACAAGTTAGAAAACTTTGTAAAATATAGAGAAGACGTGAATGTGTCAAATGTTTAGACTGATGAAGTGTAACATCTTAATTATACAATAAAAGACAATCTAGGAAATGTTGAATTTGACGGCTGTACCACGTCTGCGACGGCGACGCTTACAGCCGTGTAACATCAGCTCCTCTTTAAACGGTTCTCAGGTCCCAGACGTGTGTGAAGACCAGGAACTGCAGTTCGGGGAGTTTCCCGTGTTTGATTCTTGACTGAAATTAGATTCAAGACTTTTCAGATTGTGGAAGTTCTGGACTGCAGGCAGGCAGGTCAGTTCAGCACCCGGACTCTTGTACACCAGGTTTCTGAAACCTGCGTGCTCGTTGACATGAGGGAAAACAAGACAACTTCTCTCTGTTGACGTGTTTCTTACTGGAGGTTCACCGCGACCTTGTACAAGTACTGGCGACCTCCACAAAATATCAAATGTGAGGTTTTCTTCTGACAAAAATGCAAACATGTAGATATCAAATATCTACATGTTAATATACGCAAGCATGTGTGATACCTTAAAATGATAAAGAATTTGGCTGCGGAGGCTGTGATGATGTGAGCAAAGTCACAAATCCTAACTGACGTTTATGTTTTAGTTCTCTGGACCTCCTGCAACGGCTAAAATACATTCCCAACAAGATGTAGTTTAATACTACACCTTGGAGGTAGACTACACCCCACAGAGGTGTCCCGTCAGTGCCATTAATCCCCAACACCATCACACACAGGCTTTTTTTTTTAACTGAGACGTGATAAAAAGCATCTTTAGTCCAGAAGACGAGCTGTGCGAGGTTCCAAATGCGAATTTCCATTTTAATGAGCTTTTACCCAGAGAAGACTGTGATTCTGGATCATGATCAAATATGGCTTTATATTTACATAACAGACCTTTACTTGTGGTTGGTACAGCGATCTGCGTTTTCCAGAAATGTTCCTGAGCCCGGACGCTGATTTCCAGAAATGTTCCTGAGCCCGGACGCTGATTTCCAGGACAGATGTGTGTTTTCAGTACAGTGCTGCCTGAGGGGCTGGCATCCATTAATGGTTTATGCACACAGAGATTTCTTCACATCTTTTGATATTGTGTTCTGTAGATGATGACATAAACTGAGTCATCCATTGTTTGTGCAATTTGCAGACGCATTTTTCTTCATACTGCTGAACCTTTGCTCATCTTAACTTCTCGGAAACCCGTTCTTTTATTACCCAGTCATGTCATTGACTAATCAGTTAGTTGTAAGAGTGTTACTGTTTAGTAGCACCTACACTTTCAGCCTTTTATTGCTCACGTCTCCATCTTTATTTTCCCTGGCGTGCTCCTGCTTTTACATTCAAAATGTGTAATAAAGGTAAATGTCTCAGAACATTTGACGTTTTATGCGTTCTGCCGTTAATAAAATGTGGGTTTACAGACCATTTCATTCATTTTTTTTAAGCACATCCATATTTTGGGTATTTTTGTGGTGAATTTGTAATCCAGACTGCTTGTGTCGTCGCATGGTTTCTTCTTGCACTACAGAGCTATTGCAGAGCCGGCTGGTGTAAGTCTGTACGTTTGAGCTGCTGATGAGAAGACAAAGAAGAAAAAAGAGGATTGTCGGGGTCTTTTGTCTACCACACATTGTTTATCAGGTCTGCATGTGAGATATATTGATCACTTGAATCAAAGTGTGAATGACCCAGGGAAGAGATTCGTGCATGCTGAAGAGGTGAAACCTGTTACTTGTTGTTTTGTTTTTTCTCCCGTTTAACATAATTTCTTTAACTCCTTTCTCAAACCATCTGTCTTTTCTGTCCTTGTTCCTTAAGTGTTCCTTGTCTTTGATATGCAGGTGGACTGTTAAGCATCCAGCTGAGAACCTGCTCCTGCTGTGTTTCACCTGTTTATGGGTGTGTTTAGTTGTCCTCTATATAAAGGTGAAGCATCTTGGAGAAAGTTGTCCACGTCTTGTATTTAAGTCCCCTGATTTAGGTGACTGATCATCTAAACCGGCATGTCCTGTATGACACTGGTTTTGGTTGTAATACGAGTAATTACGAGTTTATTTGGTTCAACTTAAGAGAACGGTTATAAGACTACATCCTGAGTGGAAGCAGACTTGACGTGGTGTTTCTTTCCGCTTTGTGAGAGATTGACGCGCCTGCGCAGTTCCGACATCTGGCCACCAGATGGCGCTTTATCATCAACAGTTTCCTCTTCGAGACCGGCTCAGTCGGCCAATCAAGTCATGAAATCCATCCTCCAGTTTTCTGCTGCTGCTTCGTCCTCGGGGGTGACACAACCAGCTGGCGCGTACCCCTGCTGTCATTGGCTGAGAGGTGGGGCTCACCCTGGACCGGTCTTCGGTCCGTCAGCTCAGAGCTTCCAGTCAACAGAAGCTGCAGGTTTTCTGAAACGTCTCAGCTGGAGCTCAAGCTGCAAACATTCTTCTGAGGAGACAAACCACCACACACACGCCAGCGTGCGGTCAATTTGCTGTTTAACTTTGCTACCAAAGATTTATTCTTAACTTCTCCCACTTCCCAGGCAAAGAGATGCTTCCTTTTTTAATTATTACATATCAGGAATGCAAGGGTGGGAAAAATGAAAACCTGTCCTGGCTTGATGATGATTTTCATATGCTGTCGATGTCTTTAAAGTATAGAGTATTGTGCAAAGGTCTTTGGCACCCTCTGGTCGTATTCTTTAAATGGAAGTTTATTTCTTTTCTGGATTTATTTCCCAGCCTCTTTAAGATATGAGAAGGAGTTAAATCTTCGCTTGGTTCTGAGGGAAGTTGCACTAAATACTGAACATTATGAGGTTTCATTTTGAGGTTGACCATTGCGCATTTTTCCATGGGTGATGACAACTATTTAAAGAATATCGTAACCAACCGATCAATCAGTCTACTTTATTAATACCACTGTATTTTCTGTTTATATCTTATAATAAAGAGATGGTGAACACATGAATGAGTATGATCGTCCAAATGTCGATGAGACAGCAGGACTGGGAAGGCCTGAGACTCATTTAAACTTTCCGTCGGCTGTATTTGAGCTCAGCACCATCCCACCCAGGTTCAGTTTTTCACACCGGTGAAGGTTTTCAAGGACAAAAGCTAAGTAGAGATTTTTGGTTGAGAGGAACGTCAGCAGAAGTCTCGGTCAGCATGATCAATAATTAAAGCTGAGTTTTCCAGGTGAATGAAAGTAAAAGGTGACAGCTCCATAAAGTTTAGGAACTTTTACAAAGCTTCAACCTTTCACTGAAAGCTTTACACTGTTTTCATTTCTTAACATCCTCAAGATACGAGGCTCCCATGTGTTGAAACAATATGAGAGTGGTTTTCTTTCTGTGATTATACTTTAGCACATATAACTATAATTCTGTGAATTGTTGCTCCTTTTCTATCCATTGTTTCAGTTTAAGAGCTGGTGTGACTTCTGAAATGAATCTGATGATTGTTTTATCTGTTGTGATAGTTTGTCAGAGATAAGGGCTCTACGTGAAGTCATTATATCACTTCCTCCTGCATGATACTGCATCGTTTAGCCCATGATGACCCATTAAAAGAACATAAACAGTCCGACGGTCATTCACACTGACTGAGGGCGTTTCTTCTGATTAAGCACATTCCAGCTATTCAAACGTCGTCTGGCACCTTCACACCAGTTACACTAATGTAAAGTGTTGTCAATCAGATTATAGCAAATGGCAAATGTGTTCAAATTTTAGGGCAGCATTTTGAGTTTATTGAATCAAATCAATAGAATGACTTAAATCATAAAGTATAGCTTCAGTTAAAAGGTTCTCTTTCTCAACCAGTAATCCTCTAAAGACCACCTTGACGTACCTGTGGAGCCGTCAGCAGCTCATCATTAACCTGATCTGATCCCCCCACTGCTGCAGATCACGGAGGAGAGCTTGACTCAATCACCGTGACAGTAATGATTCTGTTGCCTTCAGCTTCCTCTCACCAGGAGCTCATTGATAGGCACTTCTCATCAGTGCACGGCTTTATTAGAGGCAATGCTCCAAGGGGGAGGGGCAGCTCCGTTTTTCCGTCATTGCATGGTGATAGATAAGTATAAGAACCCCCCCTACAAGAATGCGACCACATTGGGGGAAAAAACGAGCCATTGTGTTGTCTTCTCTTGGTCGAGACTGTCCAAAATGCAGCAGCTGCTGAGCCTGCCTGTTCTCCTGGCATCCTTCTGGACTCTGTGCGCAGGAGGTGGAGGTAAGTCTGCTCCACTCAGAGCTGGAGAACATGTGCATTTGTTATGTTACATTAGTCTTAATATATATATATTTTTTAAACGACTGCAAGGTGATGTCAGATCATTTCTGGACATCTTCGCTGTTGATCAAAATCTGCAACTTTTTAATTACCATGTCAAGTCTTTTATTTAATGTGAATGTTAGAAAAAAGTCAGCTTCTAAAGTGTCATTCATGTCACATTTGGACAACAAAAGCAAGATTAAGTGGATGTTATCTGCTTTGTGGATCAGCAGCATTCACAAAGTGATTAAACTGCGCTAATGTCACTAAGATATAGACAAGAAATATTTATTTTAAAATGTAATAATTTAAAAGAGGAACTTATTCAAACATAGTAGCTTCTCAGAGGACCCACGCACACGCGCACACGCGCACACACACCGAGACAGCTCCAAAACGCGTCTTCCAGCTGTCCTGTCCATCACGCAGAGGTGGCTCCGGACATTCCTGCGTGCGTCCATGAGCGTGTTCATCTGCACCTCAAACCGCTGACACCGAGCTGCGCGTTCACGGCCACGAGCGGGACCCCGCACCAGCCGAGGCGGAGAGAGAAGCTCACTGAGCTTCTGTGATTGCCTCACAAACGCTTACACTCTCTCTTTCTGCTTTGCACCTGCTCGGATCCACGCGGAGCTGAATGACGTTTCCCATCCGCGTTGCCGCATAGAGTTGTCACGCGCAGTGCTGCTGCCTCCATATCCACAGCGGCGGATTATGAGGGGTGCAATTCACTGAAAGGCAACTAATGTTTATCAATATTAATTTTGCATCACATTGCAATGCATGATCAGAAAGACGTGAGTAGGATGAGACGACTGTGGACCCTTTTGCGTGGCGGGGAAGTTAGTTGCAGGTTGACTATTCACCCTGATCAATGTCATTGCAGTCTTTATTTTTTCCAATAGTTTCCTAAGCACGTGACCCAGTCACTACAAACCTCACAATACACAAATACGACAAACCTCATTTTATTGCATCTAATGTTTTTTGTTCCTATTAATGTTTACAAAGAGCTGTGGGCTGCGCTGACCTGTTGGCTGCGGCCTCGGGCAGCCGCCTGCCCACGTCCTTGGACGGCTGTGCTGCAACGAAATTTCGTTGACAAATAAAAATATTAGACTTTTTAAAGTTTATTTTTAATATATTTTCTTGAGCTTTGACACCACGTGACGCAGTGAATAAAAGCCTAAGCTGAGTTGTAGTATGACAACAGACGTGTTTAGCCCAGGTTTCTAGTTTTACAAACGTGGAATTAGAAGAAAAGCGTCTTATCTATTGGATTCACTGGGTCATGTCAGTTGGAAGTTAAAAAAACAAAATATAGGAATTAAAACAAAATCCAATCACTTCAAATTCTACACAACTGTTGTGTTTTATTTTTATTTTTTTAATTGTTAAATTAGTTGGTCCTAAATTCCTGTAATTTTTACAAAGTCACTTTGTGAGTCACTCGCTCTAAAATACAACAAAAATATATGTCTTAATCGATTCTTTTAGTACGACAATTTACACTTAATGAGGAAAGTATTGAAAACCATACAGAAAAAAGAACAGAAAAATAAAAAATCACAGAAACACTAGTTTCATTTACGAACATCTTAAAAGTAAAACATTTGTCTGTCACACAGTTTGGTTTATGTTTGGAGTCACTGGTCCACATGGTCTGGCAGCTATTAGGTGAAAATGGTTCACAGGACCTGGACGTTGTTATTACGGTGTCTTTGGTGAGTTGGTGTTAGATATCCAACCTGAAACTAACTTCACCATGGCCTCTTTCGCATTTCAGAGATAAACTTCACATGCACATCCCTAACAGTTTCGCATGCAAAAGCACTGACCAACTCAGCTATTATTTTCAAACGTGCAAACGTGCGTGTCTGGCACACGCACGGACACGCACAACACAATGGCATGAAACGCTCCGTCTCCGTCAGGCTGTGTTCACATGACATCTTGGCATCTAGCAGACGCTGCGTGTTTGTTGTCCCTCGGCTGCCCTTTGTTTGCCTCTCCTCCGTTTCCTCCGCTCGCGCTGCCTGCACGGCTCTCAGATCTACTGAAACCCGGTCACGTCGCTCATTTTCTTCAGCGACAAAACACGAGCGCTCATTGGACAAGAATTGAGCGGACAGAAATCTGATTGGCTGGGATTAGATCAAAAGCCATTGAGCCACAAAAAAGGATATTTCGCCAAATGCAGAACTTTCTAGGTTATTTAAATAACTTCTTAAGCAAATGCAGCAACACCGTAGTGTAACAATTTTCTTTAGAAGTACATTTCCTGCATTGTAATACTCTGAAGGTTACGTTATAAAGGGAGGCGCCCTTCAAAACAAATGAATGAACTTTTTTAACTGATTTTTTTTTATACACTTGCAAGTTGCTTCACGTGGCATTAAATTGTAAATTGCAAAAAAATTAAAATGTGACATTTAGTCACTTCTTAACAAACCACAATGTCAAATCTTTATTGTAGGAAAATTCTTTGGGGGACTTCTGTTACACTCTATTAAAAGAAGGCAGCACTAATGTCATGACTGACCTGCTTTGTTATTTGCACTATGTGTTCCAGTGGGAACATCTCATCTTTGCAGGAGCCACACAGCCACGCTGCTGAAAATAACATTTCAGAAGTACCAGCAAAGCTCTGAGACTTTGTTCAAGGGCAAAGATTAATTGCTGTTCTTCAATGTTTATTATCCAGGCTGCATTGACAGAAAGTAGTTAAAAATCTCAGGGTTGCAGTTTTTTTTCTCCTCTGCAGCTCCCACACTCATGTCACACACATGCAAATCCTTCAGCGAGAAGAGAAAATGAAAATTAGACCATGCTACACCAGAGAAGTCTCCTCCAGCTCTGGAATATCTCTTAAATGCTTTTGGATTCGCTCATAAACTTTTCCCACCCAGCTTTGTTTATTTCCCCCACCCATTATCAAGCAGGACATGGGTTAACCAAAACTAAATCAGAAGTCCTCATTCAATAACAGAGCACGAGAGCCTCTCCGCTGTTTCTTCAGTGGCATGTGTGTTTTTCATAAATATTTGATTTGTGTGATATCTGCAGATATTTCTGTCTATATAGTGAAAGTGGAAACATGTAATCCGATTGTGAAATATGAACCCCCACCCCACCCCCCGACAAACATGGGACGATGGAACTTCGTTGATGCAAAAGATTTCCTTTTCATTCATTCTCAGAGCATGGAAGTATAAAGCAGCAGAGGCAAATATTTGTGAATAGAATGACGATTCCTGTGTATTAGGAGGGTTTGTTTGGCCGCGAATAGCAGTTGAATTCAACCAATGGGAGAACAATACACTGTTTGCAGAAAGGAAAACAAAATAAACTATTAATACAAGAAGATGTTTATAAATATATATAAATCTGGCTAGACTTTTTCCAGGATATATGACAAGAAAAGCATCCTATTTCAACTCTGACAACAGGCTGAGGTTTGTTGATGTCACCCGGAGATAAACAATACATATTTTTGTGAGGATTTATATTTTGCATTGTTTCCTAATGACCTCATATCGTAACATAAATGAAAATTTGACAAACCATGTTTCTTTTTCTGTTTTAGACTGGTGCTATCATTCCCAGTTCACCTGCGAGCATCAATGCAATGGTAAGCATCCACTAATACATCTCTGTAAATTTTCTTTTAGCCAAAACCAAGAAAGAAAAGCAATATTTTAGAGAAGGATTTATTGATCCCCGCCTGTAACAGGAGGAAGGTTTCCTGATTTTCATTCTCAGATTAAATGTTGCTGCAGTCATTTACAATATGCTCTACACCCTACTCAAGTCTTAAAACGTACCATTAGATATAAATAGTACTGTAAAACTGAGGTTACACTTAATCTTTTGATAGATCTTGTAAAGTGTCTCCGTGCAACCTAATGAAAAGGTCTGCATGTAGCTTAAATAGATACGGAGGATAAGTGACCTGAAATCAGTTGGTCCAGGTTCAAATCTCCACCTATGACTCTTTGCTGCTCGTCATCCCTCTTTACTTTCACTCGCCACCTTCAATATGGGCCACACGGGACCAAACCCCTGTTTAAAAATCTTGAAAAAAGCAAATATAGTTAAAGAAAAAAGTACAAGGGAGTAAAGTCTTAAGAAATGAAAGGAAGACAAAAGCTCGACTTGAATCCAAGTTATTTCTAACTTATTGACGGCTGCAGTTTGCTCAGCCATGTTGCTGGGAGTGATGAATCATCTTCATGAAAGAATAATACCTTATTCAAGTCTTTTGAAATCTTTAAGCTAAAGTAGGTTATAGGTGGAGAATGGTAAAGGCCCAGTGATAGACTCCTGTGGTGCACCACACATGTATACGTGGTTCTTTCTAAGACATGTGGATCAAATCATACTAGAATCCGTGTAGCTCATGTTTGGTCATAGTCAACAGCTGCGATCTCACTGAATCCTGAACCGGAAGCAACCCCAGTTCACTCAGCACCGGTCATTACTCTTTTAGCACCAGAAAAGTGGAGCACTGCCCACAGCGATTGTGGAGGAAGGCGCCAGTCGCCCATCAACATCGTCACCAGAAAGACAGTGAAAGACGAGCGCCTTACTCCACTGCAGTTCAGCAACTACCAGCAGATCTTCCGAAGCTCCATCAGGAACAACGGCCACTCAGGTGAGCTCACTGTCTGCTAAACATGCATCAAGGCTCCGGAGCTGAGGTGTGAGCTCTCTGTTCGGCTTGTGCCCATTCCAGTTCAGGTGGGAATTCCTCATCTCAGCACCATCTCGGGTGGACAGCTGTCGGGCACTTACAAGGCGGTTCAGTTCCACCTGCACTGGGGCTACAATGGAGGACTCGGCTCTGAGCACACCATCGACGGGGAGCGCTATCCCATGGAGGTAATGCAAGCAGACTTTGTGTAGTAGAGTGAGAGAGCAATGATAAATGAAGAATTACGCTTTGTTCAAGTTTTCATTGTGAGAGTTGACTGACGGAAATCTAAAAATGTTGTCTTCAAATAGATAGAGGCTAAGAATTTGCAGAAAAATTTAAAAAGCTTTCTTGCATCATTTAAAGACTAAAATGAACATCTATTGTGTATCTAATAATTAATGCTGATTTTGTCTATCAGTAAAGACTTTTTAGATGTATTTTTAATATCTTTTTGTAAAGATCTTCCAACTTCGTTGGAGCCTAAATGCCAGCTCGTTTATCGTTTAGTCTCGTTTGTGCCGCTCCTGCAGCAGTCAGGTTCTTCGTGTACTGCGGAGAGTCTAACAACGGTTATGTTTTCTCCTCAGCTGCACATTGTTCACATGAAGAGCCATTACACTGATCTGACAACGGCGCTGAGTGATTCAGAGGGGGTTGCTGTTCTTGGATTTTTCTATGAGGTAGGATTTATGGTGCTGCAGCGAACTATTACGGAGCAGACGTCGGGGTGAATTGTAACGAGTGGCATGTGTTTGTCTTTTGTTTTTAGAAATCCAACAGTGCAAACCGAAAGTATGATTCCATCATCAATACTCTGAAAAATATCAAAGCTACGAGTAAGTATTGAATTAGGCACATTCACCATCAGCATGGCTGCAGGGCTTGGCGGCTGACTTTGTGCTGTTTTTTTTTTTTTGTTGTTGTTTAATTTCAGATGGAAACATTACTCTGCCTGCCATCTCGCTGGCACAGCTGATCCCATCTGAGCAGAATATGACCTCCTACTATCGCTACAAGGGTTCTCTGACCACCCCGGGGTGCGCTGAGGCTGTGGTTTGGACCGTGTTTGAAAACCCCATCCTTCTGAGCATGGAGCAGGTTAGAGCTGGAGACGTGTCACACGTAGTCACGGATGCTCTCTGGTCAAATGAATAGTGCAGCAGTCAAGTAATAAGGTACATCCTACATCTGCCCAGAACCTGGAGTCTAACATTTGTGTCGTTCCTCTGCTCCTCTAGCTGCGGGCGTTCTCTGAGCTTCAGTTCCATGATGGTAAGCCGATGGCAGGAAACTTCAGGCCCGTCCAGCCCCTCAACGGCCGGCAGGTGTTCCGCTCAGGAGGTGCTGCGGTCCTGGTCAGCTCAGCCCTCCTCGCGGCTGCTCTCGCCACGGCGTTGGGACTATCCCGACCCAACTAGATCGTGGCATCCCGTGCTGCACTGCGACATCCAAAAAGAATCTGCACCAACCTTCAGCTGAGCATCTCTTTACATGGTTGCTAAGACGATGGGGCTCGTCGCAGTGCAGGGATCAGTCACTGGTGTTCCTCTCTTATGACACAAATGACAAAGGTGTTCAAGGAAAGCCTTATGAAAGGTGTTGTAAGGGTCTGATCAGCATTCATGCATGCGTAGTGAAGCAGTAAGTCTTATTCCAGCAATATGAATGTGCCAATAAGCAGGTTACCAGGCACTCAAAGTGATTGGTCAAACTCAACAACTCTACACCAGTTCCCTTATTCCTTTATGGCTTCAGTGTAAAAACACAACGACACCCATATCACATATCTTTAGGACACATTAAATATCACCCACCTTCATCAATGTCAGGTAAGCTGAGGGAGATGCCAGTGGTTTGGCTCTGAGTGCAGATACCGGCCCCATGATCTGGCACGTGATGTGTCGCTCTCAACAGAGCTTATTAACAGCACGGAGTTATAAATAGATGAGCTGAGTCACAAAAACAAGCTCAATTTCAAAGCCAGCGGTCAAAGGAGTCAGCAGTTTAGCAATTTCTTTCAAAGTGCATCAGCACACAGCGATGTGGTCAGGTGAGCCCCTCGCAGCCACTCAGGCAGCAGCCGGCTGGAGGCTGAAGCTTTGCCGTTTAGCTCCTGGAATCTACCGTTCAGTTGCGCAAACCCACAAGGAATGACTGCATGGTGTTCTGAGAGCAGAGCTACGGCCTCTCTCCTCACAGAGTCGCCTCAGGCAGCGATGAGATAGTTGCAGTGAGTCACCATGAGAGTGACGGCTCGTCTGCAGCGCGAGGACGCTGGCAACGCATCTCCTCAACCATCAGTCATCACTTTCTTGCATCTCGCGCAACTCGCATGGATCCCGCGTGTCTTGATGTTTCAGATGTTTAGTATAAGCTATACTTCCATGCCTGATGGAGTCAAAAACAGAGTCTGCCAATCTCCCGTGCACACATGCCTCAGTCACTCTGTTTTCCCTGAATTGCCCCTGGAATCTCAGAAATCATTTTGTAAGAACATTCGACTGTGTTTGTGGTTTCTATCACAGGCTTTCAGATGCACTGAATGTTTTCGACTGTGAACTACACCCTGCCGAGTTCTTGCTCATTTATTCAGGGGAACTTGTTGTGTATTCTTGTGAGAAATCAGTGCAATTTTGCAGCAGGATTTGATGTTACGACTGACCAAGTATTCTGTATATTTTCCATTGTTTCATAACACATCGACTTATATTTCTAGGCGGTGTTATTGTACACGTATATTTATGTACTGAATGTGTATATTGATATGAGATGCACAGTTATTGTTATTTATGTATTGCAAAGTTTATACTGAATGCAAACACGTATATGATGCATCACCTTGTTCATGACCAATAGAGTTTACTTATGATGTTCAAGTGTATGAGACCGTCGGGTTGTAATGCTTGAAGGTGTCATAAATAATGCAGAGAATGTTCCTATTGAACAATAAACTACATGCCTTTTTACTGACAGTGTTTTCTGCTTGCATGAGCACAAATCCAGACATTTGAACTGGTGATCATATCAGTGTTTGGTCTCAGTGTTGTTCAGGCACCTGCATGACAGCTGACATGAGGATACACACTTGCACACACACGACTCAGCTGGCTGACCGGTTCCCCTCATCCTGTCAGGAGAGTGTGAGAGCGCTCCAATCCCTTAATCCTTTTCTAATTGACTTGGTGATTAGAGGCAATTTATTTGGCCAGAGTTTACTTATGATTGACAGGTATTCATGATTGACAGGTTTCAGAGCTGCCACAGGCACGAAAAAACACTCAAACCTGAGCTCACATATAACTTCTTTTTTGTTACCAAACTCCTGCATGTTTTGCAGGACCTTCTCCTAGTTATTTTACAATCCCATCCCCCTCCTCTTTTTCTTCCCTCTTGTCATTAAGGAATCAAAAGGCTGACTGTGACAGACAAGCTCAGGACGCCATCAGCCTCCCACAAAGGCATGTAAGCAGGCCCAGAGAGAACATGCACAAAAGCTTTGATGAAAGCCTCCTTCATTCCCCTGCACAGGCTTTGATTGCTTCTCTAAAGTCACAGGATGGGCTGGGGATGGAGGGGTGAATGCTCAGTGTGCAGAAGTGGCACCTTGAGATCTAGCTGGGACAAAGGACCCCATTTTACCTGGGAGAAACCAGAAGCACCCCGTTGTGAATGTGACCTGCTCAAAAGAGGAGCAGCTGGCTATCAGATGAGCAGCTGCTGGTAAAGGTCATGGTGTCGATCTTTGTCCATGTGGTCTCGGGAACAACAAACACTCACCTTTACTGTCTCCCTTCTCTCCACTGAGCCAGCTGTTTGGTGCAGCCATGCCACTGTTTCTGCGCCAAGCTGTCACAAAGGTATATTTGGGACCCAAACGCTTTTATCGTCATTGTGCTGATACTCCTGCTCACCTTGTTATTGTGCTGCCGATGATGTGACTCGTGAAGGTGGCTGCCAGCTGTGGCCGTCATAATGTAACATTAGCCCTGCTTGGAAAGTGAGCCACCCCCACCTCTTGCCAGGTACTGTAGCAGGACGTAGTCAATGACGGCAGCCCACTCTGCCCTATTGTTTGTATGGAGATGAGAACCGGAAGCAATGGGAAAGAATGGGAAGCGACTTTGCACTTTTTTAACCTGCAGGCAAACACCTTTTCAAAAACCTCAGGTCATTAACACCTCCTCTTCATATGCACGGGAAGTTGTCCAACGACACAGAGGGTGGAGTTGTGTATCTGTAAGGCTTTGTTTCGTGGTGATCAGCACTCCGACCTCTTTTCATGGAGCACTGTGGCATCCTGTGAAGAGGCCAGGAGATTGGCCGTTCAGGTCTCCCAGTGTCAGAGCCGTTAACAGACTCATCATGCAAGATTTACGTCCAGTTTCACAACAAAAGCTAAACAAAAGATGGACATTTTACCTTCTACACACTGTGTTTCAAAAGGCCCTGATAAACCTACTTTTATTTTATTTATTTAAAATATTAACATATCTGTTTCAAATAAAATGAAACCTTCACATGATAGATGACTACATGATGCATTTGTTTAGGAGGTCGGAGTGGTTGAAACACAGGAAGGAGAAGGTTTCCACATGAATAAAAGCACTTCAGTGGTGAAACGAGGTTGTGGGGTATCCTGCAAATAGAAACACACCTTAAGTTCTGGCCCCATCTGATCCAGTTTTATCCAAGAACTTCTTACTTTACAACTTTGATGTGAGTCGTGTGTAAAAGTATAAAAGCTACATAGTTAGGGTTAGATGTTATCATGTTATGCTACAACCATCTCACAATTTATGCCAGTTCACTGCTGCAAAGAAAGTCAAGAGGATCTGAATAAGTGACTGGAACTTACTCAGTCCTCTGTGCACATGGATTTAAAGGATAGGTTCAGATATGCATCATTAACATACGAATGAAAAAACTGGAGTTGAAAGAAATACTTTATTAGGCTTTAAATCAAACTACACACTTGGTGAAAGGGGGCTAAAGATTTCAGGATGACCACAGACGCCACAAATGAGTGACTGCAATGATTTTCAGCCATGAGAGGCGTCATGTCAGGGGCCGAGGACAGCCAGTTACATCCCAGATCTCTTTCACGCGAGTCCTGTTGGGGAGGGTAGTCCTCAGCTAACATCTCCATCTAACAAATGCTCTGCAGACAGATGGGTTTTAATGTTATGATCACCTCTGTGTGGTATGTGGTTGGTCATTCCTGTTGCAGGTTTGAAGCAGAGTGAATCAAAGGTGTCCCAGGACATCCCCCAAGCACCCCGGATTGGTATAGCTTGATATTCATTTAATGAAACAGTTTCCGCAGGTTTGCTATAAATAAAATAAAGTGTAATAACATGTTTTTGAGTGTCAAGAAACTGAAAATCACCTTATTCTGCACAGCAAACATTGTCTCATTATCTGACAGGAATGATTGCAGCATGGCATTGTGTTCCTTTGTGGACTCTGTTTTCAGGATAGCTGCTTATGTTTGAACGTTGATAAGATTGGTTATGCGCAGTATAAATGAGATGTGGTTCATTCTGAGTGGATGAAAGTGTGAGGGTGTGCAGCAATGAAAGGGAGCAGGTTTCACGCTCGCTCGCCCTCTGATTACTGAGCGGGTTGCAGACCTGTGACACAAGCGCTGGCATTGTCTGAAAATTGGGAAACAGATATCATATCTTTACCTTAAGTGAAATCTATCAAAGTTTGCATCCCCCCCCCAAAAAAAAAAAGCTTTTAATATCGGCGTTCTTGTAGACTGTGAATAGAAGTATGCACAAAGTTGACTTCAAGGTGATGTCATGGTCACCGAGTGATGACCTGAGTGCAGACTTGGACTAACGTGGCGTCAGTAAGCAGGAAGAGGAATCAGATCAGGGTGAAAGAAAGTCATTTTCTAACAGAAGTTAAGGTAGAGAGCGAGAGGCAAACACGGACACGTTGTTCAGTTTTGGAGAACAATGTAGTCTGACGGCACTGCTGCCCGGGCCGGTTAATCAGTGAAAGGTTCCTGGGTGGCGGGTGTTTTGTTTTGTTTCTATGGAAGACCGGAGACTGTCGTCACAGACTGTCTTCAGCGTTCGTCTGGTTTCACCCAACATGGAGTTTCCAGTAGGATATAGCTCTTCCTTCTATCCCTGTTTTACAGGTAAAATGAAGGAAGGGATTCCTGCAGATGTGTGTAATGTCGGTGAAATGCTTCCAGAGGTGGGTCTCCAGGACACAGTGCTTACTCTTATTTCCTGTTTACTGGCAAGCACTTAGCAATCGCTGGTCGTGAAATTCCCAGACCACCTTGGGGACGCGATAATACACTCTGTTATCTACCTGCAGATGACGGAAACACAATCTGTCCTGCCATACTGGTGCCACGATTTTTCACTATAGATGGCAGCACATCCTCCTCACCCGGATGCAGTGGGGACACATTCTCATGGCCCAAGTATAATGTCATGAGTCATTCCTACCAGTCACCATGACAACAAAATAGCTGTTGCCTGCTGGTTCATTATATCAAACCTCCACTGGCGGCTTTACTAACTTATACCAGCGCTGCGTGAGGTATCCAATCTAGCTGAATACAGTCAAAACCCTGGATATCTTTGTGCTTTACCCATCCAGTGGAGCCTTGTGTGGACTTTAGAAAGCAGGATATCCCAGAATAACTTCCAAATCAATGAACTAAAGAGAAGAAAGCTCACAACTGAGAATTACAGCTTTGTTGTACTAGCTGAGCTGTGAGGCCACCAAGTATGCTGCTGTTTCCAGCAGTAGAAAGACCAAACAGAAGTATCTCCTCCTCCCGAGTGAAACTTCCCAAGTATGAACTAAGTACCCCGGGTGAAATTTGGCAGACCTGGTATTAAGAAATGTCCCAAATTCTGACGTTCCAGTTGAAAGCTAAACCCAGGTTTGAACTTAAAGTTTAAACTTTTGCTGAGGAGCTTGGAAATGCCAGTACAACTGGATCACGCTACAACAGCACTCTGGGACAGAGGAAAGTTAAAAGAGCCACGCTTTGGCCTACGATCAAACAGAAGAAGGGAAAAAATCTGTTTGTTCCTTTCTAAAAGTAATATTTATGTTTTTGAAGGAAGGAGACAAAGCCACACATGCAGACGGACAGACAACTGCAGGACAGGAGACAAGAATGTCCTTGGACTTGTGAAAGTCACTCCTGTAGTGTCTCGCTTCGGTCTGTGACCTTTTATATTTATTACTGCATTAACGTGACTTTCACAGAGCATGTGACACATAATATGTTATCATCCTGTTAAAGGAGAGCAATAAATTAGTTAATTATCAAGTAGTCCCACACATGTTTAGTAAAACACAGTAAGTCTTTCTGCGGGTATATATGGTGAACCAAGTGATCCAGAACCATGTCTTTGCAAGGTAGGACACATCAAGCGAGAACTACCGGTTTTGTAGGTGCCACAACATGTAAATAAGAACATTTTGGAGTTATTGGGAAGTTCATTTGATTACGTTCGCTTGGTGTGGTAATCCACTTCCGGTGAGAGTTCTCAGATAGACTAGCAGGGGCTTTGTCAGACCGGGTCACTGGACCCTCCTATAAAACTTCCCCGAACAGTCGCTGTACCTGCTCAAGAAACTCTACAGACTCTACAAACTCTGGGTTTCACTGTTGTCATATTAAATGCTGTATTTGTGGAGAATTGTCAGCACGTCATTACTGAATTTACAGTTAGGTGTTGCTTCATTTCTGATATATTTTCATCAGACTGTTGCAACGTTACTTTACTAAGAAGCTGTTTATGTAACCGGTGCTGGGTTTCAAAAAGTATTAAAACCAGGAACAATAAAAATGGTTGGCTCATTTGTTTCTTTGTATTGGTGTAAACAGTTTATTGTGTGTGTTTCTCGCCTGCCATTTTAAGCTTGGGACATATTAAGACGACTGCACTGAGAAGACTGCTGTGTATAGATCATGGATGTTTAGACACTGCACAGCTTCCAAATAAGTTCTCCTGTCTGCATATTTGAAGCAGAGCAGCTGTGTCACCTCTCACCTCTGTGGATAAAGTGCTGCAACGTCTCCTACAGCAAGTGAAGTGTCTTCTGTATACTGTTGTGCCACCTTACCACCTTTCCCGAGCGCGGCCGGTTCAGCAGCAGGCTTCGAGGAGCCCGTCATTGTTGCTGTGGCAAAGCTTGAAACTTGTTTTCTCGTGAGTTTCACAGCTGGAGGAGGCTCAGGGAAGGCTGGATGCTGAAACCCAGAGGTGCAGCTGATATTCAACGTCTTCAGTTTTACGCCGAAGACAAACGCTCCAGTTTCAAACAGAATCCATGAGCAGGATTTGGCCAAGTCAATTCAGACACACGCCACAAACATTCAAGCTCATGTAAATGGACTTCAGTCAAAGTGTTTGGTTAGGTGGAGGCGCAGGAGCACATATGTGCCTTGATACATTCATAACAACAAAATATGATGTTGTTGTAACATAACTGCGCACATTCATCCCTGCCCTGTGACAGACTGGTGACCTGTCCAGGATGGACCCCTGCCTCTCGCCTGTAATGAGCTGGGATAGGCTCCAGCAGACCCCCGTGACTCTGCAAGGGATAAAACGGGTATGAAAAATAGATGGATGGAAGGATATCCATCACTGTGCCCGCCTGTCTGTGCAGTGGGATGGTGGCAGCTCAGGTCTCTGCTGTGCTGTCTGGAACACTGCAAGCCTCTCAGATGTCTGCTTTAAGTTCATTCAGCCTTTTTCCTGCTGGCCTGAAGGTGATACGGCACTTCTCGCTCCCTCGCTTCTGCTGACTTTGTGCTGATTTAGAAAGAGAAGCAGAGAACTTTCCAAAGTAGTCTGCTGGCACCCCACAGGGCCTACCATTTCCCCCCTCCCCGTTTCATTCGTTCAGCCCCCACCCTCGCGCCGCATACACCCCCAGCTACATTTGTTTGTTAGCCTGTGTGATCAGCTGCAAGTGGGTGTCCTCATTCTGCCCCGAATGATGTTGCTCAGATGACAGCGTTTGTCAGCATCAGAAAGTTGCGCGGCAGTTTATCAGGGAATCACACAAACTTAATACGACGCCGGAGCTTCAGGCCAGGGTTGGATCTGTACAGTGACAGTATGATACCACTATGATACACATCTGCACTGTGGACGAAGGAGGCAGCTCATTCTGTAGGATTTTACAGGAGGAACCCGCTGAGATCAGAGCAGCGCTGGTAAATCTGACGTGTTCAGTCCTGATGAGCTGACATTTCTTTACTCCTGTTTTTAAATTACACACAATAATGGAAAAAAGTGCATTAAAAAAGCGTAAATATTATACTATAACATCACAGTTATCTTAATAAACGCTGACAGACACCCAGCTCAGTACTTCCACGACTGAAGTCTCTTTATTCACCGCTGTAACATACAAGCTGTTTAATGCTTAAGTTTTTTGTGATGGCTTAAACCTCTGTTTAATGAACTTTTACTAATTTTACTATTTTCCTATAAAAGGTCTGGTTTGTATCATATTGTTTTAATAGTAACAAGGAGAAATTATGGAAAGTACCACAAATCACATTTCCTCTAAAACATCAATCTACAGTTAAATACAAGTCCAAACAAGTAATAAACATAAAAAGAACAACATTTTTGCTCTCAAATTAAAATGCACAACTAACTATTAAATCCTTTACAGCTGGACTGCTTAGCATGAGTTTTCACTTGTTCATTTGTTCACATTGTTCATAAAATAGTTGTAGTTACATGACAACGCCACGAAGACAGCAACATTCATTCTTTATCTCTGAGAATTAGTTTAAAAATGTCACATTTAGATTCTCAGAGCCTTTAAAGTCCATTCTTGACATGTTTTCTCCTATTTTCTGATCAATCACGGTTGTTAAACGGGATCAGTTTGCGGTCAGGTTTGGTTTCTGGCGTTTACGCACACAGAGTTATATTTGTTTCTGATTCTATCGCAGCCGATGTTTTCCCACAGTCGAGTCGGCATCTGCTGAAGCATGTTTGGGTTTTGCTGCTCCTGAATATTCTCCCAGATGAGCGGCTCCCAAAACACAGGCCCCCTGCATTATTAATATTTATCATTCACACATCCTGCCGTGAATTATTCTCCAGAATAGGATGAGATTTTGTCACTGGCTGAAAAAATGAGATGTTGTTTATTTATAAAAACTGGGGCGCCTCTGTGGGGGACATTATTTGTGCCTTACACACCCTCACCCTGACCTTTGATTCAGATGATGATGTAATGAATGATATAGAGGGACAAGCTGGCCGCAGGCTGCGCAAGTGACAGAGTGATGCAACAACTTTGCTGACAGATGTAAAACAGGTCATTGAAACAGACCCGAGGCGTCTTGAGTAGCTTATTACACTTAATTTTCACTATAAATGGAATTCTTAATTAGAAGAGCTTAATTGCCTATGAAGTAAGGAACATTTGTGTTTACCCGCAACCCTTGATAGCCTAAATCTATTCCCACAACAGGAAGGCTATCAACCCAGCCCACAGCTCTGGCTTACCCATTTACAGTCTTTACAACAGCCCTTGTAGACCCAAACGCATGGGAGTTTTTCAGATTATTGCTCTTCCTTGTAAGTTACCCCTCAACTTAGAGCTGGCTGAGATAGGTCCATTTGATCATCTAAATCTTAAAGCAGTTTGTGTATTTGCACTGGCAGATAAGGATGAAACATTTCAAAGTTGTCCTTATTCTACTTTACCATCAGTTCATGCATTTAAGGCATTAATTTGGTTTTAGACTCCTTTAACAATGTTTTAAATACACCCTGAAGCAGTGAGTAATTTCAGTCACACTTGCATCGTAGCTGCGGTGTTGTTCCAACACAATGATGCACGCTGGAATATTTCTCAATAACATTTCAAAACATTTCTGGCGTACTATGGGACATTGCACAGATATTCAGAGACAGTTGTTGACGAGTTGGTGATCCTGACTTTTCCAGGAAGTGCGTAACTTATAGTTTTGAACAAAATGTCAATAGCTACCAGGTGGATTTATGTCCACCAACTCCAAGTCAAAAATCAGAAATGTAATTTTCTCATGAGCTACTTCACCATTTCTCTTCTTCTGATTAACCATAGTAAAGAATTCCAAGTATGTCAGAGCTGTGATTGGCTTGATCACCATACTTTGGAGCCTGATAGACAGGTTGAAAAGCCTGTGAGTGCAAAGACTTTTCCAGTTATGTTTTATAAATCCTAAGCAGCGATATGATGACATTCATTCACTTAGAAACTTATATGCAAACACA
Organism: Xenentodon cancila; assembly: GCA_014839995.1. Classification (NCBI taxonomy): domain Eukaryota; kingdom Metazoa; phylum Chordata; class Actinopteri; order Beloniformes; family Belonidae; genus Xenentodon; species Xenentodon cancila. The sequence continues at coordinate 22,542,667 of CM026213.1, read as the reverse complement.
TATATGATTTGCTTACAAATCATTTATGGATACACGCAAAAACACCAATAGAAGTGTTATTGACAGTCATACAAGAGCAACTCATTCCATCACAAGCCCAATTCATTCCAGCTTAGATGTTAATTCATTCAAGGAAATTCATTGTAATCCAGTGTAATCCTGGCCACGTCACAGGTAAACCAGCTCAGTTCATACAATGCAGGTTCCAAACTAAAAGATTGCATTGACTCTTCTTTTCGATTAATTCACCTGTCCTCAGCAGGTGTGAGGTGGTGGGCAACAGTAGCGAGAACTCCCTTTTAACAGTAAGTTTCAGGCTCAGGGAGGGCGCGGTGAGAGGACAGGACTGTGACGTCTCTTTAGACCCCACATTGGTATTCCATAAATCAAAGAGTAACACCCCGTTGTATTTAGTGCTTGTACATTTTGACGTTTCAACACACTCATTGAAGGGGTGGGGCATTATTCCTGTTTAATATCAGTGTGTTAATACCACTGCTGCAAGCATATCAGTGCCTTTGTTAAAGCACAACTGTGGCATGGTGAAGTCTTGTGGACCTCCAAATAAAATCAACATTTACATTGTCTGGTTGTGCCTTAGTTGTTCTAAATTCCAGCATTAGTTTTGTTTCAAAGGTCTTGGGTTAATAATATGGAAAGAGTTCTCAAATTCATGTGGTATCCCAACCAAATAACAAACTCAGATCAACTACTGTCACAAACAAGCATTGTCTCAGGACAAGTATTGTCCAATGACCTGACCCATTAATCCTGACCCTGAGGTCTCACCATTGTGCCAGAAGGGTCTGGGTCTATGACACAGGATAACAGAGGTGGTGACTCCCTACAGGGGTCCAGGATGAAGGACGGTGACATAACACACCCAAGCCAGAAGGAGGATGTGTGGTAGATGCCCAGAGTCTGTTTGTTTTCAGACGGGGGAAAGTGAATGAGACAGAGAACTGGAGATAAGGAAAACAATACATCATCCACTGATTTCATATTTTTCAGTTAGGTCATTGCATATACAGAAAATTGATACCTGACAGGCATCAAGTGAATTGTTTTATTTAAAAGCAAATCTGATGAGATTCTTTGAAAGACTGTTGTCGTCTTAAACCCTGATGATGCGGCATTCACGTCCAGATGTTTCACTCTACATTGTTTGTTGTGGGCAATCTGTCCACAAGGTCATGACTTTCTCATGACAGTCGTCCTCTTCCCACCACTGCTGGTGTATAGTTAGTCTTAACCTTCCCCAGAATTTAACCTTAAACCTCACACATCCATAAATGTAAATCAGTAACGAATCTTCTACCCATATAGTGACCATGCTGATTATTATCATCGTGCATACACTTCCATCACTGACCCCAAGGCTGAACTACAGTAGCACATTTGGCAAAACACCTATTTTGATTAATATATAATAAAACTTCGTTTTTGCTAAGTGCTTTTAATATATATCCTTATGCTTTGTGCATCCACACTGAACTGCACCAAGGTGCATCTGCTGTTATTCTTCCTTTGGGAACTTTGCCTAAAATTCAAATGGAGCTTTTTCTCTTTCTATGTTTGTTTTTGAGGTGCTGACTTGGCACAGAAGCTTTTTTCTAAAAACATTACTTTAACATCTCTTTTAATATTCATCAAGGTGTGTCAAAGGGTTGAAAACCTGGGAGGAATGCATTATCACATTTTCGTGTAGAAAAATATGCATAAATAGACTCTCCTGGTAACTTTCCCAAAGCATCTGGTCTGCTATAACTACGTGCTACACTTTCCATCTTAAAACCTGATGTAAGACCTGCAGAAAGTGTTGTTTTTTTGTTTTTTTGTTTTTTTTTAATGGCACAGGAAAGTGCCAAAGTACAGTTTATGTGATACAGCCTATGGTCCCCAAAGGAAAAAGGTAGAGACACCTTGTCCACTGTGGGACAATGGGAAACATAAGTTTGTCACGTCAGTGTACAAAGCTTTCTCATTTTAACAGGATACAGCAAGAAGGGAGGACAAGGATGCTGAGTCAAGCCAGACAGGTAGTCAGCAAGTTTGTCTGTGACGTGTGGGTCTAACAAGCCCTTTGCAGACATTGGGCCTGCTGTTTGCTGAAACTGACTGGTGTCCCTGCAGAGTCCTGGCACCATCATCTGAGGAATAGCCCCTGTGTTGATGTGATCAGAAGCAAAGATTAAGGCTTTTGTTAGAGGCACAAGAAAAGTGCTTGGGCATAGTTAGTTGCATTGGTGCCAGGAACAAACAAAGTTTGTTGTGACACAGGAACTTGACCTCTGCTGGGATGTTGGGACAGAACATGACAACATTGTCTGGGTATATTTTCTAAAACAAAAATGTACTCATATGGCAAGAGCTTTTATTTGAAAACATGCATAGAAGCCCTAAAAAACAAAAATATAATTTCCAAACTCAGCAGACAGTTGACATAAGTTGTTTTTTTTTTTTGCAAGACCACGACATTTATAAAGAGGACCCAGGGGCATTATGCATACAGTATATTGAAAATTTGCAAACATTTCCTAAAGTTTTCATGATGTTGTGATCAAAATTCAACAAAGATAGAGTTCAAAAGCACCCTTTTCCACCATGTCTACAGTTGTTCACAGCAGCGAGTTTTGGGGGGGGGAGTCCACACTGGAGTTGCCTCTTTACAGCTTTGTGGCTCGGCCAATGTGTTCACTCATTGTGTCATTGCACTGATGTTTTATTGCAATTTTCTAACTTGCAAACTTTATTAAACTTTATTATAAATACATACATACATACACACACACACACACACACACACACACACACACACACACACACACACATATATATATATATATATATATATATATATATATATATATATATATATATATAAACCACAATCAATCACAGTCAATAACTGACTTGAGCTTCGTAGGTGGAGGCTGAATAATCTATTTGTAACTATTGCAGTACGAACCTGCTCAATTGAAACATGCTAAATAAACAAATTAATATGCATTTAAGCATTTATTATTTATAATAATTAAATCTATTTTCTGAAGTACCCTTTAGCAAGTAAACTATAAGAGTTGTATCATAGTCTACTTTAGGGATGTATTAATAGGTCTGCATTGTGAACAGAACTACTGTGAACTCTAAAGCAACACTGTGGTTCACAAACCACAGTAAAACAACTTAATGGTAGTGCTTGGTTGGTTTGTGCTGGGGGCCCTTCTGGAGGCTTACACATGGGGCTCAGAATTTAGTGCTACGCCCCTGGGCAGGGTACACCTGTCTGACAAGTTGCCAGTCCGTTGCAGGACTACACAGAGAAACAACCATACATGCTTGCTCTCTTGTCTGTGGGCAATTTATAAACAATCAACCTAACATACCTGCCTGTAGCAGGAAGCCAGATTACCCAGAGAACACCAACATGAATTCAGTCCACACAGAGGGACTCCTGCTGGGCTCTGGAGTTGAATCTGGAACCTTCTTTCTGTGAGGCAACAGTGGGAACCACTAAGCCACCGTGCTTAGTGGCTTGACCAGAATTCCCATAGCAATTAAAACCATTCAAATATTTATTTTACACCTCCAAGGAGAGGATGTGAGGTATTAAAGAGTTTGTTATCAGCAGGACTTTCTCTGCATGAGCAATCACCTGATTTCATATGAGGATATTGAGAAACGAGAACTGTGACACCCTTTTATTCTTTTTCTGGAATGTGAATGTGCACGTCTGGTTTCTTTTGAAACCATACCATCACCACCCCCACTGACATCCGCCGTGTCGGTCACCCTCCTTTACTCTTATTCAGTCTCCACAGAGGCAGGAAGAGGAAGCAGCGTGTTCGATTGTGCGTTGGAACAAAATGATCAGAACGTCTCAGAATGAATACTTCTCTAATAATAATTCATATTACTTGGATAGAAACGTGTATCAAATGTCAGTGTATTAGTTTACAATTTCAGCGAGCCATGCTGAAGAACCAGCCTGGAGGGTTGTGACGGTCGCCTTTGATGATGCAAGACAAGAGGAGGGAGCTCATTGATTTATTTTCTCAGCTGAAGACCCAAGTGCCCTGGTAGACTCTGGGGAACAATGACCCACGCCAGGAGTTTGAACCTCTGCTCTGTTTTCAATTCAAAACAAGCTTTACACACAATGGAAAATTACTCAGATGGCCTGTCTTGACCTGCCACGAATATCTCAGACCTGCCATGATGTGAGAGCCGCACTAATCAAGCAATTATAACGTAGAAGGAGGCAAGTGTCATTGAGAAACTATATATGCAATATTTCAGTATTTATACAGTAAATGCATAGTTACTTCTAAAGACACCATATAGTATATATCAGTAACATGAATAAATAAATGTATATAGTTATTATTTTAAAGTGATACAATTGCACAATTAATTATTTAATTAAACTTAAATTTAATACACTAATATACTAAAAAAGACAATAAACCATCTCACAGAGACATATCATGGATTAGTTATTGATTAGCTCACCTTTATGCAGATGGCTTTAGTATAAAACTTTACTCTCTTAAGGAATGCATCGCTTCCTTCCATCCTATTTCTATACCCGTTTTAATCCTTTGCAGGGTCACTGGGGGATTTATCTCGTTGAGCTTTAAATGTTAGATCATTTTACCTGGCATCAAAAGCAACAACACTGAAGGCAGCTTTGTCTGTGAAATGAATCAAACCACAGACTGAAGGCCAGGCAGGTTTGTGGGTTGGGTGGGGCATTCATTATTAACAGCCGACTCGCCACGTCTCACTGGAAATGACTTCTTTTAAAAGGAAAAAGGACTATACCTGTGTTAAATCACTTCAGCAGAAGTCCACAGGTTACAGTGATAATTACTTAAAACACTGGACCATAGAGAAACGGAGGATGGTCGCCTGGTCAGATGGCTTTTCTTTGAAAAGAGAAGCGTGTGGGAGAGATGACAACAAGGTCCAAAAGAGAAACAGTCTGCATATGCCTATTAGGGCATGAGCGTAAACAATCAAAAGTTCTGCTTTAACTGGAGTGAACATGTGATGGAAGTGATGTAGTGGATGTGAGTAAATAATAAACAATATGTAAGGTGTTTTGTAGAGCCAGGATAAGGTTCAAAAGATGTTATGTACGTGCAAAAGCATTTACTTTGTTGTTATGGCTCAATTTTGAGGATACCAAGTATTAAAACTTGTTGATAGCTGGTTTATTAGTTTTGGTGTGTGCTGACCCCAATCTACTGCGTACTGATCTTTAGTTTTAGTTCCCCCACCTCCAGGATATCTCTTAAAAAAACAATACAGTTAAATAAAAAAAATCCATCCTTTTAATCCATATTCAATATTATTTCACCACACTTTCTGTTTTGTGGGACGGTTTCCAGCTGGGGACAGAAACCAAAAACATGAATGGTCCTTTGAAGTGCGACAACCTCCAACAGCCTGCTTGAACTCAGTTGACCACACGCCAAGGTTTGCATGACTCATGTTAACCACAACGCAATGAAGATCATTAGGCGCTAATACTTATAAAAGACTGATTTTAAAAGCGCTTTGGCTTGAGTTGGTTTTCATGTTTTTGTTAGATGTGTAGAGAGAAGGCTTACACGCTGCAAAAGCAGAAGCTGCAATGTGACCTGAGGTCAAATGCTGCAATTGGTATGTTTCTAAAGAGTGCACAACTTCTGCTGTTCACAACTGTCACGACAGAAAGTCAAGATGTCTTTGTATAGCCGGTAATAACCAAACAAAAGTTCCATGTTGATTTGTAGCTCAAAACTGAGAAAGGAAATGATAATGGAAAGAGTTGTGTACTAAAAACTGTTTACTGCTGTTTGTTTTGTGGTTGTTTTGGGGTTTTTTTTTGCTTGTAGGAGTTACACTTTGTCCTATCCAAAGGCAAACTTCCCGTTTTCTGGAATAATGTAGTGTTGTGGTGTCCAGTGAGAAGTTAGTTAAAGATCAGCTGGTTAATGAAGAAAAATACGGGCTCCTGATGGGACATGTCTGCCTAGAATAGAATACGAGGCAACAGAATACGTCTTCATCGTAGTTATATACAATGGAAGATGAAAAATACTAAATAAAAACAGAATGCAAAGCTAATAGGATGCTGAAAGTTATATTCATGTTTCAGAGAAACATGTCCTTCCGTCCAGATGACGTCTCTCTGCAGGACAGTGCTACACCACACACGGCATCCGTTACAGACGCATGACAATAGAAAAGAGTTTGGTTGCTGAATAGTTCTAGTTTAGACCTCCACCAAATGGAATCACTTGGTGCGTCATTAAAACAAAATCCAACAAGACTAGAAGGTCAGTGTTGAGCTATCGGATCCTATCAGACAAGAAAGTAACAACATGCCTCTCCTAAAACTCCAGTTACTGCTCTCCTCAGTTCCTAGACTTACATTACATTACAGACGCACCGATGATCCTCTGGACTGGACTTCTGGAGCACTTTCCCATCAGCACCTGTGCCACTTGTTATCATGCTTTTTGAAAGGAGTTCACAACTTTTACGTGAAGCTGTGGAAAGCTGGTGAAAAAAAAAATGCACTGATTGTTTATGTTCTGGACGTAGATTAATAAATTACCTCTGTGTGTATTGAGTCACACAAAAGTGAGGGTGAAGCCAACTGAAGCTCTGCAGTGAGTCCAGGCGGCTTTAAGACGCAGAAGAGGAAACACAAAGAGTCTTCAAACAAGCACAGATCAGTTAATTGTACTGCTCACTGTGGTGGCGCACACGCCGCTTACAGGATGTTGCGCGTGTGAGGTAAATAAGGTCTGAGCTTTACACGTCACACACCAGCCTCCCCTCACTGTAAGCTGAGATGCTCCCTGGAGTTTTATCCCCGCTTCAATGAAACGGTCCGCAGCACAGGCACATCCCTCCCATCACCTTTTAGACAAGTAAAAAAGTGATGTTGCTGGACTGGCTTTCCTGGGACTGTGTTGTTTCTTTGCATAGATGTGAGGTGTATATTTAATACCAGTGGTGTGTAACAACGGGTGTCTGTGGACGTGGGATTAAAGAGCAACTTTTATCACTGAAACTAATGAAACCCCATTCTGCAAAAACAAACATGCAGAGATTCAAATGTGCCAGCGTGGAGAAGTTCACAGAGAATCTTGTACAAGCAATAGTGCACACAAACACAGGGAGTGTGTCATGTAGAGGGAGATAAACCTCAGATAGGGCGGTTTTACTTCCCCCCTCCCCGTGTGGGAAATCCCAGCATGCAGTCACAGCTTTGAGTGATGCTGCAGTGCTACATTATTAACCATCTTTAAACATGGATCCTCCTTCACACTCCACTTGCACAGTTTTATTCATTCAGAAAGCTGAAAAAGCATCGAGTGGATGTTTCTGCAAGCAACAAAATCTGACCAGCAGTTCAGGCTGAGCTCACACTTTGCATGTGTGCTGCTTTGCCTCCTACACCGGAGCGTTTCCATCGATTCCTTCTTTATGTTGGTGAGGCAGGTGAGGGATCACTCATCAGGGGAAGCCCTCCTCTCACACTTGTTCTCCAACTCATCAGTATGCACCCTGTAATCACAGGCAAATATTCATTATTCACCTCCCACATGCTATGAATAATTCATCGCTCAGATTTCCAGAGGAGATCGGTGAGAGAAGACACGCAGAGTGTTGGTTTTGTCTTCATCTCACTAATCCTCCCCTTCATCTCAGTCCCATGTGTAGCGTCGCTACTCTGGCAAATTGAGGACAAAGATATGGGTTAAAAAATGAATAAATAAAAATATCAACCTCCTATCAGTGTGCACATTCTCCCCTCAAGAGATATGAATCTAAAAGCTGAGAATCTAAAAGAATTGCTTTATGTTGTTTTGCCAAAGCAGAAGAAGCAGCGTTACATTTCTGCACAGGTAGATTTGCTCATGTTAAAATACCTGCAGTGATTTCTTTCACAATTATTAAATGCATGACTCATTAACCAGGTGTGGCATGAACATGAGAGGATCAATCAGCAGTTCAGCTGCTTCCCATCACTAAAAATGATGAGACGTCCAAATCCACAGGGCAGGTCGCTGATCTCTGCTCCGTCCTGCTCCGTCCACACACCAGGCACATGACCGCTGATGGCCATTAACAGGTTTCAGTGAATTTTTAGCTGACTGTGTCCCTCACATCTGCTGTGACAACAACACAGTAGGTAAACAACAGCCGTCACGTTATTTTCACCGCTTTTGGACAGGGAAGTGATTGGAAAGTGGATATGAAATCAATCCACAGGGCGTGTTCACTTGCATGTCTGGATCTCCCAGCTCACAAATAATATATGGCAGCAGTGTGCTGATGTCCACATAGGGGAAGTGTTTTTCAAGATTTTTCATGAATTCACCAACAACAACGAACATGAATCCTGGACTCCACTGCAATCACCACAGAGGGCAGCTCCTACTCTGAAAAGAGAAAAGCTCCTTTGCCCCTCGTGTTTGTGGTGATAATCAGCGTGTCGCATCCCCAAACTCAGCATTGCTGCAGGAGAGTAGCCATTAGAGTGTGGAAGAAAGCACGGATATTTGCTGAGGTGGTGGCAGTTGTGCGGGCTCATGATCACAGCCGGGGATTTGGCAGCGTGAATCCCTGGCATGGAGGGAGGCGCAGCGGGACTTAAGAGATGATTTCCTACTCTGTCATGCATGCGCCCACACATTCAATCTGCTACTACTGCTATGAAGCCGAGCCTCTAAGACCCCTCCGAGCTGCTTCTGCCTCATATAGATTTTCTTTTCCTTCTTTCTGCTCCACATTCCTATCTCAAGGGTGAAGAAACATTAAATAGAGTATTTAGTTTGATGTGGACAATAAAAGATGGACTGAAATCAATTTAAACGTGTGCATTAATAACAGGCAACAACATTTCAACAGAGAACATGTTAGAGGGTTAAATAAAGGACTGTCATGCTTGATTGCTTTTGGCGCGTCAACCTCTTAGCAACTTATTTACACACTCATTTGGGCTGTAATGTTCAACTTATAAGCTATCAGTGACTAATATTAAACACTAAACCCTGTTTGACACATAGGTTACCCCCAAAATATGATACTAGTTTTGCAATAATGGCGAGGTGCGTGAAAACCTTAAGTGCACTGCTGCTTGGCATGCTTGTGCTGCTGCAGTTAGAGGATGCCGTGAGGAGCGAAGCGCGCAGCAGGCTGTCTCGTTGCCCGGTTTCACCTTGTACCGCATGTTCGCTGGGCACAACTTGGAGAACAAACATAGCCAAGGAGAGCTTCTCTTCCTTCTGCTCCGACTGCTGCCGGAGGGTGAGACATACTGTAAAGGCAGAAGTCCGAAAAAGAAACAAAATGAAACTAAATCCATTTTTAGTCATCTGTTTTTTTAATCTGGTCCGAATGTTTTCCAGGAGCCAACATTTCTGGGTGCTTATCAGATGTGTCACCGAGCACTGAATATTTATCTGAACTAAGCAGACAATATCGACCATGAAAAAAAAAAACAAAACAGGATGTAGAGTACACAAAAGGAAGCACACGAGTGCGTCCGCACCACGCTGGAACCAGTTAATTAGCAGCGTGTTTCTGGTAATAACTGGATCACTCATAGAGGGACCATTCAAATAAAAGAGGGAGGGGGGGTAAAAAGCTTCTAATTTTCAGGATTTATCAGAGGATAAAATGTCTCACTGTTCATTTTTTGTGTTAAAAACACAGATTGTGGAAAGGGTTTTATTATTATTATTTATTATTAATTATAATATAGTTCACGTAGAACTTAGAGCAGCATCCTTGTGGTAAATGAAGCCTTGTTTTACTCACCATCTCAGCTGTGAGGATGTTACAGCTATTCTCATGTGTGTGTGTGTGTGTGTGTGTGTGTGTGTGTGTGTGTGTGTGTGTGTGTGTGTGTGTGTGTGTGTGTCTGCAAAGCTCGCTTCTAGGAATCCTCTACTTTTTCATTCGGTTTCTTGTGTTGTATATTTCACACTGCCTTTTTGCTTACTTGTTAATAATACATGTCTGAATACTCTTTCAAAACTATTTTTATATGGGGTACTTTTATTTTCAGCAAATTGGTTTATTAAATAATGTAGGAAGAAGTTTAGCAGCACTTTAACTAAAATCCCTGTATTAGACAGGCACAAGATGAGGAGACAAAAACTTGACTTGACTTCCTACAATAGGAAATAAAATATCTTCTATCATAAATATAAAAAATTCAAATGAGTCTTTTTCCTAGTGTTGTGTTGATTTTACTCCTTCTAAATTTACTTTTTACAATAAAAATGAATATGTTTTAATATTACTCTTTGAGTAAAAAACATATGGCAGCGCAAACCTCCAATATTCTATCCCCCATCCATCCATCCATCCATCCATCCATCCATCCATCCATCCATCCATCCATCCATCCATCCATCCATCCATCCATCCATCCATCCATCCATCCATCCATCCATCATCCATCATCCATCCATCCATCCATCCATCCATCCATCCATCCTGCTTCTTGGCAAAAATACAGCCCAGGACAGGTTTTCGGTCCATAGCAGATCTGTGGTGTCAATACATAGATTTTTAGTTTGATTGCGTCATGTCTTGCTTCCCAGGGGCTTCAAAGACATAAACACATTCCAAGTGTCACGTTTAAAATCGAGGAAATATTACTCATGTCAGACAAATAAATCAACATTGACTGCCTTTATCACTGTTCTGTGCAGTTTGTGTGGGAGATCATATATTTTTCTATCTCTTACAAAAGCCTGTGCAAAGTTCTCCACATTTCATGGAAAATTGTGCCAATATGTGTGCAAAATGAAAACAGAGGCCTGCAGGGACCACACCAACACACAGGGAACCTGCTCCCTGTGTGTTGGTGTGGAGGTGTGGGGGTGTGGAGGTGTGGAGCTGATCTAAACAGGTTGCAGACAGCTGCAGTCGAGCCATTTTTTATTCTGTGTGTCATGTTAGGATCACCGGAGCTTTGAATCATGGTGCGAGGATGTCTAAAGTACACTTGCAGGTCTCGTCTCACATGAAACTGAACAGGATTAAAAACTGAAAACAGTCAGCATTTAAAGAACAAAGGAAACCCAGAACTCTATTATTTAAGATCTAAAATACAGGATAACACATATAAGTTGATTGTGGTAATATGCTTGAAATGTTATACCAAAATGGGTCTGTTGTTGTGGGAACCAAATTATGATTGATGGCATTCTTTTATTTTGAAACATCCCTAATAAATTGGTGGGAAAATGGTTTGATACAGACTTCAAACAGGAAATTAAGACTGACCTTACCATTAACCTCACATTATTTTCAGGAAGATGGCAGTCTTGTGAATTGTTTAGATGAGTTTGTCATTCTGCACAGCACTTTATTACAAACCTGACTTGTTTGTGTTTAAAAAATGCAGTAAATTGCATTTTTTTTTGGGGGGGGGGGGGGGGGGGTGATTTTCCAAGTCACGTAAATCATTGGATCAAAGCTAAATGTGCTGGAAAAAAATCAAAACAGAACATAACTATTTGAGGGCAGGCCTAGGAATCAGAGGATAGGAAGAAAAAGAAAAAGAAAAATGAAGAAAAAAAAGAAAATTACTGGAACAGAAATAACAATAGAAAAAAGTGCATTGCCCTCAAATTCTGCAATCCAGTTTAGTCATTTTAGTATGAACTCAACTAAATATTTGCCACATTTTTTCCTCATGTCAAAAGGCTTAGACAAATAAAAATCATGTAATACAACAACCCTTCAGTGGCACATACCTAGACTTATGAACATTTCTCTAAAGTATGTTTACTGACCTCACTCACTTTATGATCATTGCACATCTCTTTTTTTTACGAAAGAGGTGGACTCGGGAAAATTAGATAAAATAAAAGTCTGGAGAATTTAAAAGGGCGCCAAAATCAATACGTGAAACTATTTCTACTTCCAGTTGTATGGTGCCACCTTGCGTGGATTTTTTAACACTGCACCTCAATAACAAAACAAAACAAAAAACTACATTTGGAATTAAACAAGGTAACATTTTTCCAAATTTATAGCATTGTGTTTTTACCTTTTCTTTCAACTACGATGAAGTGATCCTTCGAAAAGGTTTAGTTACGATGAGTTTTATTGTCCTGCTAAAAGAAAGCAGCATGATGCCTTCATTTAGACTGACATTATTGTTCGGTGTAGCACTGACCAAATAATATTCAATAAAATAAATACGAAACAAGTTATAAAATAGCATATTTTCATGCTATATAAAATTTGAATGTCAAAGTCTTTGTTTGTGTTTTTTTTTTCTTTTGTTTAGCGGTTTGGCGGACTAACCTTCTCAAGTAATAAAAGAAACTACCTGCAGTACCTTAAGGCAGCACAGCAGAAGCGAGCCTCTACGGTCATGTGATACCGCCAAAAATCACGTGACCTTCAGGGCAGGAAGCCGTAGATCGTCTGCAGTCATTCGCAGCAGAAATGTGGAGAAACATGCGTCCGGCTGCAGAGGTTCGAGTTCTGCTCCGTGCTGTCTGGCTTTTTGCCGCGTTTGACGCGGTGTTAACGCTGTTCCCCCGCGAGTCCACCTCCAGGGAGGTGAAGCAGTTGGACGGGTTGTGGGTGTTCAGGGCCGACCGGTCCCCGAGCAGGAACCAGGGCTTCGACCAGGCTTGGTACAAAAGTCAGCTGGCAGAGGTCAGTGGGACTGTTGCAAACAGCAGCTCTTACAAAATAACACTGCTTAAAAAGAACTTCATATAGTCAATGCTATAACCCGAAATAATTTACTTAACCTGCCAGAACAGATTCAAAATATCACCAAGCACGTTTAAATGCACCTAAACTAACCGCTTAATCATGTAATTTTAAAATGTACCCATCCATACAAAGAGGACTCTTAAAAGTTGTGAATTATGATACCAAACCTGAAATGGAGACTCCTATCTCCCTGCGTCTTTGCGATATCTTGTATGTTTTTATCTTCACATTGCATTTAGAGAGCAAAACAATTTCACATGAATAAAGTAAATAAAAGGTAACTGGTATCTTATCTCGTGGCATTCAGACCCAAGGTTGAGATCTGTTTTTGTAGAAACGGGACACAAAGGCCAGTCAAAATGCAGATGCAGTTGTTTTCAAAGCTGTATTATGACAGCTATTAATACGGTTACTACGAAGTCATTTTTCAGACCAGTCTTCTTCTTTTTTTTGTGATTTCTAGACCGGTCCTGTGATCGACATGCCAGTTCCTGCCAGCTACAATGACATCACCCAGGACCCGTCTTTGAGAGATTTTGTCGGCTGGGTGTGGTATGAGCGGGAGGCAGTGGTGCCGACCCGCTGGATCACAGACGAGGGCACGCGAGTGGTTCTCAGAGTGGGAAGCGCCCACTATCATTCAGTCGTGGTCAGTATAATTTTCATTTCCACAAGCCATTTAAGTCAGAGTTCAAATAAAAGAAACAATAAAGCAATGATCAGTGAATGATACGATTCTCTTCTGTGATTTTTACAGTGGCTGAATGGAGTTAAAGTGACAGAACATGAAGGTGGTCATCTTCCTTTTGAGGCTGAGATTGGCAGTTTGCTGAGGAAGGACCCCACCATGCCGTGCAGGATCACCATCGCTGTCAACAACACTCTGACGCTGCAGACGCTTCCTCCAGGCACCATTCAGTACATGAACGACCGCACAAGGTACCCCTCTCTAGAGTCTCCACTTCCCTGGTTGATAAGAAGCCTCAGATTCAGTCATTGTTTTAAATTATCTTTGGAAACATCTGCGTTTGCCTCATAATTTAACATTTCCTGTTTTCTAAATGTTACACATGCTCACTGACCTCTCAGCCACTTTCACTTGTTTTGGCTGTGGCGTTTCCTTTATTGTACATCTTTTTAAAGTTTGATTAAATTCAGCTGCTTTCTGCGCATATACTTGAACTAACCGCTTCAGATCTCAGATCTTATTTTAAAAGTCCCATTCACACAGGATTAATTTATCTCGCGACCTGCAGTGGTTCAAATATTACAACCAGATGTACGTTTTTTGCATTTGCACAGGATGAGCAAAGTCTAATTTTTTTAACTATAATTTGCAGTTAATATTTTAGACAATTATCATTTGATTAACATACATTTTGAACACTGACTTGGAAGTGTCTGATCACACATATTCCAGTGACAAAGGTCTATTAAGTTGCCATGGTAACAGTAAAAACAACGACTGCTGTCAGACTGGCTTTTTATAGGTGTCCATGTGAAGCTTAACGCTGACAAATGTCTTCCTTCAAACTTCTTTCTTCTTAAATTAATACATTTGATCACTCGTCTCCAGGTAAACTTAGTCACATGTGAAGAGGATAAAAAAAAAACAAAAAAAAAACGGATGTTGCTTCCAGTACTCATGACACTTTCGCCTCTTTTCCTTCCACCTAAACTGTGTTGTAACTATACTTCCTCTCTTTGCTTCCACCTTCACTCAGTCTTCCACTCCTGCGTGGGTGTTTAACCGTTTCTTTAAATGCTCAGAGATGTTTGAGTTTGGATGTGACAGCTAATGAGGAGGATGTAATTGGTCTACAGGTATCCTGAAGGGTTTTTTGTGCAAAACATCAACTTTGATTTCTTCAACTATGCGGGGATACACCGTCCTGTACTGCTCTATACCACTCCTAAAGCATATGTGGATGACATCACGGTGGTGACAGACTTCTTGGAAAACACTGGTAAACTTAAAGGGCACGCGGAGAGCGAAGGCCTCCGCCAAGGCGAATAGTTCACTTTTTTTAGTTCACTCTTTTACATGTCACGTCAGTTTGTTCTATTCATCGCAACATAGATTCTCATCCAAATTTTAATTTTGTTATGTATATGATTATCTTTTCTGCCAAGTTGTGTAAAAATCAGCTTGGTAGCTTCATTGTTACGTTGCAACACACCAGCAAAGAGCAACGAAAGTAAAAACTCCTTGGCCGAGGCTGTGAACACACGTGGCTTTTGTGAGTCACCGATTTGCTCAAAGTCAGATCCTTAAGAGTATTTAAACATCTTTAAAACAACAAAATGTTATTTTACAAGAGCTTACGAAACATACAGTCACAGCAAACCTGTAACGAGTCATCAGTGTCCATGTATTTATGCACTTTCCTCTGATTTTTAGGACTTGTTAAATACAAAGTGTCAGTCCGAGGTGCAGCCGCTGCCACTGTGAAGGTCACTTTGATGGACAAACAAGGCCACTGCGTGGCTTCCTCCAACGAGCGTTCAGGACTGCTCAAAGTGGTCGATGTGAAGCTGTGGTGGCCGTTTTTGATGCACGAGAATCCAGGTTATCTGTACTCTCTGGAGGTAAGACCACTTGATCGCAGGCAAGTGAAAGAAAGTTTCCACCTGAAGTTTTCAAACGTGACTCATAAACACCGACACCACATAAGTGTGACTAACAAAGCACGCAGGCTTGAAAAATACAATTTAATCATTACGACCAGTAGGACGGTCGACTGAATTTAATGCATTCTAGATCAAGATTAACACCTCAGCTCTGTAATCAGATGTTTGCGGGCATGCTTTATCTGGTGACCTCCAGCTTGTTTGTGCTGTTTGAGAAGGTGATAACTGACATTGTGCAGACAAAGAAAAATGCAAGTCTTATTTATTTATTTATTTTTCCATGTTTTCATCCCTGAATTTTCCATTTCTGAAGCTAAAGCACTTGGTTTTCCTTTTTCGTAATAATCTAGGCAGCCTGTGAAACAGTTGGAACAGATTCATTTTGGATGAGCAGGAAGTGTGTGTGTGTGTGTGTGTGTGTGTGTGTGTGTGTGTGTGTGTGTGTGTGTGTGTGTGTGTGTGTGTGTGTGTGTGTGTGTGTGTGTGTGTGTGTGTGTGTGTGTGTGTGTGTGTGTGTGTGTGTGTGTGTGTGTGTGTGTGTGTGTGTGAGATCATCTCCTTGGAGAAAGGCAGCTGTCTCCATTCCTGACATTTGCATTTTTACATCTAGGTTCGTCTAACGGCGGACGATGAGAAAGCCGCTTACGAGGATGTTTACACTCTTCCGGTTGGAATCCGCACGGTCAGCGTCACCAGCACCCAGTTCCTCATCAATAATAAACCATTCTATTTCCATGGAGTCAACAAGCACGAGGACTCTGATGTGAGTACCACTTTAGGGGAGTGAAGTCTGTACGCAGAACTCGGTTTCATTTGGAAATATCAGTTGTTACGTTCACAAAGAGGAGGGAGCATTTCTGATGAATGAAACCTCTTACCAAAAAAAAAAACCAAACATTAGATGTGCTTCAACAGCACAACAGCCAGCTCACCTGTCATTTCTCTTTTTATCTCGTGTTATAGATCCGCGGGAAAGGTTTCGACTGGCCCCTGATCGCCAAGGACTTTAACCTATTGAAGTGGTTGGGGGCCAACTCGTTCCGCACCAGCCACTACCCCTACGCTGAGGAAATTCTGCAGATGTGTGACCGCCATGGCATCGTGGTGATAGACGAGTGCCCTGCAGTGGGCATCAAAGACATGTAAGTGCCATCACTCGCATGTCCCTGGGTGTGCTTGAAGGTTTAGGCACAGCCTGGTTGACCACAAGACACAGAGTCTGAAACTGCCTTTGACGTCATGCGTGATAAAGTGGTGATTCATGAGCTGAGAGAATAAAAATGACCACAGTGCATGTTTGGACGTCAGCTGGTTTGCCTCACACAAGACACACCCAGCGTTTTCACTGCGTTTCCCTGCCATGCTGCGTCCTTCGTTGTGCAGCTGTGGTTCAGAGTCGAGGACACGGTTGAGGCTTCTGCTGCCAAACCGTAACCGGACTGCTTTGTTTGTCCGAACTCTGCTCGTTTTTCCTGTTTGGTCTCTATCCACGCTGTCCATCCGGTTCGTATTCCCAATCTAAACCCCGTCATGTCCAAAAGCCATATCAAACAGTCTGAAAGAGGATGTTCAGCTGGAAATACTTTACAGAATACTTGAACTTGGAGTAAACATTAAAGTAAGAATCTGGTTATTTTGCATCCTTTAATGAAGCGTTATTATTTTTTCAAACCAAATATTAACACCCACATTCAGTTTGGTTTGATCCACCCATCAATAATCCAATTATTGATGCGTGCAGGGTAGCATATAGGCAGCACGTGATCTTAGAAGAGGCTCAGGGAGCTCCTACCGTGACTTTAGACAATTGTAGGAGACTAAAAGGACAAATTCAAATCTTGAAATGTTATCGACATAAACTATTTTCAGGACTCACTGGTTGATTCTGACATCACCCACTTGTTCACTACTCCATCGCCCTGTAAAGCGGAGTTCACGTGGAGGAATGTGACAGGAGCTCATCGACGAACCGAAACCATTTACGGCATCATTTTATGTGTTGATTGTATCTTTGATCTTGTACAAATAAAACATAACGGATCACTTATGTGGTGACCATATGACAGCTGGGATTAAACTGATGCGATACCTGCATTTTGTTGTTTTTTTTTAAATGAAATCCTGACGCATGCACGATGCGTTGACATCCAACTCAAAATGTTTTGGAAAAGCAACACTATCTCTTTGTCTCAAAAGCCGGATCATTGTTATTGTAGCCGCTCACTGTGTGTTGTGTCTTTGGTACTTTACAAAATTAGTCGCAGTTTTGGAAACGCCTCTCTGGCCCATCACTTGGCTGTCATGGACGAGCTTGTGGGCAGGGACAAGAACCACCCGTCCGTGGTCATGTGGTCCGTCGCCAATGAGCCTGCTGCAGAGATGCCACCCGCTGAATTTTATTTCAAGTAAGCACTAGTGATTTGGGTTTTTTTTTTGGAGATGTGAAGCACAGAATAGATCTATTCATCAAGTTTTTATAACTACAGAAATAAACAATAATACTATCCAGCTTTTTTTTTATTGTGTAGCAGTTGGTTTAGATTTAAAAGCCACTGAGCAGCAATAACACCCCACTTTGTTAAATGTGAGTGCACCGTGTGATCCGATACTGGCTGGTTTGTCAGTTAGTCTCTTTCTTCACTCCGGTAGAAGGAATGCAGAAAGACGAGTCAGTAAGTTTTCCTGAAAACAGCTGGAGCTCAGTAACAGGGTTCAGACAAACAAGTACAGAAAAAAAAAAAGAAAAAAAAACGTGTCTAATAATGTGGTATGTAGGAAGATCGCTGTTTACAATGAGTTCTGCTTGCACAAATGTGCCCTTTGTCACACCAGCGTTTCAGATGATTCCTTGTTCGTCAGCAATAATCAAACATCTGGTTTACTACTAACCCCTGGAGTCCTTACTGGCCAGATAATCATCTATGTTTTGTTTTTCTTTCAGAACCGTGATAGATCATACTAAAGCTCTGGACCCGACCCGGCCCGTCACTTATATCACAGACAGTAACTACGCGAGAGACAAAGGAGTAAGTCTCTGTAACCTTAATTTTTATACAAATGCTATGTTTATGTGAGAACCTACATATAGCCATGCAAAAGTTAGTACCCCATCTTTTAATACTTTGTTTTTTATGTAAAAACACAATAAAAACAATCTAATCATAGAGGCTCTTGGTAAGAGGAAACTGTGGTGTCAGTTGAACAAGAAAACAACTTTTTTCACTATTCCATTATTTATTTGAAATAAATTAAGCCTAAAAAAGGGAAAAAACAAATATGAGCAATACTAATGATACTACCCTACTGCTTCCATAGGATTTGAGATGGTAGGTTGCAGCCAGGTGCTGCTAATCATCAGTTTTTGATGACTTGAACATCAGTAGGATGCAGTACTCTGCAGCACTTTGCTGGTCTGGAGCATTAAGGTGTCTTTTAACACAGTCCCAAGACAGGAAGACATCAGCAGTGGTCTTAGAGAAGTAACTGTTGCTGCATATCAATCAAATTTAGAGTTCATTGTTCTGCAGGTGGAAAGATTATTCACAAGTGGAAAGCATTTAAGTTGGTTGGCAGCATTTATAGGAGACATCCCAGCAAATTTACCTGGAGGTCAGCGTGTGCAGTGTTCCAAGAAATCAAGAGAGAAGAAGGAAAAAACAGAGCTACATATCAGATCTGATGCATGACTGAGCATGCCAGGTGTTTAAAGTCCACGTCATCACAAACTAAAAGAATGAACTAGTATGGTGTGTTTGGAAGAATTGCTTTACAAAACAAAGGTTTGCAAAACTGCATCTAAAGACCTCTGTCCTATGGAAAGATGAGGCCCAAGTGGAGCTGTGTGGCCTCTTTGTTTGGATTATTTGGATTAATACTTTGCAAAAACCAAACACGGCAGAAACGCCTCTCATCTACTCTGACCAGCGAGAGTGTGGTGATTTGGGGGTGGTTGGCAGCATAGGACCCGGGCTCCTCGCTGTCATTGCGTCGACCATAAACTCCTCTGTATGCTCGAGTATTTTAGGAACAAAGGTGAGGCAGGATACGTCCGACAAACTCAGTAACAGGGTTCAGACAAGAGGAAGGGGAAAAGAAAACCGTAGGTTTAAGCCTCAGTGCTGCAAGTCAGATCATGCTCCTCGACTGAATGTTGTTGTGCATTGGAGCAGTGGCCTCAAGTGATTCACTAACAGAAATTACGTTGTCAAGGTATCATGCAGACCTTGATCTGTAGGCGTTCTGAAGCTTTTGTCAACTGACTATCAAGTTAAGTTGTTTCCATGCCTGAGATTTTTGAAATCACATTGATGTGCATGTCGACGTAGCTACTGGAGGGACTTATTCGTCTGCAGCCAGAACTGTAGACTTGTACACTCACTATTCATTTGTTTAATGATGAAACCATGGTTGGTATTTGCTGTCATTTTATACACATAAAACTTGATATTTATGCACTAATATGAATGAACCAATACTTACAATCACCAGAGTTTGTCTGTGTCTGTACATGAATAAAACAAATTAGTTTATAAAATGTTTGTAATGAGGGGTGGTGACGATGTTTGAGAGCATCTCAAGTTTTTCTTTCTCATTTGAGAATGAAAGACTTTTAGAAACAAACGTGAGGCCGGGTCTGTACGGCAAGTAAATCTTGGTTCAAACTGGTTCAAACAGCAACGAGGCACAACCAAGGCCCATTACAATCAGATTATTTTTATTGTTTTGACACAAAAACTCTGTCTTTCTCACTTGTCTCATCCCCAGGCTCCCTATGTGGATGTAGTCTGTGTAAACAGCTACATCTCCTGGTACCATGATCCAGGCCACTTGGAGGTCATCCCAATCCAGCTCAACACCCAGTTTGAGAACTGGTACGGAAAGTACAAGAAGCCCATCATCCAGAGCGAGTATGGGGCAGATGCGGTGTCGGGGGTTCACAGTGTGAGCATTCGTACACGTACACATCCAACCGCCAGAGTTACTGCACAAGCAGCAGCACTCAGTTTGTTTTCTTTGGTTTCTAAAGCTGCAGTGAATTAAGGATTTCACTAAACCATTATCTTTTGATGTCTGACTACACATGACACATCATCCCAAAGTTATGTTGTCACCCATGGTAACGAGCACGTCTTCGCTCCTCAGGATCCGCCCATGATGTTCACTGAGGAGTACCAGAAGTTAGTCCTGCAGGGCTACCACAGCGTGTTCGACCAGAAGAGGAAGCAGTATCTCATTGGTGAACTCATCTGGAACTTCGCTGACTTCATGACTGTACAAGGTGCTGCACCTGGAGGATGTTCGCTTTCTGAATCTATTTCTGAAGGGGATGAAGATCTGCAAATACTGAATTTCTCTAGTTTTGACCATTTTTCTCTCTAATAACTAGAATCAGCCATATACGGCACACAATCATTCTGATCACCAGTTAATCAACTGCTGCATCTCAAATGATTATTATTATTTAAGGAATGACTTTCTCTTTGTGTTATCTGTCTTGTGTCTGCAGGGCTCACCCGTGTGGTGGGGAACAAGAAGGGTATTTTCACCCGCCAAAGGCAACCCAAAGAAGCAGCATTTATCTTGAAGGAGAGGTACTGGAGACTGGCAAATGAAACGGGCAGGCTCCCTCTTTGGACCAAGTACCCCTGTCCTCTCTGAAACCAGTGTTGAGGCACCTCGTCCAGGATGAGGTCAATTCTAATATACATTTCTGATTCACTTCATGTCAAACCATCATGAATCAGAAGAACACCTTCCTACATTCATGCAGTGTGTCAAAATTAATCTAAAATGCAGAGTTGGAGTTTTAATTCACACAGCTCAATATATATCAAACATTAAGGACCATTTTTGTTGGGTCTCCCCTGCAACTATTGGTGTAATTATAAAAACCTTTTTTCCACAGTCACTTCCTGTGATGCAACGTTCTCCTGTTGTTGATTCTTCATACATGCTTTTGCCTTTTTTTTTTACTTCAGAAAGTTAAACGAACCTCAGACTGGTTGGGATCCGCGTGGATGGTTTTGGCACTACTTTGTCTTGGTATTGTCTAAACTCAAACGTCTATAAATAGGCTGAGTAGATGATTAAAAGAACCCCCCACCATGTAAGATTATACTTCAAGATCAAGAACGTGAGCGTTGTTCTCTGCTCTTGTGTTGAGGACATCTGCAGAGATGGTGACTGACAGATCTCGGAGATCCTAAACCACATTTTTACATTTGCAGGTGTGCTCTGTTGATTTAGTACCAACATGGTGCAAATTGCACTATTGTGACATCTCCTGCTAGAGATGCAGTCAGGCTGGTGACCTCGATAGCAGGAAAGTCAGCGTTAGATTACTCCGGGTTCTCTCAGCAGGCGCACAGCTCTCTAACGTTTGGCTCTTCACAAACTTCCCTGGTGTGTTAGTCTTAGGCTGAGTGAAGTGAAGCTTTGCAAATCTGGATATCCATGGAAGAAGAAGGCTGAAATAGGGAGCTAGTTGACACCAACTTTTCTAAAGCTAAATGCAGTAGATGCAACAATTACGGTCTTAGAGACAGGATTGGCTTTTGTTCACAATAAAAACCTACCCGGTTGTGTCACAGAGCCCTGATTTCATGAACATAAAAACTGTAAACCACAACAGTTTTAAGTGAAATAAACTCTAACGTGCATGTTTTCATGGAAATCCTTTGACTTTACTCTGACTATATGAATAAAATCACTGACTCTGTAAGTTGATGAGGCGATATGCAACACTTTGTTAAACACATTGGCAGTTTCTGATGCCAATAGAAAATAGTCACTGGTGCAAGTCGCATTGTACAGTAGAAAACATGCGTCATGTGTGCTGTCCTCGGAGCAGACTTACGTACAGACTGAATGTGTTAAGTTTTCAAATCTTTCTTCACTCGTTTCAGATGAAGAAATCAGAGAGCACATGACAAGTCATTTCTCTTGCCATGTACATAGTTTTCTTAAATTAATGCTGTTTTTAAATTCTGACAGCTAGAACATGGAAAAATCAAAACTCAGCCACTCAGATTGTTTTCACTTTTTAATAAAATGTTATTTTTGTGTAAATTCAGCCTCAATGTTAGAACCGTATCTCATGACTGAAGTTTTATCATTTTGTAAGTGAAAATAAACTTTGAAAGAAAATATACCTTATAAAAGTGCTTATTGTATTTTTTCTCCCATTTGTGTTTGGTTTGTGACCCACCTGCACCCTCATCACATGACTGACCTTTTCTAACATGCACTGAAATGACAGTGACTAACATTTTAATTAAAAAAAAATCCTTACATGTGAAAACATAAAAGCCATTTTAAGCCCTTTTCTTTTCAATTATTTGCAAGGCTCTTTAGTAACCGTTGCTGTTTCTGCAACAACTAAGTTGCGTAACTGGAGATGAATCGGTCTAACTCTTTCACCAGTTTTCAAGAAACTTGCAACAGCTGTATGAGCTTAAGCAATTCTTTTTTTTTTTTTTTAATGTAAGAAATTTAGCACACTCATTGCAAGTGTTCCCAAATGTCTCTGGGTCTGTGGAAAAAAAAATAAAATTCTGTTTCCCTTAAAGTGTTTTCCAAAGTAATTAAATGTAACATGAACATGAAATAATGCAAAGCAAAACAAGTCAAATCATGAGCCCACCACTGCCATGCTTGACGGGTATCAGGTAGATATAGATAAATGTTTTTGTTTTTTTAGACTGGTTTCAGTATTCATGGCCCCCGTACTGATCAGCCTGAAGGGTTGCTTCATAATACATTTAAGTTTGTGAAGATTGGCCTATTTCCCAAATGAAAACACCTCCCTCTGCAACTGGATTATGGACTTTCTGACCAATAAACATAATCACGTTAGGTCAGGCCATACCTGCTTCTCTGCCGTCACACTCAACACAGGCGTACCGCAGGGCTGTGTACTGAGCCCATACCTGTATCTTTCATGAATGACTGCCGACCTGTGCGGAACCAACTCAAGTTTGCAGATGACATCATGGTGACCAGCCCCATCAGTGACGATGAGGCTGCCTACAGGGAGGAAGTACAGGATCTGGCTACATGGTGCACTGACAATAACTTGTTCCAGTGTCAAAACAAAGGAGCTTAATGTGGACTTCAAGAAGGAGAAAAGAAGCAGGCATGATCCCATCCACATCGATGGGACGGCTGTTGAACATGTCTCCAGTTTCCAAGTTCCTGGGGACCCACATCTCAGAGGACCTACCCTGGATCACCAACACCTCCAGCTTGGTCAAGAAGGATCAAGGCATTCTGATGGACCCCTCTCACCCGGCCAATCTTGTTCAGTTTATACATGCAGCCCTTGGGAAGTATTATCCAGAACCACTGCATTAATTTTCATTGTTACGCTGATGAAACGCAGCTTTATTTGTCTATTAAACCAGATGAAACAGAACCATTAGACAAACTTCAGGCATGTCTTAAGGACATCAAGGACTGGATGTGGACTAACTGGACTAACTTTTTGCTCCTAAATTCCAATAAAACAGGTTATTTTTTGCGGTCCCAAACACCTTAGGAAGGGATTAGATGGTGTTGCGATGGCTTCCAGTACAACTTTGCGAAACCTTTGGTGTTATTTTCAATCAGGATTTGACATTTAAACATTTAAACAGATAGACTAGATTACTGTAATGCGTTGTTGGCTGGATGTCCAAGTAATTCTCTGAATATCCTCCAGCTGATCCAAAATGCAGCAGCGCGAGTGCTGACAGGAATCAACAAGTGAGAGCACGTCTCTCCAGTTTTAGCTTCCCTACATTGGCTCCCCGGAAAAATTTGAATCCAATTCAAAATTTTATTACATCCATATAAAGTCCAAAATGTTGTACCATGGTATTTGTAAGAACTGATAGAACCATATATTCCTAATAGACTCCGTTCTCAGAGTGCAGGTTTACTTGTAGTTCCTAGAGGATCCAAATGTAGATTTGGAGGACGGATTTCTGTTATCAGGAACCATCACTATGGAACCAACTTCCAGTTTAGGTTAAGGAGGCTGACACCACCTCTGCATATAGTTAGTGTAAACTTTAGTGTGTTACGGCCAGTAGTCAGAGCTGCAGCTGCAGGACCAGACTAGAGCAGCTGGTCTTCAACACAGCTTCATCCTAGATATGCTGATGTAGACCTGCTGCAGGGGGACCCCAACACGATCCACTGAGTGGTGCCCCTCACCTCGTCTGTTCCTTTTTCAGCTCAATCCTCAGTTACTAATCAGAAGTATCTCATAAGTATAATTGTGCTCCATTGTTCTTGTAGTTTGTTGTGCTGGTTTGTCTCTTTTTCTCTTCTGTACATGTTTGCAGACCAGATCCTCAGGAGGTGCATGCTGCCCTGCTGTCCCACCCTCTGACCATCCCAGTGTTCACCTCCACCTGTCTGTATAGATGTCTGTTGGAGACCTGCTGACATCCTGACCTGTAGTCCCACCCTCTGACCACCTCAGTGTCTGCTGTCTACACTTGTTTATATAGTCGTCTTTGTCGTCCACCAACTAACCACGTATCAGTCATATAAACATGGAAGTCTAAGTTCTGCAGCTGATATATAGTTATACTTATGCATCTTGTCTTTTGTACCTTTGACTGTGTCTGTATCTCCCCTCTCTGTTCTTCATTCTCCATTTCTGATCCCCCCTTTCCTGCTCTATCCAGCTGGTCTTCAGCAGGAGGGTCCCCCTTTATGATCCAGGTCCTGATCCAGGTTTCTTCCCTTTAAAAGGGGAGTTTTTCTGCCACTGTTTGGTTTAAGGTTTTGCTCCTACTAGGGGAGTTTTTACCTACTGTTGTTTATGTAATATTTGCTCAGGGATTATGTTCTTGGTCTCTGGAAAGCGCCTAGAGACGACTTATGTTGCAATAGACACTATATGAATTAAATTGAACAACAGAACTCCACCCCCGGCTAAACTGTTTCGTTGCTGTACTGTACATGTGCAAAGACAATAAAGTTGAATCCAATCTAAAAACATACTTCTGAGCTTACAAAAAACATCTGTGCCTTTAGGTTTAGTGTAAAAATTAAAGTTTTATTAGGTGGTTTTAAAATATGGTAAATCTTACCTTATACGGGCTAGATTTTTTTGAGAATATAATTGTTTAGTAAAATGATTTAGAATACAATTATTTTGTTTAACATTTTTAAAGTTGTCTTGTTTGTTTTGTTTTTAAACCAGATTTGCTAGTTTTATGTTCCTTTATGTTAAATCTGTTTATCCATCTATATACAAACATACAAACATACATGGGTTTGACTTGGGATTTTTCACAGTAACCTGCAACAGTGGGGTCTTTAAACCAGTTTTACTAAAATCACATAAAAAACATTCAAGTTGTGCAAGTTATAAAAATATATTTTATCTACAACATTAATGTTTTACATCCTGTAACTACATTTTAGAGGTTTCTGAAATCAGTGACTAAAACATTTAACATCTACAGTCACCGTTTGTGATTCTGATGGTTTCTATTGTTCCAACTGGTTTTTTTTTTTAAAACACATAAAAATGCAGAACCTTTTGAAGTTATTTATCAGGACATTCACTTCGCTTTGTTGCATGTTACAAAAGAAAAACAAAACAAAAAAACCCAACCCATGCTTGTTCAGTCCTTTTCTAATTGTTAATTCTCCATTGAATTAGCTGACGTATTTACATTTACGTCATCCAGCCGTTTTGCAGACTTAATAAAAAGGAGTTAACACACAAAGGTCAGTGTAAAACCGTAACGACATACACGGCTGCTGCTCTCAGATGTATGCATGTTCATTACTACCTACTTGAATATGCACTGAATAAATAAGGTAAACACCTACCAATGAAATGTGCATTTCATTTTGGCCTTTAACCGCATCCTAGTCTCAAAGAAGACATGGACGCAAAATAGCTCTACTCTTTTTTTTTTCATATTTCAGAACGGTGACTTTTAATTTATTTTAAGCTGTGGAAAATAAATACGTAGTTGTTGGGAATGAACACTGCATAATAACCCCTGATGAAATGTATAAGAATAAATGAAGGAAGCATTGTGCACATTCCAGTTTAGTCTCTATATTTGACAC
The DNA here is from genome assembly GCA_014839995.1 of Xenentodon cancila. Taxonomy (NCBI): domain Eukaryota; kingdom Metazoa; phylum Chordata; class Actinopteri; order Beloniformes; family Belonidae; genus Xenentodon; species Xenentodon cancila. Next base: position 22,516,201 of record CM026213.1, on the reverse strand, counting down.
TAATTTAAAAACTTAAAGTGACAGTTTCAGAGGGAATGTTTTAATGGTAGATCATTTCCACATGACAAGGACACAGTTAAAAATTTGCTCATGTCAACCTCCTCCACAGTTTTCCCTTCGCATTAGCTGGATCTAAACAGAGAATTTTCTTACACACCCTCCTACCGTTCATGTAACACTTTTCCATGTAAGAAAATACAGCATTTTTAAACACATTTGGCAATACAGAAGCAAACCCAGTGAGTTTTCCTCCAAAAAGAATTTTAATTATCAGTTTTTGCCAACACGTGGATTCCTAGCCCTCCAACCCCTCAACTTTTTTTTCACTAAAATAATCCAGAATGTTAACAGTCTAAACAGCTATTGGGTAATGATTAACGATAGGGTGGGCGTGGGGTGGGGGATTACAATCTTATTTGAACAGAGTGTTTTTTAGCTAACAAACAAGTCTAGCAACACAAAATATAGAAAATTATATAGTGGAGTTTGGGAAAGAAAAAGGGGAGCAGCCAGTGGTTTCATTGGGTATTTTGTCTGGCAATTTCTGCATGGATCTTTGCACTGCTTTTGGACGTTACATCTTTGGGAATTACCAATTTACGCAATTTCTGTGCTCAAGAAGGCAAGCAGAAGTGTCGTTTGCAGTTACCATTCTTCGTTTTACAAGGCTATTACTGTTGCTCGTCTTTGGCTCAAGGCCTAGTGATCAAACAGAAGGCACTTTTGTTGGCATTTGTGATGCAACTAACATGGCAGTTATACCTCAGGGTCTAAATGAATATTGATGAGGACGGTGTTAGAATGACTTTTACTTTCTTTGACACGTGATGCACCAACACAACAATCCTGCTTCCCTATTTAACATTCTTCGAGCCCACAAACTTAGTGTAATTAGCTTGAGAATGACCAGGATCATGAGCAGCTATCCAACCGCACACATGTCAGTTCTATGCCAAAACTCCCAGGACCCATGAAAACGTTAATTTATGTCAGTTTTGACTTTGCAAAATAAAAAATAAAAATAAAAAAAACACACACACATTTTGACTGTGCAGGTGAATCCATAGAAGACTTGTCTCATGAGGGAAAACAGGACAGTGTGGTTGGTAAACTCATTCGGAATAGAGGTGGAAACAACACCTTGACAAGGAAACAATGCACATCAGCACTTTCACCACTTACTAAGACATGATGCAAACTCGTCATTTGTCTACAGAGGACAAGTTTAACAATCCTTTGCCATATTGCAGCCAATGATGTTCACAAAACTGGAAACTAAAAGCTCTTCCTTTCCCAGGCAACCATTGATTCTCATTATTTTCTGCTTGGCAAAGAAGTTCAGTTGCAGAGACTTGAAACATATTTCCTGGGAAACTCAAATTTAATTAACCACCATAACAAACTTGCTCATGAGCATTAAACTAACTGAGCTAAGTTGCATTGTGGGAGAGAAACAAGTCTATATTTAGACATTTGACTCACATTATTCACCTAAATGCAGAGGACGGCTCTATTAACACAGTTAACAGTGTCCTAGGTCTTGATGGTGAAGGATGAAGAGACCATTTTCCAACAGAGAAAGACTGGCTGCCTGGACTACAAGAAGAAAACTTACATTGGAAACAGTAAAGTAATAAAAGGATCACAACATGCAAGAACGATCGATGTCATAAAGGTGTCATCTCAACTTCTAGACTGCCGTTTTCATCATTTATTAGAAGTACATCACTAAAAATGACTGCTTCAAAAGTTACCTTTACCAGTATTGCGACACTCCCGAGCCTTTATAATAACCATCTAGAAGAACCTGAATTCATCTCAAATGTGAAAGGGACTACAGACAAGCTGGTTTGTTGCCACAGATGAATGACACAGTTACATTTATTACTAAGACTCTTTCAAAGTGTAAGATTGTCTAATTGCCATCATATTCTTGAACCCAAGAGACAGCATGCCATGCAGATAATAGACAGGATGCTTTTCAATGGGAAGGCTCTGGATGGAGAGAAGAAAATGGATGTGTCACTTCTCCGAAAGATCCTTTTGCCTTCTCCATACAGGTGGTCTATCCACATTTAAAACTTGCTACGTTAGATCAACTTGGATGTCTTAAATACTGGAGCAAAAATCCCACATACAGCTTAACACATGGTTTACTTTTATAGGGGACCTAACTCCATGGTTTGCTTAAACCAATCAGACCAAAACAAAAAGCATAATTTTGTTAAGGTTTTGTTCACATCCTGCAAACGAAGTGGAACTCAGCTCGACAAGATCACTTCTATAGTTCAACTGACATCAAATGTATGGAAAAGCCAGACAAACATGAGCACAAGAGCAAGAGAGTGGACACCTCTGCCACCAGACCGCTCTACCTTTAAGCCCACAGTCACAGTGTAGCAGCCTTTCGCTACCTCATGAGACTATCAGGGAGGGGAAAACACTTCAATGGTATCTTCATTTACAAAATTATAATAAAAATAAAGCCATGTACCTGGAACAATGACCAAAAGAAATAGTGTTATCACCCTCCCCACCCCCAAAAATAATTAAAAAAAAAATCACCTTAATACTCCTTTAGGCACATAAGTCTTAATGGATCCTAGTGGTCAGGAATACTTTTCACACAAGAAAAAAAAAAAAGTGAGAATGGCTTTGAGCAAAGTTGGTGAAAAGAAACTGCAGTTCTTTTTTAAAAAACGGTTCCGATGAATCAACCACGTCCAAAAAAAAAGAAATTCACAAGTCTGAACTGCAACCCTGACCGGGACCGTAACAAAGAAGACGCTCCGTGCACATCCTCTGACTTGTCCACCCAACGGTGACCATGCTCGCCTTTTTCTTCCAGATGTACGCTTGTTTTTTCCTGTTGAGTTTTTTTTATTTTTATTTTTTTTACTTTTCATTTTTGTGTCAACACTATATCACAATCTAGCCTGGGATATTGCTCAGCAGCTATTTACAGAATTGCAAAACAAACAGTCTGACTGATCTACACATATCTCACAAAGTCCCGTGTTTATTTTTAGTGGTCCTCATCAAAATAAAATGTATTATAAAGTGTAAACATGGGGGGAAGAAAAAAAAAAACAAAACAAACTAGTCCGTATAAATGGTAATCCTTTCATTGTCCTCTTCTCGCCCTGTCATAGACCCTTGTATTCAAACTGTATGATAACCAAATGAATGTTGGGTTGTTTTGTGGGGTTTTTTAAATTTTGGGACCAGTTATTCAGCTCGGCGTTTTAGTGCAGATGTGCTGTGCAGTAATAAGAACTTTCTAACCATTTGAAAATCGTCCTGGTCCTTCTTCCACTCTGCGGTCCTTTTTGTTCAAATGAGAGCTGTCCTCCATCAGTGTGTCTTGTGGGCTTCGGCCTCGGCTTACATCCAACACGATAACGCGCACACAGAAAAAAACATGCACGCACGCACGCACGCACACACACACACACACACACACACAAACAGCCCCTTCAGTATGTTAAACAAGGAGAAAGAAATTAAGGGAGAAAAATATCACCTTTCACTTACAAATCCTTCAGTGTTTGCAATCAACATTGAGATGCCCGGCCCAACATTTAAGTTAAATTTCTTCTCTCTTTTTTTTTTTTTGAACACACAGCAGAATAAACATTGTTTGGAAGCAAGGTCTTCTGGTGGCAAGTCAAATGTTCAGAGGTCACATTTCTTTTTTGTTGTTGTATTTTTTTTCCACAGTTCTCCGCAGCTTAGTCCTGCTTGGCCTGGAGTTGCTGCTTCCAGGCCTCATTCAAGTAAACCAGTCGCTTGTAGTTGAGAACAAAGAGAATGAAGTTCAGCGCATATGTGGTGATGCAGATGACGCAGAAGTCCTTTAGGACAAAGTAGAGGATGTAGCCCAGGTAGAGCGAGCCCACCACCGACAAAATGGATGTCGTCATGAGGAAAAGGGCGGCCATTGCGCTGACAGTCATTCCTGTGGTGAGAAATACAAATTGCCGCTTAGCCGAGGAAGAAAGACAACCTTTCAGCACACCAGCAACCTGATGAGTCTGCCCTTTTCAGAGCTTTTAGGTTCAGACAGTTCTCTTTTTATATTAGGTGGTGCCTCCTCGTGATGACATTAAGCTTTAATGCTGAGCAGACTGGTCATATTATTCTGTTGTCACATGAGGTGCAGTCATAGATTTGAGGTCTGAGGTTCCTCTCCGTTTGTCCTAGTTCTATTTCAGTTTTATAACAATCATTTAAAAAGTCTTTTCTTCTCCTGGCTAAATGCATTTATTCAATGCTTTCCGTCAGTATCCAAAGCTTCACTTTGAAATACAATGTGACATATAAACAGTATCTGATGTATGTCTACACATGCCCGAGTCACACTGGCAGGTCATTCTTGGGACGGGGATAAACTGCATAGACGAGGGCTGATCACAATGCTCAATTCTGCGGCTAAAACCATTAATATCAATAATTAATCAGAAGGAAAACTTATCAGGATCTGTGTTTATAAATTGTTCTCTAAATTAAATCTAAATCTGAACAGTTTCCTTAGTTGTTTTCACTGGAAACTAACTGTCATGAAACACATTCACACTTCAACCCATAACTATTTTCAAAATCCCAAGCTGTTCAAAAATCCTGTGTATTGGGAAAAGGCCCAACTATAGGACTAATTTCATGTTTTGCAACGATAATCCCAAACTGTACACTGCCATTGATCAGCGATTAAAGGCCTGATTGTGCACATTTAGGATTAATGCCAACTCATGAGAGTCGCTCGGGTCAAGCCGTGAGAATGATCAAAGTCCTGAAACTAACTGGTGTCGACTAAAAATATGGAAATCCTCAGCTTCTGTGGCAATTGGTTTTAACTGGACTGTTGGCGTTTTACTCAAATTGGTATGTACTGTGGTTAAAAGAGCCTCTTGTTCTGTGCCGGCTCCAGGTGGCCAGGCAAGCCTACAGGCCACTCTGCAGGCAAACATGTCAAACCAGCTTGGGTGAGTCAGCAGCATCATAAATGTGCTGAGGAGAGGAGAATGTGACTGCAACTGCGGGGAGGAAGAAACGTTGAAGTTGGAGCCAGTCGCACACAAGGAGAGATTTTCCTATCTGTCCGATGTGTTAATATGAAACTGTGTCAGACTGGAGTTAATCTATAGAACAGCTACAATATTTTATCCCTGCAAACTTAGCAGAAATGCAGCTCGACAGGATGAGCCTCTGATTTGACTACACAATCAGTTTCATACACGGTCAGTTGACATGATACCGGTGTCACGCGAGACAGGTTTGACCAAATATAGCTGTGACACTAGCAGACAAAGACCCAAGTCAGCCCGTTGTGCTAGAGCAAAGGTTAGGGAGATTAGTCTCATGAATTTGCAGTACCAACAGGTTACCTCAACTAAAATAACATCTTACCTAGTAGGAGCTGAAAGGCATAAAAGACAATCCCATAGATGCTGTTGGGTTGGTTCAGTGCACTGTCATTTCCAAAAATTGAGCCCAAGAGTCCAAATCCTCGACCCCACCTAGACCAGAACAAGAACACCAGAAAAAAAAGAAAGAAGTGGAAACTTTAATTCAAGAAAAGAAAGCCAGACAACAAGAAATCATATCCAAATACTATTAAAGCTCAGTGGATCAGACTAAAGATGTCAAAATTCTTCCCAGTTTTCTTTTTCTGGTGAGCTGAAGTAGTCACCCAACCAGTCAAGTCTCAATTTAAATCAGGTGATATCAGACAGATGTTGTCTACTGGACTTATGAAACACATTTCTAGGTGATACTGGAAAAAAATGTTTCTGACTTAACTTTGATACCCATCCTTCTATTGTTTCTGTTCTTGTTTATTGCTTTTCTGAAAAACAAGTCCTTGAATCCTTCCACAAATTGCACAAAAAAAAGAGCCAATTCTGATGGAAAGTTTGTAATTTGTTAACTCAAGTGTCAGAAAACTGCATATTTCTGACAATAAATTCTGTAATGCAGATGCTTCAAGCACACCCTCGAGCCATCCATACAGCCAGAACATTTTAAACATGGACAACCAAGAAGATCTGATCAAATATGGGCACAATTTGTACGATACCTTAGATCAATCCTTTATAAATCGCTTCATCTTTGAGTCCAAAAGGCCATTTATGCCTCTTCTGAGGAAATTCCTTCAAGGTCTTCCTAAGATTTTGCTTTCCAGGAATGTGAAGGACAAAATTAAAACATAATGTCTTTAGCTATGGCAGTGCCTTGGATGAAAGCAGAAAAAAGCCATTTCCAATTGTGATGCTGACGACCATCTTCATTAGTGCAACATGTCCCTTGCATGTGAGGTTTGAAACATGAGCAATTTTATAGAAACATTTAAAAAAAAAAAGGAAAGCAATTGGCTTGGTGTGCTTGGCTTTGCTCCTTGTGTCTGGAAATGCTGAACTAACCAACACGTTTATTAATAGTGATTTCATTTCTAGCGGATTACTTGATTTATAGATACATTTCAAGAATTTATTCTTTCATTCTTGTTTTACAGTTGTCTGCCCAAGAAGCTCTGTATTTATTCTCTATTCATGAGCTAAGTAATAAAGTGAGTTACTTTCTTATTTATAAACCTGAATGTCTACTTATTCTAAAAATCAAGAGACTACACTAGACTTTAGTTTGTTCAGAATCAGCTATCTAGAATAATAGTAACACTGTTAATATAAAAAGTGCGGCATAGTGCATCAGAAGTTGGGTATTGTGATTTCTAAAGATTGACATAGTCTATAGAGAACCCAGTCAACCTCTACTTAAGACCATTGCTGATTTGTTTTTTTATTTAAATTTTGAGTGGAGGAAACAAAAACCCAGAATATCAAAAAAAGTAAAAATGCCAGATCTCCTTCCCTCTCATAAACTGACCGAAAGCCAAAATACTTGATTTAAAAACCATGCAAAAGAGAATAAAACAACGGCTGTGGAATCTGCAGTTATTTAGAAAATATTTGAAATGGAAAAACTAAAAACCAACAACTGATTTCAAACGTGGTTTAATACGATTTTCTTTACCAAAGTGGACAGCGACTACAACACCAGAGTACAAATATTTAAGATGGATTTTGCCACCATATCCTTCAGTTCTAGCAAGTCATCCATCCGTCTTCCATCACAGGAGATTTTTTTTAATATTTATTTTTATAGATTTCAATGGGATTTCATTAGAAGGTAAATTTCAGGCTGAAGCTTCTTTTTGTTTGGATGTTCAAGGGTTAACATATGGCTCACTATGCTTCACAAAGCATTCTGCATGTGCATTTGATTTATTTCACGTATAACTAGTTGTACATGTAGTGAGGCAAGACCTGCTCACACGGGCGCTCCTACACTAATGAAGTAAAAAAAAAAAAAAAAAAAAAAAAATGGTCAATAAGTACATTCCAGAGTATGAGGCTGAAAGACCGACAGACAGATCTACAGAACCTGCAGGCGATACACAATAATCTACTTATATATTACTTCATGTACTTCTATACTATACACATAAATCATGTTAAATTGACTCATATTTTGCACTCTTTCAAAGTTTTTCATGCCCATTTATTTTATTTTGAAGAATATGCTGCAATTTTGAAATACTCAGTGTAATATGGATTGTGTTTGAAAACGCTCACTCCATCCTGCCACTTTCAAGTTTTTTGGTTGCCACATTAAAAAATTAACTAATTAATTTAAAAAATTTGTAGAAGACATTCTCATCAATTTCACCTTTAAGCGGTTTACAGGGCAAGAGACCATATTTGGCCATTTCAGTTCAACTATACTCTATGGTTATTATAAAATAAAGTTACAATGTTTATAAAGGCCCTTTAATACTCTACAATACTTGAGAAATGCTAGATCACTATCTACGGACAACATCAGATCCTGCAATTAGTTTCCGCGGAGTGTGATTTAAACTCAAACACTCGTGCCTTTTAAGTATGACTGAGGAGACAAGAGTTCACCAAGTCATCAACCAAGCTGCGACTCCCAGACAGCCTGCAGTCCGGTGAGGTTGTGAGCGCTTTATCGTCGATAGTTAAAAGGCCACAGTAAAGCAGTGTTTTGTGGAAGTTCAATCTGAACACTCGCGTGCAGTTTCTTCAGTAAATCTACTCTAGCCAGAAGTAAATCAAAGTTAATAGCGTGGCAGACGCTTATCTCCCGAGTTTCGGATGTGTGACTGGAAACAACGTTTATTAGACAGCAGACCGGAGCTGTCCCCGCTACTGACCTCTGGGACAGCCGCCTCCTCCGTGACCCTGCAGGTACGCCGGGGATGTCTGATAGCCGTAGACATGTGCGTGAAACCCAATGACAGCTGCGTGACAGCTAATGTACCCCCAAATCCGCCGACATTAAGCCCTCTTAACCGGACGCAATCAGCCGCACGGGCGTCTCCAAACAGCCACAAAAATCATTCACAACGAACGTGTGCGCACGCTGCCAGCTTCGGCGATTTGGAAACGGGCGCGTGCCGTCCAGATGTGTAACACGGAGACGCCTTCGGGCCAGTTAATAACCCGGTTCTTCGACAACGCTGACGTCTCTCTGCGGGTCGCAGGTTAGCTCGCGCTGCTAACGGCTAGCCCCGCCGAGCTATGCCGCTCGTTAAATGCGCGAGCTCGCGGCTACCTCCGTCCGGGCGAGTATCCCGCCACCGAGCGCCACCCGAGCCTTTTAACAACGCTCCTCTGCGACAGCGGGCGCCAGCGCAACGCGAGCCGAGCCGAGCCGAGCAGCCGTTCCCGGGTCGCCGCGGCGGCGGCGCGCTCCCATTGAGCGCCCCGCGCTGCGTTCACGTTACCTTGAGCTGAACACTTTGGAGCAGCTGATGGAGCTGCTGAGGTCGCACATGGCTCTGTAACTCGGGTCCCGTCCCTTTTCCCTCTCGACGTGAAAAGCATATAGGGATAAGACAATGCCCAGTAGGCAAACGAGAAGCCGGGCTATTCTTTCCCACCGAGGGGTGGACACTCTCAGGACGGGCGCCGCCATCACTCTCTGGCCTAGCTGGAGACACGCATACAGACGCAGCGAGCTCGAGACTCGACTGCGACGTGGAGACGCGTCAGGACGCGCGACTCCGCCAGGGGCGGGGCGGACCACCGTGGAAACAAACAGTTCGTGGATGCGTATAATAATAATAATAATAATAATAATCGTGGTTTGTAGACTCACGTAGGTAAAGCGAGTCAGTGAAAAACTTAATCTAAACGCTTTGAAGAATGCTCTTAAACCTTTTTTTTTTCAACTAAAACGAGCAGTGTCGTTTTAAACTACATAGAATAAAATTAACTAATTTTGACTAAAATAACAAATCACAAATTATAGGAAATATTTCAAAATAAACTCGCTTAGTCAATAGGAACTACAGCCTGACCGCTAAGATCACGTGACCCCATGTATATAAACATAGGGTGACATCATCTGTTTACTCGTCCAGACAGCTATCCGCAAACAACTGCTTCGTCCCCATCTCCAAATGGCGACAGACATGGAAAGATTGGTTTCTTTCGAGGAAGCTTATTATGATCAATATGACTATTACAATCTGGTTGAATATCCGTGCCATGCAGGCGGGAAAGGGAAGTCGAAGAGGGAGATGGAGCTGAACACGAACCGCCATTGCCCCGCTGGACACGAGAGGAAGATCGCAGAAAAATACCACAACAGCGAGATGAAACGCAGGAGAACCAAGAGCTCCTCTTCATGATTGTTTTTTCTTTGGTGTTTACAGGTAAAGCCCTTCTGAATATTCGCTTGTTCTGGAAATTTAACAGGAAAGAGGCCTACTACTGATGACATGTTGATGCCTTTACATTTGACATTGAAGCGAATGAGCAGTCAGCGTAAACAATGGAGTATCAAGTTTATGACAAACTTTTCCTGTACTTTTCATGGATAAAAACAGCCTAGAAAAGCAACGCCGATTATATTCAGTGCGAATAAACTCTAATCCCTCTAATGCCTTTTTGCTGCTTATTCAATGATTTTGTCATTAAGTATCAAGTGGATTTTACAGAAAACGCTTTTTATCTGTTGTTTGTTCTCGTTTCTGCACAGATCCAGTCAGAAGTTGGGTTTCTGTTGTCGAGTTCAGTCACGTGTATCTTCTTTTCCCGATGCAGCAAATGGAGCGTGGTGACACTGGGAACATGCACATTAATCAAGCACAACCTACAGTCACAACACGGCCCTCCATCTCCAGCCTGACCCACTCCTCTCAAGTTACAGCTGTGCAGGAATATTTTATGTTGAGCTATATGGGTCAGTGGTGTGTGTTTGCTAATTATATTTAGATACGGTCATGTGTGTGGGTGAAATATAAATTGTATTTTAATTCAATAAAATCTTATCTTAATTACACCGGCCTTATGTGACTCATAACTTAAATGATATCTTATCTATCTATCTATCTATCTATCTATCTATCTATCTATCTATCTATCTATCTATCTATCTATCTATCTATCTATCTATCTATCTATCTATCTATCTATCTATCTATCTATCTATCTATCTATCTATCTATACACACAAACATGGTTGTGGAAAACCGGAAACGTGTGCTTTATTTTGAAGGACAAAATCATCCGACCGGAAATACTCGATGCCTCAACCGTACGGTCGTTAAAGCGGTTTGAACCAATTTGTGTAATTATTTCTTTCTACACGACAGGACAATGCAAATATGTAATGTGTGCAGTGAAAATACACCAAAATACAGATGTCCAGTCTGCAAGATACGATAGTAAGTACATTTATCCTCATACTTTGAACGCTAGCTTCTCTCTGGTTAACTTTTAACGCTGTTCAATAACAGACAATCGATTGTAAATAGCTGTAAATATAAGTACATTGTAAATAATTATCTTGTGATGCGAGTTTATATTTTTTTGGCAAACAGTGGAAAAAAAGAACACCAGAACCATGTAAGACAAGAGAATCAAGCTGGTTAGAAGTTTGTGGAGTTTTGCCACGCTGGTTCTACGGTGTGGAAACACGAGAGCGTTTTTAAAATACTCAAATTAAATAAATAAATTCACGTACACGGATAAACTTTGACTAAATACAATATTTTGTCACTGTGAGTCACGAGGTCTGCGAGTGTAGCATGAACACCACATGGGATGGCAACCCGTTTGGGTCAAACCCTTTTGCGAATGGATCTGATTCAGTTCAGATTGGGTACCTGATCCATCCCGACAGTTTTATTTTAACTAAACAGACTGAGTTCATCCAATTACAGGTGTATTATATTTAATAAATGTCTTGACAACATTGTTGTAATGTGACGAGCCGTACAGGTGACGGTTGTCATCCTTGTTTACTGTTACAGTTGTTCACTTGGCTGTTACAAGAAGCATAAAGGTGAGTGGGCCCACGCCTTTAGTGTTTTATTGTTATAGCACTTATTTGGCTCCCGGTAAAGTTTAACACTTGTTATTTGTTTTCCGCCCACAGACGCATGTCTTCCTGTTGAGAAGTCCACATCTGCTAATCCTGCATGTAAAGATGCTTCAAGCGCTGGTATTGGCTCCTTAATGGCATTTCAGCATTTACATGTTTCCTGTGTCCAAATCAGTCAGCTGGAGCACAGTTTTTCTTTTTATATCATAGCCATCATATATATGAACAATTTGAATTGTTAATTTAAATTGCAATAAAGTTCAGATTAACATGCATACAGAATATTATGAGCATTGTATTTGAATTTATTATTCAAGTGTCCTAAAGTTCTCTATTTCATTGATTATATTAAAATATTGTGATATGTAAGATTCATTTATAAACTGGTGGTAGATAGATGCCTTTTTTAAATGTATCAGAATTCAATTTGTTTACTCATCTTATCTGTAGACTATAAGAATAACAATGAGTAACTTTAAACTTATATTTTTGCACTTTGTTAAATGTGGTTTTTAATCTTCAGTTCCCGCAGAGCCTTGGAGTGTTGAGGATCTTCTGAATAATGATGACATCATTGACAAAGTGCCATTGGACAAGCTCCAGTTGTTGGGTATTAATCCAACATTACATTTATCTGTCCATAAATGATGGCAGGAGCAGTAAGTTTTCAAAAGTCATCAATGTTACTTTTTAATTGTACTTTTTTTTTCTACAGGTCAGTCAAAAGATCTAAGAGACCTCCTTTGCAACCCCCATCTGAGACAGTTGCTTCGCTCTGTTGACAGCGCAGATGGCAAAGAAGAAGCAATCAAGGCTGCCATGCAGGAGCCTCTGTTCGTTGAATTTTCAGATCAATGTTTGAAAGTCATTGAAAATGAAAGTGAAACATTAAGTCACTATGATGATGATTTGTGAAAAAGTGACTTTTCTTTTAAACCACATCCTTCATTTGATATAGTTAAAACATATTTTGCTATACCACAGTATGTATATAATTTTCAAATAAAATGAAACTTCTTGAACTCTATACTCTCCTTCTCATTTCTTTTTCAGCTCAATCCTCAGTTATTCATTAGAAGTATCTCATAACTATAATTGGGCTCCATTGTTCTTGTAGTTTGTTGTGCTGGTCTGCCTGCTCTTTCTCTTCTGTACATGTTTGCAGACCAGAGCCTCAGGAGCTGCATGCTGACCTGCAGACCCACCCTCTGACCATCCCAGTGTCTGCTGTCTACACCCGTTTATATAGTCTCTCTGTCATCCGCCAACTAACCACGTATCAGTCATATAAACATGGAAGTCTTAGTTCTGCTGCTGACGGATAGTTATACTATTGTATCTTGTCTTTTGAACATTTGACGGTGTGTGTCTCTTCTCTGTTCTTCATTCTCCGTTTCTGATCCCCCTTTTCCTGCTCTACCCAGATGTTCTTCAGTAAGAGAGCCCCCCCTTATTATTCAGGTCCTTATCAAGGTTTCTTCCCTCTCAAAGGGGGTCTTTCTCCCACTAGGGAAGTTTTCACCCGTCATTGTTTACATAATAATTGCTCAGGGGTCATGTTCTGGGTCTCTGGAAAGCACTTAGAGACAACTTGTGTTGTAATGGACACTATAAATGAAAGAATTGAACTGCTTCAAAAGTCAACATACAATTGGAGGTAACACTATATCTTCTTACCAATTTATTTTTTATTTTTCACTTGAACAAATATTTTAAATATACATCTTACCATATCAAACAAAATTAAAAATATTTGTTGGTGGATGAATACAGTTTTCCCACAGCTGGTCAATACAACCCACCACAATTTAAAGCTGTAATGTGACAAACTCGTCAGATCCTAATCTGACCGAACATCTGCAGGATGCATCCAGTCCCCGACAGAGACTTCCACATGTTGTCATGGTGGTTTTAATGTGCCTGATGGATGAAGCACAAACAGCTGGCTACAGTGTACAGATGGTCCGTTTATAGCTGATTACAATGTCCCTGATACATTTATGTGAATCCTCAGCTAAAAAGAACAACAACAAAAAAGTGTTGAATTGTAGTGTGTTGTGTTTTCTAACATTAATCATATAAATCTGGTAGCTGGAATGTGATCGCAGCCAAGACGATCAGGTTTGTCCTCTCACACAAACACAGAAGTAAAAAACACTTTGATATTTTATGCTTACGTCAGTTCGGAGGATAACACACTGAATGCAGCAGGTAACTTGGTCAAACCATTAAAAAAGAGCAGCTATTTCAATAAACTTGGTTCATTGCTGTCCTGTTTCACTTCAGTGACGTGTCTCTTAATCCAATGTTACCCTGCTGTAGGTGTGCGCTTTTAATGTGCAATATGTGCTTTAAAGTGCAATACTTAAGAATTTTTTACAGAAACAAAACAATAATACATGCTCAATAATTACTTCTGCAATTATATGTGAATCTGAATTTAACATGCATAGTCTAAAACAGAATACCTGGATAAATATGTGAGCAGATAGCTCCTTTGTGAAATAAGCCTGATTTTTCAAAAGGCACTTGTCACAAGGCCTAATATTTAGATCAACAATCAGATGTCTATAAGAGGAAGCGACGAGAAGAAAACCTGAAGCTCCCTGACATTTTAAAGTGCCACGTTTGTGCCATGAATTTAAGTTCTTTAGACAGATATAAATATGCTTGTTTTTTTTTTTTATTACATAATAATCTTTCTAATTTCTAAATGTTTACATGGCACAAATTCTTAAAAGGGCTAAAATCTCACCTGCCCTATCGGAATTAGAGGATTTTTGATTTGTTAAAAAATGCATTATTGTACTTGACCACCTATTAAAAGGGTGGGAGTTTTGGCAATTCAAAAGGGTGATAATAGAATAAATAGTGTTTTAAATGCAATCCAAACTAAGGGTATAAAATACCACCTGACTCCAGTATCTGCAGAGGAAATGTTTACAATGTTTTCTCGAGCAGGATTTCATTGAATCCCGTCACGTCACTCTTCAGGTCTGGTTGCCTGTCAGCATACAGAAGTGGAGATCGCTGGTAGTGCAGCTTTACTGATCCCTGTGAATAAAAGAAAGAAAAGAAAGGTCAATGGGCAATTATGAAAGAATCTTTCAGTTGATAAAACAGTCGAAAGGAATTTATGTGTAGAATGTGTATAGACATGTCACCTTCGGCTGAGCCCGTATGGAAGCAAGTCCCTGCTTGTACTGGTTGGTCTCCACCTTGTACACTCCTTTTCTGGAAGGCAGGTTGAGGGAGCTCATCACAGACACCATCTTCTGGAAGCCTGTGGCCGTCAAAGAAACGGTGATGGATGGAGCAGAGGCCAGAGCCAGGCCCATGGGCCACCCGCGCACCGTCACAGGCTCCGGGATGCTGGAGAGCTGCACCGAGCCTCGTTCCCTGACAACAGGGTTCAATACCGGAACCTCCTCCTCCACAAGGTCCTTTGGATCATCGAGTTCTGCCTCAGCCAAGGATTTTAGCAGGTTCTAGCCCAATAAAAAAAATATTGTAGTTAATATATTAATTTCAAGTCTTCATAAACCATGAGCAAGAAATTAACGCTTACCCTCCACTTCTTCCAGTTCTTCTGGATCACTGCAGCTGATTTGTTCCATCTCTGGACCTGCTTCCTGACCAGCCAGGATCTCACCGCTGCAGGAAATCAAACATCTTACTGAGACATTCATTGTCCAGGTTTAATAAGCACATGGTTTGTGTCATCATAAAAAAGGAATATTTACAGACTCCTATTAGGTAGCAGAATCAAAAGAAAACTAGTCATTAGCTGTTAATTAAATGAGCTGATATATGTTTAGAGTCTGCTTTCTTAAGGGATTAAGAGACTGTAAACAGTGTGTGCAGACATCACCAGCTGTTTCTTGCTGGCCAGACATCAGGTCAAAGCCAGCAGGCACAGTCAGTAGGATCAAGGCCACACAGCTTAGCTGATTCCACTTAGCAGCACCTGACCGGGACATAAACAGTTTACCTGCTTGGATCAAAGTGGCAGACTGCCGGTGAGCGAGGCGTCTGCGGCGCTGATATCGCAGCCAGCAGCACTGAATGGAGAAGGCACACTGAGACAGGACCCTCCTCCTTTGATCCTCCAGCAAATCGAGCTGTAAGATGAGTCACACATATAAGAACTTAGGTGATAAAATAATTACACCAAGTAAGGGCTAAATATGACAAGACATGCAATCATTTTGCAGACATGGCATGTTTGTACTTAGTTACTGACCATTGCTTGGGTGAGAAAAACCTTCGTCTTGCCACAGTGCACCAATGAACAGAGCTTATCACAGGACTGATGTCGTAACACCACACTGAGGAGTTTTTCCACTTCTTGACGAAGCGTACTTTTGCCATCAGCCTCCCAGTCTAAGACAGAGAAACAATCCAAAATAAGACTGAGTGAAGCAATAGAGGCACTATTCATTTATTGGATTTACCACACAATATTTGATATTGAGGTGGGGAAAAAAAAATGCATGACAGCAGCAGAAGTCCATCCAACTCTCAGAACAGCGTCAACAACTGAGATAATTACAGTGAATTCAATGCATCTTGTAGATCTGATAACATGCGGGTGCACACGAGGACAGAGGAGATGAGCAGTGAGCGTGAGGCAGCATTCATGGTGTCAGAGAAATAAAACCACATGTCTAAAGACATGATGGATCCACTGTAAGGCTACACTTGCTGACATGAGTACGCCCATAATGGTAGTGCAAACCTGCCAACACGTTCATATTAGTTTACATTAGTAATAATGTAGTAATGTTGATATTTTTTGGCCAGTGTTGATAACAGTTAACATTGTATGAAATGTTTTTTTTTTAATGCCATTGCTGAAAATCTAAAGATATTTATGTTATGAGTATTGCAAAGCAAATTTTCAGCAAACAAATCATTTCTGTATTTGTAAAAGTCTTAAACGTCAGTGCTGCCAGGTGCCTCATTCAGATTGTGCTGACTGACTAACACACTGAAAAGCGGAGGCTAATTGGTTTCTACACGTACAGTGACAACCTGTGGGAACACAAAACGTCTACACCTGACTTTTGGTTTTTTTGGGGGTTTCTTTTGCAAACTATCCAATATTATTAGAATGTTTTTCCTCCCAAGTACGAATCCTTTCAGCTGATCATTGTGCTCTGCACACTGATTTGGAGCAGGTTTTCTGACATCTGACCCGAGCTTGGGGCTGGCACTACGCAGGATTCAGTGTCTTACCCAGAGACACTTTGGCATTTGATGAGACCGTGGATTGATCCTGCAGGGGAACCAACTCTACTAGTCGTTCCATCCAATAGTGTCCAACAGCATTTAAAATACTTCACTACATGTTTACCTAATAGAAGTCCTAGAGGGAAACAACTAAACAATTTATCACACAAAACTGTGCAAAGTTAAATCCTCCTACACTTATCAGTGTGGACCAAAGCAGCAAACAGATGGTGAGACAGCTCAATACGGATATCCAAAGCACCATAGTATAGCAGCATGGTTAACAGCAGCCACACCGTAGGTTTAAAGTGGAAACAAGTCAATCAAACAATGATAAAGAATGAGCAAAGACGCATGCAAAGCAAGCACTAACAGACATGTATGCATTTACCTGTAAAGTTCCTATGTAGGAAAATTTGTTAGAAAGTCTTGTTTTTAAAACCCAAAATTGAAAAGTCCCAAGAAGAGTAGAGAACTGAGGATCACATTTACTAAGAGGACTAATGAAGGAAAAGAGGAATAAACCAGCAAACCTAAAGAGAGGAAATAAAATCACTCTTTGCCAACAATAAACATGCCAGAATTGACCATAAACAAAATGACCAATAAGATGCACCTACCAACACTGCGACGCCCCGATTGTGAATATTTGGAAATCAGTCCATAACGCTGCATGAAGCCTTCAAAAGAAATTCTGTCCAATTGAGACAAAAGAGGTTAACCAAAAATGGAATAAAGTCACTGTTAAAACTGAGTGAGGAAAACTGCTTCACCTGATTGGAAAGCCAGCAGCGCTGATATGAATGGTCTCCACGATCCCACAAGCCTCCAACTGCATGATAACCTGACAGCAGATAAACATAACAAGTCTGCTCCTGTTGTGAAAACAGAAAACGACAACGCCGAAAAAAGGGCAGTGTTACATTACCTCTTCCTTTTTAAACATCAGTGGCTTGCAGTCAGGGTTGGGTTTGATGCAGCGAGTGTAGTGAGGAGTCGTGGTGTGCAGGATCTTCATTAGGCTCTCCAGCGAGTTCTACAACCACATGCTTACATCATCAGCACCACGATTACACTCTCCAATGAAATGTTATACAATCACTAATAAGCTGAAAAGACCATAGTGAGGAAGATTTCAGTTTTTTCCTACCTTGAACTTGGAGACCACAGTGACTTTACTGAGCCCCTTGTTCGTTGAGTTCTCAGTTTCTTTGTCAGTGAAGATGTGGCAAAGCAAGGGGTTTTCAGACCTCTGAAGGAGGCTGACAAGCTCTGGTGGCACTGGGTCCTGAAACGCAAAACCCCGTCAAAGATGAGTATATGGATGCATGGTCGATTTGCGTGAAGGTGGGTGAATTTAAGGCGTTTTCAACCTTGTTTTTCTCCACCATGCCCTCTATCTGGTAGTTAACTTTGCCCGCATAATGGGCCACAGCAAAGTGTGGAATGTTGCTGAACTTGTCCCAGCTGATGTTGGCGTTATCACACAGCTCCCTCTCCAGACGTGTCCTCAACAGTTTTGCATCTGAGGCGCGATTAAGACGACTTTCCTTCAGAACAAGCATTTAAAAAGAATCCATGAATATAAATTATTATACTCTAACTCTGTTCAATGTTGAAAATGATTTTTAAGGAAGTAAAGAAGTAAAATGACTTTCATGTAACTTTTATGTTTAAAAAAAAATTTACTTGTTTGAATGTCAATATATTTCACTGAAGAAACTCAAATTTAAACTCTACTGGAAATGCATATGGACATCATCAACACAGACATGCTTCAGTGGATTAGAAATAATTATTTTGTATGTGCAAACATTTAATACCAATGTGAGAAACACTCGTGAAAATGCAACTGGACTGAAAAGTTAAAAGCAATGCTGTGATGATGCCCAAAGAAGAGTTGGAGCAATAATAATTAAAAGCAAATGGCCATCATACCTCATTAAGAAGAGAAAACACTCCGACAGGACTTCCTTCGATAAGATCCAGACAACTCTGGTTGTCTTGGTATTTGATAAAGGACCACTCCAACCCCTCTGACACGTATTCCTCCTGAGAGAAACGATGATCAATAACAACACTCAAGTTCAAAATCTATTTTACACTGTAAAAAAACAGAGATACACTGTTGCCAATCGTTAAGGACTTAATGGAAGAACCGTCCTGAAAGTATTAGACCTGTACATTGATAAAATAAGCAGACGGCCATCAGAGAAGCGGAGACCTCTGCTTGAAAGTGGAAAACTAGACGCTACCTGCTGAGCCCTGAGATAATGAGCCACAAAGTGCTGCTGGAGTTTCTCGTTGGCGTAGTTGATGCACAGCTGCTCCAGGTTATTGATTTGAAAACACTCAAAGCCGTACACATCCAAGACTCCTGCAGATTACAGAGAGGACCATGTCAACGTGTGTAAATCATCTGCAGGCTTCTATTCAGCAATGTCAGACAAAATAAAGCTTTACCTATGAAGTTGCACCATGCAGCTTTGTCCACACAAATGCTCTTATTGATGAACAGAACCAGCCATTCAAATAATCTGGTGGGAGAAGTTGAACACTTAACTTAACATGAGAAGAACCTTACTGTTTCCATGAAATGTGTCATGGGGTTTCTAATACAGTAACTGCTACACAGTGTTTATGTGTACAACCACAAAATGCTGTATGTTCCACACTGCTTACTATAAACAAAACTCATGAGGGTTCACATTTATGTCTGCTGCAGTGGAAACCTTGACACCAGCTGAGACTTATTACACAATTAAAACAAGCCCCTGGATCCTCAGCTACAATAACACAACATCAACACTGTCTGTTACTTAATCAAACTGTGATTCTTACTGGGCATAAATGACCTTGGCCAGGCAGTCTCTCCTCACACTGCACTCTGCCTGGGAACAAGGCTTGAGCACGCTTTGCTTCCCCGCCTTCAGAGTCCTCACTCTTAAACAAGTCTGGAGCTCCTCAGCAGCGACACCCAGTAGCTCAGCAGCTCTCTGCAAGAAGCCTAAAACACAGGCGGGGCACAGGATTTATGTCTGCTGACGGTTGTCATCGAAGGAGGTTTTATGGAATTTACTGATCAATTGAGCATAACAAGGAAGTACAGCTGAAATGACAGCTATCAAAATAAATCCAGTGACTATTAGTTGTTTAATTTGTACATTATTACAGCTTTCTCAAATTACCCATTCATGGTAAGTTGACACAAAGAGTGGATAAACAAATCAAACTGAAATCATATAATATACCTTCAGATTTTTCAGCAAGGTCACAGGGCTTTGATTCATCTACTAAGGAGGAGAAACTCACATTCCCCAAATGCAGAATCCCTGCTAAAATCTGAAAAGAATAAAAAAACAAGAAGATAATAACTACAATGTTATAAAGCAGCTGTAAGAAGTCTGAAGGCAGTTCAAATGTTAATTCCCATAGTATATGTGAACAATTATAACTACTCTTACAAAAATGTCATGAATACATTATTGAATGTTAATATGTCATGTTTTGATGGTAAATCAGAAAGAACGGGTTTATTTTACCCTGAATATTTGTCTTTGACTTTCTTCTTTGATTCCCAGATGAACCATTGCCTCCACAGTTTCATGAAAATCGTCCTCTATAAAAGAAATAAATGGCTGTTTTTTCTAAAATAACGAAGCCTGAAATGCACGGTAAAATACTTAAAAATATGTAAAGCATTGTCTTGACCAAATAAAATTTTAACACCAACCAAGTTGTTTGTCAGAATTTGGCAGCCAAACGAAACGCTGGTCATGTGACATCATCCAATCTTTCTTCTGCTCATCCGTGGCCCCTTTAATCATCTGAAACACATGAATCTTTCTGCATTCAGCTCTGCTTGTCTGTTAGTAAGCGGCAGAAAGCTTTACGAGCATGTGAGGGTTACTACAAGACTGCTAACTCACCTGGTAGAAGATGTGGAAGTTCCTCTCATTGGCTGGTTGGCAGGCGACCCTGGTCTTCTCCAGCAAGTACGTCTGGACTGAAGCCCCAACTAACAGCTGACACCTCCATGAGAAAAGCGTTTAACAGATATGTTGAATGACTTTGACCAACTCTTCTGTGATCTCAAGTAATGAGAGAAATTCAGCAGGTACCTGTCCAGCTGCAGCTGGATGTACTTTCCAAAGCGACTGCTGTTGTTGTTTCGCAGCGTGCAGGCATTGCCTACAGGGAGGGTGATGCTGATGAGTGACTCTTCATACTTGTTGTTGTTGGGGTTTTTATTACATTAAGAAAATTTCAGAACTGACTTACCAAAAGCTTCCATTATAGGGTTGGAGTCCAACACTCTTCTCTCTATCCTTTCCACTGTGTCCTGACTCTTCGCCACTGAGGAGGAGGCGGCCACAGTGGCGTAGTATTTCATCAGGCAGCGAGATGTCCATGTCTGGAAGGAAAAATCATTGAAAGACCACCACCAGTTAGAAAAAAATATAAAAGCAGGAAACATTGACGCAGCTAATTTGGTCACAACTATCTTCAAGTAATGGAATAATCACTTCCTAAGAGTTGAAGGATTTTTGTGGGTCCTAAGAACATGATATATATTTTGTTTCCAAATTTGAGAGACTGAACAATCTTGGAAAAAGTCAGTTCAAGAAGTTTCTAATCTGTTCCATATGTTAAACTGGATAGTAATACAATTAGAGACACTTTAATGAGACAAAATGAAATAATTTAACTCACATTACACGGCGTAGGTTGAGATTATTTTTTAATCATGATATGCTATTGTACTTTAAGGTTCACCTTTCCAGCTCCACTTTCACCACTGACCACCAAGGACTGGTTCACTGGCTCTACCTGGCCCTGAACATTCCTGTAGGCCTCTTCTGCCACAATAAAGATATGTGGTTTGAACTCCTGTAAACAAAAATATCCAGATTTATTCAAGGGATTTAATCTATCTTTAACGGGTGCAGCAGTTTTGATTTTGACTTTGAGGAGTCTGCATTAATACAAGATGTTATCCGAGAAAACACCAAAACCTTCCCAAATCAAAACCCCCATTCACATCAACACTGTTGCTTGTGCAACTGTTCAGTATGAATAAGAGACAGCTGTGATGTTGTAAACACCTGAGGCTGAGGAGCGCAGTGATATTCCTTCATCACATCCAGAGAGTAAAGGTCTGGGATGGGCTGGAAGGGGTTGAGAGCCACCAAGGTGCAGCCAGCATGGGTGTAAAATACCTTCACACTGTACCTGGCCTGGAGACATTTCAGCACTATCAGGAAAAAAATAGAAAATATTACTAGAGCGCAGCAATTTAACACCAAGGTAATCGTGCTTTTGACTTCTTTTAAATTCCAGAAGAAAAATCTCTCCTCATTTGATTGTGATATTTGCAAAGAATACTAGACTACAGTGATCAGCTGATGACTGGCATCAAAATATTTTAGTACCATCAGCTCTTATCAGCGACTGAACTATCCAACAAAAATCATTTTGATACAATTTTGATTTGACACTTTTTTTTCCCCATCCTCCTTTTTCAATCTGGGGGTATCTGTAAAATATAAATGATCTGTGTGGTGCACCAACAACCATCACTTTTGGACAAAAAAGACAAACCTGCTAAAAACCGCAGCAGGTACAGCCTGCAGCCGGTTATCTTTACCTGTATCAACAGGGTGTTACCAAACAAAAAAAAGATGAGATGTAAAAAAACAAAAAGGTTTAAACCCTGTTATCAGGTGCATGAGGGTGGATACATTGTCTTTTCTGTTGAGGGTTTGAAGTATGAACCTAAACCCTTTTATATTTGATTTCCAGTGAGACAGAAGGTCCTGCAGTTTTGGAGAAAATTTAGGTTCTTTTTCATTCCTCACTGCCAGTGGCAGTAAACAAAGTGAATATGTTTTTCAAACTCCATGCAGGTCGAGATCTTATGTAAACAAAGTCCCGTACTGCACTTGACCTTTTGGCTACTGTAGTGCTTCCGCTATAAATACCGTGCGGTAGACAACGTCTGGTCTCACAAGATCATCTCGCACCCAGGAGGAAGCAAGTGACCTGTGTGACTGGCAGTCATCCAGGTTCTTACAGAACAATAGTTACCCACGTAACTTATCAACTGACAAAGTTTTACTGTCAAACTTTTCAAAAAGGATTTTCTATGCAGCTCACTTTAGTTCTCATACGATCATTAGACAACAACTAAATCAGGAGGGCAGACCTTTGAACTCAGTTCAGTTCAATTGATCTTAATCATATTGCCCCAAATCACGACAAATGTCAACTTAAGGCACTTCAAGAAAACTATTCTACTCATGATGAAGGAGTCCAATTCATACAAGGCTAATTTAAAAATAACATTGCTAAGGAAATCAAAAGATTGTGCCAAGACTTTTCTTCACAAGGCAAATGTGGAAAGAAGAAAAAAATCCTATTTAACAGAAAGAAACCTCTGAAACCAGAGTCCAGAAAAAACAAACAAACCAGGTGTTATAAAACAGAAAAGACTGTAATTTAACCAAGTTCACATAGGTGAGACAGCAGGCACAACCAAGTCCCACGATACATCACGTTTACATCATCAAGTAATACAGACACACAGGACAAGGTCCAGTAACATCACAACCCAGTCTGATACCTGTTGTTGGGGTCACTGGGTTGACTTTGGTAAGGTCATCGTAAGTGTGGAATTGGTCTTCATCAATGAGGAAGGCCTGAATTTCCCCCTCCAGTGAATCGTTTAGGGATGGGTGAGGAGAGTGGACTTTCTTGATGACTCTCTTCACCTGTGTGGATGAGGTAAAACATTACGTACAGCATGAAATAAAAAATTAGTAACCTATAACCTATAAACAACCCAATGAAGTCCACTGAAATGAATATGCCGTGGGTCAATAAATGTTGTCAAACCTTCCTGAAGTGTGAAGTGGCCACTCTAACATTTTTAGTGAGATGATACAGATCCATTTCATTTTAGTAGCTCTTAAACTAACACACAGCTAACTACTGAGCCACTAACTGGTTAAGTGTAATCTATAAAACATCAGTCTGGTGTACAGAAGTCATCTTTACCCTGTACATGACATGGACACTGACAGGTGTCCAAGGAACCGAATGTGTGCAGGCGCTTATAATCCAATAGCAGGAAGCCTACATCCCATCATTCTGTTAGGTCATTTTTAGACCATGTGTCATTAATTTAATACCTAACACAGCAGGGTTAATACCCTGCGTACACAACACACTGTGACGCACAGACTAGTTCACACCTGTATGAACACACTTAACACAAATCAACGTAAACATATTAAGAACATTGCTGCTGTGAGCGCAAACGAAAAAAAATGACATCTGAGTGTGTGTTTGCTTTTAACAAAGCGAGAGGTGAATGTGTGTGAACTGGACTAATGTGTTGATGTTTTCGCATGTTTAAATATGAGCAGTGGGGACTATTTTCACGAGGCGCAATACTTCAGTTATGCGGTCATGTTATAGTACTGTATGTCTACCTCCTTAAAACACACTGAAAACTACATAAATGTATGTGAAACAGTCAGACATACACAGAGAAAGGTGTGAGTCTGCAAATTTCTAAGAGAAAAAATGTATCGTTAGCTTTTAAAACCCGCCGGTTGAAAACTGGACTGCGTTCATATCCATGTCCGAACTTACCGTTGATTCTTCATCGTTTTTGTACCCATTACGTCGGTCGTCCGCAGAACTCATTGATTTTCGCTTACTTTGTATCAAATCCCAAAAAGTAGAGTAGAGCTGTGTCTTAATAGTAGTGAAGATTAGTAGTTTTTTTCTACTTCGCTGACGGCGAACACAATATTTCCACTCCAGCCGAGAATTCCTCAAGGACGACTTCCAGACCAGCGCTGCCAGGCTGTCCGACTCTGCGCCTGTGTCCCAAACCCCACATAATTCCCGCCCTCTTCCAGATTCTTCATGAACCCACCTGAATCATCGTACACTCCAAACTTTGACTTACACAAGTAATACCAGGCGAGATTTTTAGGTTAGAGTTATTCATACTTTGCTTAATAACACTCATATTTTAATTGCGTATCAAATCATTTTAATTTGAGTCTTAGAATGGCCACGGTATGTTTATTTTTCTCGTTGTCTTTCACGGTAATACCCATCCACTGTTTCTCTTATTAATGTTGTTTATACTCGTTATAAAATATATTGTATAATCTTACAAATACTTCAAAAGCACAAAATAATCTTTCACAATCAAGCAAGAACGTCCTGGGTATGTTAGTACCTAGATATCCGAGCTGCATTGAATGTACCACAGGATCCAGTACGGAAATGAGCGGAATGTGTTTAGTGCGGTTTCATGTAGCAGAAATTGTGGTTGGGTTAGTTTACTTCACAGCTATAATGCTGTAAAACAAGTATGTTCCTTTATCTGCTTTACTCACTCCCTACTGAAAAATCCGCGGTAAGTACTGGACACGCAACTACCAAACTGACGAGCAGAGTAGTCTCTAACTCTTTACGTTGAGTAGTGAAACACTCTTCTGATGACAAGGGCACGTCAAAACATCACACATCAAGTTGAGTATCGGCTTGTATTATCGTGCTTTCTGTTCTTTCTTCCAGAGCTCATGTGCTTCTACGCTGAGGTCATGGCGAACAGGAACTACTTTAACTGAAAATTAGCACATCTGGACGTGAATAGATCATCTAAGTTCGTGTCACTACTGGAAACACACCTTTCACAGGTCGGCATATACCTTTTACGTCACCTCCAGCTACTGTAATGTTACCGTTTCTCCCATGCATTTTTGATTTCATCGTCTCTCGGTGCAGCCAGTTTATTCACATGTGAATCGTGAATTGTAATGTTTGCAGGTCATGGCTCAAAGGGAGCTGAAGGAAGCTTTTATCAGTAATCTCAACGGGACCGGCCTGGGAGAGGTGGCACTGGGATCGTTTCTCACCCCAGTGTGCCTCATCATCAGAGGGTTCATCTTGATGATGTACTATCAGGCCAAAGGGACTCTGCCGCTGCCGCTTCCACAGATTTCTCATCTGTTCCTTGACCTTTCTGTGCTCATTTGCCCTCTTGTCCTGTCATGCACCATTCTGAGCAACATTCTTCACCAAGTCATCATTACCTTAGTTTTCATTTCAACGTGTCTATTTTGCTGTATCTATCATACCAGCAGTCATTCTCATGCTCGGCACCCACAGAAGACTGCCAGCACTTTCCTCCAGAGTCACGTTCAGTTAAACCAGATCCCGTTCGTGACACTCTTTAGAGTGTTCGTTAATGTGAAAACGGCCATCAGCATTCTTGCTGTAGACTTTAGTATCTTTCCAAGACGATATGCTAAAACGGAAACCTATGGGACAGGGGTTATGGACTTTGGAGTGGGAGCGTTTGTCTTTGCAAATGCCCTTGTATGTCCAGAGGCCCGAGGGAAGGACAACTCCGGGTCCAAGGTGCGTCACATTACGAAGCAGATCCAGTCTGTCTGGCCCCTGCTTGCTCTTGGCATGGCAAGGCTGGTGAGTGTTAAAACGACTGGCTATCATGAGCATGTGACAGAATATGGTGTCCACTGGAATTTCTTCTTCACACTTGCTGTTGTCAGAGTTGTGGCGTCCATGCTCTTGGTGGTTCTACCTGCCAGATATTTGTGGGTCTTTTCCCTCCTGATCAGTGGATTATATCAGTTTATTCTGGAGACAACAGAGATGAAGACTTTCATTCTCCACAACAGGGACAGAGAAAAGGACTTTGTGCACGCTAACAAGGAGGGAATATTCTCCATAGCAGGGTATGTAGCCATCTATATAATGGGAGTTCAGATTGGACTCTACGTGATGCGACCAAGAACTCAAGTTCGAGAGTGGCTCAAGATGCTTTTTAACCTCTCACTGGGTAGTTTTGTCCTGTATGCC
Source organism: Xenentodon cancila (assembly GCA_014839995.1). Taxonomy (NCBI): domain Eukaryota; kingdom Metazoa; phylum Chordata; class Actinopteri; order Beloniformes; family Belonidae; genus Xenentodon; species Xenentodon cancila. Next base: position 22,489,651 of record CM026213.1, on the reverse strand, counting down.
GCTGTGTCCACATGTCAGACTGTTGTAGAGCCAGTGTCTCGCCGATCAGCTAATTTGCCTTTTGTGCTCTGGAGTGTTGCTCAGTCCTTGTTTTTTATGTCCTGTCTTTGTCTGGCCGATATGATTTTGCTGTTCTCGAAAAGAACATCTGGTTGTCCCTTTGTACCTTCATCACTGAGCGTGTATAAAAAAGATGCAGACTCCGACCATATTGATGAGAGAAAGAGAGGTGAAATGGAGAGTCTGTGCCTCGTTCAAGCCGTCAGCAGGAATCAGTTGTTGTTTTTTTTGCTTTCAAATGTTCTGACGGGGTTGACCAACGCTGCTGTGGACACACTGACCTGTAGTAGTTCATTTTCTGTGTTTGTTTTGCTTCTCTACATGTTCATAAATTGCTTTGTAATATATGTTTTGCATGTTTGTGGAATTACATTAAAATTTTGGTGACTTTTTTTGTAAAAGTATGATGTTTCATTTTAAGGTTTTATTCTTTTATGATGGTACTTGTTTTTTTTTCATATGTGTTATTTATTAATGAATGCAAATCTTTTCTGGTGAAATTCTCTTAAGTGTGTCAATGCTATAGAGTATACTTTTCCTTTTAAGAGAGACATATTCAGCTCTTTTTTTTTCTTTTTTTTTTCAAACATTGACACAATATCCTTAGGTCTTTATAAAACATATGGGGGTTTCCTTGAAGTAGCACAGAGATGCAGTACAAAAGCACCATATCAGTCATGTCTCTACTGCTGTTATCAAGTTGGTATCAGGTGGTTGAGTCACAATCTTGGCTTACTCCAATCTCTTCTTCCATAGGATGTGCTGCTTTTTTAAATCAATCTTACGACAGTAGGCAACCACCATGAACTAAAACAAATGCAGAATGATGCAAAACGGTGGGGAGATTGTGTGTGATGCCACAGTACCCTGCAGGCCTGTACAGGTCCCTGAATGGAAAAAAAAAGAAAAATCACAGAGATGATGGAGTTTTACCATATCAGTTTTGTTTTAGTAATCAATTCAAACACCCAAATAAACACTGTTAATGATTTTTTAAAAGTGTGTGTGGGGTTTGTTTTTGTGTGTTAATATTTACATAAAGTTTTGTGTATGTCTAAGTTAGATGTAAGAAAATGTCTTAAAGTATAGTAAATTTAAAAGCTTTTTTTCAATCAATTTACTAAATGGAAAACTGGTAGGTCTTTCCAAGCAACTTTGTGAAGAAACAACTGGTCTGTGAATGTAGACTACTTTAAAATACTTGTCTCTTCCCATGTAATCCCAGACAGACTCGTTGACGTTGAGATCAGTGTTCTCTGGGGCCTTACCATCACTTCCAGGACTCCTTACTATTATTATCATTATTATTATTATTTTATTTTAATGACAATAAACAGTTCCTAATGACATTGGGGTTGTTGTCTTAAAATGTGATACATTTGGTGCCAATCAGACGCCTGTCCTGATAGTAGTCCATGATGGATAAGGATCTGCCTGTATTTCTCAACATACAGTATACCAATAATCATGATCAAATCTCCAGTGTTGGAGATCACTGCTATCTGCATACAATAATTATTGTACCGGTCTTCAGCAAACACCTGCCTTCTGCTGCCAAATAGTTCAGATTTTGACTCATTCATCTTTGTTCTCCATCCGTCTTCCTTCCAGGTTGCCCGTTTCTTTGTGCTTCTTCAGAAGAGTTTGAGCACGTCTTGACACTCATCTCTGAAATCTTTTGCCTGCTAGAGAACTTGCTGATGTAGTATAATCACCTTGTGTCTTGTTTTTGTGATCAACTTGCTGTGCTGCACGGCCTGTGTCATGAAGCTGTCTTCAACCAGTCTGAAGCTTCCTACACAACTGTTTTATTTTTCAGTTAATTACTGTTTTTCAAATTAAATATGAGCTTGGTGGTCATAAGCACCTTTTTTTGAATGAATTCTTACTTTACACCATTTATTCACACATGTTTAAGACCTTTGCACAGCACTATACATAAATCAATTTACTACTTCTACTACAAAAAAAGCAAAAGGTGTACTGAAATGAAGATTCTTGGGTGTTCTGGTTATTTATCAATCGACAATGTTCGCCCTCCTGGCGCCCCCTGGAGGCCGCCGGTGGCACCGCGAGCCCTGACGTGTGAGGGTAAAGGTTGAGCCCACCAGTGATGAAGAGTCCGCCGCCGCCGCAGCAGCCAAAGTCACAGCCACTTGTTTGTTTGTGTTTTCTTTTTCTTTTAAGCGGAACTTCCAGACAAGGGTGAGACGAAACAGTAGTTAATTCAATCGAGTGTTCTCGTACTTTGCCACGATGTCGTACCGCTGCGCGTATAGCTCGAATCATTGACGAAAGCAGGCGTCGCTACTCTCAGTTAAAGTTTATATTACCTCCGATTAGCCTGCTAACGTTAGCAGCGGCGCTAACGAGCAGGCTGGCCGCGCTGGCCGCGCTGGCCGCGCTGGCTGACATCGACACTGCGCCGGCGGACTCTAATAACGCCCGGGCAGGTTCGTCACGACGGATTATCCGGTTGTCTGCACTCGTGGGATAATAGCGAGACTTAAGTGCGCTTAAGGGGGTTCTCGGTGTCTAATGGCACTGGCTGGTGGAATTAGCCTGCAGGCTAACTGGTAATTGATCAAACACAAGTCGGTGGTCGCTGGTTCGTCGCTGTCCAGGGATACACACAGACGGGACTAAACCCGCCCGTATAACGTCCACGAGTGTGTTAAACACGTTTGAGAGTGGCTGTAAATGTCAAATAACACAACACTTCCTTGTCCAGGGGCTCGCTTCCTCGTTTGTTTTGCTAACACAGCAGCATAAATCTGGGTCGCTGCAGCTGCCTTAGTAAGTCGCTGTTTACGTCGTTGGAACACGAGGCTCCGAACTTGGGGCACGGTGAACGTGTTCGTGCACGTTTTACTGACACACGGGTGGTATTCAACGCATTTACTTTGCTGCCATTGACGGTGATATGAGCCCTCAATGACCTGCAATCTATTAGCATTAGCTCGGCGCAGCTCGCGCTCGTGCTGGATTTGATCAGTCGGTCTCGTGCGTGTGAACCTGCAGGTGAGCTGCGCAACAGCTGGCTGAAGCCATGGCACGGCTGGTAGCGGTCTGCAGAGAGGGAGACGAGGAGTACCCGTTTCTGGCCAGGCAGATTCCGCTCTACATCGATGACGCCCTCACGGTGAGTCTGTCGCCATCGCGGGTTGGAGATCACGGCTGAGATGTGCTTGGAGGTCGGGTTTTGGCACTCAGTTACTTGGCAGTAAGGTGAAATTTATGGACATAATCTTCACGCTGACCATGATCTTGCCTTACACACACACACACACACACACACACACACACACGAGGTGACATTCTGAGGCCTTCTAATTTAACATTGTAATGAATCCTATTTGGAGCAGTGTATTAAAAAAATGTCTGTCTGGATGCTCTGGTTGCAGTTGTAATTTAAATAGGATGTTCACAATATACTTTCTAGAGTTTTAAAAGGCCCGGTTTAAGTGTGTGCACTTTATTATTTTACTTCAGATGAAGTACACCTCAGAGCTTTAATATTGTGCATTTAATAGCTGTATCCCCCCCCCCCCCGGTTATTAGATGGTGATGGAATTTTCTGACAGTGTAATGGATGTTGAAAGCCGTGAAATAAACACTTCTCACTGGAAGGAATTTTCTGAGGTGAGGAGTTTTAATTTTACACACAATCTCTTTGAAGTTACCTTGTTGTTACATGCAAAGTCCTATCCAACAGGTGTCTAGATAGTTATTGTATGTGACACAAATATAATACCTTTTCCCTCAGTATCACTCCAAGTTGAAGCAGCAGGACTTGAATATCGCCTTGATGGTGACATCCAGAGAGGTGTATGGTGCATTATCTCAGCTGGTGCCATGTGTGGGCTGTAGAAGAAGTGTAGAACGCCTCTTCTCACATTTAGTGGAATCAGGAAACCCAGCGCTGGAGCCCCTCACAGTGAAGCCTACAGGGATGCTCACTGTCACCAAGTCTTGTTTTGCAGATGTGAAGAAGCTTTACACTCTCTTTTATGTTCACGGGTAAGAGAAATATTTATTTTTTTATTTTTATTCGAAAATAGACTAAACACAGCATCAACATATTCATGACAGCTGGCATGGGCTGCTTCTACTATGGGGGGGAAAAAGCATGGAAACATAACACAGTAAAATTGTATATAAAACCTCCTAAGACCTGGCGTACACATGGGGACATGTTATGTTTATATCATAATATTTTATTTCTTAACTGGGGCCCAAAAAGAAATTGCACCTAGTCTTAGAAAGTTAATGTATTTTTCAAAACCTAAGCTGTCTGTCTGTCTGTCTGTCTTGTCTGTCCACAATGTGTGATGAGAGATATAACTTAATTTTTATGTTAACTGTTTTTTTGTTTTTTGTTTTTTTATGCAGGTCAAAGTTGAATGACATGATCGATGCCATTCCAAAAAGTAAAAAGAACAAACGCTGTCAGTTACATTCACTTGACACACACAAGCCTAAACCTTTGGGGTGAGTAATTTGGCTGTTTTATCTCTCCTTTTCATCCTGTTATATCCTGTTGTTGGTGGGTGTGTTTATTTTCCTTTTTTTTTTTTATTATTATTATTATTATTATTATTATTATTATTATTATAAAGGTTGTTATCTTGCTTAGAGGTTAGATTTGAAAAGTGGAGTAAAAACGTCCTTGTAATTAGGAAAAGTGTTAAGTGAGAGTGCATAAAATGAGTACGAACATCCTTCATCAAACATTGCAAAGAATGTGGCAAAGGTTCTGTATGTCCCCAAGATACTGAGCATCATTTAAACTCCATGCATCTTTGGTTATTTTATGTATATATTATTATAACATCTTTTCATTTCTTACCTGACTGAAAGAATGAAATTCAGCATCAAAATAAATATGATGCAGCAGTGACACAACATAATTAATTGATGTCAGTTTAATATAACTAATCCCAAAATAAAGACATCTTGATTTTCAGTTCCTTCCACCTCGCCTCCTTAAAACGTCACTGCTTGCATTGCTGATAAGAGGGACAAAGATGCAAAGGAAATCAATTATGGGTTTTAAAAAAGAGAGGGAAGGTGTGTATGTGTGTGTCTGGAGTGTCTAAATACATATTTGTAAAAGTTTTTTAATAAAATCCTTTTTTTTTTTTTTTAAACGCGGCATAAAGGATTTATTTTTTTTGTTTAGTTGAGATGGTCCTCCTGTGGGTGTAGGGGTGAAGTCCCGTTTAAACTGCTGTTCCAGATTTACTTTTGTTCGTCCTCTCGTTTATTTGTCTGCCATTACCTTCTTGAGTCTCACTGTCACCACTGCCATGAACCTTTTGTGGCTCTGTGAGCTGCCGTCACTGGCTAGTACACGGCATGATCACCTGTGAAGGACAATGTGCGCCACATTCTCCTTCACACCTTTTTTTTTTTTTTTTTCTTTGTCATTTTTTATCTTAAAGATTGTGGTACACACAAAATCAACTCCTAAAATTTGTTTCATTTTCTTGTTTTGGTTGTTGTTGTTGCTGCTGCTGCTGCAGCTGCATATGTCACAGCCACAACTAGGGGAGGCTCATGACTTTAGAGTCTGCACACACCACTCTTAACGTCATACCGATACGCAGTTGTCGCAGAAGGCGACTGAGACCAAAGTTACTTTGGGTGGTTTTTATTCATAGTAAGGACAGGACACTGCGAAAGTGACACTTTAAATTCCTTTAAATGCTTTTCTAACATGAAAACCTAATTTTGTACTGCTTAAAGATACTAACAGAAAATTCAGAAAACTGACTTTCTTGAACATAAAGAGCACAAAGAACATACAGATGAAAATGAATCCTAATTGAGGATAGTCTCCTTGAAGGGTTAAATCTGTTCTTGGTTCTGGCGGAGGGCGCACTACTGTAAATACCTTCAATGTCTTCTAGAGACTTTTTGTAGGTTTATTTTATGTACATACTGTTTTATCCAGCGGTTGGCTGATAGGAGTTTTTCTGTGCTGATTTATGAAAAAGAGGCCAGTAACCATCCAATCAGTTAACCAGTCTGGCTTTATTATCCATGTGTGGGAGCTGATATCTGATTATCATTGTATTTTGTTTTTGTATCGTAATACAGAGACCAAAGAATGTTTAAATATGTATTTAAATTTTTGATAAAACAACAAAACTAATGACATTTTCTTGATTGTATGTTCCAGTGGAAGCTGGATGGATGTGTGGGAGCTGATGTCTCAAGAGTGCAGGGATGAGGTGGTCCTCATTGACAGTGCCTGTCTCCTTGAGACACTGGAGACATACTTACGGAAACACAGGTAATCTGTGAGGATTTGTAAGTTTTGATTGCCAGAGTACCTGGCTTTCCTTCACTGCATAGTGTGTTTTAAGGTAAATGTTTTGATTAACATTAAACCTTTTGTTTACAGGTTTTGCACAGACTGCAAGAATAAAGTGCTCAGGGCATATAATATCTTAGTTGGGGAGGTGGATTCCAGTAAAGAGAAGGGCTACTGCGCTGCTCTGTATGAGGGACTATGCTGCTGCCCCCACGAACGCCACATTCACGTATGCTGTGAAACAGACTTCATCGCTCATTTACTAGGCAGAGCGGAGCCAGAATTTGCAGGAGGCTATGAGTAAGTCACATTTCAGAGCGACTGCTGCTGTGCTTATGTTTGTCTGTTGAATCATTTTGTTTCAAGCAATACATTTTCTGTATTGCTTCGGTTCTTCCAGCGTGTTAAACTATGGTAAGCATAGTTATCGCTCTCATTTTTTATTTTCTTATTTTAAGACGTAGAGAGAGACATGCAAAGACGATTGATGTTGCACAAGAGGAGGTCCTGACATGTCTGGGTATCCACCTCTATGAGCGGCTGCACAGAATCTGGCAGAAACTCAGAGCTGAAGAGCAGACCTGGCAGATATTGTTTCATTTGGGAGTTGATGCACTACGTAAAAGTTTTGAGGTATATTCTCCTAAATTTTAATCTCAGCAGAAATTCATTATATGATTTTGGTTCTATAAGCATTTATATTTCCCCAGATGGAGGTGGAGAAGATGCAGGGAATTAGTCGTCTGGAGCAGTTGGTTGAGGAGCTGTCTGAGGAGGAGAGGGCCAAAGAGATGAAGCTGGAGAAAAAGAGACAAAAACGAAAAAATCGACGCAAAAACAAGTGTGGCTTTGATGTATCTGAACAGGAGGCAGAAGACAAGGAAAAAATCCTGGATGAGGTAATCCTGCACTGAAGATGAAAATTAGAGAAACTAGGCAGACCTTGCATGCGAGGAACTTGTTTTGCAGAAGTATAACTGCCTGACTTTTTTTAGCACTGTCCTTTTTAATGTGTTGCAGGGTTCATTTGAATCTGTTGAGAGCAGCTGTAAGGCCTGTGGCAGCCATGATGAAGAGGAGGAAGAGGCTGGCTGTGAAGGGACTGTTGACAGCACAAGGAGCACGTCCTGTAATTGTCCAAACATCAACAAGCAAGGTAAAAATGAACACCCACACACAAAAAATCAATCAAAACTACATAAACCACAACAGTCTTTTCTGGGCTTGACTATAAAAGACAAATGAGAAGCTTTGAAATAGAAATGTTCTTATCTGTTTCTCCAGATTTGTCCCCCAACAGCAATGGAAGCGACTGTGGCTACTCCTCAAGCGTGGAAGGCAGCGAAACGGGATCACGAGAAGGCTCTGATGTTGCCTGCTCTGAGGGAATATGCAACCATGACGAAGCAGGTCGGGCTTGGGGAGCTAAGCACAAAACAAACACAAAAAAGAATCAAAATTAAGCATTTTACAAGCACAATATTTATAATCTCAGTCTTTTATTCTTATATTTATTTATTTTTTTCTCATCTAAAGGCGACGACCAAAATGTCCATCACTGTGCTGAAGATAAGGAGGAAGATGGAACGGACAGTTGTGTAGACTGCTGGCCACACTCCGAGGAGCACACTCAGTGCAAGAGTAAAAAGAAGAAAAGGAAGGAGAAATGTTTCTGCAGTGATCAGGTGAGAGATAAACGAAGGGAGTTGGTATTCTGTATGAAGAATGTTTAACTATGTATTAAAAGTAAGATCGATTTTTCTACAGGGACAAAAAAGTGACGGTTGTATCTCAGATGGGAACACGACAGGCCACAATTTGACACCAGTGCATTCTTGTCGAACCAAAGAATTATTTTCTTCTTTATGCGGCGACACATTTGCCAGTATTGCACTACGGCTGCCATTGACAGGACATCATCAAAAGAACCTCAGCCTTCATGTGAGGCCTGCAGAGGCAAATACAAGCCTTGTGGAACTCCTGGTAAGTTGGGAATCTGTCTAGTCTATTTATTTATTTATTTATTTATTTATATATATATATATATATATATATATATTTTCAATTCAATTTTATTTATATAGCGTCTGTTACAACACAAGTTGTCTCTAGGCGCTTTCCAGAGACCCGGAACATGACCCCCGAGCAATTATTACATAAACAGCGGCAGGTAAAAACTCCCCTAGTGGAAGAAAAACCGTAAGCCAAACAGTGGCAAGGAAAAACTCCCCTTTAAGAGGGAAGAAACCTTGAGCAGGACCTGGCTCATGAGGGGGGACCCTCCTGCCGAAGGCCAGCCGGGTAGAGCAAGAAATAAGAAAGAATAGAGACATAGAGACACCGTCAAAGGTACAAGATAGGATACATTAGTAACTGTCCTTGGTAGTCCAATTAGACTTCTGTGAATATGGGTGATATATGGATAGACGGTGATACAAGGGGATGAGGACTGCAGGTCGGGGTGTCAGCAAGCATCCAACAGACATCCACACAGACAGGTGAAGGCAGACACTGGGATGGTCAGAGGTGGAACTGCAGGTCAGCAAGCAGCTCCTGAGGCTCTGGTCCGCAGGACATGCAAAGAAGAGGAAAAGAAGGGCCAGACAAGCACAAAAAACTACCAGAACAATGGACCACAATTAAGTTTATGGGATATTGTTAATAAATGAGGGTTGAGGTGAAGAAGAGACAGAGAAGGCAAAGAGAAACAGAGAAGGTGAAAGGCACCACTCAGTGGATCATGTTGGTGCCCCCCTGCAGCATAGGCCTATAACAGCATATCTACACCGAAGCTATGTTTAAAATGAGCTGCTCTAATCTGGTCCTGTAGCTGCAGCTTTGACTACTGGCCCTGACACATTAAGGTACTAAATGTACACTAACTATATGCTTTATTAAACAGAAATGTTTTAAGTTTAGTTTTAAAGGTGGAGGTGGTATCAGCCTCCTTAACCCAAACTGGAAGTTGGTTCCAGAGTGATGGTGCCTGATAACAGAAAGCCCGTCCTCCAAATCTACATTTCGATACTCTAGGAACTACGAGTAAACCTGCACCCTGAGAACGGATATATATATATATATACATACACACATTTTCATAGCCACCAATTTAACTGCTGCTATAATAAGAGGAAAAGTTATAACATAAACAGTTCATGATACATTGTATGTAGCTTTCCAAGAGCAAATATCAGACAGTAATACTCTATGAATCCGCACACCAGATTTCTTTTTTTTTTTTTTTCTTTTTTTTTTTTAAGAAGAAAATTATCAACATTTTTGTTAGATAGGTTGTTATGTAACTCTACTTAATCTTTGATCCAGGATGATTCAGAAGTGACTTCTGATGAGGACAGTTGTCTGACACAAGATGAAATCCAGGCGTTTTTAGAAAGAAATCAGTCCTTCTACAACAACCGCCACCAGTACCGACAGCTGCTGAAAGAGAAATTCACCAACTACTGCCGTGCCACTGAGCGGAGTAAGCCAGTCTGTGGAAAGTGGTTTGCCACAACCAGTGTCAACTAACTGATGTCTTCTCCTGGGGGAAGGAATTAAACACTCATGACCATTTCTGCAGAATTGTTTATAAATTATACATTTCGGGGTTATCTTTTTGGTGTCTTGTGCAGTCATTTCTCCTTAAAAGTAAATGTGATTCTTACTTTTTTCCTTGTCATGCATCTCTCTTTTGCAGTTGTGCACCAATGGAGCTTTCCATTTCCTTTCTTGACCATTTTCATACCTGTAGTTCTATTTGACCAAGCCTAGCTGTTTGTCTGCTGTAGGGTTTTTGGGTGAGAACACGATTGAATCAAAAATCAAGCTTTGCAACCTGTGATATTAGGGAAGAATTTTAGGAGTCTTATGTTTCTTTGGTATGTTTTTTTTTTTTTTCTTTCTTTTTTTTCCCATTGGTGACTGTAGTGCTAAAGGTTGTACCATTAAATGTGTACAGAAATTCTAAATATAAAGATTTTACAGAGAATAAAACATCCATTTGTATTAAGGTTTTGGGTGTGATAACAGCGCAATATGGAAACAAATTACTAAATAAAGAATATTTATTAATATGCATTACAAATGTGTATTTATTTCATAATTCTTGAAGACCATTAGTAGTCTTTGAATACATTAATTCTAGTCACTTATTTAAAAATATACAATTTTTTAAAGATAATCAATAATTCTGTGGTTATGTCTGATCTTTTTTTCCGATTTTACATACCGATACGTTTTTGATCACCTGAATGCAACATTGTTAACGCGTCTGCTTGGTCGTGGATCTTGTGGATGCAGGTGTTTCGTTCAAGCTTCGCCAGCAGATGGCGGTATACAACCATACAGCGCTCCCCAGGGCCTCTGGCTCGAAAAGAAAGTGGGAGGTGATGTGAACCAAGCGTTTACACTCTCACATTTTCGGCCGGGTTATCGCATGGCTCGGTCTCCACATTACGCTGGCTGCCGCCGTCCTGGATGCTGCCGCACGCATTACTATAGAAGGCTGGAGCATCCCACATTTTGAATACCGCACATAGGAACGACACGTCTCACTTTAAAGGCTTGTATTAACAAGGAAGGCGTGCTGCACAGTAAGCTGTTGGCTCGCCGGTGCAGATGGAGCGGTGGACGGGCAGAGTGGCCCTGGTGACCGGAGCCTCTGTGGGAATCGGAGCGGCTGTAGCCCGGGCACTGGTCCAGCAGGGCATGAGGGTCGTCGGCTGCGCCAGGAATGTCGACAAAATTGAGGTGATACATATTTAAAAAAAAAAAAAAAATTTATATATATATATATATATATATATATATATATATATATATATATATATATATATAAATTAAATATGTGCAGGCTCGGAACAACACAGCTGCTAACTAACGGTAACCGCTAGCTAACGTTAGCTCTGCAGCTGAAGCTTCAGACCTTTAGCCCCGCTGTTATTCTACTTATAAACTCGGTGTACATGAGTAGTACATTTTGTTAATTTCCCTGCGGCTGTAGTTCTTTGAATTTCAGTGGCCTGGCAGCCAAGTCCGATGAAATGGAAACGCCTCGTTAAAGCGGCGCGCGTCACCGTTTCTTCACATCTCTGACGTTTGTCGCCAGATCCCCATCAGTTATGTTACAGAAGCAAACGGCCACCACGTCCCTCCTCGTTACCGTTCCCAACGGCCCACCTCTAACGAGATATACTGGTAACTTCTCCCTGGAGAGGAATTTAAAGTCACGGTTTATCATCCGACACACGCAGGAGCGGTGTGCGGCGCGTCAGCATCGCCGCGTTTCCTACCACACCCCTGATTGTAACGCTTCTTGGAAGTTGCATTTTCCTTTTCGGAAGATCTGCTCGGATCAGAGGCACCTGCGGCAGCATTTGTTGTGCCTTTTGCCAAGTGATGCTTAGTAAGGGTGCACTATAAATGTAACGCAATTGAGGTAGTTTCCGATTTTCTTCACTGGAAATTATTTCTGATCCAATTAGTGCGTGAAACTTTCAACATGCTTTGGTCATATTTATTGGCACAATCAGTTCACATCAAATGTTGAGATCAAAGTTCAGTGTGTTGCACATTGCGTCCTCTGTGTGTGAGAGAGACTGCTGTAGTTATTAAGTTTGGCTTTCCTGATATCTGAAAGTAATTTGTGCTTGTGGGGATTATACTTGAGCTGTATGTGGATTTGCCACCTGCATGTGAACCTGAATGATTCCTTGTAAAACTAAACTGGTCAAACACACATTTTCGTTGAAGCGTGGCAGTATCTGCTGAGGTAGGAGGCAGGTGTCACTGGCCCTGCCCACTAACTCTTGTCTAACCGTAAGCCATAAGGAACCACACCTTCCTTATCATGTCAGACAATAATTAAGCCTCGCTCTTGCTTCCCCACAGATTCCAGGGGTGAGTTGTTGAAACCTCCATTTCAACAATTAATGTCATGGTTGAATACCCTAGGTGTTGTACAAGAAGGTATAACCTCATTAAGTCAATGTTTGATAGCCCACTATTGTAATGCTTTTAAACAATGGTTCATTTGAGCTATTTTAATCAAAACAAAGCAAAGTCACTTTTTGTTTGCTTAAGCGAGTGGCTGAAGAGATAATGCAAGGTTACACCCGTTACCACTATCTCCAGTTGACTTAGGTGTCTACATTCCTCAACACGGGGTCGCCCATATTATTCCATGTTGTAATTTTCTGCGATATTGTTTTGTTAAGTAAGTTACATCACGATGGGACGGACCGCATTCATTCAGCATCAGTAATTTGGCTCCAAGTTGCTCTCCATCAGTGTTCTCAGGTTCTGGTCATCGAGGGCTGCTGCCCTGCAGTTTTAGTTATACCCGTGCTCCAACACACCTGATTTAAATCAATATATGACAATCATTTTTTCATCAACTTGTGCACAGGTCTGTCACTTGACCTAGTCATGTGAATTAGGTGTGTCGAAGCAGGGAAACATTTAAAGTATGCAGAGCTGTGGCCCTCAAGGGCAGAAGTGGCTTACTGCTCTAAAGTATGTTGTACAACACGGAGCCTCATCACTGTTTACAGTTTGCTGTGTGCAAGAACACTGTAGCAACATCACTTCCAAGAACTGATGATAATGTCAGTGGTTTAATGATACTCAGAAATGTTGTTTCTAGTACAAAAGTTGGACAACATTTTGATGGTAGGGAAAATGCAAGAGAAGGAATGCCCATTGAATGAATTTGTTAATATTAGTCTCTCTCAGTGGTCCTGACTCTGGGATGAACAATTAATTAAAATTCAGATTGAAAGATTGAAATCACAATTTGAAGGCATGTAAGGAAAGCTTTTAAAAACATTTAACAGGAATACTCATAAAAAAAGTCACAGTATAAGCACTGATCAAGCATTAGTGTGTGCGTGTGTGTGTGTGTGTGGGGGGGGGGGGGGGTGCTTCTGATGTACAGAAGTATTTTGCATTTGGACACTGTAAAATAGCACAACGGGTAAACAACAGGTAACATTCCAATCTATTGCCAACAAGACTGACAAGTCATGTGAAACTGGTGATGATGTTTCTGCTAAGTCGATGAAACAAAACAACATTTTTGAGTTCCTTGAGTCAGTAACACCGTACGGAGGCAGATCACCTACTCTGTTTCCCACTTCATGGCTAAAGATATGCCATCAACACAATGACTAAATATGGGTTTGAAAACACCAGTTCAGAACTCCTAATAACAGAAGTGCAAGTCCTCCCGCATCTATTATGTTACCCTTCCAGAATTTTATACAAAATCTGTCTAGAAGTTGTGGAGTTTTATGGACTTCATTGAAGATGACTTTCTATCTTCGTATTAAGGAGTTGCTATCTACAAATGTCATGCTTTCATGTTGGCCTCATGTGGTCAATGTGCATTGACCCCACTACATGTTAGGAGCCATCATCTAATGCAGAGTGGATCCTGAAATTGAACTTGATCACCTCAAATTGAATAACAATTATAGTGTGTGTCAAAAAGTTGCAGTTAGTCCTGTCCAGGCCTACAACATGACTGTATGACTGTATACAGACACCCGCGCCTGCAGCAGCATACAGTGAGTATGAGTTGTGCAACAGACAGGCTCCCTCCATTCATCCTCTGGTCACGTGGCCCCTCCTGTCAATGGTTAACTGGTTGTGTCAGCCCTTCTGTGACTTCTGCAAGACTAAACAAGGTCACAACATTTACAGCATTTAAACTCTACACTACATTGTTCTTTTTTTTTTTTCAAAGACTTAACCCAACATTGAATAGCTTACTACATTACAAGCTGAGCAGGCTTTTTTAATGTTCAAATTGAGTATTATTCTACATTGCACCAGTCTTAGATGGATGACTGAATCTCGTTATTTCTGAAGGACCTTATAAATTTTGGGGGACAAAGCTACTATTGTTTCGTTTTCTTTCTTTTTTTTTCTTGCTACAGTTGTGCCAGACCTGGCATGCTGCTCATGCAGGATGCATGTGTCAGTGCATCACCAATCAATTGTTTTCTACTTCCCTTTCAGTCTTTATTACATTACCTTGGGTGGTAAAGCTCTTCTAGTCAGTATTTTCCAGCGGCAATATATCCCCCCATTATTAGAACCAATGAAACGGGAGCACTGTATTCACATTCACTGGGCCTTGTGTTTTCTGTGTAAACAAAACTCTGACAAAGTTGACTGGGGAGTCCTGGCAGCAGTTTTGTTTTGTTGCCAGTGAGAATACAGAGTAGGCAGTGGGGAGTGGGACCAGTTGGAGAGGGATGTGTGGTCACCATGGGCTCGGTGCAGGAATGGAGACGATGAGGCCAAGTAGCAGAAACTCTGCTTCTCTTTATTAATTCTGGTGAAACCTTTTAAGAGTCTGAAAGAGGCTTTTGTGGAAAGTGATTTGTGTTCTTCCATATGAGATGGAGAGTCTTTAAGACCTCTAAAGCATTCTAGCCCACATAGCCCATATGTCTATCTTCATATCTGTTTACCCAGCGCATCGTAATGAAGTAGGAAAAGAAGACACGGTTACAGGAAGGGAACATGGTTGCTGATCACACAGGCATTTAAAATACAAAGTTGTATTCAAAACTTGAATTGTTTTCTTGTATCACATTTACAAATGAAATTCTTTGATCTATATGAATTTGTTTCAGTAGACTTGATCTTACAAATTAAATTTGAATTTTTAGTTGTGATGAAATGCCAGTCTTCCTTTTTCAAATGCTGCAAGCATTTTAGGAGTATCACTATGCCTGGGTCCACATCTTTTAAATCTTAAGATAAGCACATGTTGCATTTCTATGCTTTTGCATTATCTGCATGTCAAGGTTACTGCAGCAGAGGAGATTATTTGGAAGTTGCTCCTAGGAAGAGAGGCAGAGGTGGGAATGGGGTGGGGTCTGTCACATAATCATAATAATAATCATAATTGTTGGATGTAAATATTCGTGTGAAAAGAGTTTAAGAGACATTGAAGAAGCCCATGAAATTATTCAGCTGTCACTGAACAAAAGGAACATCTTCAGTCTTGGAGCAAGTAGGTTCATTTGTTTCAGCAACGCCTAAGTGCGAATTGGAACAACTCCCTAGATGATACGATGATACGCCTGTATGACTGACATGGGCTGAGTGCTTTTGAAGGTTTGAACAACAGAGGTATGTGTCAACATTCAAAGGTTTGGCTGGTTCAATTTTAGATCAGATACGCCGGGAAAGGAATACTGTAGCTTCTGAGTGCAAAAGAGATCAGCGGATAGACTTGGCAAGAGATGAGGATTTTCTGCATCAAGCCTTCTCAAATAAGAGAATATTTGTCAACCATTGAGCTCAACCATACATTCTCACAATACTGAGGAGAGTCTAAGGAGTACGGGGACACACAAGTGATGTAATTTTCCATGTCTGGGCTACAGAGGCACCAAAGCTCTTGACTGGCTGCCACTCACGCAGCGCTGTGCCAACAGTTGCCTCTACACCTCTGCTCTTGTTTCTGTTGCCCATTTAGCTACCCCAAGCAACTTTTTATTTATGTGAGCTGATCTTGAATTCAGACTCGACACTCTTGGCAGGTGAGCCAGAAGCTTCATTTTAGACCTTGGCTGACTTGGCGCCCATCCTGAAAGATGGAAAAAAAGCGCTCAGCCATGCTTCAAAATCTGAAGTGACACAATAAAAGTCAGGTTTGCAGACAGAGACCCTCACTGACCATCTCAATCACCTGCTGTGGGATGTGTCTGGACAGCCTGTCTGGTAGTGTCACAGTGAACAGATTTCACCTCAAAGGAATTGAAGTGGGTCAGACGGCTTTACTTCCTTTGTCTCACTGTCTGACTGACTTTGCATATCTCTTTGTTTTTTTTTCTGGGTTTTTTAATTTTATTTTATTCTCATCTCATGTTTTTAGTTATGCAAATTTGTGTAAAGCTATTTTGGGATTTCTCCAAGTCCCCTTTGTTAGTTGGAGTACCTTTCACTTCTATTTACATGAAATACAGCAGTTAGTCCAGTATTTCAGCTTTCACAGGATGCCTTTTGCTGTGTCACTAGTTATCTGCTGCAAGATAAAAACACTGCTGTCATCAGTTTCACAGCTGCTTTATTTTCAATGTAAATTTTCTTCTGAGCTCATCAAAGTTACCTTGTGGCTTCTTCACGCTGACGAGTCTTACCCACGCAACACTTTTCCACTGACTGCACATTTTCCATGTGAGCCGTTGGCTAACTAACAGTGTATACCTAACTAATAATCCATTACATCTCAATGGATCAAGACCCCAAGAGAAGTTTGGACCTGCATAATTAAAAAAACAGGAACAGAGAACTGCATTCCTGACTGCATAAAGATAAATGAGACTGCTGGTTGTGGAAGTGTTTTAATTACGTTATATTTTAGATAACCCGATTTTCATATGCAGTAGTTAAAAAGTCTGTTGTGGACAGCTTAGTGACCCTTATGAGTCATTTCACCCACACCACCACTGTGCTGTCCTCTCTGTGCTTGTCATATTTCAGGATTTAAGTTTACCAACATTGACACTTCCTCTCTGCACTTCCTGCCATGTCCAGTCTGGTTGAAGAAATGTTGAGATCCGCTTCTCTAAATGTGCATTGTGAGATTATTTGTATATTGTATGAATGCTGGGTGAAGCTGTAGCCGCAAGTCAGCACTTGTAACGGCATAAATATGCTTAGCATGGAGGGGGTGAAAAAAGAAAGCACAGATATATTGTCACGACCAGGTTAGGACTCGGGACGCAGTTCCAGGGATTGGAGTAACAAAAAAAAAAACAACCTTTTATTGTGAATTTCACAATTTAAAAAAAAAAAACACTCTACGATAAGAGAACTAGAGAAGTTTGGCTATGAAATGTTACAAAACTTACTCCACTGAAAGGAGGAAAACATCAAGGCTATCAAAGGTTATTACTAACTGAAAATCACTCCGGCTACGGAGGAAAACAAGATGATGATATGACACGTTATCAAAGCAAAATCTCTCACTTGGAGGAACAACAAGAGTCCAGAGGCTGGCTGTGGTCGAGGGAATGGCCAAAGTGAACATAAACAAACAAGATGCACTGGCACCTGACAAAGAAGACTGACAATTAAACCCAGGTTAAAGAGGGACAGGTGTAGATAATCAGACTAAGACACAGAGGAAGGGCAAGTACCTGAAACAAGAGGAGAGTTAAGACCTTCAAAATAAAACAGGGAATGACAAAACAAAAGATGGAGACGGGACAAAACCCTAACTTGACCTCACCACGGCATGACATCTATTTCTGCATATATATATATATATATATATATATATATATATATATATATATATATATATATATATATATATATATATATATATATATATATATATATATATATATATATATATATATGGTTCTACCAGTGTTATACTTGGCTGCTTGCATGGCATTTAGCTGTATAATATATCTTCTCTGTGGCCCCCTTCAACATCAGGTCTTCTACCAGAGTTCTAGGAGGTTAAGGGTTTTGCCCAGTATTCTTGCTGTTCCTGGGACTGCACACTTCAGAACAACGCCTCTGATCTTGTTCCTGGGCTCTGCTAGAGCCACAGGTCAGAGTGATCCAACTATCACTGGCACCACTGTTGCGTTCCCCTTCCCATCTTTTCCATCTCTGAGCTTTGACGCTCACTAATCTCCAGTTTTATTCTTTTTGTATCAAATAGACTCATGTTGTGATAGACTATTTTTATAATGTTCTTCTAATCACAAGATTACTTTAGATTTACTTACATTTGCTCATCACCAAGCTCAGTTGCGTGTTTGAACTTAATATTTATACATACTTGTAATATAATGTGACAATATTTCAAAGGTCCCCTATGCTTTTTCTAGTAACATTCATTGCTTGGAAACCCCTGGTCTATTAGTAGGAGCAGTTGTTAACAAATGGTGTAATTATTTGTCCTATCCCCTTGTCCTGATTAAGCTTTCAAAGGGAGAACGATAAAACCACCCTGTTCAACCTTTAGACCTTTTAGTGGCGTTCTAGTTTGAACTGAAGATAATCACACAACCATCTATTCTTCCCTGGTGCAATCCTGTTATACAGCCTGCTGTCACCTTTGACCTTGCTATCTGAATCACTGTCAGACAGAACTTGAAATAGACTTTTTATTTTTTAATGTGGCCAAATTATAGCTGGGATAGATTATGAGTGAAAGAGTGAAGCAGAGCAGAACTAAGGTTGTCGCCGTTTCTCTTTTCAGACCCTCTAAAATGATCGATGAATTGTAAACGTGTTTAAAGAGCTGACTTTGAGCTACTGCTGTTTTACATCCCTTTCTGAATTGAAGTAAGCTGAAAACTCAATGTGCCTCAGTTATACGTATTTTATTCTCTGTTTTCTCTTTCACCAGCTCTCCTATTTACTTTCTGGCCACCATCCCTCCCTCCCTCTTGTCCTCCATCATGCACACTTTCTGTGATCACAGGACAACAGTCTCAGTAATGAAGATGAAAATGGATTATGACAGGCAAAATTGTTTTGTGTGTCGCAGGTACTTAAGAGACGGATCATGGATGAAGGGGGCAGGGATTACCGGCGAATTACTTTATGGCTGCATTACACTTTTCTTTTTCTTTTCTTTTTTTTTGTCTGGACCACCAACCAGTATTTTCAGAATATAAGAGGAAGCACATTGTCCAATAACATAATCTCTCTTTTGTACTCCTGAGCCAACCTGAGACAAATCTAATTTCTCAGCTGTCTCTGCTCATGGCTGTTGCCTTGTGCTATTGATCTGTCTCAGCACTTGAAGATCTCTGCCTTCAACACTTCAACATCTTTATTTTTATCTCTTTCCACCTCTCTGGTGGTTTGTTTTGCTTGTCTGTTTAAGTTAGTGCCACGTGAGCGGGTGAATGACTGATGAATGCAGTGTGGGACAGTGATGTCCTTTGCATTTTAATGTAAGATCTCTCTGCAGGATGGATGCATTTTTGTTTTTCTCCCCGTGTAGTGACAGTACCATTTTTTTGGTCTGTTGTTGTCTTTTGAAGGCCTGATGCTGAACATGAGTAAATGCAGGCATCTCTTACAGTTTCCATTTTGATGAATAAATCATGCACTTTTCTACTTATGCTGCTCTTATATCTCTAAGCCCACAGAAATAGTTTATCTCTGCGTCAGTGCACTGTAGTGCCATTGCTGGAGGTGTGACCAGCGTGAGGGCTGGTTCTGACCACAGCAGTCCAGCTGGTGCCAGAACCCACCCACACAGAGATTCACAGCTAGAGACTTCCTGTAGTTGGACAGATATCAGAGCCTGTTTGCTCTGTGGCTTCCTTCAAAACCACGGTAATACCACTAACTCCTCCTCTGCAACAAGAAACTGGCCCGGCTCCCTTCTTTATGTTAACCTCCTCTCTCAATCACATGGGAGCCTCTACACTGGTTTAATTTCCGGCTCATTTCTGCCTGAGCGCCCAGCCCTACTGTGATTCAGAGAAGTGTGAAGAGCTTTGCTCTAATGGGAGTTCATATACTTAACTTTTAAAAACATTACTACATTTGGACAGACTGGTGATCAAAACTTCACATCGCAGATAATGGACATAAGGGAGTAGTTCTTCCATCCATTATCAGATAATGTTTTCTCCAGATATTCTATTAAACCTCTTAGAGGATGAACAGTGAAATCTGCATGTGTTAAGAGATGGTATATATGTTTAAAAAGACTCTGCTGATGGATTCCTACACTGAGTTAAAGGTTACAGATAAAAAGTAAGTAGCTAAACGTCATTAATAAAATATCCAAAAATACAAAAGAAAATTCCATTATTGTATGTTTAGGTTATTTTTCTTTACCCCACCACTAGGATTACATATAGACACTTGAAGAAGCAAGCTGATGCAATGTCCAGCATCATCTCTGCCATCAACTGCACCTTCATCATCCACGCTGCCTCCTGCTTGACTGTCACAGAGCTGGAAATCAAGGGACTCAGTCAGCTGTGTTTGTAAGGGGATTAGTGTCACGTGATGGCAGAGCGACAGCGATGGAGAGCTGCAGAAGTTCAGCCCAGTTGTATTCCAGTCAACCAATTAAGACCTGATTTTATTATTACTACCAATTTAAGATGAACCTCAGCTCTGAATAAGTTCATTTGTTTTGTTTTCTTAATTATTATAAAGAAATCCAACATTTTTGTGGTGTTGGCTGCACTGGGAGTGACAGGTGTTCACTGGACCAGCCGATGTGATGTTGGTTTTATGGCTACCTGCTCACTTTTTCCTCTGTTTCCGCCTAAGGGGGTAGGGTGTTAACTAGATGTTTACTTTGTCAGATCAACATGTGCTCACTTACATTAAAAATGTTTTATGTTTGTGCCATATGACAAAAATGTATTGATTTAAAATTTGGTGCGATTTGTGTTTTTCAGAAGCTAGCAGCAGAATGTCAGAGCGCAGGTTACAGTGGCACACTGATCCCTTACAAGTGTGATCTGTCCAACGAAGAGGAGATCCTGTCCATGTTCTCAGCCATCAAAACCCTGCACAAGGGTGTAGACGTGTGCATCAACAATGCTGGTCTGGCTCACAATGAACCCTTGCTCAGCGGAAAGACTGAGGGCTGGAGGAATATGTTGGAAGTGAGTGAACACAGATATAAATGCTAAGGCCAAAACATGCTGGGAAAAACTTGTCTGGTTACTCTTCTCAAACAGGAAAGCCGAGGGGGGAGCTGAAATGGCTGACTAACATGAATGGAAGTGTTGTGTTTGTGAGCTTGTGTCATTTAAGAAACGAGAGTTGAAGCCAAATAGTGGGGATGTGTTCCCCACACAGAGCAGCTTCATTGGCTCTGAGGTGAAAGCCTGGCACAGCAGAGGCCATCAACTGAAAGCCAGAGCTATTTCTCTTCTTTCTTGGGACTTAACATTTTGATTCATCAAGCTCTTGACTACTAAGACCCCCTGCACTGAAGTTTCTGTCTCTAAGGTCCAGCATTTGTAATGCGTACCCATCTGTTGTCATGGCAGCCCACATCAATGGGCACAGCAGTGTATTTTTAGCCTGTGTTTAATCTGTAAGCTGACCTTGTTTGGTCACCTCCCCCTATCTTGCTACCACGCTGCTGTTAACCTGCTGTCTATCAGTGTCACTATGAGAGAAGCTTAGAGACCACAAGCTGTATAGGAACAGCAGGTTCACGTGGTTTAACACACTGACCCAGTGAGCGTCAGTCAGCCGAACAGATACTGGTTCATTACTTCTAGTTGTCGCGTTTTTCTTTTTTGTTTGAATTTTTTCCAGAATGTATAGGCTGCTATAATTGCACTTTGTATATGTTGAAAAGTACATCTAGATTGGTTTATGCTTTACCTTCTATCTTTTTAGATTTAATTAATGGTTAAAGGAAATTCTTCACTTCCCCTGCAGGTGAATGTCTTAGCCTTGTCTATTTGCACCCGTGAGGCCTACAAATCGATGAAGGAGAGGAATGTGGACGATGGCCACATCATCAATATTAATAGGTAAGCTATACAAGCAATGTATCAATCAAAAAACAAATGAGCAAGTTTTTTCAGTTTGGTTTTGGCTCAGGAGTTTTAAGGAAAGCCAATTATGAGCCCCGCCTGGCACATCTTGGACGAACACAGCCAAGCAAAAAAACCATATTGAATTTTTTTTTTGTTGTTGAATTTACTGAATCTGTTTTTGCTATACAAATTAATTTTCCCCAGTACCTTTTTTAGTCCTCTTTTTAAGCCACTTTATTTTAAACAGTTCAAATCCACTTGATCTGAGACAAAGGTAAAGGTAAGTCAGAGGACTTAAAAGCATGCTATGTAACAGTACTTCTCCTGACCAGACGAGGGCAGCATATCATGAAGAAGTTCATGTCAGCACCTGGTGTAATGGTGATTTATGCAACGATTTATGCCCGCCATAGCTGGGCACCCTGCTGGCTTACCCCTGACGTGTGCGTCCTCAGACATGTAACGACGAGTCGTGTTGACAAGGATGGCAACAAAGAAATGGGTCTGCTTGGTACTGTTGCGTTTCCTTCATCTTATTTCCTGCTACTGCTATTTCTTCATCGCCTTCAAGATGCATGTAAAGATAGATTGCTGGGATGTCTGTGAAAGTTACTGTTACTCAACATTTATCGGTTTTAACTCGCATAAGTAAACAAAAGGAAGCTCAGCATTGCTAAACATGCACGGCTATATAAATGGTGTAATTACAGGGAACACAAACAATGAGCTATTATAAATGCTAATTGCATGATGGGTCCCGTTTGTAGGCTATGCGCATATGTGCTATATGATACAAGAGCGTTTGTCCACCTTGCAGCCTGACTGGGGTCAGAAACTACAATCTGACAGCGACTCGGTCAACTTACATCACCACTTTTATGAATAAAACATGCATGAAACAAAGCGCAACCACGCACAAAACACATTGCTTTTTGAGAATGGGCTGAGAGGAAACACGGCTGTGCAAGTTGTTTGTGCTATGATGGAATATAAATGATAAAAGAAATGAGAACAAACATGGGTAAAGGAATTGTTTAGGACAGGCGGGCTGCAGATTATCTACCTGCATTATGGTATAGCCTGTTGTGCCTCAGTAAAAGGTCACAGCGTCCCCTTCTTGCTTCACAGGATTCCCCTTCTCTTCCTATGGCTTGCTCTATTGTTGGCTGCAGCGTCAATAAAAATCTGGACCCAAATGGCTCCAGATGTTTGGGGTGCTATGAATCGGCTCAGAGATGCATCTTTGATTGTTTGCATGTAACAACAGGCAACTGCTCATCACTCGCTGATTTGTCCCTCAGCTAGTCGGTGAGCTTTAATTACGTGGTCTATACAGGCAGTATGCTCAGCAGGATTTGGCTTATAGAACACCCTCAGCCCGCGTAACATCCTTTTCTCCATTTGAATATGTCAAAGTAGACCAAACTCTACGATGACTTATATCACCTTTAGATGTCTTCACTTGTCAGCACAGTATTTTCAGTGGTTTTTATTGAAGTGGCTATATCAGATTTTTTCATGGCATCACATTTTTGATGGGCTTACATTACTTTGGTTGAGTGTTTTTAAATAATTAAACCTGAAACTCTTGCATGTAGCAGCTTTAAGGAATGAAACTCCTACTTCTTATTTGCTTTTCCCTTCCTCTGCCTTTTCCAGTATGAGTGGGCACCGGGTACTGCCAAGTGCTGATGTGCATTTCTACTGTGCCACTAAATATGCTGTGACTGCTTTGACTGAGGGGATACGACAAGAGCTTCGAGAGGCAAAGACTCACATCAGAGCCACTGTGAGTAAGCTGTTGCCATCATAGCACAAAGGTTTGGGCTGTTAGTAGCAACTGAAGTCACATAACACCTGTCCGTGATACTGAACGTGTATACAGTCTGGGTCCCCATCACAGAGGACGTCCAAGAGGAACAGTGAACCAAACATCGTTCAGTAAATGTCTTATGTCTTGTCATCCCTGCAGTGTATATCTCCTGGAACAGTGGAAACTGAGTTTGCCTTCCGGCACCACAACAACGATCCAGAGAAAGCAGCTGCAGTGTACGAGAGCATCAAAGTATGCGACTGCGTCTAATTAACAACAAACACATTTCATACTGTCACGTAATGTTGCAATAATCATTTTTCTCCATTTTTAAGTGTTTGAAAGCAGAAGATGTAGCCAGTGCAGTCACATTTGTCCTCAGTGCCCCTTCTCATGTCCAGGTATATCTGTGTGTCGGTTTACTCTTTTACCGTGCATCAGGAGTTGTACAGTTGGTAAGCTTTAATTTAAAATGCCTTTTTTTCCCCTCATAGATTGGAGATGTGCAGATGAGGCCGGTAGAGCAGGTATCATAGCAGTGACACTGGAAGCTGCAGGAGGAGCAGGCAGAAGGCAGCCACAGTGACTCCTTAGCAACCTCTGCTGGGCATTTGGGTGGGAGAGGGTGGGGTTGTAAAACCAGTGGACTACAATTGTGTTGGCTCTGCAGGGGTGTGATGAAGGAGAGGTGGAGCCTTCGAGAGGCAGGCGAGGTAATGATGGGTGTGGACTCTAGAAACCACTACAAACATACTACTGAATGCAGCAACCTTGGCAGTTGTTGGGCTCAGCCTTGAGACGAGCCGACTCTCAAGTAGGAACAAACTAGCAGAGTTGCTGCTCAGATGGGCGCTTATCTGCACAGCTATTCAGAGGAAGAGATGTCATTGATTGCACATTTTTCTTCTTTTTTTTTCATTGTTTTGTTTTGTAGGTTGGACAACATATCTTGAAATTTAATTGAAAAAAAAGTAATTGCTGTTTATAAGAATTATAACTTTTTTTCTTTTTTTAATAAATACCTTAACTTTTAATTAAAGTTAGCTGTTGTCTCATGAACTAATCTTAGATGATGCCACGTCATTCCCACTGTGAGTAGCCGTAAACAATCGGTTTATCCTGATTTGCTATCCAGCATATGATCAATAAATTATGGATCATCAAAAACCCTTCCTAGGAGCCAGGGAAAGTTTGCCAAGTCATCTCCCTGCGTGTCAAGCACATGACTTCCTGCAGTCCACCTTTTTTGCTTGTGTAATATTAGTTGTTGTGCACTTTGGATTCATTTGTGAGGAGTTATCAGAAGGAAACTCCAGCGTCTCTTGTAGGGGAGGAAACTAACTGTGCACATTTATGCCCTTAAACATGTTCCCTTCTCTTGGAAAAGTCTCCTTTTAATGAATGAATTAATAAAGACTGTTTCCCAGATATTTCTAAATGCTTTGTTTTGCATGCAGTGTGGTACTTCAAAAATAACACACAAACTGTGGACTTTGACAGGTTTTAATCTCACCTTGCGTGACAAATGAGCAGGCCTGTTGCCTATCAGCTTGTATCAGTTTTATCAGCAGTGCCGGGTTGCTTTTGACCTAACAAGAAATCAGAAGTTGTTTTCAAGGGAAGTACCTATATACAAATGTTCCTGCTTGAATTGTAAATGTTAAATAGTCACAATAACTTCTCGCTTGTACTGAGCCTACATGCTGAAAACAGATGTGACCAAAAGATGGCACTGTTGGAAAAGTTAAGTTCATAATATTGAGGGCAGTGAATTGTGCTCTTTAGTCTCTTACTTGGCTTTAGTAGTTATAAAAAACAAACGAACAACAAAACCATTTTAAACACTGTCTCTTAAACATGTTAAACATGAGCAGTAAAAGATGGCAAAACAAAATCTCACAAATCAAAGGCTCCCCAAAAATGTCCATTTTCAGTTATCTCACATTTCAACACATTTTTACAATCATGATTTTTGTAACATACTTCTATTGAATTTTCTGACCAGAAGTACGCAGGATTGACAGCAAACATTACCCTGTGATTAAGTCAAGTTTAACAGTAATTTGCCACCCGTAGTGGCAAAACATTTGTGCAAAAACACTGAGAGGTCAGAAGTTTGTCTCAATGGGAGGTTTTTCAAGTCGATTAAAGATGGAGCTGATGGTAGGTACGGTTGGTTGTCCGTATGCCCCGCCCCTCTCATAATAGGGCATTTTTGACTTTTCATTCAAGGCGTAGGGTGTAACGGACAGCTTCAGCTTCTACAGGAGAAACGGCAACGAGATGAGCATACAGCTTGGTTTGATGCACATGGGTGTTACCTTTAAATGATCCTGATGCATCACCTGCTTCAGTGAGCCAGGTAGCACCAGCAACGTGTGAATGGCACCCAAAGGAATCCAGATGATGGAGGCCAACGCAATGAGCCAGCCGACCCCCTGAGCCCAGGGAGGGAAGATGTAGTCTTCATAACGGGCCGGTTTGAACTGGATAATGGAGAAAATCAGGATGACCTGCCACAAGAGAGACGTAAGACCGTTGGGATGACCGGAAGTGGAGCAAACATTTCAAATTCAAATATAGCTCATTTTGGATTTTTTTTTCTAGAAAAAACAAAAATAAACAACAGCTTACGGCGACGAGAACCGGAGCAACGATAAGCCAGCAAAATTTGAAGAAAATGTTTGCTCCATTTCCAGTCATCTCAGCTAGGTTGTCTGAAAGCCGCTTCACCCCTGCCGGGTCGTCACATTTCACAGAAATGCAGCAATTCAGAGGGAAACGTGGCCATAAAATGTGTTTGAATGTGTTTAATTAAATGGCATCTTTGCATGATAAAATCCTTTGGCGTCTCTCACCATAACTCCAGCAGATGGCAATAATCTCAAATAATGCAAGGAACATGATGGACACTATGGCGGTGTAATGGTCCATCAGCTGGAAGACATATATTCCCACCTGAAAGGAAACAGGCTCTTTAAGAAACTGTGTATCATGTTTGAATTTAAACGGTTATTTACAATATATACCTGCATGACACAAGGGATCCCCAACAGGAGGGCCACGCCACAAATTGCAAGGACAAAGAGTTCCTTCCTCTTGAAAACATTGATCAGGTATTGATAGTATTCATCCATGAGACTGGTCACCATCACTTCAGCCATCGCAAACTGCCAAAAAAAAAGACAGAGCACCTGACTTATACTGTAGCTTCAGTTTAGTTTTTTCCTTAATTTCCAGTTACCTCACTGTCCAGTCCGAGGCAAAGCAGCATGAAAAAAAACATCACAGCCCAGAGTTGAGCCACTGGCATGTTGGCAAAGGCTTGTGGGTAAACAATGAAAACAAGTCCAGGACCTACAAACGAGCAAACAGGAATCGGTCCTGGGTTTCACGTCATCTTGGTTACATACTCTCATTAGCAGCTATATTTCATTGAACTGCAGCTTTGTTGCACCTTGTAAAAATATAAATACATTCTTAAATTACCCGGAGCCTTGTCTTACAAGAATACTGATTTATAAACTTAAAATTGCCACAGTTTTCTGTAATTACGCCTTGTTTTTGTTTTCTCACCATCCACGGCCAGTTGGTTTATAGGAATGTTCTGCAGATGCGACATATACCCAAAGGCAGAGAAAATAACAAATCCTGCCAAGATGCTGGTGGCGGAGTTGATGATGGATATAGTCAGAGTGTCCCTGTGGGGAGACAAGATGTCGTTTCACCTTCTGACCCTCCCAAAAATGAATATAGTTTTGTAGTTCAATCAATAGAGTTCCAGAAACGCACCGCACTTGTCTTTCCTGTTGCAGCACCACGGGCCAAGTTCTGTCTTTGTTTGGTATTTTCTACTGAGCCCTGAGATATATGGGAGTTGAACTTTCCAAAGCCTAAGAAACGACTAGAATAAACCCAGCGCTCCAAGTACAGATGCGATAAAGAGGGGACGTCAAGAAAGTAGAGCATGAGATTTTAAACCATTTCACAGAGAATTTGATATCAGTGGCACATAAGTAGAAGAAATGGTAGATCTTGGAGTTATGATGTCCTGTGTTTCACCAGTACTCGACTGCATAAACCTAGTCCGGCCTCTATAAGTGGTTTTCAGGTTATAAATGGAGGCAAAGACTGCAAACAGAGCAACATAACTAAAAGGAGCAGAAACTGCAGTACTTATTAACAAAAGATGGTGTCATTGTGGGCATGCTGCTGTGAGGTGTCAGCATCTGGATATTGTACTTCTGGTTATGATTTTCCTAACATGTGGTCTACTAAGTTACTGACCAGTGCTGCATGTCACATCAACAGCTCAGTCGCTGCCAGGCAACAACCACAACACTCAAATACATTTATGGTGATCTCTTGTGATTCCAACCAAGCGTCTCTCCCTCCCTCTGCTCTGCTCTGCTCTGCTCTGCTCTGCTCCGGAACATTTCCAACTGTTTGTCTAATTGACTTTTTTATATTCCGTTTATTCATTCCCTGTTGCAACTGCAACCATATATTTTTACTTTTGGGTATTAATAAAGTATGATTCAATTCAGTTTCAAAACAATGACTGCAGCGTAAAGAACAAAGAACGGATTAGGATGTGTAGACGATTACTTCAGAACATTGTTGTTGAAGGAGTTATAGCTGGACATGGCAAGGAGAGAACCAAAACCAATCCCAATGGAGTTGAAGATTTGAGCTGCAGCGTTCACCCACACCTGCAAAACAGCACCAGTACTAACAATACCAGGTGCAGAACTGGTCGGGCTGACTGTGCTGCTGTACTAAAACCAGCCGTGCCACGTCCTCTCTCCTCTCTTACCTCCACCGAGAGCAGCTTGTCCCATTCTGGCACGATGAAGAAGGTTATCCCATTCAGTGCGCCAGGAAGCTGCACATTATTGATCAGCAATGCAATTAGAATGACATACGGGAACAACGCAGTGAAGTACACCACCTACACACAGAGAAAAGGGTGTGAGATGGCCCCGGATAAATCAGTGGGTTGAGCTGGCACCATTTACAGAGGCTTTTGTGCAGACAGCGCAGGTTTGAGTCCCGGCCTGTCGCTCTTTGCTGCGCGTCTTCCCTCCTCTCTCGTTTCCTGTCCACCTACTTTCCCAATAAAGGCCACTAGTGCCACAAAAATCTTTAAAAAAAATAAAAGAATAAAAGTGTGAGATGAACTGACTTTTTCCTGTTTCCACTCACCTTACCTGTTGATTTCACCCCCTTAAAGATGCAAAAGTAAATGAGGATCCAAGCCAGGATGAGGATAAGGAAAAGCTCCCACCGCAGCGTTCCTGCTTCCCCGACCCCACTGGTCTGCTCAAGCATCTTATATCTATAAAGATACCAAAAATAAAAGAAGTAGATGATTAATACTTCATCTCAGTAGCTTTCTACATCAATCTGATATAATGAACACTATCATACTAACTGTTAACAAGCACATTGTCTTTCCTTGTGCAGTAAACTACACACTGGAATCAGATTACAGGAAATCATAAAAATGGTGCCCATCATTGTTCAGTTTGGGGCTTTTTTTTGTCTCTGAGATTAGTGCCTAATTAAAAAATACTTTAATAACAGGTAAGGTACATCAAGGTTTTGGATTGTCTCATTCAAAGTCCAGACCTCCACCGAACTGAAATGTGGTGACAGGGGTTTAAGAAAGCCCTGTACATATACAAATACCCAAACACTTCACTGAACTGAAATTATGCTGTAAAGAAGGTGCGCTGAAATTCCCCACCACGATGTGAGAAAGTGATAAAGTCATACAGGAAAGAAGTACTTTAAGTTATTGCTACTAAAGTTCTCAAAGCTACTGAATCATGGGAGTTTTTAGTATTTCCTACATGGTCTTTTTATTTTTGGTTTTATTTATTTATTTTTAAAGAGGCAAGGGGAAACAGTTATAAGGAGCTGGTTGTTTATCTGTATTTGCTTAATAACAAGATCCACTACAATCAGATGATTTTTACTATTTTCTACCAAAAGGAAAAAAATAAATAAAATTCTGCACCTGACCACAATCACTCACATGTAAATGTCAATTTGCATCTGGTGCCTTCTAATGTTTCTTTTGCAGAACAATATTGTGACCTCACATGAAAATAATAGTAGCAAATATAGTAATTATAATATCTCAACTCTTATAATGATAATAATATATGTGCAGAAACTCATAGTCCCTAAATCCAAATCCAAAAAAGATTGATGATGTCACCACAAGCGATCAAATGACCAAAACCTATAGGCCATACTTTTGTTTCAGACGAGAAATTGAAGACAATTTTAAGGTTAAAAAAAAAAAAAAAAAAACATAAAACCCCCCATAAAAATCCCAAATATAAATTTTTCCAACTTCACAAAAATGGACCTGGAAAAATGGAAAAGAAGCACATTAGTTAAAATCCATTTCAGTCATTGGTATACTCCCCAGCCTCTACAGTTTATTTACTCTGCTAACCTGAAGTGATACTGGCAGTTCTGGTTCCATAAATCCAGAGTTTAAAAAATGTACAACAGGTTAATGAGTAAATGTGAAAACAGGAGGCCTCACACTGCTGACAGACAGCAAATCACATGCAAAGAGGAACCTAAACTCTGAAAATCTTCAGCATGACTAACTGCATACATAAACTCCAATTTATTAGAGTCAACCCCCCTAAAACCAACACTGTTTGGACTAGATTCTGAGAGTGCTGCCGAACTAATGATGATGTTAGGGTCTAAGGTCACATATATGACTGAGGCTGAAGGGAAAAGTTGAAACTTACAAGATATTTTATCTTTTATTTTTACTGAAATTCCTCACATGTCTCTGATAGGCTATATTTACAAATACATGTCATGTCTCATTTTAAAATATTTGAAAACTATTATTATTATTTTAACTCTTCTGATACAATTACCAGAGTCTAACTTGTGTAAGAAGCCCATCCCCCTTCTGACAGGAGTTTTTTTTTTACTAATGCCACTGTGAATGAATCATTTTCTTATTTACTTATTTACATGATCTCATTTAACGTACAGAGAACTGGTGTCTCTTATTGCCAAGTTCTGAGACGTACTTGAAGAACTCCTGGCTAGCTGTGGAGGAGTAGCTACTGTTGGTGGCGTGATCGGTGCAGTTCGGTGTGTTCCAGGTGTGGTTGCAGCTCTTCCATGGTAGAGGATCCTGGAAGGAGCTGAAGAGATAATACAGGGCCCAAGTGATGACCACATTGTAGTAGGTGCACATGATGAAGGAGATGGCCACTGACGCAACACCCACTCCTGAGGTCATACAAAAATAACATTAAAAAGGTTTCGTCGTATGTGCGACAAACATTTGTTGTTCAGCACAAATGGCCTTTGCTGAGCAATAAAAAATGGGCAAAGTACCTTTTAACAAGGGGCAAAGACTAGCCAGAGCGTGAACGGGCCCTCTCCTGGTGTACTGCCCCACGATCAGCTCCATGTAGAGCAGAGGGATCCCCAACACCAGCAGCATGAACAGGTACGGCAGCAGAAAAGCACCTGGCAGAAGGTGTCAGCGGGTCGATTATCACACACATTGTAACTTTATGAAATCCTTAATTATTTAACTTTACTGCGTCATTCTACACGTGCATTGTCTTCCTTATATCATGCATGAGAATCAGGTGAAGTATCGCTCCATAAAATGTCATATCTTTATTACTGCAGCCCCAGTTACATGTGCAGCTGTTGCAGCTGTAAGCGTGTCACATAGGTTTGTACCCTTCATAAGCATTTGAAAGTAGTTAAACAGTATCAGTGATTTTAGTTGCACTTACTATCATAATTTATTGCTTTGTGATCAATTTTTAATTCACATAAGTAGAAAAAAGTAAAAGTTAAAGAGCAGAGGATGGAAATAATTCTGTTTCCAGTTTGCTGCCTCACCTCCTCCACTCCGGTAGCAGAGATAAGGGAACCTCCAGACGTTGCCCAGGCCAACGGCGCAGCCGATGCCGGCCAGAGTGAACTCTATCTGTTTGCTCCACGTTGGTCTTTTGAGCTGCGGATCCATGCTGGGTTTCTGTGCCATCGCTGTTGCTTGTTGGGACGTGAACTCCATGTTGACTCTACTCCAAGTTGACTGTAATTTCAGTGACCGTGGCGGTGATATAACCTCCTATTTTATTATCCGTAATGATTACCTTTGAAGAAACAGTTCAGCAAGGCTCGAACAGAGGTAAAAGATTGTCTTAGTTAATAGGTACCATAAAACTCATTAGTGGTTTTTAGCACACATAAAATGCACAAAGGTTTAAAATGTGCAGATTTTCTTCTTAGACTAACTTATTACAGAACTTTTGTTTTTCTGTATCAAACAGTCGAATCAGTGAGGAGAGCCGGGATAAATCTAAATTTTTATAAAATGTTTTTAAAGGAAACCAGTTATACCTTTTTTTCACATCCAACTCTTTACTCTATTTAACAAATGGATAAAAAAATCATTAAAAAGTAGAATCTTACAGCACCGTTTAAACCTTATTATGAACTTTCTATCCAAAAAAAACTAACTGACTGGATAAAAACAGCAAACATGCAGTATGTTTTATTGTTAATAGAATAAACATACTAAAAAAACACTACCTGGTCCTCATAAAGGAGGCTGATACAAATGCACAAGACCTGTGTTTTTCTAAACTTTAAGAAGGATGGAAGAGAGGCAACGGGAATGAAAAGTCAAGCAAGGCAGCGTTTTCTGCGTTGACTTAAACTAAAAGAGAGTTTCAGCAGCCCTGATGCATTCTGGGAGTTTGTTCCACAGGAGAGGAGCATAAAAACCGAACGATGCCTCCTCGTGTTTGGTTCTGACTCTGGGTACAGAAAGCAGGCGTGACCCTGACGACCTGAGGGTTCTGGTTGGTTCATAATGGACCAACAAACCAGAGATGTATTTTGCATCAAGACCTTTCAGAGGTTTAAAAACCAACAGCAGGTTTTTAACATCTATTCTGTGACAGACAGGAAGCCAGTGTAAAGATCTAAGACCTGGAGTTATATGGTCCAGTCTCCTGTTCTTAGAGAGGACTCGGGCAGCAGCGTTCTGGACTAACTGCAGCTGTTTGATAAATGTTTTAGGGAGACCTGAGACAACAGCGTTACAGTATAGTCCAGTCTACTGAAGATAAAAGTGTTGACAGGTTTTTCTAAGTCCTGCTGAGACATCAGTCCTGTAATCCTCGATATGTTCTCTAGGTGATAACAGGCTGACTTCACTACTGTCTCAGCAGTGGAACTGTGCCATCCGACAGGATAGGAAACCTCACACAGGAGATCGTGTGGGTGGCAGAGATTGTTCAGTATATTTCCATTTATGATACAAAACAGATGTAATTATATGGACCAATTCATCAGTAAGATCATTAAAACTGCTTGACACAAGTCACTAAATGCAATGAAAGGAGAAAAACAAACTCAAATGAGACAAATAAGAAACAAACATGACAGTGCTTTAAGTGCTATTAAATAAACTCAGTTAGTAAAATACAATGCCAAAAGAAATCTGATTTAAAAGAAGCAAGACCTTTATTGTCAGCTCATGTGATGTTTAGATTCGGGGACATGACTCCATCGGGAAGGTTAGAAATGACTGAGATCCTGATTGGTTTAGTGTTTATGTTACTGCAGGTTTGTCTCATGTTGTCTTATGTTCCTCAACTTTATATCTTTATGGAGAGTTTCAGCTTTTCCCCTCAGATTCACTAGTTCACTTCTTTCAGGAAGAACTTTATAAATGAGTCAATTTCCCTACTTAACCAGGATCAGTGTGTTACGGGTTCAGTAAATTTGAACATATGGTGTTAAGCAAGCTAGAAATGCACTTATATGTAAAATAATTTTTGTGAACTGGAATTGTATTTTTATCTCTTTTACATTGATTTCTCTTTCAGAACTACCCATTAGCTCTTTAATCTTTTGAGCAGATTTCCCAATGTTTACAGGCCTTATAATAAACTGAATTGCCTGTCTTGACAAAATAAATAAAGGTCTCAGAGTAAGACATAAATTGATAAGATTTGACCTTAATATGATGTGTTTGTAGCTGTAAGGAGTGTGCCAATCATCAGGCTGGGATGTGGGATTCCCACAAGCTGCTAGTACTGATACGGCTCAGGGTTGGCTGGTCCCGGCCTTTTCCGCCCCTGGCACACCTTATCTGGTTGTCCTGGCATGGTAGCACTCACACACCTATTTATCAATAATGTAGAAGCTCAACGAGTCTGTAAAGCACACATTTGATAAGAAGAATACACTTCATGACCACATACAGTAAACACATTGGATAACAATGTCAGTATAATATATTACAATTTTGATTTGAACAATTCACCTGCTTATAGTTAAATTGTATTAGGCGTGCTTTAAAAGTCCCTGATGTATTTCAGATGTGTATTCTGACTATAAACAAACAGAGGTGGATGACAAGTATGTGATGACTGTCCTAAACACGGGGGGGCTTGCGGGAAATTACAAGGGCTCTTGTTCCTGCTTAGATTTGATTGCGTGAACTACCACGCCTATTTTATTATTATGGTTTAGTAAACCAGAACTGGGGAGGTGGGCAGTGTAGTGGGAAGGGTTAGTTGTTTAAGTACGTCAAGTGAGAAAAACAGGGATGTAAACATAGCAAAGTGACTTTCAAAATAAGATCTGCCGAATTGACGTGCTTTTATTTTGACTGCGCATACCGGAAAAGCTACGTCTCCCCTCGGTTGGTCTAACTCAGCTCCAGTCTTCACTCTCCATTTTGGGAGAAAAAAAATCCTCTTCGAGGTAGGACGATACTGGACGATTATTTAGAGTTGATAAGAGGGGAAAGTGGAGCCTGGTAACCCAAATCATTTTGTATGATTCGAGCGGCTGTGATTGTGCGATTTTTCTCTCGGTAAAATGGGAAACTGCCACACCGTTGGACCAAACGAGGCCCTTGTGGTTTCAGGTAACGTTTACGCTTTTTGGACCGTTTGTTCCAGTTGCTCGACGCGTTACAGATACCAAAACAAAAAACAAAGAAACTGACACATACATAAACAAGTTAAAATGGGGCACGTGACACGTGTTTCTGTTGTATTTAAAACCCGAGATTTGATTGTAATATCACAGAAAAGGCACCGATTGGTTTTCTTCGTTAGTTGACAGCCCGCCCTGCTTCTTCTCCCTCCCTCGACGGAGGAAATGCTCGATTTTTTTTTTCTGTTTTATTTTCCCACGTGTGGGTAACTTGGATAAGTACGTCTTTGGGAAGCGATGTCGTCCTGAAACGTATATAACAACACATTTATATATCTTCGAATAAATATCTGCACTCTTCTAAAGGTAAATAGCCTGCTCTAAATGCATTTAAACCGTGACTTGTCATTGCTGTAACGCTTGTTCACAAATGCTATTTCTTCATTTGTGCGGTTGGAATTAGATTTATATTGTACCGCATCTTTATTTATTTTGGTTTCCACCTAGAATCCAATTTAACAATGTAAATGAAGGTAAAGACACAATTGTAGGCATAGAGACATTAGACTAAAGAGAAGCTGGAGCAGAACATTGCGTTTGTTTGACTGGATACCGGTGATGATATATGATGGTGCTCGAGTGCAGAAGAAGTTAATTGAATTACAAGGCTCCATACTCTCCTGTATCCAGTCTGGACTGCACACACTTGTACTACCAGCTGATGTTTTCACATCCCTGAAGCACTGATATTTCCCACGTATTCAGAATATTCAGTTTTTGATTGTTTAATCACAAAACACATTCTGTATTGTCGCTTCTTGGCTTTAATTAAAACGATCCCCTATGTGATTTCTGGCCATTGGCTTTTGAGATTAAAAGCAAAATGTTTCTGTTGAAACTGTGGCTTTGCCTTGATTGCGCAGTGTAGATTTCCAGCCGGAACTGAATGTGTAGTTGTAGCTTCCTGTCCCATCCACATTTGATGAAAAAGAGGGCGAGAGGGGGGGGGGTATATGAACCGGCTGTGGGGTTGTCCATTGTGAGCAAACTTTTTAAAGAGCATGTCAGTCACCCCCTCCCTAACCTCCTCCTCTGTGGTTTGGTTGCATTCAGGAATTTCAGTTATGCTGGTAGTGAAATGGTGTGTTTCTAAAAGTACACTGGACTGCAGGTCCTCACCTCAGCCTTAGTTGGCAGTGGCATTTCGCCAGATTGTTTTTCATAGTAAAATCCTCTCCCACCCATGTTACTTCATTACATGGGCACTTGTATAGGTTTTCAGGTAGATCATAGCACAATAGTGTGAAGATTCATGGTGAAACATATGTTTGAATTTGCATGGTAAACTAAGTTCTCTAACATTTCTCAGATCATCATATGGGATGTTGTTCAGTTACCCAGGAAGCTGAAGTCATTTAAAAATGCAGGAGGCTACTTTATGAAAAAAGATGCTTTTTTTTTAACCTTTTATTCTGGCTTTAGGCAAGAAATGTCATCTCTCTTAAAAATGTTGTGTGGGAGATGGGGGTCCATACGCCCTGCCAGAGGGTTTGATTGTTGGGTAGCGTTAATTTAAACAGTAAATATAGCCTGGGTCCTTCCACTCCTCCTCTGCCTGTCACTTAACATGTGACAGCTGGGAATGTCACACTAAACACTGCAGATTAATCTATCAGACAGAGGTAAGGGGAGCCGCTTGTAGTAATATAGTGTACTTGTGCAAATATGTGTGGATCCATTTCATCCAATGATTTCAAGATCTAAACCAACCCGAGTGGCTGTTTTTTTTTGTTGTTTTTTTTCACTCTTACCTTCTGGCTGCTACAACCATATAACATTAATTTCACCCGTTTTGCTCTATAGGTGGCTGCTGTGGTTCAGATCAGAAGACGTATGTTGTGGGAGGCTGGGCGTGGGCCTGGTGGCTCATTTCTGACATCCAGAGGTAAGACTTGTGCGCCCTTGTTTTAATTCAGTCCTTAAATGTGTTCTTAAGCTCACTCAGGGAATGTTAAACATTTGGATATCTGCAATTAAACATGTAGACGCTCTCCACATGTTTAAGAAAACAAGCTTTATTTATTGCCATTTCAAGTCTTCCTTTGACGAGTAGATAACAGGATGAAAGGTTGAGAAAGTTGAGACTGAGGAAGATGAACCTGTTGAACAGTAAGTACAAATATAGTGGAGGAAAAACATCATATCTCTTTAAAACTTTCTACTTTAATGTTAATCATATATGTTTAATACGGAAGATGGTCATACTTTATTTCAGTATATAAAAGAGTAATTATTGATACAATAATTATATAAGTGTAGTGTAGTGTGTAATAAGACTGTGCATTCTGCCAACCAGTATCAGTATTTTCTGTTTATCAGCCAACAGAACAAAAGCCTTTTAGGACTGTGTGTTACACATCCTTTGACTTTACATATCAGAGTGTGTTTGACAGAATCACCACAGACAACATACTTTGATTCTGGACTGTATTTATATGTAAAATCATAGGCAAATATTGTGCACTTGCACAGCTCACTGCTGTCAGTTGCATGTGCTGCTGCTGCTGCAGAAAAGCAAGCTTTTTTTTTTTTAATTTTGTTTCTTTATTCTTTACAAAGTTGGGACAGATTTGTATCAGTGGTCAACCATTGTGCATTTTTCTTGGTTGATGAACAGCAGTTGAGTCCTACTCTCAAATGAAAAAGAAGTATACTTGTATACTTCCTTTCATATATGGAGTTAATACAAACAAATATAATATCATCTGCGACCTACTTAGTCTTAAAATTGGCTGAAAATAGGTTAATAAACAACAACAAACGGACAACAAAAAATTCCAGCAGTATTACATCATTTTATTTATTCTTTAACAAAAATTAAAGCCAAAACCCAAAAGCAGTGTGCTTAAAAACTAGCTATACCCCATCATTGAATAGTGTTTAGAGGTCAACCCAATTTTTCCAACTGTGTTGCATCAGTTTATCAAAATTTTTTGGCATTCCTTGACTACAGCTCTCTTAAGCTACTACCACAGTGTTTTAGTTTGGCCGGTGCCGGACTTTGAATGGCCTGTTGTAACACCTTGATTTCTTTTAAATTTTGGGACATTTTGCGATGCGTTTACTGCTGTGGCTGAGGTCGTTGTCCTGTTGCAGGACCCATTTTTAAGCAAACTTCGATTGAATAACAAGTCGCTTCACATTTGGCCCAAGAATACTTTAGTATATTGAGAAGTTTGTGGTGAAAACAGCCAAATCATCACCTGTGTTTGACAGTAATGATAAGATCTTTGTGCTGAAATGTTGTTTGGCTTTTTTTTTTTAGAAATACGGCGCTGAGTTTTTTCATCAAACATCTCTACAGGGGTACTAACGGAGGCCTGTAGAGTCGTAGGCTGTTTTCCCATGTTGGTTCACACCCATTTTGCAGCCCGGTACACACCAGATTACATTGTAATTGTATCATTCTTCAGTTAGCTCTGTTTTTGTGCTTTTGTCACATGCCACAAGCCATGTGACAGTGGTCAGTGCTGTTTTGGTTAATATTGGTGTTTGTGGACTGTCATGTTTTCATGACAACGGGCCTGAAGCAGAGCTGAAAAGCACAGCAATATAACAACTATGCGTTTTGACCCAGAGTTGGTCTTTATTTTTTCCTGTCTTTAACATATTGTTTGTGCTGTTTTAGGCAAACTATAGAGTTTATAAACGAAGCACAACTATGGCTGGAAATCGTTTGTCTGTGATTATTAGCATTGATTTCTTTTGCCATGTTTGTTTATGTACAACCAAATACTGCACAGCTTTCAACAGAAATCTTTTTAACACAAACAAACAGATGGCATCAGAGTTTGCCGTGCAGGGAATTAGCTTTATGGTGATTATATCTTATGAGAGGTCTAGGTATGGCAGTTTTGGTATGGTTGCTGTTTTCACACTGACCCAAGTGAACTGCACCCAGAGTTCTTCAGGCCATCATTAATGGTGCCGGTGCAAAAACCCCCTTAGTAGGGAGTAGGGAGTAGTTATTTTTTTACACACTACTTTAGCATTTTAGCTTAGTTGCTGTGTAATATCTTATGTGTTGTTCATCTAAAGTTGCATTTATCTAATTTTAACATTAGTTAAGGACCAGATGATTTATTATTATTATTATTATTATTATTATTATTATTATTATTAGTAGTAGTAGTAGTAGTAGTAGTAGTAGTAGTAGTAGTAGTAGTAGTAGTAGTAGTAGTATTATACTTTATCCATAACCTTTAAAGAGGGTGTACTTTATTTTTCATCTACATTTCATGTAGGTAGGTATTAGATCTCTGGACTGCACTTATCCTAAAAGAGAATATAAATATAATTACAGATATCATCTAAATGAATAAATGAGGCATGGATAGACAAGATATTATGAATGTGATGCACAGTTTAAACAAGGTCTTTTTGTCTGAGAGAACGTAAAGCTTTAATAAAATTACATTGTTCCACTCTTGCTTTACTGATTATGCTGCTTGGAGTGCACATTTTATTTCTCAGAATTGGGGAAAAAACCTTATGATAGCCTTTATTTACAAAGTGGCCTGTTGTCTATCATTGTATCATTATAAAGGTTATATAGACTAATGGAACAGTTCGCCTCTAGTACTTAGTGTTATACACTTCACTAAAGAATGAATTAGTCGCTTATAATGAATCAAGACATGCATCCTTATTAAAAACTACTGTTTATTGTGACTTGTAAATGTAGGAGCTTAATCCTGTTTGTTTCCGTTCAGTGGAGTTCAATAAACCAGCTTCTGGAAAGATAAACAGTCGGGACATGATGGTAACAAGAGGGAAAACTACTGTCAACAGTAAACCTAGTAGTTTGAATTCCTGCTATTAACCACTGAAACAAAAAGTCTGTTTGATAGTGAACAGCTATTTATCTTCATCTGCTCCAGAGCTTGAAGCCAGACCACAAACAAGAAATTACATTTTGTATTCAAGTCTAGTTCCACTCAAGAGACAAAACCCACAGTTCAAGCTGTGCCATCTTGCATACATGCATACAATTTGTTCAGATTTCAACCCTCTACATAACATAAAGCCATTCAGCCTTATATATGTCTATAAACCTCCACAGCTTGATGCTGGATCATAAGTCAGCTATTGCATGAAATGAAGTGGCTCTGGGCTGTCTTGTAACCAGCTTTCAGTGAAACATTTTTATACCCGAGTGGTTAAAAATTCAATCGATCAGTTAAAAATGAGCAGGAATGTACCATAATCCTTTTTTGTCTGTGTTAATCGCTTGAAACCATCAGAGCCTTAAAGGATAATGGAGTCAAGTTCCTTAAAATTAACTGTAAAATACAACGTAATACAATCCTGTGTCAAAATTCTGATGATCCTTTCTGTCTCAAGCTCCGGGTATTAAAAAACAAAAACCAAAAGTATTTGCCTGGCTGCCTCTGTGTGTTTCTGCTTTTCTAACTGGCTTCGCTGTGTCTGTTATTAATCTAACCCTCTCGCAGCTCTGCAATGACCCCTCAGGTTACTCTTCAAACATTGAGGCTGCCCTTCATCTTCAGTTGCTAGGAAACATAATGGTAGACCTCAACAGCAAAATACAAAAGTTGATTTCTGTAGATGATGTCCACAGTTCTAGGGATTCCTTTCTATTAATTTTCAGCATTTAAAAAAAAAAAAAAATTTCAGTTTGAACAGCACTTCAGATGCTTCTTTGACGATGAGAACAAGAGGGTTCTGTCTGTACGTTCATGTCTGTTAAAAGCCCTTCATGCTCAAGCAAGTAGCTGGACAGCATTTTTACAACAGAGGAAGGGAGAGTGACTTCCTGCTCATGATGCAGTAATCATCTTAATGGCCATGTCTGTGACTCATTGATCCAGCTCTTCGGGAAAGCGCGTGAGGTGGAGAGAGAGAGAGGGTCTCTTATTCCAAGCTGCAGACGGTCTGTCTTGTGTTCGACTCTAAAAGTCCCAAAAAAAATGAAAAGTCAGTGTTTACAATGTAAGAACAACTCGGCCTCTCTTATCAGCTCTGAAACATGATCCCATACAAACA
This sequence comes from Xenentodon cancila, assembly GCA_014839995.1. Classification (NCBI taxonomy): domain Eukaryota; kingdom Metazoa; phylum Chordata; class Actinopteri; order Beloniformes; family Belonidae; genus Xenentodon; species Xenentodon cancila. The sequence continues at coordinate 22,448,907 of CM026213.1, read as the reverse complement.
GTTCAGCTGGACCAGTATTGAAGCAGAGGTCATGAGTATTTGGAAGAGCCACTTGTGTGTGATCTCTACTTGAATATAATCTTGGAATGCTACTGGAGATCAAGGATCCTGTCAACACTGACCTCTGTATTCATCTGTGAATGTTACTGTTGATCACAGAATAGTACAGCATTATTCTAGATGTACAATAGCTGTAATAGGAGCAGTTCAGTCAAAGGTGTCACTAGCAGCACGTTATACACAGGACAGCCTTATGGGATGAAGCGAGCAGTGCAGGCACACAGGTTGTGACTTTTGCCCCTTCTCTTCTCTCTTTCTCTTGACGTTGGTTACTGACATTCCTAACAGCTGTTGTCCAACTTACTGTTTTGCCTCTGCTATTCCTGCTGCCCTCTGCCTGCGTAGAATGTCTCTGGAGGTTATGACCATCCTCTGTCGCTGTGAGAATATCGAAACCTCGGAGGGTGTTCCCTTGGATGTGACAGGGGTGGCACAGGTAATACACTAAAAGATCCCAAAAGCAGTGCCTGGTGCTCGATGCCAAAGACGGACAAAGGAGAATGGTTCCACTAACAAGTTAACAGTGTCTGTGTGTTCTAACCCTCAATTTTTTTTCTTCTGCAGTCAAAGGGAGGCTATTGGCTGTCCCTTACTTGCCTTCTCCAATATCTGAGCTCTGAGTCACCTGTAGCAAGGGTGTCTTTTTAAACAGCGTTGCAAACATGTCTGAAAAGGGAATATGAGGAGTTTAATACCTGAGATGAATAATAATTTCAAAATAAAATAAGCATTTTTGTGTCCAGACAATTGAGCTCTGGATAGCCTCTCATGTTGCTCAGCTGCAAGTGATCTGGAGTCCTTGGGTGAATGGTTTCACTTTGTCTTGTTTTTTATTTTTGTTGTGTTTTTTTTTTTTTTTTTTATTGTTTTATTTTGTTTCCTCCTTATGTTCTGTTCCTTCCCCTCATTTGCTTTCCCTGCGAACATGTCAATTTTTATTTTATATTTTTCCACATTCTTCACAGGATAACGCTTGAGATTATGACCCTGCAGCCCAAGTGTGAGGATGTAGAGACAGCGGAGGGTGTAGCTATTACTGTCACTGGGGTGGCTCAGGTAAATCACCACACTTTTCTGGGAATGCCAGTTCAGACTTTATTAACCCCCCATCCCCCCCCTCTTTCTTTTTCTACCAATGCAGAGGTAGTTCAGGGTTCAAGGTACACACAGGTATTAGGTCAAGTTGATTTTTTTTTTGGTTTTTTTTTTTTTTTTTTTTTTTTTTTTTTTTTTTTTTTTTTTGTTGCTTTTTTGCTTTTGCATGAAATGCCCTGATGTGGATAGAATTCATCTAGCTGAATTCACCTGACCAAGCTGCAATCAGTTATGTGTTTGCTGTTGTTTGTTAAGAATATATCATGTTTTAGTAATACTTCATAATTTTTGTAAGAGAGGAATATGTGAACTGTAATTACCAGTTAAACCCAAGACATAGCCTCTGAGTAAAAAAAAAGACAGCAGTTTGTTTCAAGTAAATTTCATTTAAATTAAAATGTAGTAACCTGCCACAAAAGCCCTTTACACATGCTGCATAGGGTCAAGAAGTTGGATTGCATTTGGTCTGATTTTCACTGCATGCATTCCCAATTATAAGAGTTCCAGTACTTTACGCTTTACACTTTTTAACATTTTAAAAAGATTTAGATAAAAGCCACTAAAAAAAAACAGCATGCCGCTCCTGGTATTATACTGGTGGCTACACTTAAATAGCATCAATATTCTGAAGCATGGAGGGGATGAAACCATGTACAGCAGACTAACGACTGGAGTGTCCTCGCTGTAAGGAGCAGTCTCAAGTTTGCTGTGGGTGGGCTACAGGTACAACCTTTCCAACCAACCTGAATAAGGTCCTGGTTCAGAGTAGGTTCAACTTATGAACCTTCCAAGCGCTGGTTTTTGTTTGCACAAGCCTGAGCAATGCAAAAAGGGGCTCCCCTCTGCTTCACCTCAACTCCACCTCCTCTGCATTGGGTGCAAGTGCACGGTGGATATAAGCCAGCAAAGAGTTGTCGATGGACTTGAACCACTTTTCCTGACAAAAACAGGTTGTGAACTCTTTGCCAAATGCAAAGAAGTGCTTTTCGATTTCTCTGTGGTTGTGCAGCATCTCTGGAGGCGTTTCAGGCCGAAAGGGGGTGAGAGATATTAAATAGCCTTCAGGTCTTTGATTGACCGGCTTGAACCGCTTGCGTTTCCCTCCATAAGTCTCTCATAGTGCTGGTGATTATTAAAAGCCAGAACAACATTTAAAAACATTTACAGCAAACAAACCATGCATTGTGAATTTCAGTCAGAAGTGGAAAAACAAGGGTTTCCTGTTTGATTAAATCACAAAGTAAGTCTTCACATCACTACATAAAACACTGCACAAAATGTTTAAAAATAATACTGAGGGGAAACAAAATCTAAAGCAGAATATGGCAGTTCTTTTAAATCAGTTTTATATCATACAAATGTGAAAGAATTCCTGAAATGAAGCTCCTGCTTTGTGGAAGAGTTTTACATTTGTCTTTTGGAAACACATTGCTGTTGGTGGAGGTAAAATATATGTTTATTGAAAAGTAAAATGACATGCTGGTGGATTTTCTCTGTAAGAATCTGACACTTTTGTCTGCAAATCCATTTGAAATGATATCCTTTTCATTCCCTTCCTTTTACTGTCTGCATGCCAGTGTCATTCATTCCCACGTCTCTGTTTTGACCACAGTCATGCCAGTGTTTCTCCCCTCTGTTTTCCTACGTGTGTTAACAATGCGCCCACTGTCTGGTTCTGAGCACCCGCTCTCACTCTCACACAGTTTACCTCAGAGACCCATCACGGCCCATGTTTGATTGGTTCAACCTAAGCCAAAGCCATTGTGGGATGTCTGTGTCTCCTGGTAACAGGAGTTTTATGCCCCCTGATGTTGGAGACGTACAAGATTAGAGTAGAAAGGATGCATTCAGCAGGACCCCATCGTAGGAAATGAACAGAATCCCAATTTTGGACTTTGATCTACGTATAGAGTAGCATTTTATATCCAAGTGCATTCTGGTGGAATTAATATTTTTCTATTTTTATTAGGATATTTTAGACCACTTTGACCTATGTTGACAGATAGCAATAAAAACACATTTTACCAAAAGAACCAAATAAATATATTGCCTTAAAGTTGTTTTTTTTTTTTTGTTTGTTTTTTAGTTTTTTAGTAGAAATATACGTTCAGGAAATGGATCTTTTTTCACCATATTTTCAGAATGATGTGGGTGGGGAGTATCGGGAGTATACAGTTGTGTTTATACATACAGTATAAAGGTTGTGTTTATACGGGGGATGGGAGGGCGTGCAGACGGGTCAGATTACATTCAAATGCCTGTGTACATTCAGCCATGGCATGTCCCCCCCCCATTGCTGGCCTGTTTGTCTTTGTGACTGACTTGCGACCTTCCCTGTCTGCAGACAGTGCTTCCCTGGAATGAGGACCACACTCCTGACTTTCTTTCCCGTGTTCTTGTATGAGTGCATGTTGAAAAACAAAACCATGTGCAGACCTCTCACCTAAGGACCCAGCTCACTGTCATTATTTTTCTTACAGCTCCTGTGGACTACAGTGTTAGCCTAAGCCTTCCTGGGTTTTTCTTTTTCTTTTTCTTTTTCATTTAGTTTGTTTAAGTGAGTTCTGACATTCACCAACTGCCTGTATTCATGCATGTGAATTTTACAATTTTCTTTGACCTATATCAATAGAAAGTACCAAGCAGATCCCCTTCCCCTTTCTTTGAAATTTAAATTATTCTCTTCATTTGTTGTGGCAGGGATATTTTTTACAGTGAATTGTTAGTTTCATTCAGGTAAACTTTTTCTCAAATGCAGAACAAATTAGTATTTTCTTGCATTCTTATTTGGTACACAAGGATGTTTTCTGTACATGTATGGTACCCTCTTTCCTTGTCATCGTAAACTTTAGGGATCAGACGTATAGCTGAGTTTAGAAACGTCAAAATGACCTTTCAGAGGATGTGGTGGGCGCTGCACTCGCCTCTGGAGCCCAGACGTTAGTGTTGTATGATGCAAGAACCTCTAGGTGCAAACTGTCCCTGCGCTTGCAAAAAAAACAACAAAAAAACCTTTGGCGCAACGCTCTATGACGACGCCTCGAAGCGTCCAGTTGACCTATTGGTAGGTCTTCCTTAGTTACTGTTGCTAAATTGGACGATCTGACTTCCTGTTACCAAGATGTGTGGGCAGATTTTAGACTGAACAAGGACCGCCTTTAGTCAAGGATCATTCAGATGGGACTTAAACGTGCCATGGAGGTGCATGTGCAAAACACAAAACTGGATTCAGTTGCTAACGAGGTGAAGTTGGAGGTTGAGGTTTGCAGATCACAGAGAGGGAGAAGAAGCCTCATCTTGTTGTGATCAGGACCAACATTGCTCTGTTGATCCGTGATGTTGGATCAACACTGATCAGCGCTGCTGGGTAAGATTAAGTTAATTTACTTAATTTTGTTTAATTTGGCATTTTGTTTTTGAATAAACTGTTTGAGAACGATTCTTATTCAACTGCAAAGAATCTGGCAGACAATTGACAAAAAACAAAAGATTGACAAAAGGTCAGTGCAAGTCCTCTCTGTCTAATATCATGGCCCACTCCCTCTTCGTGGATGCAGCGCCTCTCCTTCTCTTCCTTATCAGTACATCTAAAGCAAAAGCTTTTCGCTTTCAGGTTGAAAGATGCACTGTGCATTCAAGTCTGCATCTTGGGAAAACTAGTAAATGTCTGCTAACCACAGTTAATGTCTCTAACCACGACCTGCAAACCTTTGAGGCCGCCACGTAACTGGTGCTCTCCATTCACATGATGTGCGCCCAACCACAGCGGCGAGTGAAAGGCATACCGCATCCTGTCTGAAAGGCCAAATCTCAGAGTTGTAAAAGGGACTTGAGCTCCACATCTGCAAAAACTCTTTTTACGTTGCTGAAAGGATGTTGTTGACAGGATTATGGAGAATGTAGGCTATCACATTGTCATTGATAGAATTTTAAAACTTCACCACCTATATGTATGTGTTGTTAATAAAGGTATTATATTGTTCTGCAAGTATGAAAGCACATTATCCGATGAAGACATTCATTGTAGACTGAGCTTGTAAGAAAGAAATGTGCATATTTCATGTGAAATGATCCTGTGACAGTAGGAAGTGTGCAGCGATTCAGGACGAGAGTTTTTATCTCCTATAACATCAGCAGCGTGACTACATACAACAGTTGGATTACAGCGGGCAGTAGCGGCTTAAAAAAGACATTTTACAAATGCAACAGTAACGTTTCTTTACTATTGCCCATTCAATATATTTTTGTAAAGTATTTTTCTGAAGGGTCTGTTTTTTTTTTGGTTTTTTTTTTTTGTTTTTTTTTACAAAGTGATGACTGGGTGTTTGCTGGGTGATGGCACGAAAGCTAATAAGTGTTGTGCTTTCATGTGTGCCACACCCGTGTCTGGATGTGTGTTCAGCTGACGATCTGTGTCCGTGATGGCACTAGGTGAAGGTGATGACGGAAAATGAGCTGCTGGGTTATGCCTGTGAACAGTTCCTGGGGAAGTCCGTCATTGAGATCAAGAGTGTCATCTTGCAGACCCTGGAGGGTCACCTGCGTGCCATCCTTGGTGGGTAGCTTTTCTAAACTGCATGGCCATTGTTTTGGTTCAATTCATTTTGTTTGTATTGTCCCAATTCACTACAAGTTATCTCAGGGCACTTTACACACAAAGCAAACAGCTTTCAATATAGTTATTAAATCCATGAAAACCCAAGTATAGTCCAATTCTGTCCAGTTTTTGATTCTGTTAAGAGGCAAAAAGTCCGTCTTAATAGGATGATGGCTCCAGCGGGACTAGATGCAGCTAGCCAAGCCTTCTGCCTCGACTGGTTTGGGCGATGAGAGGCCAAAACACAAAAACGTGGTTGGTATGAGACAGAAAAAGGAGAAACCCAATACAAGAGCAGGCCCTCGGGGAGTTAAGGTCCTGGAGCACAGTTAAATAAGGTGGTTGGCTCAGCTTTATCATCAAGGGAAGGCCTTACTACTGATGACTGCCATTTAACCTCTGGAGACTGGAGTGAGCCTGCCGCCTGAGAGCAATGCGCTCTGCTGGAGATTTATGGAACTATGGGCTTTACAGTACGATGAACCTGGAGCATGAAAAGCTTTATATGCTGGAAGAACATTTTTAGCAAATAAAAGTGAGGCTAAAATTGTAGGAATATGAGCTTGGAGGGTTTTTCTCTTCAGAAGTCAAATTGAAGACATTGGAAAACATTTAGGACAAACTGATAAGGACCAGTAGTGTAGTCTTGAAGTGCAAAATGAAATGATTAGTTTTCTTATACTAATACTGTTCAAAGACTGCTTCGGTTTACTCATTTGCATTGTTGCAGGATAAAATTCACCTCCAGTGCTTGTTGATACAGATTGTGAAAGTAGCCAGAGGACTTAAAAACCACTGACTGTTGTCCCAAACCTCCAGGCACCCTCACTGTTGAACAGATCTACCAGGATCGAGACAGGTTTGCCAGCCTGGTGCGGGAGGTGGCCGCGCCCGATGTTGGGCGCATGGGCATCGAGATCCTCAGCTTCACTATCAAAGTATGCAGAATAAAGTTGAATTTATGCTGCCTGGTTTTGCTGTTTCCTGTTACTACTAGTAGTTTGAATATTTTATCACTTACCATTATGTGCCACATCATTTTTTTTCTTGTGACTTGTTTTTCTGCATGGTAGGATGTGTATGATAAAGTGGAGTACCTGAGTTCACTGGGTAAAACTCAGACGGCTGCAGTACAGAGGGATGCAGACATTGGGGTGGCAGAGGCAGAGAGAGATGCTGGCATCAGGGTAGGAGGAGCAGCAAGAACAAGAGGAGTTAAAGACGCACAGTTGTTCTGTTGCAAATAACCATCGCCTTTTTCTTCTTCAGGAAGCTGAGTGTAAGAAGGAAATGATGGATGTTAAGTTCCTCGCAGACACAAAAATGGCCGACTCCAAACGTGAGCTGGAAATGCAGAAAGCCTCCTTCAACCAGGAAGTGAACACAAAGGTATCGGACCGAATCCCACTGGAATGCATACGCTGTGTTTTCCAAATAAATATGAACATTTTACACAATCTCCTCCTAGAAAGCAGAGGCTCAACTGGCCTATGAGCTGCAGGCAGCCAAAGAGCAGCAGAAGATCCGTCTGGAGGAGATTGAAATCGAGGTGGTGCAAAGGAAAAAACAGATCACAATAGAGGAGAAGGAGATCGATCGAACTGAGAAGGAGCTCATTGCAACTGTGAAGCGCCCGGCGGAGGCTGAGGCCTACAAGATGCAGCAGCTGGCTGAGGGGCAGAAGTGAGTCCTTAAAAACACACAAAATGTCTCAACTTTGGCTTCATTTGAAGCTGCTGACATCACCGTAACACAATTCCTATATTATTCAGCAAAAGACAGTTCTGGATATAAATGACATAACCGAAGGCGTGAAGTGGTTCAGAGATCCTGTTTGAACTAAACACGCTTCCGTAATGAAGTCTGAGAGCCGGCTTCCTTCACTATTGTTGTCGCCTATTTATTTGACTTCTCTTCTCATTTTCTGCTGACGACTAAAAAATATTTTTAACCAATAAAATGTTGAGACAGGCAGGAATTGAGAACTTGGGCAGCGTTTTTTGTTTTTTTTAACAGTGTCATCTGTTGCACTCCTCTGAACGCCTGGTTATAAGTTTAACTGCCTGGGCTGCCTGTGCCTGTCCAAAAAGCCGCTGCTACAGTTCAGACTTAGAATGCGTTTAAAGTGAGATGTATTTGCTACAAGCTTTACCCGAATCACACGCTGCTGCAAGACAGAAAAGTATCATTGCTGATTAATTAATATGGGTGCACGTCTGAGTGAGCCCATAAAGATTCAGGTTCCTTTTATTTACCATTTTCGTTGTGCGTACATATACACATGAGAATGAAACAGTGGATGTCTCTTGTACTTTACTCCAGGATAAAGAAGGTGCTCACGGCACAGGCAGAGGCTGAGAAGATCCGCTGCATCGGTGAGGCAGAGGCTGCCTCTATTGAAGCTGTGGGGAAAGCAGAGGCGGAGAAGATGAGGCTGAAAGCTGAATCCTACCAGCAGTACGGCGACGCTGCCAAGACCGCGCTTGTCCTGGAAGCTCTACCCAAGGTCTGTGCTCCACAGCTATCCAGCCCTGGCTTTGAAAGGATGCCTATGGAGCTGGACATAGTCATGTATTCAGACAGCGTCCTTCTTTTCATGCGGCTTTTCTGTTGTCCATGCAAGCATTTGAGTGTAGTGGAAGAATAAACCTCACGGTCACTTGGCATTATTATAACTGACACTTGTAGAAGTTGAGCCTGAGGAGCTCAAGCCACCTTCATCTTGATGTGCACATGTTGTTCAGCCACTGCATCAAAATGGGACACAGATAAACCTGCATGATGATCTTTTGGAGATGCTGCATGATCGTGTGGAATGTAGGCTTCGTTCATAGCCACAGGAAGCCGAGTTACCGTATATAAACTTGTAAACAAGGTTGTGGTAAGCAGTGTGAGAGGAAGCGCAGGTATGTACAGCTGATTTGTGTCTTCCTATTAAGAGTAGAGCTGTTTCCTTGTAGTTCATCTTCTCTGATCAGTCTGACACACACGACTGCTGCAGCGTTCTGGCTCGTAAACCTCAGTTCTAATATGTGATTGTTGGGAAAGGTTTTTCATCATTAAAATAAACTGTGTTTTTCTTCCTTAAATGTATAGATTGCTGGTAAGGTGGCTGCACCTCTATCCAAGACTAATGAGATTGTCATCTTGAGCGGAGAAGGCAGCCGCGTGACCGGAGAAGTGAACCGTCTGCTAGCGGAGCTTCCCGTCTCCATCAACGCCCTCACTGGGGTGGATCTGACCAAGGTGGGGGCGACACTGAAACGGCTGATCAGGGGCCGTGTGTGCGTGTGTGTCTGCGTGCGTGCGTGCGTTTTAAATAAATCTTTGTGATCAGTGCAGACCGGGCTCGTAACTGCTGTAAGATTTGAGTGTTTTTGACCATTTGACACTTTTTAAATGATCAAAATGACGACAGATCAGCAGAAAAGTGACAATAAGCTGATCACATGCATGACTGCATCACGCAGGAAGAAACTTTTGTCTTTGATCGAGCACAAAGTTTCTCTGGCAGCACAAAACGTTTACTTTTCAACAGACGCCCCGGTTACATTTTAGCCCAGTGTGAATAGTAAATACGTGGATAATTGGCAGGTTAAAGGAACATAGTTGTATATTTTTAGTAACGAACCGAACTTGTTACTCCGTTACTGAAACAAGGTCGTCTGTGTCCTTCGGTCCCACAGATCCCTCTGCTCCAGAAGATGACCACCCCACAGTGCCAAACAGCCATCTGATGACCCCGCGTCGTAGTCTTCACCCGTGTGTCTGCCTCAAGCATGAAAACAGATTGTTCAGCCATGGACCCCTTATGCAACTGCCTTTGACCAGAAACACTTGACACCAACAGAGAACTGAGTTTGTTTTTTTTTTTTTTTAATCTTTTAAAGATGTTTTTAATTTTCTGAATAAAAAAAAAAAAAAAAAAAGGGGGGGGGGGGCAGATTCTTATATATCCATCGTGTTTAGTTCCTCTTTATTGAATTACACTTGTGCTGCCATGTAGTTTAGTCCTGCAGGTCCAAAGCAGCGCCGGATATTTGGGGGACAGAGGTCAGCGTTGCGGGTTCTAGGAAGAACCCAAACATATACAGGACAAATCTGAGCACAGGTCGCCCCCGGGGCCGTCGTAGTTTCTGCCCGCGCTGTCGTGCGCTGTGACATGCAGTCACCGTACTGAACAGTGCGGCGCGCCAGATCCTGCCCGCCGTTTGTGTCACGCTCGTAGCTCTTCTGGGGAACTGACTTCCAGTACGTCGAGAACTTCTGCTTTAGCTTTCAGACTCCATACGTTCAGTTTGATGGATTTCTAGCTCAGACGGTTCCTGTTAGATCTCAGTGGGATTGTACAATTTAGAGTATATCAAGATAAAATCTATATTTGAATCATTTGTATGATAGTCCTTACCTCGCGCAGACTGTCACGGTAGCCGTCTTCTTGTTCTGATGTGCAGTGCCTGTTCACCACTCAAGTGCCCAAACCTCAGGGTGGTGGTTTGGCTTCAGTTGGATTTATGCATCAACTATATCACTAAGTTAAAGATGGTGTTGGACAACTATTCTCGTGGTATTTGCTCGTAACACTCGTGTTCACTCTTCTGTCACGTGTTTGGACCACTAAATATTGTGTCGTAAACATAAAGCCATACACAGCCTTAAGAAAGCCTGGATACCTGCCAGGGCTGCTGAAACAGTTTGTTTTATATTTACCTCGAGTAGCACTTGTTAGTCAGAATCTGAGTCTGCGATTGTGTTTCCTGTGCGTCATTCCCCCAGTTCCTTCCCTCTGTTCATGTGATTTTTTTGTTCAGATGTTTGACTCCCTCTCTTCTGAATATCGTTGGTATTGTGTAAGTTTGGAGCAGCCCCTCGTTGAATCCGCCTCGTTGCTCTGCCGCTGGTTGAAGTTGTCGCTGTCCCCCATTCCACGATGACGAAGCAGGAATTTAAGGTTGCGTTCAGTTTTAAAGTTGGAAAACAAGCATGTGATCCGTTTGCGGCGTGGAGGGCACGTGTGGGCGGGGGCGCTGGACCGGTGACTTTTATTCTGCTGCAGCTTATAAGAACGTATATGAATTATAAACTGTTATAAGGGGAGGGAAACGAGAACAAACATTTGCTTGAAGTCTGAGGTTTTTCTTGGTGTTTTTCCTGGTTTACATCATATTCTGTTCATCATATTGTAACATAACTGGTTTTAGAAGGACTAACAACTTCTTTTTGTTTTCATGTAGAACACTTGGTCTTTTAGCACTGGTTGTAAGTTCATACACAACATTAATTTTAAACCTTTAAATATAATTCAAAGTAAAGAAAAGAGACTTGGAGAGCAGTTTTAGCAGATATAAGACTTCTCTGAATATTTAGTTTCTTGGTATTCGTGTGTCACATATATCATCCTGTGTTGTTTTGTCACATTACTGACCAGCTTACTGTGAACTGTTGGCATGTCTTGTCTTATGTTATTTTTGTAAAACTGTTCATTTTTGTGATAATATTTTCAATAATCTGTCACCACTGTTCAGAGTCTGTGAATGTGCGTTGCTACATTGCGGCAGTGAGTCACAACTATCACGCCGCCTTTCTTTCCTGTGAAACGTGGTTTTCGGCCCGTCTGGCGCACACGTTTCCATTTGTGTCACGGACGCGTCGTAGAAGAATACCACGGAGCACATCTGTACCGTTTCATTTTAAATGGCCAGTGATTTCCGCATTGCGATGAGACGCACTCGTTTGTCATTCAAAGGTCACCAGATTCCAGATCCGCTCAGATGTCGTGTTGTTGATGAGTGGCTCTTCCCTGCTTTAGTCCGTAGTGCAGTCCCGCTCCGTCAGACTTCTCTGCCAGGTTCTGGCTGTCCACTGTCCAACTGTCCAGTTAAACCCTTCTCACCGAACATACCCATCTAAAGGATGTTTGGTTGGAAGTGGAGTATCATCATCTTTTATACGCTCAGCCAAACTGTGACAGTCGTTACTGAAATGAGTATCATGTCTTAGGTCTTTTTTTTTTTTAAGTCACCACCTGAATAAACGTGTAATCTGACTCAACAAAATTATCACCAACTTTGTAACGCTCCTCTACTTTAGGAAGTAAATTTCGTCAGTGCCTTTGTTAAAATCAGGTCATCAGGCCTCTTAGAAGTACTAATGTGTAGGTCATATCAACTCGATAAAGAAAATACACAAAACCCACATTTGCGCTGTCTGATCAGGATAGCAGCAACTTCCAAGTAGCATATGAGAAAATGACCAAACATTATAGACCTCTGCCTTAATTCTCATGTGAAACATGTCCATCTAATGTGTACTGAAAAGGAAAAAAAAGTCCAAATCTGTTATATGTAACTGTTGAAGTGATTCAGCGTGACAATTCAAGCATGTGTTCATGTTATTATGTCTCGTGTGCCACCTCTAATAAACGATGTATATCACTTTCTGTCAGCCTTTGTTGGGTCTTTCTTCTTTTTTTTCGGTGACGTTTTATGCTGCAGTCCACGGTACGCGGTTGCAGTTTAAATGAGAGCAGGAATATGTGCACCAGCATCTTTATAATAATGCTCCGGTGTCGTGGGCAGCAGACGTCTACCCTCACCTACCTGCTGACTGCCGTTAAACTGGACACGCTTATTGTCCGAGCTCTGGACTCAAACATTTGGCTTCATTTGGGGGTAAAAATACTCTGAAGTTCACGCATGCTGTGTGAAGCCCCGTGTCCCTCTGCAAACGGGGAGATGTTGTGCATCGTTAGTCCTGAGGGGGGCAGTCACTCTCCGATCATATCAGCTGTGGTTACTGCCCTAACAGTTTACCTTCCAACTACCATCTCCCCGCCCCCTTCTTCTAAAGATATTCCCTAAATTCAAGCAGTGACTTCTTCAGTAAAGTTTGTGAATTTCACTTCTAGCACGGTTATAAACGCTGCTTGCATTATTCTGCAGCGTCTTCTTCAACATTTGATTCTGTAAACATAAATAAAAGTCATGAGATGAGTGAGGGAATGGGGGCATACGCTGTTCAAGGAATTCTGTAGGTTCCTGGAAATGCGAAAGAAATGGTTTGTTTGTTAAAAAATGAAAGACGTGTAACCCAGACATTGGAAACGGTCTGTTTTATGATCCAGTCACTGTCAGCACCTTTTTTTTCTTGGTGAATCAGGTGAGCTGGTTTAGTTATTCAACCGGAACAGAAGACAAAATGAAAAAGCTTCAACTAAAACCGCCCTGTAATGACTCACTAGAGTAGATCTCACTGGTAAAAAACGTATAAAACAGTTCTGACTAACCCCGTTCACTCGGCACTTCTTCCTCCTGTGTGACCATCCAGACAATCAAACTGGTATTACAAGTCAAAAGTAAAATACAGTTTAAGTAAATACATAATTCACAAGTCCTCATAATTATCTCGGCATTGCTGTTTTGCAAGTTTAGAAGGGATCGAGGAACGTCTGTTGTGGTTTCAGCGTGGCTGCGTGTCCTGTGAGTGCGGCGGCAGGCCGCCGGGTTTGTGCTGCAGTAAGCGGGGACGCCCGCTGCCGTGACCCCTACGCACTGAGTGCTCCTAATGTATTCATGAAAGTTTAATGTCCTGAACCGTGTGTGCATGTGTGTTTTTAAAAAGAGACTCTGGATTCCAGAAACACAACCAGCTTTTTAATTTTTTATCTAAAAGTATGCATTGCCTAATTTGTGAGAGTTCCTGGAATTCAAAAGTGAGCTGATACGACCTCTCCGTTATCCTACGGAAAGAGCCAGTAGCTATACAACCCTTTTAACCTTGTAGATAACCCTCATAATAATTGTTTAAAAAAAGAAAGAAAGACAAAAATGAACACTTTCTTCTTGCAGCCTCCAGAAGAGTTTTCTATATTTAATTTGCACCTTGTTGGTGACGTACTTCATTGACATTTGAAAAGCGTCTAGTTCGCCTGGTTGTGTTAGGAAGGCCTTCAAGAATGAGTTTTAACTCAAAAATAGAAAATAAAGACGTAACTTTTGTAAAATCCACGTCTACAGTTTGGTTGAAAGAAACATCCCAGGTTACCCGATAGTGTGAGTTTAAAGCGTCACTGCGTGATTCCTCCTTTGCTGCATAAAACGTTTTCCACTTAAATATCTGTCTCTTTGTCTAAAGTATCCTCAGTTTATTGAAATTAGTTTCTTGTAAAACATCTGGTAGAAATGGATCAAAATGTACAGCAGCTGAACATCGGTCCTGCACAGATATCCAGGTTAATGATTCAAATATAAATTATTTCCAGTGGAGATGTTTTTATTTTATTTCTTTATGGGAACAGGTGGGGTTGGGGTAAACAGGGTGGACCTGCACATGATGTAAAGGATTTATGGATGCATTTTAGATTTAGAAAACTGGAAAACATTTATTTCAGATCACAGAACAGCCTAGTTTTATCAAACCTCCAACAGGTTTCCCTGATACTGCTGGATAAACCCTGTTGGTTGCACAAAGAAAACATCCTGTCCCTTTTTCCCCCCCCACAAGGGTCATAAAAAAGAAAAAACAACATATCAATGAATGCAAATGGAAAGTTGTAGAAAGAGTAGAAGTATTTCTGCTGCAGATAAAGCAGCTGGAGGCAAAGCAAACCACCCAGATAGTCGTACCTCCGTGTTTATCTGCGTCTCCAGGAGGACCACTCACACCCCAAAGCAGATCCCACACCCTGACCCGGGAGTGTTGCCATAGCAACCGCCACGTCCCGCCTAACCCAGGGGCTTTTTTGCAGAAAAGGTTACAACAGTTCCTGGGCTGAATTGCCTGCTTTTGTCACAAATGCTAAGTGCCGCAGTTGTTTGATTTGAAAGTGCACACATGCAACCGTGATAAACGACGCTGACCTTAACGTGGTGGCGTGAAGACGTGACACACGGTGAATATTTCTACATTAATGGCTCGGTGTTGAAGTCGGCGCATTCATCATCGGACCCATGTGCCTGGAGAAGACATGCTTATACGTGGATTCTTGTGCACTGCAGGACTGCGATCTGGTTCATTTGTGGTTTTCATGGAGGTTAAATTCGGTGCAATTTCCAGACTCAACTTCTGCCCAAAAAAGAACAAATCAATTTTTTAAGTCATGTAGACAAACTGTCAGGGATTAAAGACGACTCACCGCAGGTAACATGCCCTGCAGCTGCGACTTGAACCTTCGAATGTGAGCGCTCTGGGCTCGTGAAAAAGAAATATGCTGCTTTTAACAAGTCCGATAACATGCCATCAGCTGAAACATTGTGGTATCAAATTCCAATCCATGAATCCATGGCACATAAATCCAAGGAGGTTATGAGATTGAGAGGACTGAAGAAATGCTGAACATTAGATTTATTACTACACGGAGAGATAAAGTTTCCAGCAAGGAGAAATCTTGTGTCAGCTGACCGCTTGGTTCTTTAAATTAGACGTGTGTGAGAAAGAAACTGGAAGAGGAAAAAAAGGAGAAATGTACAACCAGAACCAGGGATACGGTGAAAAAAAGGAAAAAAAAATAGATTTTGCAAATCTTATAAACCTGTATTTTATTCTCTGTAGCTGATGGAAAACACATGAAATGTTTGACGTGCCAAATTGTACTAACGAACGAACAGTTCACGGTGAATTTAACGGCAGTAACGCGTCTTAAAAAAATGTTGGAGCCTGGGGAACAAAAGGCTGGAAAAGTAAACAAACACCTGGAGGACATCTGCCAAATAATTAGGTTGACTGGCAACCTTATTTTAGAGGCGCCTCAGTAGTACCTCAGAAGTGTGGGCAGATTTCACCACTCTGCAAAACCTGTGTTGATTATTAGAGGCAGTTTAGAATAATGTGGCTCGGTGTAAATACGCAAGACTTGAACATGTCCTCATCGACGGTACATCGAAACATTCAGAGAATCTGGAGAAATCTCTGTGTGCCAGGGACAAGGCCCAAAACCAGTCTGAGCTGCCAGGGATCTTCAGGACGGGGCTCAACTGGAACAGCTACAAAAAAACAGGACGTCGCAGGACTGTTGAGCAGCTTAAATCCTACTAGAAAGAGACATCGTTCCCTTCCCACGACTCAGGAACTGGTCTACTCAACTCCCAACTTTTACGTGATGTGCTGCTTCCATCAAATCAAAAAACAAACTGTCTTTTTTTGTTTTTTCTTAAAATGGTTTAAACTTTTGATGTTTTCTGTGTTCTGTCAGAAATAAAAGTAACAGATTTGCAAATTGCTGCAATCTGCTTTCATTTAATTTTTCTGTGTTTTTATGGAATTGGGGTTTTAGAAAACAACCACTCTCCCCAAATATGAGCTTTAGCAATGGGAAAATCGATGACACAAACACTCTTCTCTTGTAATTCCTATAAATGGAATAAAAAGGCCAAAATGCGAATGAGGTTCATGTGTCATGTTCCTGCAGCAGGTCCAGCTGGGTGTAGCAAGGGTGTGGGCCATCATCTCTGGACTGAGGCAATCAGGTCGAGAACAGATAAGACAAAAAAAAAAAAAAAAAAAAATAGCTGTCTGATCCACCCCAGATGTCATCACGGTATGCTAATGAGCCTGAGGGCCTTTAAGTGCTGGAGCCCAACCGTCGGAGCAGTTAGGAGATGTGAACTGGACGTGGACCCCATAAAAACACCAGCCAGCGAGGTAAGTGCATGACCAACGGTGGACTAAACTGGGCACTTCTGTCCTAGTTCAGAAGAGTTTTTTCTTCACATCTCTAACTTTGTCCTGCAGATTATAAACCCGACAGGAACTGGCTGCTCGCTGTTATGTCTTGTGCCCTGGACAGGATATCATCTTATACTGTAAGTTTATTAAAGAGACACTACAGTATAGATGATGTACTATCCAGGGTTTCATTCCACCCCCGGTGACGTCAGACCGACTCAGGCCAGGCTACCTGGAGGCTGAACGCGCTGCAGAGGAGGGCCGTCAAACCGTTACCATTACTGAGTTGTAGTAATGGTAAGGGTTCCCCGGCCTTCGCTCCATCTCATCAAACGCCGGGAGGATGAAGGAAGCTGCCACTGATGTGTTCTTCACTTTCCGGTTTTCAGTTTCCATGTAAATAAAGTTCGTGAATTTACATCTCCAGCGAGTCCCTTTTGTTTTTTTCAAAGACAGTTTGTAAATGTAAGAATGAGGATTATAACTGGTTTCTGTTTAAAGGGTTACTTTAATACACTGACAGGCAGACTGCAGCTTTAATATTCGAACCTACAGTTGGCTTGTCTGAGAAGTCATCTCTGCTGTGTAACCGACTCGTCTAATCACTGGGTAGCAGCCGTTGGAGGGCAGGGACAGCCCGGGGGGGGTGGCACAGCTGGGACCCTCCCTTCCTTTACTTAAAGCCGCTAGCTGGTTATTCATCGAGATGGCCCGGATAGAGTAACCATCGAGTTAACTCGCTGGCAGCAGGAATGAATCTAATCACCACCATCTGACCCATTTTAGCATCAGGTTAGAGCTCCACTTTGCCATCCATTAGGGAGACAATTCAGCCCTCGGGGGCAGAGCCAGGCTTTATGCGAGCCAAAAGAGCAGAGGGAAGGGGTGGGTGGGGTGATGGGGGAGCAGAAAAGAGGAGAGAGGGAGGAAAAGGAAGAAAGCAGCAGACAAGAAGTGATCGTTGCAGGGATGGATGGCCACACTTCAAAGGCAGTAAAGAAGGCTAAAGTGATGTGAGAGAGAGTGTGTGTGTGTGTGTGTGTGTGTGTGTGTGTGTGTGTGTGGGGTCAGGATTGGACAGTACATCTGGGACATCTGAGCGAACATGACTGTGCAGGTCTCGCTTCGGTTTATCTACGGCTCAGGTCTGTGCCAAGTAAAAAGCTCTGGGAGCCACAGATAAAGCATCTGCCTTTTGATGGCTCGCCAGAACTGCTCGGCCATGAAGGCAAATCCATGTCAAAACATCTATTTAACGAGCGTCTGAGGCATGTTTGTCACCACAAACGCTTCACAGCCTGAATATTTTATATAGTTTATTCTTCTGCAGCGTTCAAAATCTGTCACGTCTCTGTGTGAAGTCAACGAACCGCTGAGTCCAAATAAAAAACGTTTACGTCTCTACTGGGACGGCGTGAGCACACGCCGCAACGTGAAGCTACATGAAAACAGTCACAACTTTAGGACGTCCAGGCACGCACCACCTCACAGCTCCACGTCAGACCCGTCATGAGATCTTGCTCCCTCTACCATTCCAGCAGGAATGGCTCCAACATCTCCGGATTTCCCTGTGAAAGTCCCTTTATTTTCTTCACTTCTTTATCTTGACGGAGAGCTTGAGTCTTACTTCCCTCAGGTAGACTCGGCTGAGGTCCTCGCTGGCCTCTCTGGCGATCCGCGTTACCATCTGGCCAGCCGTGCCAATCAGCATCCTCTGTGGACACAAAATGACATGAGGAACCGAGGAACCGCAGAACAGCTGCAGGTGACGCAGGCGACGCTCACACATTCACAGACCCTGATCACTTCTGAGTACGTGGCAAAATACCTCTGAATATAAAATATGCATTCACCTCCTCACCTAAACCTCTATCAGTGCTTCCAGGTCTCAATTCCATAGTTTGTTCTTCATTTATTTATTAATTTTTGGGTGGAGGGAGGAGGTTAGTGGCCATGAAGCATTTCAGCCTTACACATGTCGTTTCAAATATTTCTCGACATCAAAAATGCATCGTTCAGAAAGGCTGGTGAAATATTTACAAGTTAAAAAAAAAACACGGGGAGAAAAAAACTTGGAGACGTGGAGTAACGGCACCGTATACAAGGAGCCATCAGAGAGGCAACAGGTGCGACCGCTGAGAGGAAATGGTTTCACCTCCTGCAGGCGCATCTGCCTCCCCGCCAGACCTGAATTAGTCAGTAATACTTCAGAACCGAGCTGAAGACGACAGACTAAAATCAGGAAACGGATTATAATCACTGTGCGGGAGTTGTTTTCTTATGTTTCTGGTGTGGGCAGTGAACACAAAGGCACCTGTAAACGTCACGCCTGACGACTCGTCTAACGGTTTTTTATTTGTAAAGAAATTCTACAAAAAAAAAAAAAAAAAAAAAAAAAAAAAAGGAGGGAGGGAGTAATAAAAAAAATTCAAAATGCTGCTGAACCCACAACAACTGTACCAGAGTTATAATGGTTTTGAATCATTTTTCAGTTTAATAATTAAGTAATTCAGTTTAGTTTCAGTTAGTTTAAAAGCCGCAGCAGCAGTTTCAGTATTGAAACATTGTTAGTTTTAGTTTTTGTGGTCTTGGACAAAACATAGGGTGATAGAATCTTATCATACAATACAAAAATTATTGTATTCTTTTTTCTGATTAATAAGAATGAGAAAAAAAAAAAAAAAAAAGAATTGGTAACTAAAAAAAATTAAGTGCCAAACATAAAAAAGGCATGAAACAAAAATGAAAAGGTTCATTTCACCTGCCAGTCCATTTTGTTTCAGTTAGTTTTCATTTTATAAAAGGTTTTATTTTTCATTTCAGTTAACAGGATTATTTTCACACTGTTAGTTTCAGTTTTAGTCTTTTATGTCATTTATTGTAATAACTTTAAACTGAACAAAACAATGAAGTAAAAAGAAATATGCTTGGAAGACTTTTTTTTTTAAGATTGTTAAAGTTCACATGATCAGTTTTCAATTGTCTTTGTTAATTTATTAGATTTTTCATATTTTAAGTTTCAATTACAGATTGATAAAGCTATTTTACTATTAAAATAAATTAAAAGGTAAAATAAATCTACAGCAGCAATTTAAAACAAAGCTCATAAAACACATTTAGACAATCGAAAACAACATTTATTAGACAAGTTTGACCATTTCTGGAAAGCGACAGCCAAGTTAATAACTTTGGGAGGCTGCAGTTAAGTGCCAAACTTGATGAAAATCTGTGGTCACATCCAGATGAAGGGTTCAGGCATCGCCCGTCTCGTTACATGTGCTGCTGACAGCATTCAGACCTCAACTCAACCGTCCCTTTACGTCAAAAGAAATAAAGAAATGTGGAGACAACTTACCATGTGAGACTCTTTCTGGGCGTAAAGTTTCACACAAACATCAAGCTCCCCATTTTCTCCATCTTGCCACAGTTCAACAGACTGAAAAAAAGCACAGACGTGCACATTTTAAGAACCCTGACTGAGAAAAACCCCAACGTGAACAATGATACAGGATACAGAAGCGGTTGACTGTTGGCTGTTACTACATTTCCCAGCATTCCTTGCTTGTGTGTGATGTTTCCTAGAAGTACTCATGTTACATACAGTAACTGCAAGTGCTGCTATTAAGTTAAAAGAAAAGACAGACTAGTGAATGGTGCTTCTCAGAAAACAGGAGACAAAGACAAAAAATAAACCCTGCAGATGTTCACGAAACGGACGGAGGACCAACACATGACTCAAACTCAGAGGAAGGTGCTGTAGCCACACAAGCCTGAGAACGAGTGCAGGGATGAGTGTTTCTGGGACCCGAGAGCGTCCAGAAGGGCTTCACTAGTCACCTGTGTCACTGAATAGGGCACTTCCTGGGGAAGATGCTCCAGCAGCTTCTCCCTGATGATGTTGGTGCAGATGAGCTCTGGGCTCTGGTCCGTCAGGACCTCGCTGTGGTACTGCCATGACCCGGGCTTGGCCACAACCATGAAGTAGCTCTGCAAGAAGCCAAATATTAAGATTAAAAAGATTTTTTTTTTTTTACTTCAGTTTTTGAATTTTTAAAAAGATAAATTTGTCCTTGTGAGGAGCTGAAATAGGAATTCAAGCCTTTTATTGGGCAGGAAATAATTATAGAACTGTGACTGCACAACATCTCATAAGTCATTTGTAAACATCATCCACAAAATCCACTTGAAAATTGACTTAAAAAAACATTTGTCATATATATATATATATATATATATATATATATATATATTCTTTTTTTTTTTTTTTTTGTATAAGCTCTGGTTCTGGGGTGTCACACATATACATCACCTTCGGGTTAAGGGTTTTACAGCTGTGTTAAGCTTCTACCTTTGTGTCCAGAGACCGTTTACCTTCAGCGTCTTCACATCTTCTCTGTCCACAGACGACAGCATGAAGACGTCCTTGAAGTGAGCCCAGCCTTGTTGGCCCTTCAGCTCGTTCAGCTGCTCTTTCTTCAGCACCGAGTCCGATTCTGCGGCGCCTTCAGGTGCTGCGATCTCCTCATCTACAGACGACTCCAACTCGGACTCTGTCTCTGGCCTCTTTTCGGCCCACGGAGGCTTGATAACCGGCCTGACCCGCACTTTCCGTCCGTTGACGACTCCACATGTCAGACGGGCTGTGATGTCCAGCAGTCTGTCCTTGGCCTTCACCTGGTCCACCTGGAACAAACGAGACCGTTGTTAGGCCACTCAGTATTAGGCATTTCCCACAAATGCACTAGAGAAAAGCAAAACCAACAATGATACCATTTTCAGGTATAGTCTGTCAGGACCAGGACCAGGACCAGGAGTTAAGACAGACTGTCTGTCTGTTCATGATGAAAAGAAGATTTACCTTTTAACTTGGACTTTTTTTTTAAAAACAAGTTAAAGACACTTTATTTTGAGCTGATAACAGCTGCAGATGGCAGATGAAGGTCCAGATATGAAGAATCACCACTTTGACATCTGTGTCTGTGTGTTGAAGTTTACAAAGTGTTCAATCCAACATTTATGGGACAGCAAAGTTCTGTATTGTAAATCTAAAGCGACACCTGGCTCTTGTGCAGCCTGATTACCGCGGAAACACGTTGAATACACACGTTTCTGCTCCAGAGGACGAGTTTAGAGTCTCAGACTGAAATCAGCTGTGAACAGCACAATCCTCTCACTTACGAGCATGCAGAAATGCTGAAGCTACAAGGATATCTGTCAGGATCAGAGCTGGTACCGCCGGTACAGAAAGTACCGTACCAATCACAACGAGCCGGAGGAGGCTTTATGTGACGACTCATGCAGGAGCGTCCGACAGCTGCCGCACTAAAGCTTGTCGTCGGAGCAAACATCATGAGATTTGTGTTTGACTCAGTTTGCTGCTAATGCTGTTTAGAGTCCTGATACTACAGATTAAAGAGGAAACAACACAAAAATGGAACAATCCCTGTAATAAATGTGCAAAAAAAAAAAAGTTAAAATAAATAAATTTGACTTGTTTACCCCATTAAGTACTTTCTGTGAGCATTCCTCACATGGTTTTTGCTTATTTCTCATACCCCTTCATTTAAACATCCTATTACACTTGGCTGAATTCAGTGGCGGCTGACTGATGGACTACTTCGTGAGCAGGAAGTGCCAAAGGCAGCTCCGACACCCCCTTTTACAGCTGCACAGACTGAGCCTGAAGGCTTAACAGAGTTTAAAAGAAGAAAAAATAAAAAAAGACTGCTCAGGCTGGTTATTGTGCAGAAATGTATTATTATTCTGTGAACGGATACCTTGTTGAGGACTAGGACTGCTGGGATATGTGGGTGCTGGGCCAGACATTTCAGCACCTCGAAGTCGAGCCTGCTGCACATCCATCTGTCTGCCACATCCACCATGACCACAACTGGCAATGAACAGATCTCCAGTTATAAGAAACGCACCACCTCATTAGAATAAAAGCTTTAAAGAGCATTAAAAATGTGCAGCTCAGGTCTAGTTTATTAATGGCTCAGAGAAAACATCTCATACTCAGGTCAGCCTCTTTAACAGAGTCCCAAGGATCCACGAGCAAAGACTTCTCCAGCTGGTGTCTGTGAAGACAGAGGGCTCATTCATATCTTTCACTGGACATTAAAACCACCAGGACATGAGAGACTTTGAGAAACCAAAATAACTAATCAGGGAAAGCACCTTTTGACCTTTGAGGGGGTTGTGAGACCCGGCGTGTCCAGCAAAATCTGCAAAAACATATGCACAAACCTAAGACAAATGCATTTTTCCCACAGATTGCACGATTCACTTCAACAGAAGGACGTGAAAAAGCTCTTACAATCTGCGTGTCATTCTCCGTTAGGACACCCAGGGCACGTGATCGTGTGGTGTGCACTTTCTTGGACACAGCAAACACCTTTAAGAAAAGATTATTGACTTGTAAATGCCAGTTTCTCCAAAGTAACACGAGTGCGTTGCAGGATGTGGGTTTAGAAAAAGAGACGAAGACCTTTGTCCCGAGGAGCTGATTGGACAACGTGGACTTGCCAGCATTTGGGGCGCCGATTACGGCCACTTTCAAAACCTTTGAGTCACGAGGCTGATCAGGACGTCTCAGTAACAAAGATATCTGCTCGCCTAAAAAGACAAGAACGATGTGTTTCATTAGTCAGGAAAGAACATTATTACATCAGTTTTGCAGCGAGATGACATCTGCATTTTTTGGAGGAAGGCTGGGGCTGAATGACCAGAGCAGTTTAGAGACACAAATCTCCGAGGCAGCGGTCTGCTTACTGCCGTCTGGCGGAACTGAGGCTGGAAGGTGATAAGTGCTGCCGTCTGCCTCCGCTGCTTTCCCTTTTATCAGTCTGCTGAGAAATGCCTCAGATGTAATAAAGCAGGCAGGAGTGAGGACGAGTCCAGCCCGTCCGCCTCGGCTGCAGGCTGCACCTCCTGTAAAGACATCAAGATCTCCATCAGTCTCATGCCAGCACCACTGACTCATTGTTGATGACACACTAAAACAATCAACTCAGATGTTGCTGGAAAAGATGCTGGTTTTGTTTGTTTTGTTTTTCATTAATCACACTAAGATGAAGCCAAACAGGCCTTGGGGAGTGTGTTCGAATCTATCTTTATGTCTTTTTGTTCGGCAGTTACTCAGCTGGTCGGAATCATTTATATTTGAAACTTTGATGTTCAGTAGAAAGTTCAACACTCTTTTAAATTTTATAAATGCAACGAGCTTCAAAAGTCGGTGGATCTCATTCAAAAGATGATTAAGATAATTGCCTGATGAGCTCGGATCTGAAGGATCGGCCCACTGAAGGACACGTTTTTAGACTTTGGTGGCTCCAAGCAAAGTTACGGGGTTATGCTGTGTCTTGAGTTTTTTTATTTGGCAGTTACAAAACACACGCACGCGAACACACACATGTGCGCGTCCCCTCTAATTAAAGGACGCTACAGCCGCTCCCACTTTCAACCTCAAACACGACTAAGATCGCATTTTCCCACTTTGAACGTATACTTCCACAGCCGCTAAACACGTTTTTCTTCCTGTTAGAGGTAAAAGCAGGTGAGCAGTAGGAAAAGGAAACGTTTTACAGACTGACCCGCGGTGAGGGACCACGACGCGGGTTCCCGCAGCGCCGCAGCGGGGAGCCGCCTGGGGGGGACCGGGCAGCCGCGGAGCAGCCGGCCGCACGCCCTGAGAGCCATGGAGCCGTTAAACCAGAGGCTGTTCTGCTTCGCCTGGCGACACGGAGGCTTTTGTTAAGAGTCGAGATTCTTGTTTACGTTCACATTGCCCACAGGGTGACACCATGTTGCTTTGACCAAAGATAAAGCATTTCCGTTTTGAGCAGCAGCGCTGTAAAGGTGTGCGTGGAGGCTACATTGCCCCCTAGCGACGGGCAGTCTAACTGCAAATACTGACCTTCTGTAAAGGTGCAGCTCCTCAGAGCTTTTACCCTGAAATAACACGTCAATCACAAGCCCCTGGTTAAATGGCTTTTGTCAAAAGCAATTGAGACTACCCCCCACCCCGCTTTTTGTCTCACTTGACTTATGTTATTTAAAGAGACCCATGCATTTAAGTTGGTATCTATCCATAGTGCATAGTCAATAAAACTCAGTAAAAAATGCCAGCAGAGTTTGACTCCCTGTACTGAAATACTGCACATATAAGTCTCTACAGCACAAGAGGAATGCACTAAGACAATGAACAAAGCTCGACAAATTAAATTCAATATAGTTCATTTTAGGGAAACTGAGAGTATAGCGAGAGGAAATAATTCAACAAGAGTATTTGCAAAACTACATGACAAAACAATTATAAAACTTGTCATTTGTGCATAATTTTGCATCAAATCCTCTGTAACTCCTACAGCCCCCCTGGGGCCCCAGTTTGAGAACCACCTGTCAACAGCAGGTAGGAAGGCTAAAATCAGCCAGCAGCACTTCCAAATCACATCACCATAATGCAGAAATCCTTCTCCTAGGACGAGCAACTTGCAGTCTAAAATGGAAACGACAGTGCTCACAGGATGTTTTTGGTATGGATGATATTCTTTAGATTACCCTGTGAAGAATACTTTGCCTGTAACCACAAATGAAATTGCACTCAGCAGACTTTTTCTGTCCTCTTGTCCCTCGAGTACGCGGAACAGAGCTTTTCCCCGAGGGTGCTTGAAGCGCAGTTGTGACAATGCTGCTGAGGATGTACAGAGCATCAGTGTTTAAAGCCATGTCATGAGGAAAACACCGCATGCTGTCATAAATACTCCCCGCAAATCTTCATTCCCAATAACAAACTGAGATAATGGCTTCATAACCATGAGGTCTGTGAGGTTAATCATTCGTCTAAAAGGACACAGTTTGCATATTAATTGATTACCAAAACATGTTGTTTTCATCCATGGCAAAACCAGGCAGAGCAGATGTCTCCCAGTAGTCCATCGAACACGCCGGCTGTTTGTTAGTCCTTGAGGACTTGCTCGGGTTGGAACAAACACCTCCACTGGGGGGAATGATGAAGGATATCAGGTAGCTCACAATCTGTCATCATCTAACCCTAAAAGCTCAGCAGCAATGGAAAGGCAACAAAAATGGAGCTTTTAGCGTACACTTACTGCTGAATTCCAACTGAACCAGAAACCAAAAAGGATATTTGAGGATCTTTCTCTATATTTGAACTTTCTCTACCTCTCTCCCACTCTCTGCCTCTCTCAAATTCATTCAAAGCCTTTTATTCCCCTGCTGGGCTGTCCTCACATGGCTGCTTCACGTGGGAGTGTATCAGAGTTGTTTCTGTAACTGCAGTAACTTTGTCCTTAAGAAAGAGCTCGTCCTAAAAGAGACAGAGAGAGAAAGACAAAAAGCCTTTGCCTTTATAGCTTTAAATCGTAACCTGCAGCCCACTTTTGAAGTGTATTTGCCTATGAGGTCCAGGATGTTTTCATGGAAAGCCTCTGCCTGCTGCTCCAATTCAACTTGCTCCTGAGTCTGTCCTGTTTTCTGTAATTTAAGAGCAACACAGAGCACTGACATGTCAAATCTCCTTGAATATGCAGATTTTTGTTTTTTTCTGCAGCTCGGCTAGGTGGTATCAGATACAACGTCCTGCCACACCAGGTTCCTCAGCATCTCATGTTGATTTACTGTGATTAGACCTGCAATAACTGTCAGCTTCAGTGCTAATAAGAGAGCCTAACACTCATGAGGAATAACAAAGTATAAGCACAAGTTATGGGGCATGTCAACAAGGGGAAGAGGTGGGGGAAAAAACAATCTTTCAGTGCGTCACAGCATTCATCACTGCACCGCTGCTGATTGCAGTAAAAGGCGTGATGCTGCACAGCTGGCTGACTTTCTAGAAAACACAAAGTCCTGAACTTCATCATCCTGAAAACTCCAACAAAGACGGATTATTTGTGAAGGATCCCACCGATCAATGACTGCATGGATGCATTTTCCCATGCGAATAACGAGACAGCAGTGGGATTTAACTGTTACATTATATGCAAAGGTCCCTGAAGGTCCCTTGATTCAGCAATCACTGCTCTGCAAGTTTTTGCTCCTGCTTCCTTTTAAAAGAGGTGATTTAGCTCCAAAACTACCCATATGGGTCACACTGATGCTCTGATTGTACAATCTCTCTCTCAGCAGGGGAGATGAAGGGGAGAAGGGTAAAAAAACAACAAAACTTTTATTCATTTTAGACTTGCAATCGATGGGACTTGTCTGTGAAGTGGATCAATAATGCCTCCCTTTGAAATCATCAATCAAGTCGGTGTTGAATTTAAAAAGCGTAATTAGGAACAACATTCTTAAACATCCTATATTGACGTCTTCTTTGGTATGGAGAAAGACACCATCGTGCATCATTAACTTTGTATTATTGCCTGATGGAGCCTGGTGCTGCTACTTCCCCACCTGCTGAACTCGGAGAGCTGTGTGTGATTGGGCTTTCAGACCGAATTCTTCGCTCTTTCACTTGCTGATGGGGGAAGCGACGCTTGCAGGCCTAAATTAGCTGAAGTATTGTAATAAGCCATGTCTGCACTGGAACCCAGACCATGGAGTTAGCTTTCACACTGTGCCGTATCACAGATGTTTGTGGGGTTGAATGTGTGTAATTTTCTCCGGGACCATCTTGTCTGATTACTTTTTTTTGCAAATTCTAACCTGACATGACATTACATGGCCATGAGCACACATTTTCAAAAGCATTCTCATAACTGGCTCCAATCTCCACTGTTATCCATCTGTCTCTCTCTCCCTGGTAATAAAATAGTATCAATATTGTGGAGAGGGCAGGTGGGCGATTGTAATGGAGTAATTTATTTTAGTTGTCACAGAAATATAGGTCTTTGATTAGGGAGCTATACACATCAGGCTGCAAAAATAGAACCTTTCATCAAATCACAAAGCATGTGACACTATTGACCAAGACTCCTCTGACTGGGCTTTATCCTCCAAGATTCTTAGTATGATATGAGAAGAATATGATAATGCAAACTGCAAAGGTAACTGGGCCCAAGAAAAATCTGGTACAGTGTTTTCTGCTGAGACAAAACTAAAGAGGTTCATAAAAGAAAGAAAGATGTTACCTGTTTTAGAATATAAGCTGCAGTTGGACTTGGGGTCTTTCTGTGAGCATTACATGGGCTTTGGAAAGCACAGTCAGCTGCTCCCATATGTAAACAACTGTCCTGTTGTCACAATTACCCATCATAGCAGATGGGTCCCTCAGCCACCTCTTGTATCCATCACTGTTGTCTCAAATGAACAAGGTTATTAGGGCACAGCTACCCACGGATATGGAAGAGTATCTAATCACTCTGCTAGTCACTAAACGTTAGGCAATTAACATTGATAACAAAAATTACAGTGACTAATGTATTTGGACTAATTAGGTAAAAACGGATATTCTTCCACGGTATAACTAATGATCTCACAGTGGCTGGAAAACCACTGCTTTAAGCACTGCATCATCCAAACCAGTGGAGAAAAATGCTTAAAAAATATGTTATAATGGAAAATTTCTGTATAAAATCTCAAAATGTTGCAAAGAAAGACAAAACACGACCAGGACCACAACCACAACGGGCTGCCGTCAGTCCAAAACCATTCTAGAGCAAACAGGAAGTCAGAACAAAGAGAAATATATTCTCTTTATCTACATGTGCGTGGAGGTTTTAATATAGTGAAATATAATAATAACGATGGTATGATGCCACTTTAACCAGACCGATAAGCTGAACACCTGCAGGACCATCACACACCTTTAAAAACTGTTGTACATTTCACTGTCCCTATTACAATACAGTTCATCATAACAATAATGTCTATCATCATACTGCCATTTAATTGTTTTTACTGTAATTTTATTGCCCTTAGTTCTTAAACCCAACTTCATGTTATAACTTGTTTCTTTTAGATTTGCACTTTGTGTTTAGAATAATCTATTTTATTGTGTAGCACCGAGGGTTTGAGAGTAATGTAATTTCGATTCTCTGTATGTATCTTACATGTGGTGGAATTGACAATAAATGTGATTTGACTTTGACTTGATGCCCTGCAATACAATTGTGTAATGATGAAAAATATAAATCAGACATCTAATCCTCATCAATACTTATTTTCAACTGGTCTTTTTTTTTTTTTATCAAGAAGACAGATCTTTTATTCATTTCACTGTCTACTTGAACCCAGAAATAAAAATGTGAATTGCTATATTGATATTGATTTTCTTCCCGTGATTTGAAGTGAATGTAAGTGATTTTGTTCAATCAACATATGACATCATTGCATATCGATCAGTAGATCCTCAATTGGACTGAATCAAAGTAATATTGTAACAGACTTTGTGATACTTGTCATCCCATCCCGTAGATAGATAGATAGATAGATAGATAGATAGATAGATAGATAGATAGATAGATAGATAGATAGATAGATAGATAGATAGATAGATAGATAGATAGATAGATAGATAGATAGATAGATAGATAGATAGATAGATAGATAGATAGATAGATAGATAGATAGATAGATAGATAGATAGATAGATAGATTTCCCGTTCATTTTAATCTATTTTTTTCCAAGTTTGCAAACTAGTCACATCCCCACATCTAACGGGAACATTCATATGAACATTTTACCCACGTGGACACTTTTTATAACTGGTGGCGTCAGTGGGAAGCAATCACGCGTATTCATATACTTTTCTGATTACACACAAATGTGCTGGCTTCTGTTGTGTATCTTTGACCAGGACCTGAAAACCAAACAGCCAACAATCTCAGACGTCCAATTGCGTCGCGCGTGAACTGTCCCTTTAAACGCCTCGCGAGCGCTGAGCGGCGCGCGGCGCAGTGTGGAACGGCGGCGGCCACAGCGCATGCGCCGGAAGTTGGTGCCGCAGACAGCAGCAGCGGCAGCGACTCGGCAGCGCAGGCGACGGGAGAAAATCTGTCCGTTTGGAAACCACGGCCATGAGCTAAACGATGCCTTTCACCGAGGCGAACGGAGAGTGAGTACCTGTATGTTTGCGACACGTGTGCCGCCCGACGCGGTGTGACATGACCCGAACCGCGGGGTAATGACGAGGACGGGCTGACAAGGCAACAATGGGATTGTGTACGTTTCCGACTGTCTGGCTAGCAGAGCTAGTCGGGAGGCTTGACAGTCAGCTGGCACTCAGACTGGCAACCTGCAGCCTTACAGCCTCCACCTGGCCTCTCCGCCGACTCTAACACCCCCACCTGCGGCGTAACGCTCCCCCGCGACTCACGGGTCTTTCTAGGCAGCAAAGGACCCGCAAATCCATTTAAACCCCGACCATAACTGGTCAAACTGGGACT
The DNA here is from genome assembly GCA_014839995.1 of Xenentodon cancila. Lineage (NCBI taxonomy): Eukaryota > Metazoa > Chordata > Actinopteri > Beloniformes > Belonidae > Xenentodon > Xenentodon cancila. Next base: position 22,419,146 of record CM026213.1, on the reverse strand, counting down.
GTGCTGTGGAGCTCTGCAGCCACTTGTATTTTGCAGTGTGACAACAGCCAGAGGGGATTAAACACAGATCCATCTGCCTGCCAGATGATTCCTAGAAACTGATCATTTTAATCTGTGTCATTTGCGTCGCTGGTATTTTTTGTGCCGTCTCTCATGCGAAATTGATGATTTGTTTCCCAGAAGTATCCGGCTTACAAATGTGTGTCGCTCAAAGTATGCATTAAAATGTGTTTTGTGGTCTTCAGCTGCCAGTGTTTCGTATAAGCGATGATTACATCCGCGCATGTCTCTAAATCACAGCGTGCCAGTCGCTTCGCTCCCCAGCTTGGCTGCGTGAAGCTCCTCTTCATTTAGCAGACCAAAGTGTTTGCACCTACAAAAGCAAGTGTTAAAGGTGATAACAAAAGGTTGACGTCACCGGGCTCATCCTCGACCACTGAGGAGGTGGAGGAGGAGTGCAGGAGGAGTAGTTTCAGGGGAGAAGAACTGCTTCTTGTTATTTTTTTTTTTTTTTTTGCTGTAGCATCCAATGGTTCGAGTCTGGAAGGAGAAGGTCTATCTGATCAAATTTCGGGTATCCTAAGGGCGCACTTAACTAATGGGATCCTATCGATGTTTCTCCCCCTCTCCAAGGCTGATCTTTACACGGCGGAATGTTAATGTTGCCACAGCGTGTCGGTGCTGTCTTTGGCTGCTCCGAGTCTGGCTTTATTGATGTAATCGGCCTGTAATGTCATGGAGCTTGACGGATTTTATTAAAAAACATACCGCAGTAGAGCAAATCCTCGGTGACTGGCTGGACTATGGAAGTTGTTCCTATTACTCTGCACATGGTAAGGTGATAAAAGTGAGACACTGTGGAGAACATATGAGCAGATATATCTAGATTTGTATGGCAATTTGTATATGTGTGTGTGTGTGTGTGTGTGTGTGTGTGTGTTTGTGTGTGGGTTGGGGGGGGTCTGTTATGTTTAAAAAAAAAAAACCCAAACCCTTATCTATTCCTTTTCAATAACAAAGGTGAGACTGTTAAAATTTATGGCAGCAGGGAGGATGTGCTCAGTGATATCCTGCACTTACTCAAACAAGAGCCTGATATTACTTGCCCCAAAGTGCAGTTTTGCAATGTAGCTTTCTCTCCCTACATTTTCCAAAGAGCAGATAATTAAATTTCAGACCTTGTTGTTGGGGAAACTCGGGGCCCCAGACTCTCTGCAATTATCGTGCGGAAGAAACCTTCTTTGCATTTGGGTGCTATGTTTCCCAGCACAATGGAGATTAATTAGGTCTTAACGGCAAATTACTGTAAGGCCTCTCCCCATCTGTAATATACAGTTCACCCTCAGTGACAGCAGTCTGACAAATGATTGAAGAGATACTTAGTGGTACAAAGGTTATAGCTCTCTTATAATACATGCATCCATTTTGCACAGCCCTCTGCGACATTGGCGTTAGGTTCTGGTGCCACAGTTGTGACTGTCTGCACGTGCTGACGAACATGTGCCTGGTTCTGTTTAAGTCTTAAAAATGACATTTGTGTTTGCTCTTACTTAAAAAGGCAGGCAATCAGTCTGAGTGTCAGGAGCACCTGGTTCATTTGTTCATGTCATGCTGGCCAGCAATGCAGAAAATGACTGCGTTCCACCAAATTGAAACACCACTTGAATGCATGTGTTAATTAGATCTCTGCGTGGCTTTTCAAAGTGTCTCTCCTCCTCTGCCTGTGACTCATGTGCTGACTCTTTGACCTGTCACCGCAAATCCACAGTCTTTGCTGAGGGCAAACTGACAGAGAAGCAAGCTTGCCTTGTTTTATTTATTTATTTATTCGTTTTTGTTTTGCCCTAGTAAGGCATTTCCAGAGATATTTGAACACATTAATGTACATTGTGAATCGAAGATTGTGAAATTGTTGATCCTCAGTTTGCAGTTGCTTGTAGGTGATGCGAAGTATTACCACAATAAAAGATATTTTATACAAATGACACAACTATTTGTTTAATATATCTTGAGTGGAAACATTTGAATTGAGTAGTAAATAGAGCACAGTTTGAATGTAACGCACACTTGTGCAGTTTTCTTGACTCCAACTTTCCTGTTGGAAACAAATGCCAGAGATATTAGTGCGGATGATTGGCTTTACAAAGCAAAATCAATTGCACTGTGTATCTTGAAGTAAAGTCCGGATGTTTTGTGCTGCAGAAGGTTTTCCATGTGACAGGCGAACGATCTGAATCCCAACATTAGGCTTGTTTCAGACAGCAGTGATAAGAGGATAACATCAAAGCTCTGCTTTATTTCTCAGGGACTCCAGAGCAAGACTGTGAATAACAGATCATAAGCCACAAAGAATGAACCAGAGAACTTGAGCAGCTTTTATGTTTCAGCTGTTGTTGGGATTCACAGGGAGCTCATTAAAATGCATTGATTAGTAACAGTTCTGTTTCTGTGATTGTTGACTGTGAAATCACTTGGCTAACCAGCATATTTTTTTTTTTTTTTTTTTTTTTTTGATGCGATGATTTTTCCGCACTGGAAAGAGCCACTTTGGCTGATGCTCATTTTTGGGTTATTCAAAGCCAGTGATTTGATGTACCATTTTAGTGATGGTACTTGAATTGGAAATGCGTAACCGCATGCTCTCCCCAGCACAGTACATTTGCTTCTTTCATATTCCAGCAGGAGCCCGAGCATGCTAAATCTCTCCCAGGTGCTGTCGGTGTGTTTCATGTGCATGGCATTGGCACGTTTCCATTTTTCTCACCTAGTCATTTTCGATGAGCAGCATTTGTTAGAAAATCATCCATTTGCTAAATGAGGCTGCCAGATAGCTCCACCTTTCAGTCCCGCAGTCACCGGTGCAGCTGTCAGCCCACACTCACCCACTCAGCACTCGGAGAAACTCTTGATGAAGACACCCGGTGTCTTCTCAGCTGTACGAGTGCGGTTTAGAAGAACGGCTGATGTGTGAGTGAGGAAAGAGACTAATAACTGTCACCATGTGACCATCTACTGTATTTTATTTTGTTTTCAGTGAACTTTTAAGATGCCCTTTGTGTCCTCACTTGCCGTCCTTTGTTTTTACTTGTACAGATTTCCATGTTGGCTGTTTAATTGGGACCCTGCTCTTGCTTAATCAGAAAATCTGAAGGAGTCTAAGGAGTCACATTACAAACACTAGGACCAAAGGGATTTCTGAGATTGTTATGCCTTCAGTTTGAGGGTAATCATGGAGGAATCTCATCCTCCCATTGACAGGAGCAGCAGTCGGTGCAGCATGTTTTGCGGGACCTGGTTTCGGGTGGACGGCGTCTGTGCAATCAGGCTTGTCGGAGACGCTGCAGATTGTTTATCCACCTCCATCTCACAGAAACAGCAGAGGAGCAGGGCAGATACTGTTATCTGTTTATGGCACGAGATAAGGTCGTCTCAATCGGATCACTGACCCTCCACTGATGCTCTCCACCCACAATACCAAATCCTCTGTAACAAGAGGTCGCCAAGCAAGTCCCATATCACTGTTAAGTAATCCTAATAGATGCCTTTAGCGTGTCCACGGACATCGCTGCAGTTTTCCAAAGTCTGTGCCAATTGTACATATCGGGACATCATTAGCCACCAAGAGAGTGGCTCAGACTCTGACCCCGTCTCCGGGGTCAGCATGAATGCCACAACAATGCACCAGTAAAGCTGCAGAGGATATCAAGTTGGAGGGGATAGAGAGAGCGAGCTCAAAGTGTCATAGCTGGCGCAGACATTAGATAAGTCTAAGCTACAAGAGGATTAGAGAGGGAGGAGATGTTAAATGTCATCATCTAATTGGTCTTTATTTTGAATATTTCAGATGGTTCATTAGAAACTAAACTGTTTCAGTTCTGTCTGTAGTTTGTGTGGCTTTGCGGGACAAGTCTTGCAACCTGAGTGGTAGTATATATTTCTGTATATGCTACTCAAAACGCACGGCATGAACATTCTTTCTTTTTGTAATGTAGAAAGGGACGCAGTAACCTGAAGAAGAGGGAGGATATTAAATAGTTAGCTTCTCAGAAATGACAACTCTGTGAATCCCAGTGGAGACCTGTCAAAGCAGTTGGAGCGTGGAGGGTTGGTCTGGGTGTCAGGATCCGAGCTGTGGAGGGACGAGGGCTGTTGTGGGGAGGGGTCAGTGCACGGTGCTTTGCAGTAACCCTCATCAGTTTATCATGGGTTACACCACTTCTCCAGGCCTCAGTGTGTTGGTGTGTGTTCTTGTGTGCGTGCAGTGCACTGGAGAGCAAGCGGTGCTCAGAATAGGGGTCCTTTATAACCTTCTAACCCTCCGGTCCTGTTTGCAGCCATTGTTGGCCGCAGTGAATGGTATCTCCGTGCTTTGAAAAGTAACCAGATGACATTCTTCCTGTTGTTCAGAAGGGTCCGGGGTTTTGTTGTGAGAAGCGGCTGAAAAGATAGGCTGAAACTGTGACCTTCAGAGGCTAATCTCTGGCATGTCATTCAGTGCCCGTCTGAAGCGAATGCAGACCTCTCTCCCAGATAGAAGTATTTCTCCCTTGTTTGAACTCGTGCATTCCTGAGGTTTTCACGAGATATACTCCAAAAAAATTAAGTACTTTTTTCTTTTTTCTTTTATTAGACTTTGCAAGGAACCAAAGGGTGTTTTGTAGCAGCTGAGCTGAATCATTATTCCAGACAGGCACTGTGTCTGACACCTACATTGTCCAAACACTCTCTCCGGCCTGTGACTGAGCCCTCTGTGCATAGACCTGTGGCATCAGCAGCCCCCTCTGTACTGCATACTGAAATACCGCCGCTGCTGTGAAAGCAGTGGGGATGAAATGCACTTAGTGAGACAGTAAACATCACTGCAGCTTTCAAACTGGCTTACATTGTTTATGTCTCCTCCTCTCCGGTGTATTTGCTGCCTTCAGCTGGCTGTGTTTCCTGGAATGTGCAGAGTTGTCGCTCTGCAGGGGGATGTTGGCTATAATCACAGTGCATAGTTCAACTGTGCAGTTTAACTTAACTGAGCAACAATCAAGACAGCATTTGTGTTGTTCTGCAGTAGATTTCTGTGCACAGAGATTAATTTTAAAGGATTTTACACGTCTTATTCTGTGCATTATGAGCTTTTAAACATGCGTTTTAATGTTTGAATCACACCTCTGACAACTCTTGAAAAGTAGTCGCTTTTGCAGCGTAATACGGTGTCACTAAGTGGTTGTTAGATTTAACATTAAGACTCTTAAACTCCCCTTCACTACATGCTTTTTAGTCTGCAACAAGAGCAAATCTTTGCTATTAATTTGTTGCATATGAGAAAAATCACACCATGACATGTGGTGGTCTAAATTTTCTCTGGGAGCAGGTCTGAAAACTTTTTTCCCCCCTCCATGCTTCCTGTGTTAGAGCTGTACCACCTGTATGAGGTTAAGATTGGGGTCATTTCTCTTGCAGGAGCCTGTTGTCCGGGGCCCCTTTCTCAGGAGCTTGTTGTGCCGTGGATTGACATGGAAAAGAAAAGCTGTCAGGTCTTAAGGGCCTCCTTTGTCATGCATCTTTCAACAATAAATGATTGGCATATCTCCTGCCATTTCCTCCTTTTGTTTGCAGCCATCGAGTTGGAGAGCAAATAATGACATTGACCATTATGTGTGATGTATTCGCTGCCGGCGCTCATGTGCACATAAAAAGGCGACGTTGTTTGCAAAGGAAGCCTTGGATTAAAAAGGGAAAATGTCAATTTATATCATGCCACTGCACAACCATTTTACATTAGTCAGAAATTGTCCCGTAAAGTAGTGTAGCATCTGCAGAATGTGATTGAGATGGAGAGCGAGAAGCAAAGGAAGGAGGGTGGGCCACAATATGAAAGACGCACTTGAAAGTACTTGTGTGTAAATAGTCCTGAAACAGGCCATGTTGCTGTGTGACGGGGAGGCATTTGTCTTGCTGTGCATCTGACGTCTCAGGGTTTCATTGCACGGGTTTGCCGGCGCTGCGTGTTGGCTTTATGTAATTAATAGCCACTAGCACCCGCCCCCCAATCCATCCCATCAAGAGACCAGGTGCTGCTTAGATCCACTGTGGCACTAAAATGCACCAGATCTGCTGGTTATGAGTTTCACTGTTACTGAGCTAAAGCTCACAGATGTCACTAACATCTCACTCCACCCTTTACTCCACACAACCCTGCTGTGTACATGTAAACACAGCATCACGGACCCAAAACAAAGACATGAATTTTAATGATGCACAGCTGACGGATGGCTTGTTGGTAAAGGATGTGGTTCATTTAGTTCACTTTGCGTCAACCACCATTATAGTGTTCACGTCCTGTGCTGCTTAGCAGGGCTTGCTGCCCCTGACAGATTGCCATCCCGATGGGAAGATTTACCCAGCCAGCACTGCCAATGGCACTGACACCATCATTAGGCTTTGATCAGCTGCAGTCTGCAAGGGGAAGAAGAGAGAGTAATATTCTTGATCTAATTACTAGGAGACATTTCAGGCAGTGTAATGTGTGATTTAACCTCTTGTCAGAGGCTATAAAAGGAAGCTGGGTTAATCTTCCTGGCAACCTCTTTTTTTCACACAGGGGAGAGTGCCTTTAAATTTTTTCATTTTCCCATAAACCTAGTAAAAACCAGAATGGCAGTGATGTATGCCTGCTCACAACTGCAAGCTTTCTTCTTGAAATCTCTTAACGCAGGACTTGTCTGACCTTTGAATGTTCGCAACGGCGGCTTCGCGGGAACTCATGCGCTATGTGCATTTTGACAATTGCAAGTGGAACAAAATAGCTGTCCTTTTGACTTTAGTATTCTTTTTCCGAACTGATTGTTATTCTGCCCCTTTTTGTTTCTCTTCATCTTGTTCCGTCTCTCTTTGCGTTCTCTCCCTCACCATCACCACCCACTCGCACTGCAGCATGATGAGTGCAGGGGCCTTGATTGAACAAATAGATTGTAAGTGGAATCGAGGGGTTTGGGTTAATCAGTCAAACATACTTAAACAATTCTTTAGACATGAAGGGATTAGACGTGCTTGCGTTGAGCTCATCAGACCCCATTCTCCCCGGTGCGAGCTGGGCATTCAGGGCCAAGGGCCACGGCCTCTCTGGTTCCATGGAGAACCACACACGCACCCCTCAGCATGCTCCATTGCCTCTGAATGCCCCACCACTCTCCTTCCCCTTTGTTGCAGAGTACAATTGGAATGATGGATTAGCAAATTAAATGCAGACCTTTCTATTCATGGCCATTCCGGCTCAAAGTGTCATTCACTGGATCTATCAAGAGCCTGCTTTTCAAGCGGTTACTAGGTTCCAGTGTATGTTCTCTAATTCCCTCAGAACATGCCGTTTTTACTCAGATTATGGGAAGAAAAAAACAAAAGAAAACAGTTCGGCAACTCTTTCCCAACATAAAGGCTCTCTATATCTTGTTTTTACAGGATAACTTCCTGCACCCCCCACCAACCTCCGTTTTTTCTTTTTTAGTTAAGTGCTGATCACACTGATATAAAGTAGCTCTGATATGATGGTGTTGGCAAAGGCAAAGAGCGCCGCGGCAGCCGGCCCGGCCTTGCCCGGCTCTAGATGAACTGTCTTATCCGTGTTCCTGGGAGCAGTGTTGATCCTGTTTGCTCGCAGATAATAATAAAAAAAAACCCAACAAAACCCTTACAAATAGCATTATATTGGATAATTGTTTTAATTTGTCGAATGCTTGGTGCTGAGAATATAAAATAACTTGGACTAACATCATCTTTGGACTTCTGTGACATTGATTACTTACCCTTACAGCCCTCAGTTGTTTCAGGTTAAGATAAATTTCAAGCTTAATCTCAAAGCTGTAAATTTTCCTTTTTAAAGTATTAATGTCTTTTATTTTGTAAAGCAGCATGTAACAGCAGAAGTGAACATTTGTTTAATTTCTATTTTATTTTTTTCACGAAATTGATTTTTGTGGCTGCAGCTTCTCTTTTGTGAGCGTTTTCAGTTTTTCTCTGCAGTAAAAACCACCTTTGATACACCTTTGAAACACTGGACATACATTGATTTGAATTTTGTTGTATTGAAACTCCAAAATAGGGCTTTGAGATATTAAGGATATTAAGAAAACCTGCTATATCACTGTGTAAAATTGTGGTGAAGATATGACTAACATAGAACCCAGATAGTAAATAACTAAAAATGAAACGTGTTACTTCTACAACAACATCATTAACAAATCTGTTTTGTTACTCCTTGTGTGCCACCTGTTTTGGAGTAACAATAAAAATCCTTAAAAATCATTGAATGTGATTTTTATTAAGGAAACGGGGCAATGATTTTTTAACTGACATTTAGAGTTTGAATGTCAGAAATATAATAGTTACTGTTTATTGTGATGCTTTTTTTTGCATTTTGCGATGTTGATATTATGTTAATGTGACAGCTAGTTTTTCGATGTACCTGTATTGTGCAGCTCGTTCCCACAATGGCAGTTTATCAACATTTCCTGTTGTGTGACATCTATTATTAAGACCGTATTGAGGTATTATGCTGATTGCTGTGAGTATTGATTCATTTGTACTTCCTATAATTATACAGTCCAATCTGACAGTTTAGAAGAAAGTCTTTTGGTCAGCGTGGCGTCATTGAACATTAATTTTGTTCACTATCAGAGTTTAAATGGACTCAGTTGCTTTGCGTTTTCCTTTCAGAGCATGTTAAGTTTGATTGTGCTATTTCAAGTCGGGTTCTGAAGCCCAGGTTTTACTTCTTTTTTAATTTTTTTTTTTTTAAATCTGTTTACAACTGTTAATAGTCTCTCTTGCTTTCTCTCGCTCCTTCTGCCCTTCAGTCCTCCCTCCAGTTCAGCGTGAGGGGGGTCGGTCTGCCGTGCTCTGTAGAGACCCCAATTAGCAGGACTAGCAGGCCCGCTGAAGGTCACTCTCAGGGCTTTGGTGTGAGCGAAGAGGAGGGCTGGACCTGTCAAGACGAGCTCTCACAGTGATGAGGCTGAAGCTCAGCTGGACCTATTGCATTACTTTGTATTTAGCCTTTATCCAAAGCGACTTGCAATAAAAGAGGAACACAATCTAACCAAAGAGTCGAGGGAGAGCTTCACTGTGCCAGCAGTGCAATTTTTAAAGGAAAAGGGCAATTACGAAATGCAAGTGGGAGAACACAATCGAAAATACAGCTTTGCACTTCTCTAGCTGTAGAGAAGTGCAAAGCAGAGTGACGTTAGATTCTGTTAGTTCTGACCAGGAGAGAAGATGAGCAACCATCTCCATCTGGACCCAGGAGTTCTCACACAATAACCACACTTTCTAAACCTCAACATGCGCCTGCATAGTTGTCATGGTTATTTTTCTTTTCTTTTGCATTGCAGTACTAGCAGAAAAGGTGGCTGAGGATTTTGTTAAAGGTCAAGTGTTCTCGGCAGATTGTCATAGTACACTGCGACCATATCTGAGAGATCCATTTGTCATTAGCTCCAAAGTCCCCTACTTCATCAGCCCGTGTCTGGTGTCGGCTATCTCAGTCTGATTGATGGCTCTGTCCTTATTGCAAAGAACTGGGGTCGATGGCAAAAAATTTGCTGCAGGGTGCATTAATGCTGTGTTCAATGGCATAGACCTTTGAGCAAGCCTCATCAGTCTTGAATCATTGGACAGCCGCAGGAGATCTGTAGGAGCAGGCATGATGCAAGCAAGAAGGAGGGAGACATCGACGGAAAAAGAGTTTTTATCAGCTGGGTCAACTCTATTACTTGTATGACTTTGTCTCACTGGTGCAGGCTAGAAGAAGATATTGAAGACCAAGTTGAGAAATCCATAGTAGCCACATGCAGCATTAATCTCAGTATTGATACACAGACACAGATATTCTGCATCCAGTGCAAAATTTAGTTAACAACAAATCAGTTAGGTTTGCTTCTGATTATTTATTTATTTTTATTCTCTATGTAGCCCCGTCGTTGCCACACAGCGATGCAGCATGACCACCACAGTAAAAGTCCATCCATCCATCCATTATCTATACCTGCTTACTCCTTTTCAGGGTCATGGGGTTCTACGGGGGGGAGCCTATCCCGACGCATTGCAGGCGAATGGCAGGGGTCTACCCTGGACAGGTCTTCAGTCCACCGAAATTTGTTTTTACACTATATGCTTTAAGAAATGCCTAGACACCAGTATGTGAAAATGGTGGGGAAAACAACACTGGATTTAAATCTACTAATGTTCAGACTCAGAGAATTAAAAAAGTCTGACCAGGTACTTGACACTTGTGACGGGTTAAGATACTGCTGTGGTTGAAATGACCGCATTTTTGTATGTAGAAAAATAAGCATTCCACGTCAGCTGAAGTCAAATTATAAACTGAAGCTGTTTGATTATCAGAGAAGAGTCCTGCACTTTCATGAAACTTTCGTAATCACTTGCTTGCTTTCATATCATTGTGACTGCTTTTGTATACCAACCTGTACCATGAGTGGGAGTAAATCTCTGGTGTCATGACAACACCTGTATGCATCAACTTTGTGTGTGGACTCACTTTTCGACAGACGGACAGCCCTTTGATCCCTGCAGGGCCACATGTTCCCATGCAGACACAGAGGTGAGATGTTTGCCTGGCTCTCTGCAGAATCGCCGCCTGGCTGCCCAGTATCCCTACCTGTTGTCTACTGGGGAAGGAGCTGGGGGTGGGCAGATTTTCACATATGAACAGGAGACGAAAGAGAGACCACAAATGTCCCGTGGATTGCTAGGGGCCAAAGGGACACATCTCTCACCTCCCCAGCTGGTCTGCAGGCATCAGGAGAGTTTTGTTTGGTCTTGTAGAGGCCAGACTGCCACGGAGGCAGTTGACCTTCCCAACATTTTATAGATGTGGAAGCTTTTACTAGACACAGTAGGGTAGGAAAAAAAAACACACAGGGTTTGTTTTTACCTTGTTCATACTGAACTTAGTCCAATGAAAATAATGTATGTATGAATGTATATGTAAAAAATGTGCATCACCATCAGTGAAATCGGAGTGGGAGGTTTTTCTTTGGTTTGCATTCAAAAGGTCCGTCATAAAATCTGAAAAAGTATTCCAGGAATGTTTCGAAATAAAACTTTACATGACATTCCAGAGTTAAAGATGAATCACAGGCTCACTGATATTATTTTAAAGGTCTGTGTTCATGAGTTATTGAGCTGCTCTGAGTTATTAAAGAATGTAAATTCTTAAGATTGCTGATACACTCATGCTGCTGACATTTTTATGTGGAAAGTCGGAGATAAGACTGAGATGACTGAAACCTTTGCATGTGAGCTTAAATAAGATAACTGCTTTTATTGTAGAATATTCAAAAGCAGGATCGTTTGTCTGTGGAGGGTTTTCTTTCTTTCTATAAGTGTATTGGTGAAGCTCATATGGGAGAGAAGCCAGTTAGAATAATGACACAGTGGATAAATCTCTCACAACAGCCTTGTGTAACACTGGAAGCAGTTTTTGTGTGTTAAGCCCTTTTAGGATGATTTGTGAGAGTCAGCGCTTGCACAGTTTGTCCTAGAAGAGCTGCCCAGATACCCCCAACCACCACACCACCATCCCTGCTGGGTCAATAACGCGACTCTAAGTGAGACAAACACTGAGCCTTAACTTTTTCCTGCAGGAGAGAATCGCATATGTGCTTGTGTTATTTATTTATTCTTTTTAATGCATGCACTATATATGAGCTAGAGAGGAGCAGCGCAGGCTTACTGCCTCATTGATTTAGTTTTGTTCGAGTACTTGGAGCAGAAATGTAAGCTGTGGGAACACCTGGAAAAATGGGAGAGGAGATGGCAGTGTCAGCTGTACTCCTGGCTCTGTACCAGGCATACATGCATGCACAAACGCACGCATCTCGCATGTGCGAGGCCAGCCCAGGATACCAATCAGCAGCACTTAACAAAGCTTCCCTCTTTCTCCCTTTAATCGCAGGCTCAATTTGTCACTGGGGTGTCGAATTTCTGATAAGCGCTTTGACTGAGAGAGGCGAGATGGGTGTGGGGGTGTGCGGGGCGCACAAAATGGATGCACCTGCTAACAAATGAAATCAAACCACTCCATCTTCATTTCTCCTTTATACGCCAGCTGGAACAATGCTTCTTCATTTTAGCTCTCAGCACATCAAGTTATTTCCCACTGAAGCCCACTTCACTTACAGTAAAATGGCGAGAAGGAGCTTAAAAGACTGCTTTTAAACGTCTGGACAGTGTCGGTCCATAAAGGAGCTTCGTGGACGATGTTCTGCTTCTTTTCGGTTTCAAAGCTCCTGTCAGTTTTGCACACAGAAAAGGGCCATGTAGGTCAGATGTATTTTTGAGCTCATCTTTCCTTTAAAAACATTGCAGTAGCTCAGCAACTCAGACTCATATGCTTGTTCAGGGCTTTTTTTTTTTTTTTTTAATTCAGCTTGAGCCACGATTCTGCAGTTTGTTACTGTACATTCAACACCACCTGGCTGGAGTCAGGTGTTTTCTGTCACCGCACATGCCCCAGCACACACACGGATGGTAGTCATGTGTTAGTCTGGTATCTGTGTTCAACCTCGACGGTCCGGCATCCGACACGGCTGCATGTGACTCCTGATGTTGCCGAGGAGATGTTTAGGAGCACAATCTCTGGTCATGTGATGAGATGGTCAGCAAAGGCTGATGCCTTTGGTGATGTTGTTATTCCATCCATCAATTTTAGTGCTTTGCAGGGTTACGGGGGTCTGCCGGAGACTATCCCAGCTCATTACAGACGAGAGGCAGGGGTCCACCCTGGATGGGTCGCCAGTCTATCACAGGGCCACATAGAAAGACAGACTCTCACTCACACCTACGGGCAATTTAGAATAACCAATCAACCTAACATGCATGTTTTTGGACTGTGGGAGGAAGCCGGAGTACCCGGAGGGAACCCACGCTCCACGCACGGGGAGAACATGCAAATTCCACACAGACTCCTGCCGGGCCGGGAATCGAACCAGGAACCTTCTTGCTGTGAGGCAACAGTGCTATCCACCAAGCCACTGTGCAGCAGTAAATGAGATGTTTTTAACTGAACTACAGCCTTATTTGTCTTAAAACGTCTGCTGTTGTTACTGCAACTGAATAAACCCAGGCGCAGTATCTTACCCTTATCGTGAATAATTTTAGATCAGCGTCTCATCAATTTGAATAATTTTTATTTACTAATCAGAGCTTGTGAGTTGTATTAAGCCCATAAGTAAATCAAATCTAATCAGCAGATTTGCTTCATGAGATCTTTCCTTTTCTCTGTCCGGTACAGTATGTTTAGGAGCAGGCTGACCTTTTCCTCTCTGAGGTGTGTTGACCTTCTAGCTGTGCTGTCCACGTATTTGTAGCTGATAAATAAATAAGCAGGCTGGCTCTTACTTTGGATCGCCTCTTGTTTTGGCAGGCCACCCACGCCACGTTTTCTGTCAGGTGCAAACATATCTGTCAAGTGTGGCAGTCAGGGGCGCCGGTATCTTGGCATTCGCGACACCACAGCACCGCTCGCAGCACTGCCAGCTCTCCGCCTGCCCTCTGCCTGCCCGCCTGACCTTGGCTAGCCTCGACATGACTGAGCACACTTAACTCTACCGTCCACCTTTGTAGGGCTCTTTGGGAAGCAGAGTCTGCTTAAGTGGCTGTTATTGAAACTGACCCTATGGTGAAGGATGGGCCTCAGCTGGCTGTGCTTGCAGCACTGACGTGGTAGATGGGTGGTGACCACGGCGTAGCTGTGGTAGGGACTGCCAGCCCAGACCGGGAAACTCTCAATAAACTGCTCAATATCTTTTAATCCTCTCTTCTCATCGCCATTCTTCACATCTTCTCAACGGCTGCTCGCCATTGAGATGATCCAAGAAGCTCCAAACTGCTGAGGAAATTACAAGAAGGGAGGAATGAGGTCAGTTTGGGCTCATTTCGTTCCTTTTAAAACGATTACTGTGTGTTCTGACTCTGAAACCAGCTTCCTGTGTGTGACATGGATGCAGAGATGCAGCGGCTCCAGTTGTGGACTTTGCTGTTTTCTCTGAGCCGTTTCTCGCCGCTCCATATCCACTACCTCACAACTGTCACTCCATCACTCAGTCACGACCCGTTCGCGCTGCCTTCCACTTGAAGAAAAGCTGTCCTCCTCTCCCACTTCCACGTTATCACAGTTTCCTTGCTTGACAGTTTTACTCCTGACTTTTAGTTTAGGTGCCAGTTGGGTTTGACTTGGTTGTCTTCTCCGTATTTGTTTATTTTCCCCCCTCACTTCCATAGCTATCTCATTCTCATCCTTGCTCTGGTGCGAGATAACACCCAGCGCTGCCTGAAAAAGCAAACGGGCCGTCCTAAACGCCTCGGGATGTGCTGCAGTCATCAAGATCCATTGTGTGAACCTCCAAAAATGGCCAGAAGTCCTCTCTCTAGCACTGTTGTTTGTAAGGCCTAATGGGTTAATGAAGGCCATGTACTGAACTGAACTGTTTTTCCTTTCCGACATGCTCAAGAGCCGAGGCTTTTTTTAAAAATATTTTTTTATTTTTCCCCTCTCCATTCTCATGACAGAATGCTCTGGCTTGGTATTCAAGGGTAAAAAGCTCATCTTCCTGCTCCTTTTCTTTATTTACGCCCTATTCAGAGACTCTGCTTGCAAAGAAAAGTAATTTCACTCTCTCTGTCCCTGAGAGAATCAACACAGTGAAGTTGCATTGAATTTCTTCTGCAACATTTTTTTTTTCTTGGCTCTATTTCAGACCCATAACCTGGGGGTAAACATGCAATTAAAATACCAGCAGCTTGCTTTCTCCTCCACTCTCCTCCTTCAGCCACAAGAGTAAGCCATGTACAACATGGTGACTTGCCTCTTGTAATTGCCTTTGCTCATAATTGGAATAGAAAACCTGCTAATGTTCAACCAGTCACCGAAACATGCGCTCCCACCTTATTTTTCTTCCTTCATTGTTTTTTTTATTTTTTTCTCCCTCCGCTAATATTTGTTTCTTGCTCTAATGAGCTTATTTCTTGTGTACAGTTCTCTCCTTTTCCTCGTGCATTGCCATCAGTGGACTCTTTGACAGTTTATTTCCTAAGTAATTAGCGCGATGCCTTTCCCAAATTTTCCAGCACAATTCAGATTACAGTTGAAATAAAGGAAGGATATTGATGAAAACATTCTACAAAGAAACGCAGCCAAGCCGGTCTAATTTCCTAAATGGCTTCTGTCGCTCCTGCTCTTCCTTCTATTCATTTCAATTTTTTTTTTTTTAAACTTTCAAATGGCTTTCTTTTTCTCCTTCCCCACTGAGGAATGAAAAGGGAAAAAAATAGGTCAGCTTTTATGGGAGCAATTTGACACATGACACAAGCCATGCGCATCACTTGCTCAAGTCCTGCTTTGTCTGCCTGCTTTTATTTGTCTACAATGAAAGCCACACAGTTATTCACACACTTTTATTACGGCCCTATAAGTAGCTGGTGGAGACTTGCCGAGTCACCGGGGCCCCCACTAATACTTTGAGAACCCCGTGGTGTCTGTCTGCACGGGGCTGATAGCGTGAGACGCCTGGCTAAACTCCATCAAGCCAATCCCTGCTCCACAGGCCTGCCCAGCTGGCTCTGCTGGGCCTCCAACTCCCAACTCCGTTTCCTCTCAAGCCAGGAGAGGCTTGTCTGTGTATCACAAAAGCTGCTAAGCCACTGAGGTAGATACCTATTTGCCTGGCTGGAGGGTTGAAGCTTTGCCTGGTGGTCAGAGGGGATCCGGGACTCCGGCAGCTGAGCCAGTCCACATGCTGGCTCCGTCTGGATTCAGTGCTGTCAGGTGTAGTCGTCCTGCTTCTGATAGAAATAGCCAAAGTGTTAAAAACTATAATCTGTGGGGTGTGTGCTTTTGTAGAAGTTGCCAGTGTTTGGCGTGTGATATTTGAAGTTGCTGTGGCAGCGCTGCTGATGGGCGAGCCAGAAGACGTCAGGTTTCTGTCTGCTGGGTTTCATCTTCTCCTGCGCTGTGCTGTAAAGCAGAGTGTCGGCGTGGGCATTACCATAGGCTGACCTTTGCTGCTGCGCTCCCCACTGCACAATTTTCTGACATTCAGGGGCGCTGTGGGGGAAGCAGGAGGGGGGGTTGGCCTGTCGGCTGTTTTTTGCCTGTAGTGTGTTGGCGTGTATGTTCCTCTAACACATGATCTGATAGTATCCACTGGTGTTTTTGTTTTCATTTCCCACGTCATTTCACTGTTCTGTCACTGCTTTCGCCTTTGAAACCCCCAACAAAGAAGTCGTTCTGATATTTAGTTCTCCTCCACCCCAAACTTGCCCGTTGTCAAAGAGATTGCTGTTATCTTTGAGCAAAATCTTGCCAACCTGGTAAATGAGAGAGTGAGCTGGAAGCCTCGCCTGCTGACATCAAGGCTCCATGTACCTAAAAAATCCTTCCAAGGCCAGAGGGAAAAGAATAACATATCAGCCCAATTAAAGTTAATGCATGGTGACACGCTGAATCGAGGGCAGGGATTGCTGCCATATGGCAGTCCAGGATGTAAATCAGAAAGCAGAGGGAAGGGCGGAGGATGTGGGTAATAGAAAAGGTGATGCAGCATCAGCAGCATAAAACGCCTCCAAAACCCTCAGATCCGTCTCGAGGCTGCCGCTCCAGCACAGGCCGCCAACCACCCACCAGTTTCTCTCTTCCTGCCCCTTATGACCCGGCCCCGTGCAGCGCCCTCAGGTATCTGTGTGTTAGTGGCAGCTTCATTAAGCCTTGTTTTTTCTTCCCTCCCTGGGAGGATTTAAATGAGCTGTCATCCTGACCTTTTTGAGCTCCTGCTTTTTAAAGCATGTTCAGCCCCCTGCTGCCCCAAACCCGCCACCCGTCTTTCTCCCTTTCCACCTTTCTCTCCAGCTTTGTCACTCTTTCCTCCACTTGTCTATTTTCCCTGCAGGGGGCAAGATACTTTAAGCCATCACCCTGCGGCAGACAGGCATGCCAAGGTTGTTTTGTGGGTAATTGCCTTTCTCGTAGAAGCTGTTTGACTGCGCACACTCGCTGGCCTCGTCTGATGCTACGCAGCGAACGGGGAGGGCACGGACTCTGTAGACTTAATTTGCTCCCTGACTGTTCTTCAGTGCTGATTAAGCAAGCATCTGTGGTGTTTTGAGTACAGCACTAAGCCAAGTGGAGCATGGCTAACTATTCCCCTTTTCTGTTATATCAAGTTATTGTGCAAAGTGGTCGCCATTTATGGGAGCTGTGTTTATTCATTTCTTCTTACTGCTTCTATTGTTTAATGTTCCCGAAAAATAAAGGCCTCTTTGACTTCTGGAGGACTGCCGGATCGATCAGAGCCTCGGAGCAGCCCTCTCCACGCTGTTCTTTTTGGGCACACAGGAGTCATTAATTTCCGCTGCCGAAATGTAGGTTGCAGGGTCCAACTAGGTGACCAACATGCAGGGCGAGGAGGAGGTACAGGGTCGATTTTTAAAACTGCAAAATCCCTCAGGCCCTGTCTAAGCATTTCACTGCAGATGTTTGATGTTTAATTTAAGTTATTGCCATCAAATGTCACCTCACATGACGCTCCAGGTGTGAATCGGTGTCTAATTGAAAGCTGACCATGTCTCCCACAGCCCTGTGGCTCCAGGGACCAGCTCCAGAGTTCTATTAGTCCAGACCCAGTCTCTGTATCGCCACGCACCATGTGCTGCCCTGCAGTTATGTCTGACCTCTCCCCTCCCCATTTTTTCTCTCTGCAGTGTGAGGAGAAGTGTGTGTCCCATGCTGCATTAGTGTCTGTGTGAAATGCTGGCCTGTCTGCCAGGGCCAGGTGACCTCCCCCTCCAGCTTCTCCCCCACACGCAGATGAACACTGGACTTCAGAAATGTGAGTAGCGATCTCAGGACACACGCACACACGCGGACAACCACCAAGTTGTTAAAATTTTACTGGCTGCATTGTGTTAGAGCCTTCTTCCACTTTTAGCCTGGTTCTTTTCTGCAGATCTGCACTGAAACCAAAGAGAGTGAGTGTATTTGTGCTCCAGAATCGCAAATCTGTCTTCAAGGGAAATTAGGATGAACTGCGTCATTAATTTGCTGATGAACAGTGAACTGGCTCCCTCCCTCTATCATCCTCCTCCTCATCATCATCGTCCGTGAGAGTCTGTCCAAGGCAGCAGTGTGGTCTTGCGTGCCTACTGCAACTGCAACGCCACCATCTCAGTCGTGCGTTAAACACGACACTCTCGCCTTATTTTCACCATCAGGAAGAGTCGGTTTCTGTCAGACTCGCAGACAGATTGCGGCTGAGTGGTTTTGCCCCGCTGATCTTGTAATGCGAGCGAATTTAAGATGCAATCTGCTGCCCTGGTTTAACAGCAGACTCGTCAGCGCTTGCCAGCTGAATCCAACGTTTCTGAATTTTACAACTCGACTGCTGACAAAAACGGATACTTAAGAGTGTGAAGGCCAGCGGCACAAATGGAAAGTTGAAGTCTGCAGTCGGCAGCGTGAGACTAACTGACTCTGACTAGTGAAACTGGAGGAGATTAATCTCTAATAACCCCCCCCCCCCCCCTCCCAATACACAAGCAGTGTAGTCGAGTAGTCACTTCTCAGTGAACAAACGTGTGCTGTTGGTCAGCTTTACCTAATCAATCCCAAACATCTCTTGTCCTCCTGCCTCGGTCTCTCAGTGGAAACTGAGACCCAGCCTGACCCATTTTTACTGCAGGTTTTTTGTTGTTGTTGTGAAATGCTCCCGCTCATCAAGACTGTAATTTCAGAATCACAGTAATCAGTCAACCCCCAGGAGATCAGCGAGCGCGAGGGAGTCTGCTAAGTGCCAGCGTCTGTTGCCTCACTCAGACAGTCTTGTGACACGGTGCAGCCGTCAGCCAGACTGCTTCTCTGCTATTCCTTTTACATGACACGCCGAGACAACATCAGAGCACAAGGCGCAACTGGAGTTCAATTTGTTTTTCTGTCCAGCACTGTAATCCATTTAGGTGATGGAGCGTGCTTCCGATTGCATGGCAATTCCTGGAAGTGTAATTTCAATACACGCCCTCCTTTTTATCAGTTTTTCATAACGCATTTCCTTTCATGCGTTCTTCAGAACCGACTGTGTTGCATCAAAAGCCGTGGGTCTGTATTTAGAGTTAATCGTCTTATCAAACGGTGAGTGTACTCTGTGTATCCAGCACCTGTAGATGACCGCCAGAAGCAGGCCTCGGCCCGCCGCTGTCCCCTTCCCGTCTGTCTGGAGCGGTCGGTGTCCCTCCAGAGCCCAGTCCTTCATCCAGCGCAGACCCTCATCTGACAGCTTGACAGCTTGAGGTCAAATTTATGGATTAGCTGTCGCATCTTTATTCAACGCACTGAGAAAATCCCACAAAAAAAGGTTTAGATGAGAGTTTAAGACACTTTCTCCTACTTGTTCTCTTAATCGTTCACCTATTAGTTTTTCAATGCACACTGACGCAAAGTCTGGTGTAAAAGAATCCTGTCTCTGATGATTTGGTTCACCAAAGTCTCTGCATCACCTCGCCGGCCTCGCCTCCTGCTACTTGTGGATGTCGTTTAAAACACGAGCTTGTAAGTTTCTGCCAGAGAGAAGGCCAGAGCGACTTGTGTGTTCATCATCAGGGAGTGACTGCTAATGTAAAGGCTGTTCGCGGAGTAGATCAGGTGGGCCCTAAAGAAAACAACTCGTTCTCCACTCAGGATGACTTCGGCGCCTCAGTCACTCCTGTTCCTACGTTCTTAACGGCAGAACAAACCGAGAACAGCTGGGGCCACTTCTCAGCCAGAGCAGTGAGCAAAAGCATGTTTTCTTCTTCTTTTTGTTTTCTTTTTTTAAAGTTATATTATATTGCTCTATCATTTATATATTGTAAAAGTCTCTAAAACTGAAGGAGATCGTTTCATCTAAGAAAGCAAAAAAAACCCCGTCCATCTCGACTCCGAGGCTTCAGACCTAATTTCCTGCTCACTTGCAAAGACTGCAGTTTACAGCCGTGTGAGCTCCTGCTCCCCGCTGTTTAAACCTTGTTCAGTAAAAACAGTAGTTTAAATAAAAGAAACCTTAATTAGTGCCTGCTGACTTTGCACTTGTGTTCCAATCAGCTTGCGAGCGGCGGGATAATTAGCGCTCGGCCAGAGCGGCCCCTTTCCTCCCGTTTCCTGAGAACGTGTCGAGCTGGAGATCTGGGTGATGATATACTCCTCGCCACCAGCAGCCGAGTGCAAACCTCGCTCTTACTCCTCATTAACCCTCCCCTGATGTTTTTGAACCTTTTAACTAATCCAGGTTTTGAGTTGATGCTGAAATGATAATAAAACATTCTTGCTTGCTGGGAAACATCATCGGGAGCTGGAGGGACCTTTAAATGGATCTGTTCAGGGAAATTACTTGAAATGATAATTTTGTCATAATCGCACTTTGTATAACCATGCTTTAGTTATTGTTTTTAAAGGTTGAATAATCACTTTTTCAGTTCAAAGGTTGGGTCTATCGTGATCACTGTGACATCAGTGAGCACATTGATGACCTCCCCTCCACGTTTAAATTGAGCAGCGAGATCGTCCGGTGAACGGCTCTCTTGTCTCCACGTTTTTGCAGGCGCAGAACCAGATATCAGCAGGAAAGATAAGCTCTCCATGCAGAAACTGGACCAGACATTTTTGTCTGCTCTGAAAGTGCGTCGACGAGCTGACAGCCGTCCTGACGTCTTTGTTATTTGAGCTATGCTGTTGTCGCTGCATTCCTAAAATCCACTGCAATCGTCTCCGCGCCCAAGACGCCTTCACAGTCCTGCTTCAGTTGCCCTTTTCACACAGCTTCTTCAGAGTGAGACAGAGGGGCCTTCGGTGCACGTTGGTGTCTCGTGTGTAAGCACCGAGGCAGATTAGAGGGTTGAAGTTGCTTGGACCGGGCGTCTCTGAGTCAGCGAAGGGGATGGTTACAGGGCCCAATAAACGGGTGTGTTCCAGGGGCGAGCTGGCAAAGTGAAACTGGCCTTTCTCACCAATGAAGCTGCGCTCGGTCACATGGTTCAAAACAGCCTGGATGCTGTGTGTGTAATCACACCGACGTGGTGCTACCAAGGTATGAGAACTGTGTGAGAAGACCCGAAGACTGAGTCATGTTGTAATTGTTCCATCGGTTGTTGGATCAGTTAACCCCCGGCATCACCAGGCTGATGGAGGCCAGCTTTTATTTGTGCCGACGACCCTTCACGAGTATTGCAGGTATCTGCGGGTGGCTGTGTTGTCTGGACCAGTCGTCGTCATTTATGTTGCTTCACCTGATCAGCGAGCAGCTTCATCACACACAGTTTCCCTTCTGCCACAAAAGCTCCTCCTGTCTGAAACAGGAAAAAGCAGAACAGGAGCTGCGTCTTTGGGTTATCAGAACTGTGAAGAGGTCGGCACAGGCTGAGAATGCTATTCATAGATTTAAGTTAAACGTTCAACACCATCATTCCGAAAAGCACCATGTGTAATTTGATACTGGACCTCAGTCAATCAGGGTCGGGAACAAATAGAGTTTACAGCAGCACAACAGAAATGATGACTGGGGTCTCAGTCTCTCTCTCATCCATCCTGCCATCTGGGAAATGACCAGGCTGGAAAACCGTTTTTATTTATTTTATATATTTTTTCCCCTCCGGGCTCTCAGACCTCTAAACCAGACATGAAGAGATCTGCTATCTTGCCACACACGCGTACATACAGCCTGGATCCAGACTCGCTGTCACTCACCTGCCATTATTCATTATTTATCATTTTTACATTCAGACTATATTGCGATATCACAGAACCAAGCTGCTGTTTCAGATATGGAACATTGCACTCTATATTGCACTCTTGTTTTTTATTATTTTCCTTTTATATGGTGTAATCATATTGCTTTTTTTTATTAAGTAGCACTGACTTTTGCTGTTCTTTGTCGGTCCTGGAGGACTGGTTTTTAGTTTCGCAGTCCACAGTGCATGTGGTTGAAATGAAAAATTAACTTTGCTTGACAGTCTTGCATGCTTTAATTAAAGACTTGAACCACATTGGCTCAGTATTTGTGGATATGGACAACTACTGTCTCGCTGTTGTGTCCACAATCTTGGATGCATCCAGAACGGTTAACTCCATTAAAATCACAAAAAAGTGTTTTATTTATTCACAACAAGTGATGATGCTTCCTTCCCTCCCACTTACAACCTTTTCCACTGCGACACACGAGGTTTGGGTGTGGCGCTACACTGCAAAAACTCATACCTGAGGGAGTGAAAAAGCCCTGTTTCAAGAAAATCAGAAGACTACTTTGCCAGTTTTTGAAATTCTTTTATCCCATTTGCAGAGATTCTTTGCTTTAAATGAGAGAATTTTGACTAGATTTTGGAATATCAGACTTATTTCTAGAGGGGGTGTTTTTGCAGTGTAGCCCGTGGGGCATATGCCATAATTTAAAAATATAGGGTTACATTTTCAGCCCAAGACTGTCTATGTATTTCCTCACTCTGTTTCTTTCACTGAAATATAATTTCCAGCAAAAATCATTAATCATTTCTTGTGTTTGACAGGTGAAATATCCTCAGCATAACTGTATTCTTGTGTGTGAGGGTTCATTTATCTCCGTTTGCTTACCCTGGCATTTATTCAGTGACAGACATTGGGCCTCAATGATGACGGGGTGTCAGGCTCCAGCTCTTTGGCTCCAACCCCTGCATTAATAAGGCTGTCATCGGCAGGCTGAGGACTTAGTTAGAGCAGCCCCCTGTGTGCCACACCATACCAGCCCCCGAACATAACTGCCCATTGTTTCCTGTTCACATATAAAGTGGGAATTAATTAGCCAGTTGGCACAACTCTTGGTGCTGCCGTGTCAGCGCCCTCAGTTCGGCGCCGTGCCTCACATCCCACAAGCCCAATCTGCTCGCTGTGAGACGGAGCACAACAACCAGAGCCACATGAAACCCTGCAGTCTGCCAGAATCTCTGGCATTTCGCATTTACTTCTTCGCTTGACAAACAGAAAGAGGTAGTCGCTATGCTGTGAAGATGTCATCTGTTTAACCTGAGATGAAAATCACCCTTTTGTCAAACAGAAGGATGGTAACATCTAAATACAGATGGAGGCCTGTGAGGCCAGCGGTCCTCGCCTCAGGCCAGCCCCGCAGATGTCCATCATCTAAATCTGAGGTACAAGTAGGTTGGATGGGCTGGACCGAGGCGATCGGGACATTGAGACAAAAGAAAGCAGGGAAACAAGTCTGTCGTATCCTAAAAAAGGACTGTTACTAACTCACAATGTGATATTGAGCATGCTGTGTTAATCCGAAGCGCGCAATAAAACCCAGTCGGAGCGAAAACGGGCTCATTACAAACACGATTCTGACACAGGCCAATACCTCCACGATTGTTGTTGCACATTTTAAACGGTCTCGAGCGCAAACACGCCCTCGCACATACACAAGCAGGTAATCGTGTTCACATTGTCGCTTTGGCATTGTTAAATTTAGCCAGCGTGTTTAGCAGGTGTAACAAATGTCTGCGAGCTGAGGCCTGGGAGGTGTTCCTGCAGATCAAAGACGCTGCTTCCGTGTCTGATTACTTGTCTGCTGTCATGCTGCTCTCTGCATCCCTCTTTTTCTTCTTCTTCTTCTTCTTCTTACTGCCTCTTAGCAGCCACGGGGGACAAAGTGACTGCTTCTCTATTTCTTTGTTTGATTTTTGATTCAGTAGCAACATCAAAGCCCACCCTCGGCTGCTCAATTATTCCTGGCCTGCATGCATCAGTTGAGGTCCGTAAAACTCCTGACCTTAAAGCCACCAATGATGCCACTTAACTGTTTTTTTTTTGTTTTTTTTTCCTCCCCCATTTTTGCTCCACTTGAAATGTGTGGCTGCAATAATTCTGCAGAGATCGTGGCAGGAAATCTCTGTTGATCCTCAACAGATGAGAGTTTATGAGGGTTTTAGGAGGAAAACGGGGAGGT
This sequence comes from Xenentodon cancila, assembly GCA_014839995.1. Classification (NCBI taxonomy): domain Eukaryota; kingdom Metazoa; phylum Chordata; class Actinopteri; order Beloniformes; family Belonidae; genus Xenentodon; species Xenentodon cancila. The sequence continues at coordinate 22,395,144 of CM026213.1, read as the reverse complement.
ATGGAATTCGAGAGCTCTTTCCAAATCTGCTTCCACTCAGCTGCTCAGATTTCAACTGATGCGTTCTTTTGTGCCATATACAATTCTAACTAGATTAAGTTGTCTCTTTCATTGTGCTCCTCTCCCCCCTTTTTTTTTTCTCCACTCTTCACCTTCTCAACTTCGTCTCCTCTCGCTTTCTCGCTCTATCTGTCCTGTTCTCCATCCCAGGGGACACCACACAAAGGATGAGATCCGCTCCATTTCCAACCCCTGCGGAGTTAGATGCATATGCTAAGAAGGTTGCCAATAACCCCCTCACCATCAAGATCTTCCCCAACAGTGTCAAGGTCCCCCAGCGAAATCACGTGCGCCGAACGGTCAACGGGCTGGATACATCAGGCCAGCGCTACAGCCCTTACCCTTCCTCTCAGGCCAGTGCCAAGACAGGACTCCTCGCCATCGTCAAGGTGCCCACGTTCAAAGGCATCCTCAAAGATTTTGACGGCAGTCGGGCTCGCTTGCACCCTGAAGTCATTATGAACCCTCCCACAGGATCCTATCAAGGGGCTTCAACCAGCACTTTAAACCACCATCCACCTCTCCCGAGCCTTCCCCGTCCCCAGCATAGTTTAGCCCTTCACCCGCAGGAGCTTCCTCAGACTTTACACATGCCCCTCCCTCAGCAGCAGGCTCACACCCAGAGTCTTAGACACCCTCCACCGTTAGCCCAACATCCTCAAGGCCTACCTAGATTCCAAACTCTGTCTCAGCACCCCAGCCTGGGCCATCCACAGGGGCCCCCTACTGTCATGCTTCAGCAGGAGCACCTTCAACAGCAGCCGCCACCTGGCCTGCAGGGGAGCAGAAAGCTGCCAGATGGCGACGCGCCACCTAACGTTACCGTCTCTACCTCAACCATTCCACTTTCCATGGTTGCCGGGCCTCACCAGGGCCGCCAGGCAGACCTGAGCACCATTGTGCATCAGCTCAACCAGTTTTGCCAGGCTCGAGCCCAAGGTGCAGGGGCCACCTCCATGTGCGAGGGCCAGATCGCTAACCCCAGCCCCATCAGTCGCAACCTGCTTATCAGTGCATGCTCCAGGGTGTCCATGCACAGTAACCCTGCTACCCCCGGCTTCCCCCCACCTAACTGCATTATTGGCCCTCAAGAAAAAGCCTCAGCCCCAATGGGAGCCCACCCCCCGCCCAGTTTGGCTGCTGTCAACCACATGCCTTCCAACCACACTGATCTCAAGCAGCAGCAACACCTGCAACATCTTCATCTACAACAGAAGCAGCAGCAGCAGCAGAAGATGCACTCCTGGAATCAGCATCAGCTGGCTCACGTTCCTCAGATTCAGAACGGAGGGACGCATCGCTGCAAACAGCCTTCCAGGGATCTATCCCTTCATTTTAAGAGCATGGGCTACCCTACAGATGTGAGTGTGGGTCAGCCGTACTTACTGAAACCTCCCGTGGAGAGGCCCACCCCATCCCCTCCTGTCAACAACAGCATGCCTTGTCCCATGGCCCACTACACCAACGGTCACTACTTCCAGTCCCACATATGGAACAGCAGCATCCTACCCACACCCAACAGCGACAGCTCCGGGTCTCAGGACGTAGCCATGCCTTTCCATGGTGCAGGCCCAGGAGGGTGTACCACAATAGACTGTGGGCCCCCTGGGGCTCCCCATTACAGGATAGGAGCGAGCTCCTCCACCTCCTCCTCTGCCCAGACTAATCTGATGCAAACTGCAGATTACTTGGGAGGGGACTTCCAGACGCCCTACTTCCGCGATCAAAATCTAGGGTTAATGGGCAAGATGCACAGGCCTCCTCTGAGCAGGGCAGGTCCAGAAGCTGGGGATGGCAGAACCGCTCTCATCCAGCATCCAGGGTACAGATAAGCTATGGCCTTGTTTCCTCAACAGTTTCCAACCCCCTTTGTTTAGTCTTAAGAAAGGAAACACAAATAAAACTCAACCGATTACTTAAAGGACAACTAGTATTAAAGAGGGTAAAATAATATATTTAATGCAGAACAGTAGTTTGTTTTTTGTTTTTTTGTTTTTTTCATCTTGCAAGTGATCAATTGCTACTTTTAGTTTTGTTTGAGTGCTTTTTTTCCCCTGGCACTTAAGGTAACTTTTGAATGTGTGCGTGCGTGTACACATCTGTACTGTTCCCTGATCCATATTATTTACGTATCCAGATCTTATTTCTTTGTCAGCCTGTTGGTAAAGTTTTCTTAAGCATGTAAGAAGTAAAACTGATCCATCTCTGAAACATGGCAACATGTGATCACGTATGGATTCACACACACACACACACACACACACACACACACACACACCCTCTCTCAATTTAACAGGATTATCTCTGGATTTTGGCTCTGACTAGTTTTTCTAGACTAGATTTAAACACTACAATTATATACAATCACTTCAGGACAAAAGAGACAGGAATGACCTTGTTTGGACAGGGACTATAATAACTCGGAGTCTGCACATGTCAACAGAAGTTTTATTCTGTTTAAATGTATTTATTTATTTGTATAATAGGACTATTAAAGATTCATTCTTCTTAGCCAGTAAAGGGAGCATGTTATCAGGTTGTTTGTGTGTTTAAACAGTTCTAGCAAGGAGCACATATGTTGAAAAGATGATGCTCTATACTACTTAAAATGCTGCAAAGAATTCAGGTGTTTAAAAAAAATACTTTTTATCAGTGCCACAATCGGCAATGAGATTCTGAAGTGTTAAGGTCGGAGAGAAAGGCTCGCTCTGACACCTTAAAATGGCCAAAGTTGGGTCAACGAGGACATGCCAGTATCAAGTTGTGCCATTTTTACATGATAGTTTTTGTCAAATGTATTACTTGAATGTTGAGTTTTTGTTTTGCAGGCGTTGAAAGGGATTTGTTGGATGGAGCTCTGAGATAGAAGACGTAATTGTTAACACTGTCATGCAGAATCTCACTGAAAACTGCTTTAAGTCCCCCAAAAGCGGGGATTTCCGAACCGATCGTGTGTAGTAGCTACTGACTCAGACGTGAGGACTGCTCCAAGAGGCCAAATTGATCACTTGCAAGATCACTTGAAGGTAAATGAATCAGATGTTTGAGTTTAAAGTGAAACAGCAAATGCATTGTTTATTTTATCTTACACTGGCTTACCTATTAGACTACTGTAATTTTAAAAGATGATAAATGATGATTGTGTGTGAATGTTGTCCACAGACGTGGGCACAGTTAAGTGTGTGTGTGTGTGTGTGTGTGTGTGAGCGTGTGTATAATAACACAATGACACCCATGTTTTGTTCACTGAACTCCCTAACAGCCCTTAAAAAGCCTTAAGTGTTCAGTCCTTGGACTTTCCTTTGAAAATGAGCATGGTTTTAATAAAAAACCCAAATATTGAGAAAGAAGATGGTAAGAATACACAGAAACAGCAATTGTTTATTTTATTGTTTGCCTTTTTATTTCGATGAAGTCTTTTCATAGAGAGCAATTTCTTAGCAATTCTTTATAATGGAAAGCAAGAACAGGAGTAATATTTTGTAATTATATGTTTTTAGCCATGTGTAGTTACTGAGCTGTAACTTCTTTCCAGTTTCAAAGCTTCAGTTTGCAGTTGTGACTATTTATGATACTTGATTTGCTTGTTATTTAAATTTTATTTTCTTCTTTGTTCCTTGGTCTATTGCTGTGAAAAAGGAAGAAGGTCCACAAGCCTTTCTTTGTGTCATTCTGTACGACAGATAAAGAGGCAAAAGCGTGAGAGCTGTGCTACTCTTTTTGTAATATTGTAATAATAAAATAAAGTTCTAATTTATGCTTTGAAAATGTGTCTGAACTCACTTGAATGCGAAAACAAATTGACATGTTAACAGTGTGGTGACTGCAGCTTTGTGATGATGCCAACTTGACGCCTGTGATCCTGTTTGACAGTCTCAGCAGCTCACTAATCGCTCAGTTGTCTCCTGCACGAGGCAGTCATACGGGTGACTGGCGGGCCCAAAAGGCCCACCTGAACCACGCCGGTTTTTCCGAGGAGCTGATTGTTGCTCCAATTACTGTGCTTTCATGCCATTTATCCAGGCCTGCCCTTGCAGAATAGCAGGAGGAAGTGGAGTAGACGACGCAAGCTGTGAAATCCGCAGGACTATCTGGCTGCAGTAGATTTAGCTTGTCTGACTGTGATGAAAATGGGACTCGTATAAAGGGCACACAGTGGGAGGGCGGGATCAGCACCTTCGTGATCAGCATTGCTCCATGACGGATTTTGAGCACTGCCAGAGGTGCTGGCAGGTTATAGACTCTGCAGAGGATGTGCATCCTGCTCACGTTCAGAAACAGCCTGTGGAGAAGCCTGTAGGTTAAATGTTTAATTTGAAATGCATGAGTTCATCGGCCTATAAGCAACACTTGTTACACTATTCATAAAGTCGGCTATGAATCGCTATTACTAAATTATTTTCCTCACCGCTCTTTGTCTGTGAAATACTGCCTTGAAGACTGAATTTCAGATGAATCTGGCACACTGAAATGGTCTAAAAAATAATAATAATTTCATGTACTTTGGAGTTTCAATTGTTGGGGAACTGTGTTTTATGTTTGAATGCCTCGCTGCTTAAGTCAGCTGAGCTGAGCAGCCTCGAAGATCTTCAAATGGCCATGTTGCTGGTCTCTCTGGACCGGAAAGTCTGCCACCTCCTACTGTTGTCCCTCAACGGGCCTCTCCAGCTCCTCCCTGTGGATACACACAGATTTTTTTTTTTTTTTTTATTAATTTATTTTTTTACAAGCTATGAATTACTTTCCTGTCTTGGAACCCTGCACGTGTCCAGGTTTCTATACCTCTCTCTGGTCCCCTCTGCGCGGCGTCTGAGTCGGACTGCTCCATCTGATCCCAACACCCTGGATCCTCATTGATTTTGCCCAGGTTGATGTTCCATTTGTTCCAGTTGACTTCCTCCACTCTTGAGACGACAAGAGGACACATGCTCCAATTACTATCTGCTGTGTGACACATCAATCAGTTGTCGGCAAAAGCAAATTGGTGTGGAACAGGGTGTCCTGCACATCCAGATTCTGCTCACACAGCGACGTTGTGTTAACTGTGAAAAGCTAAACCCCTGCCTCTCCTTCCCAGTATTTACTTACTGATTCTTTCTTTCTTTTTCTTTTTTTGCCGATCGATAGATCAGCCAGTGGTGTTGACCAGTTTTGTTTTTCTTTGAGGTCCTATTTCGTAAAATGGCAGACCAAATCTTGAACACAAATCCCAAAACTTGACGTACCAGTCAGACGACAAGTCAGGAGGGCCATTTACTTCTCACAGCATCCCCCTTATCACTAGAAAGCCTGATACAAATCTGCTGACACTTGTGTTTATAAAAACGTGTGCAGATATAGTTTATCTAGCACAAATGGAAAAGGCTGACAGCGTGCAGAAAAATCAGTTATGCAATCTCCCTTGGTAAAAATACCCTTTTAACAAGTCATTTATTCAATCATTATAAATGAAAGGGGGGGGGGGGGGGGGCTTCATCTCAATCAACTGTTTTCTTTGAGTTCTTAAAGACAGATTTACCTGATTAAAGTCATACTAAACGAGCTGTGACTGTGCAACAATGCAAGCAGCTCTGGAGAATCACTTTTGCACAGGCAAACATGCTTATGTTTAACAAAAAACAGCATTTATAAAACTCAGCTTACAGGTTTAGTTATTTAAAAAAAAAAGTAAATATATTAATTGTATGTCTTAACATAGAACATAGATAAATTATCTAACTCGTCCAGTCTTAAATGTTTTAAATACACATCATGAAGAACAACACAATTTTGCAGAAGCAGTGAGTCCAAAACTTCACACAAAGGCTTGTGGACCATGTTTAGCAGCAATAGGCTGAAGTTATTGCTTTCTGTATGATGTTATCAGTCTCTCACTTGCCCGTACCTGTTTCATGTGTCAGGTCACTGATGTTCGCACTCATGTCAATAGTTAAAATTAGATCGAGGTGTTTGACTGGAGTATTCTCTAGTAGGCTCTAGTGCAGTGTTTCCCAGTCCTGGTCCTCGGGGCCCCCTGTTTTGGTCCTCGGGGCCCCCTGTCCTGGTCCTCGGGGCCCCCTGTCCTGCATGTTTTAGATGCTGCCCTGCTTCAGCACACGGTGATGACAAGTAGCTGTGTCGTCAACAGTTGGACAGACCTTGATGACCATTAATTAGAATGAGGTGTGTTGATGCAGACCATCTAAAACACGCAGGACGGGGGGCTCCGAGGACCAGGATTGGGAAACACTGCTCTAGTACACCCTGGTACCCAGGTGAAGGTTTACACACATGGTTGACTCAGTGGCTGCAAGCTGCCAATGTCTTGTAACTTAAAAACAACAAACAAGCAACAACTTCCTTCCTTCCTTCCTTCCTTCCTTCCTTCCTTCCTTCCTTCCTTCCTTCCTTCCTTCCTTCCTTCCTTCCTGTTAATGCTTAAATACTCCAGACCAGCAAACTGCCTAAACCTTTGCTTTTATAGAGATCTATACATGTTGATAATTAATTCATCAAGAACATTTGATTAACAGCAAATGGTGGTTACTTACCCCCTTAATTCATGTGTTCATTCAGTATCGTATTTTGTAGTGTTTTTACACACTGCTCCTGCCTTTTAACTTAGTTTTGTTAGATGGATGGATATGATGATGATGATCTTATTTTTGACAGATGAAGCATTAATAAAGGGTTGAAAAGAACGTTAATTTTGGCATGATAACATCTTTCTTATAAAAAAACCAGCATATTTTAAATTTTACATGAAAGTAATGCTTTCATGTCTCAAGAAGCTCTATACAATAATGTGCACCTGGATATCTCCTCGCACTGTGAGGATCATGTTCTTTGATTTCTCCAGTGCATTTAACACCATCCAGCCGGCATGACTACGTCCAAAACTCCAGAAGACACAGGTGCATGCCTCCACAACCACCTGGATTAATGACTACCTGACAAATAGATCACAGTTTGTCTGGATGGTTGTGTGTCTGGCCAGGTGGCCAGCAGCACAGGAGCACCACAGGGGACTGTACTCTCACCGTTCCTCCTCACCTCAGACTTCCAGTACAAGTCGGAGTCCTGTCATCTGTAGACGTCACTCTGTGGATGTGGGGTGTATCAGTGACAGACCGAGTACAGAGAAGTGGTGGACTGTTTTATAACATGATGTGGAAAACAATCAATATCTTCTATAAGTCTGTTGTGGAGAGTTCAGTCACATCTGCAGTCATCTGTTGGGGAGCAGCGTCAGAGCCAGAGACTTAAAGAAACTAAACAAGCTGATAAAGATGCTGGTTTGTTCTGTTGCTGGAGCCTGCAGGTATATATGTATGCAAAAAGGGAAAGACATAAGCAATGGTCTCGCTCCCTGGAGTTTAGAACAATGTTAAATGATGGACAGATGGGGTCCAGAGTGGAGTTTGGCCTTAAGGTCCTGTTGGACAAAACCAAATAGCATCTTAGCAGAAAAACCTCATACCCACTATGAAGGATGGGAGTGAGGGGTGATCATTTGGAGTTGTTGCTGCCACAGGACTTGGACATCTTGCAGGCACTGAGTTGATCATGAAGTCCTACACCAGTATGATCTAGAAACAAAACTTAAGTCATCTGTTTGACCGGTCGAACCTGAATCATGCAGCAATGATCCAGTGGTGCAAATCCATTTCAGAACACTAGTCAAAGTGTGGACCTCAAGCCTGATAAACAAGTCCTTTTACTTTTAGAGGTTTTAACAAGCCCTTTATTGATCAGTACAGAGAATCACAACACAATACAAAACACACAAAAAGTCAACCCGTCAAAAGAAAAACCTCAAAACTGAAACAAAAAGGTCGTCATTCTCTCCCCAACACAGCACAAGACCCCCGGACAGACCATCTGTCCACAAAAGCATCCAGATCACCCACCAGTTTATAATAAGAGTAGTCCACTCGAAGTCAGGACTTCAAAACTTCAAGTGGATCCACTCTGCCAAAGCCTAGAAACCGGTTCTTCCTGGTCAGCCAGATGGAAAGTTTAGCTGACCCAAACAAAAAATGAATAAGCGTGACGACAGTCTTTTCTTTTGCACTGTACTTAGGATCAAAGAAACAAATAAAAAGAAAACACCACACCAAGACAATGAAACCATCTCCGCAAAAACAAGACGGGGACACTGGACAAACAAATGTGCCGGTGTCTCCATCCCAGAACAAACTAAACAGGCCTCCTCCACACCAGGATCCAGGTGTGCTCTGAATCTGTTCGTAGCTTTACCCCCATGTGCAATCCTCCACCGGAGGTCTGCTGTCCTCTTCTCAATGGGAAGCTTGTACAGGGACCGCCAACTGCCTTCCGGGGAAACGCCTGGGTCAAAAGACTCAGTCCACCCCGACTCTCGTAAGTCCATCAAAGAACGTAGGTTCAGCACCTTCACACAGACCTGGTACATTACTTTCTTCTGCAGATACTGAAAATGATCCAGATGAATGCTTGCAAAAGACAATAGGTGACCTTCCTCGTCCCGCCAGTCCCCTACTGCTGAGGCAACAGACAAGTTGGAAAGCCATAAATGCTGTGAATACATGAATACAGACTTCCTTCGCCACTCTCTCAATCAGCCTGACAGATGTGATGTTCAGACGTTGCCTCAATGTCTCCATGGATGTACCTGGCATCCTCAGTGGATGACCGAGCTTCATGCATCCGGCCTCCCTGAGCCGAACCCGCAGACGGGAGGATTCCAGCATCGAGGAGGAAAGGAAGTTGTTGAAGAACGGCTCCTCAAACAGCCACATGCCCGGAGTCTCATCAGGTACACGAGAAACCATGAAAACCTCCCACGCTTGCAAAACAGACACATAAAAAGGCAAAGGTCAAAAAGGTCCACTTCTCCTGGTCGCATGAGGAAAAACTGCTCGTCGTAGCCCAGTCTGCCTCAGCAACAGTCTTGCTGTGTCAATCCATCCTGGACCACAACCGTAAAGCAGCCGCTGGGCAGTCCGAAGCCTGAGGAACGCAATCTTAGACTGAATGTCAATGAGACTGTATCCTCCTTCTGCAACAGGCAGATAGAGTCCAGCCGCCCGAATCCAATGCCGACCAGAGCAGAAAAGAGCCCTCTGTAGCTCCTCCACCAGGCCTCTGGGTGGTGACAAAGCAACAAGTCTGTGCCAGAGAGTCGAGGCAGCCAAGTTCATAGCAAGCAAAACCCTTCCCCTATAAGACAGCTGAGGGAGCAGCCAAGTCCATCTAGACAAGCGAGCACACACCTTTACCAGACTTCCCTCCCAATTCTCTTTAGAAAACCATCAGAATCCAGAAATACACCCAGAACATTAACAACTGAGCCGAGCCCTCAGCCTGCACAGCAAGGGCTCAACAGCAAGCATGAAAAGTTGCCCTGTAAGAGGTCATCCCTGTCACACCGTTACACAAATCAAACACATCCCACATCAGAAAAATATTGTCCATAATTGTTCTTTCAGGCACACAATAAGATTGATCCAGATGCACAAGGTTATCCAGACGGACTTTAAGTCCATTTGAAAGTGCTCTGGAAAGAATACTGTTGTCCATGCAGAGTGAGGCCACTGGCCTCCAGTTCTTAAGCAGGACCAGATCCCCTTTTCTGGCAGCAAAGATAAAACTGCCCGTTGATAGGAAATATGAAGAGATCCCATCTTTAATTTATCCAACAAAACTTCTAACATCCAAACCAAGAATGCTCCAAAAGTGTTAATAAAAGTCTGTGGAGAGACTATCAATTCCTGGTGCTTGTCCAAGACCCATCTGATTGACAGCCAGAGTCAACTCCTCCAAGGTCAGATCACCATCCAAAGCAGCCCTCCCTGCCGAGCTGAGCCGAGGAAGACCGTCGAGGAGATCAGACCTGCTCTCCATGCAACACGGCTGCTTTCCAAAGAGGGCAGAGAAATCCAAAGCATAGTTCAACATCTCAGTCTGATCAGTGGTTAGATGTCCTCCTGGCAATCTCAAACAAGACATCAGTTTTGTCTGAGCAACAGACTTTTTAAGGTTAAAAAAGGAAGAAGTAGGAGCATCCATGTTTTTTAGTTGAAGGAATCGACATCTAATCCCTTCACACGTTCATGCAGGAAGGAGCCCAGCGCCGATTTCTTCTCCTGTAGCAGAGGACCAGCACCAGGATCCGGGCACCTCAGCAACCCCCGCTTCAATAGTCTTTATAGAGGTCTCCAGTTCACAAACAGTAGCTTTCAATGCAGCAGATACAAATTTGAGCGTTGCTTACTTCCCACCAGTTTTATAGAGCCAAAAGAACTCTTACAGGCTCTCCACAGCTCGAACCCATGTATACCGTCTAACCTGCGGAAATTTAACCCTCCACGTGTCCAATAAATCCCACCGTTATGACAGTCTTAAGGCTCTGAAAAGAAAGTGGATGAGGTTCCTCATGTTTTTTTTCTTTTCTTTTCAGTATATATCTCACAATATACACCAAGATGTTTGTTGCCCACCACTCCTCCATCAAATGTGACTCTGGTGGGACTTGAACCCACAACCTTTGAATTACTGTAAGTCCAATGCGCTATCCGTTGTGCCACAGAGCCACATGTTTTGTGTCTAAAGTAAGAACTAGAGTACAATTAACATCACCAGCAACAACAAGCTTGTCTTAATGACAGTTTTACACTTCATCATTAGATTTATCAAAAAAGGAAACTCTCTTGAAGCCATGATTTAGAGATTAGACATTCACAAAACACTGTACCACTTAACTCCACCCTAAGGAATACCAGTCTACCTGGAACAACCTAGTAGAATGAGTTTCCTGCAGAAAAAACATATCCCTGAGGTAAAAAAGAGAAAAGTCCTTCACAACGAGGTGAGAGACTGATAGGAAATCCCTCTTTGGACTGCAATTTCACTAATCAAAGCTCTCTTATCCCTGTCCCTCCCACCGTTCACATTCAAGGTCCCAACCGTAAAGGCCTGCATAAGAAGGTCACAGGAAAGAGAAACAGCGAGGAGACAAAGGAGAAAGCAGTAAAGAAGGGAGCCCATGTGATGCATCATCATGTAAACTACTCATTTGTCTAGTCCTCATGCTCGTTTTACTTGTAGCAGCTTTTCTCAAAGTTGTTATATGCTTCTGAAGACAGAACGTTTTTAATTCACCCAAGAGGTCAAAACCCGCGAGTCTCTTCAGCACACTAACAGATCGAATGAATTTATCAGTATCACTGAAGTAATCACTGACTTTAACTGAGTCTCATCCAAAAAACTGTTTTATGTCCTCCAAGGAATACAGATCCTTGGACCAAGTAGAAGTATTCACCACAGATGCAGCATCAGATTCAGAATCATAGTCCATATCATCTTCATCCATCCAAGAACTCTCTTCAACAATCACAGCACCGCCTCCATCAGCATCCACAGAAACATCTGCACGGGATTGTGCAGGAAATTCAACTGAACACCACTAGACGTGGCCACAATACCAGAAATATGAGGATCCAACTGTGAAAAAGGACACTGCTGGACAACATGCCAGCCAGCACTGCTGCGGGCATCACAGCAGGACCAGCAGTGGAGTCACCAGCATCGCCGGTCCAAAAAATATAATTTTGCCGAAGCAAAATCAGCAGCAGAGGAACCAGCAGAGGAACCAGCAGAGGAACCAGCAGAGGAACCAGCAGAGGAACCAGCAGAGGAACCAGCAACATCGCCTGTCCATGCACTAGCTGAAGAAAAATCAACAGCAGAGGAACCAGCAGAGGAACCAGCAGAGGAACCAGCAGAGGAACCAGCAGAGGAACCAGCAGAGGAACCAGCAGAGGAACCAGCAGCATCGCCTGTCCATGCACTAGCTGAAGAAAAATCCACAGCAGAGGAACCAGCAGAGGAACCAGCAGAGGAACCAGCAAGGGGCCCGACAACAGAGCAGGTCCCAGCACCACCTCTTGGACCAGCGCCGACATCAACACTCGCCCCACCAGCCCGCTGCTTATGAGGACAAACAAAGCGTTTGTGTCCCACGAAATATTGTCATGTTCTACCTGCTCACCTACGGCCAAAGGAACATCTTCCATGGAAACACCACAGTCTGGCGGGACTATCCTGACGCCATGTCGGATAGACGGAGGTGGCGTCGCAGAGGACGCCATCCTCCAACAAGCCACCAATTAGACCAGTTCATTTAAGACAACCAGGAAGTACACTCACCTGATCATGCACAAAAAAGGAGAAGAAAAACCCTGAAAGCTGTGAAACCAACCAGACTGATAGGAAAACACCAAAAAATCATTATTTCAAGTTGCTGCTAAATAAATGTGGTCCTACAACATTGTGAATCCTGGGGGTACTTAGTATTGCCCACATCCATTCTCTATACCTGCTAAAAACTGTACCGGGCCACGGGGTGTTGCCCATACCATTATTTATTTATTTTCTTATCCTTTGGGTTAATTTTCTTTAAGCCTATACTGTCAGATGTTTCATATTTAACACAAATTTCTGAGACCTTTGTAGCATCCTCTTGTGTTATTTCACGAGTCAAACTTTAAAGGGTTAAATACAGCTCGGTGACAGAGAAGTTGCATGATATTATTCTAAAATCTTAGGTTGTATTTATCTCGTGCTAAGATCCTTTACAATCAGATTTTCTGTCATGTATTTTACACAATAAAATCAAACACGCACGATTAATAGAGGGGGATACTAACTTTAACACATGGATGTAATATACCTTCAAGCATATAAAAACGTAACATCTAAGAAGATTTCATGACAGCTTGATTGTCATCAGAGTGAGTAATGGATCAGTAAAGGGTCATAATTCTGACTACATTTCTTCAAAATCTTCCCCCATCTCAACTTCATGTGCAAATATCAAAAGATTACCAGAGTTATATCTCATTAACTGTGAATATGTGCACAATATTTCACAGGAACCCATCTGTTATTTCTAAAATATATCCATCCATTATCTGTACCCGCTTTATCCGTTTCCGGGTCACGGGGGTCTGTCGGAGCCTATCCCGACGCATATCAGGCGAAAGGCAGGGGTACACCCTGGACAGGTCGCCAGTCTATCCAGGGCTTAAGCATTCTAAAATATATCCGTGTGGAATATGAGGTTCTGGTGCTTTGCATTTAATTACAAATGAACCCTTTCAAAATAAAGCAATCCCAGACTATGTAACATGAAGCAGAGAGGCAAACCTGAAACACCAGCGGCGGTCATCTCCAAGAGCAGTGTTGAGCTGTTTCTCCACCCCACACCGAAACCTCTTGCTCAAACCGCAAGGCAATCTTCTCTCCATGTCCAGGATGGTGACAGCCCTCTGAGAGCAACCGGAGCACTTCATTAAACGTCTGTACCCTTGTATAAACAGTCATGTGACCACTGAACAATCACCTGTAGCTTCCAGATGCTGGCGCTCTTCATGGTGATCTTTTCCACGGTGCGGTTCATGAGGGCTATGAGCATGTTGAGCAGCAGGATGTAGGTGAGAATGATGTAGCCGATGAGAAGCATATAGAAGACCTCCTTGTACTGGTATTCCTGGGTGAACTCCATGTCCCCCATGCCAATGGTGAACTTGAAGAGCTGTAGTGTGGTGTAAGAGATGTTTCTGAAGGTGGGCTTGACACATTCCTCATCGGGAGAGATGGGACCATAAATGCGCCCCTTCCCAGCTGTACTGTTTTTCTTAGGAGGTTCAATAAGCAGGGTGACCACCGCTGTGACGGGAGACATGAACCACTTTACATCCAAGTTTACATTTAAGGAACAATGTGATAAATGAGTTAAGGCAGATGTGTTCATTTGACTTCTTTAAGACAAAATACCTGCTGAAAATCCAAAAAGGAAGACGATGTAGACAAAAAGAAAACGGAGGATATCACTTAGAATCATCTGCAACAAGGAACAAATACAGATGTTTTCAGTTCAGAGAAATCTGTGCAGAGTGATGTTGTTCACTGTAATTCAGCACAGCCTGCGAGGAAACTACCTTCTGAATCATGACGCTGTAGATGCCCATGTGTTTGTCACCCCTGGAGAAATAGAGCAGGTTTACCCAGCTGAGGGCAAGACACATCACCAGAAAGCCAAGGTACTCCTGGCAGCCCAGCAGATACAGCCCAGCGGAGACCAGGAAGAGGATGCCCTGCACAAAACTACCGCAGCAGAGAGCTCATCAAGTGCAGCTCTGTATTTGATGGACAACCAGTCAAGTTATTCTGAACTTTAAATAATGACAGCTGCAAAAAATACTTCCAGGACTCCACTTATGCTCTATTTACATATTTCACACAGCTAAGCCCCATTCAACCATGTCTCCACTACTTACAAGAGAATCTCGTAATATCCGTCAACCAGCAGTGTCTGCAGCTTTGGGCGTTTCCTCTTCATGTCTATAATCTAGAGATTTAGACATGGTTAACATCTTTAATCTGCCCCATTGTGGAGCTGATGTGTGAGAGCCGTGTGTATTAATGCTGCCTACATACCCCCGTAATAAAAAAAAAGGAGTTTGCCAGTAATATGAGCAGCTGGCCTGCAACGTACAGATAACCGTCAGTGGTGTGCTCAATGGGAAACGGCGTCTGAGGAGCGCAGAGGACACCTGAGAATGAGCCGACGCAGTTCACATGGATGTAAAGATTTGTCAAACCGTTTGCGGGAGACACTTTACCGTTCCATCTTTCTTATTGTAAGCTACTACAGTGAAGACGATCAGGTACAGGACGTAGACCAGGAAGTTGAAGAGAAACATTCCTCCAGCAAACCTCTTCCACTTCTCCTCCAGCAGCTGGCTCAGTGGCTCCGTTTGGAGCATCTCATGGCGATTCTGCAGGGAAACAGGGAGAGACATATATTTAGGCGTAGGAGACCTGCTTCAGCTGCTCCAACTGGGACTGCAGTACTGGCACTCACAGGAATGCCGCTGCCGTAGACCAGTATCTCCAGCACAGAGTTGGCCTCATACGAATCCACCGAGACCAGGTCGTACAGGGAGCACTGAATGGGTCCGTAAACCCACTCGGTGAATTTACGAGACAAATGTTTGGTCTTATTCTCATTAAATTCCCGTTTCAGGATGTGTGAAAAAACCTGCGAAAAAAAGCGACAGGGAATTACTAAAAGTAATATCTGTCACGGTTTAGGGTCATTTTTGTAAGACTGAAAGGGATTCTGATCGAGTCAAGAAAACTGAAGAAACTCCAAAACCCCAGTGCTGCAGGTGAGCCCGTGGTGCATTTGTAACCCTGTGTCTCTGCTGAGTTTCAGTCTCATCCGTTTGCTCTGACCCTGCAGTGCTCCTGCTTTCAGTATCTTACCCCGATCTTGCCGGTCTTGGCGGCCAGTTTGAGAGGTGTTAGTTTTTTGTTGTTTTCGACGTCCTCCAGTTTGACTTTGGGATGCAGTCGAGCAGCGGTCTTGAGGATGAAGTCGTACATGCTGGTGACGAACTCTGTGTTCTCCTTTGAGTTGTCAGCCACCACCACCAGCGCATGCAGCACCGTGTTGCCCTGAGAGTCCGTCAGCATTGCGTCCGCTTGCTGGAACTCATTCTCCATAAGGTAGCCCACCACATTAGGCTGGTTTGTGCAGGCTGCCAGAGACAAGGGCAGCTCACCTGGAGACAAACTGTATTGCATTAGTGAAAGCTTTGCCTACAGGCAGAACATCTGAGTGGAAGATTCGCTTTTGATAAGTCGGTCCTAATCTAGCAGTGGTTGCCAGATTTGGTCAGGTTTTGGGTTTGTGAAACTGGATTCCTTACGGATACACACCAGAGTGATAGAGGCAATTCTAGGCACCGGTGCTTGTATACTGCAGATGGGCAGTGGTACATCCTCTGGCAAAAAATAAAGACTCTGGGAGCATGTGGATTCATTAAAGCATTAAAAGAGAGTGCTGGCAGTCCCTAACAAACTGCTGCACCTGGCTGATGGATAGGAAACATAGTTTAACAAAAGCGGGGCCAGCTGAAAGAATGAAAAAACACCTTTGAGAAGCTTACTCAACACAGAATGTGGAAAAAGATATTTGTTATATCCAGTCAGCTGTGTATAAAATGTATAGCATGTACAAAGAAAATGATGAGGATACAAAAGGGAAACCTACAGGTAGACCAAGGTAGACCAAGGAAGACATCGACGTATCAGGACAGGAAAGCCAAACCACTATTGCTTGAAAATAGTTGCACTCTGGGCATAATGACTCCCTCCTATAGTGCAGAAACATGCACATTGATTGGTGATCATGAATTAACTCCAGTAGGCTACAGCCGTAGCCAAAAGCTGGACCTGATCAGGCTCTAATCCCCTGGATGAAGTGGGTATAGAAGATGGATAAAAGGATGCTGCCACAGAGCAAAGAAAATTAAACATTTTCCCCTCAAAAGACACGTTTGGCTCAGTGACATGACCAGCAAACAGTCCAGGTCTCGCTCCGAGGGGCCAACCATCAGCAGACGTCTGTATCAGCAGCTGTTTTTGCTTGCGTCAGCACAACGCCAAGAGCAAAATACTTCCAAAAATGGTCTCAGAAAAACAATTGTTGGTACATGTCAAATAACGCAAGTAAAAGTAATAAAAGTAATTCCAAACAATTTGAAAATTTCATTCAAACAAAGATCATTCACAATCTGAAAAGAAAAGAGACAGCTGCCAATCTTCCCAAGAGAGGACATCCCGGGAAGTTTGGCCCAAAGGTCAGACCATGCAACGCTCCGAGAATAACCAACACATTTTTCCTGCAGCTATGAGCCAAAGCACACCAGCGAACCTGCTCCTGAATGTCTGAGAAACCAAACGAGACTTCAACATGATCCAAATGCCGTGGTAGAATCTATGCTATGCATCGACTATAAATAAATACATCAATAAACAAATAGATAAAAGCTCAATAAACCAGAGAAATGTTGCAAAGACTTACGGGCCAAAATCCATCATCAATGATGCAAGAGACTCCCAGTTTCATACAGGAAACAAGCACTTCAAATCATTGCTGATAAAAGGGGAAACGCAACCTGTTGAATCATTTGGGTGCTAAATATCACCCAATGATTTTTTCTTTCCTCGGTCTGAATAATGGCAACAGAGGGGGTAGTGACCTCCAGAGTTTCACGAGGGCCAGATCGGTGGGACTTAAACTGCTGGTTTGTGGTGACGCGTCACCAGTATTCATTAGAATTTGGGATTTTTCCTGCTGTTGAAAAAAGACGTTTATCTTGTGTGTAGCTTTGGTCACCCACTGACAGCACACTTCCTGTACACCAGCAGGCTGAGTGGTACGCCCGACCCTGGAGCGACACATCCTGACTGACTCACTGTTGAGTTTAATAAACCACCATGTCCTGACACTTTAAAACACACTGACTGTTGATTTTTTTTTTTTATTGAGGTTTACCGGTTTTATATATCGAAAACAGCAACTGCTTCCTCAGATACTTACAGTATGTCTTTAATATGTCTGCCAGTGTCTGAGGAGCGTCGGTGTTTCAGAGTCATGGTGTCGGCGGTTAGTTTAGTAAGATCCAAACACAAAAGGCAACAAAATAAACCACTGCGAGGAAGAAAGAAAGAAAGAAAGAAAGAAAGAAAGAAAGAAAGAAAGAAAGAAAGAAAGAAAGAAAGAAAAGAAAAAGAAAGAAAGAAAGAATAAAAGAAAAAGAAAGAAAGAAAGAAAGAAAGAAAGAAAGAAAGAAAGAAAGAAAGAAAGAAAGAAAGAAACCTAAAACCATGACAGAGGACAGAGTATTTTAACACCTACGATGTACTAAATACTCAACTTTTTGAATTCTCTCTGAACGATATGTCACTTTGCAGGTACACTTTTGCCCATAAACCTTTTTTTCTCTTCTCATGAGATAATTGTAAAAGAAAGGAGGGATAAGAAAAAGAGCTGTCTCTGAAGACAAAATGAGTCCAACTTTTATGCAACAGTGTACATAGTTTATAAAAGAGGAAAAATGAGGTAGCTGGCATGTCTTACTGTAGTTTAAAATATCCCACCTCGTGTGTGACCATGCGGAAGTCACCAAACCAAAGTGTTATTATTGAAGAGGAAAATAAACCCTCACATCCCAGAAGCTTGTTCTCTGCGTGACTCATCCCGTCATATGACCATCTGTGTCGGTGGCTTCAGAGAGCACTCGCTCCTGAAAAGACACAAACTCACCGAAGTAGAAGTTGGGGCCGTCGTGCGGCTGAAAGAACTTCCCGCAGGCTTTGGCGCAGACGTCTGCGCCTTTGCTGACCAGCAACTTCACGTAGTACAGACTCCTCCTCTCAATGGCTATATGCAGAGCTGTTTGACCTGTCACAGGAAGGGTTATGGCTCATTTCTGTTTATACGATTGCATTTTTACAAAGGAAAAACAAATCAGACCTTCATTTTCAGATGAAAGCTCACCTTTGTAATAGCTGTTGTTGTAAGCCTTGTTCACAAACTCCTTAATGTCATCAGTTTTCTCAGAAATTTGGATCAGTAGTTCTATGGTCGGGTTTTTGCCATCTTTGAGGTGCAGCAGAGCTTTCATGAGGGCAGTTTTACCATAGGACTGATCTAAAGATGCAACGATGTGTTCAGGGGGTCAGTGCACACATCAGCAGATTACAGTGTGGTGCACCTCTTACGTCACACTTACACAAAGTATCTGAGAGTTTCTTCATGTTCTGGTGCAGGTACTGATACAGTCCGTCCAGCTGCGTGGGGTCTCTGCTGGCCACGGCTTCGAACAGTCGCTCAATGGTGAATTTGGTGCTGTCGGTGCTCGCGTGCTGCTCCAGCCCTCGAATCTCTCTGGAGGCAAAGTGCATCAGAAAACAGGGTTACTGTGGTTCCAGCAGCTCCCAGTCCGTTTTAATCAACACCAGCTCGTCTAGAAGGGTTAACAAACGCAGAAATCATGTTAGTGCCGCATGGAGAGGCTTACTTGTCAAAGTTGAGATTGAATCTGTTTTGAGGAGGTCTCCACTCCATTTGTTCCTGAAAATTAGTGTCCATGGTAACCTCAGGGATAGACTTGCCAGAACCACAAGCAGAAAACAAGCCATCCTTCTTTGTGCCTTTCTGCCGTGATTTTTCCTCCTTTGTTCTGTCATCCATCTCCAGAGTGAACCCAAACATCTCTGACTTCTTCATCTTCACTCCTAACTCCACCAATCTGGAGCAAAACGCAAGTGTTCATCAGCACCAAAAAGACAACAAGTCCAGTGTTATAGGAATCAAACTCATGGTGAATTATCAATAACTACTTATGGAGTATGGAGAAGTTGACCGTCGACACCTATTTCCATCTTTGGGAACTGGAATTCAGTACAAATATTTTTCAGTGATGGTCCTCAGAGTTTAAAGTAATCAGATCCAGAAATCTGTGTGAAAAAGGTCTCACTCGGGATTGAATCTGTCACAAGCTGGAGATCTGAGCTGTAAACAATGATGGACAGAGCGCTCAGTGTGTATCTGCACAGTCCGGAGCTCACTTACAGCAGCGGTGCCGCTCAGCGCAGACATACTTTCAGACATGTGATGCTTCTCCCGGGGGACTAACAAAGCAGCATATTTAGAAGATTTCCACAGAAGCAGCAAACACACAACACTCCATCAACCATTTGCTCCTTTTACGAGCGTTCAAACCCTTAAGAGAACAATTCATGCGTAATCTAATGCTACAAGGAGAACATGTAAAATATGAATTGATCACAGTGAATCTGCATGACATGTGATGTACTGTAAAGGAGAACAATAGGAACCTACAGACATTTGTGACGGCTTCTTGTTCTCCTTTTTCATAACAATAATTTTAAATTGCTGACTGAGTGGAACGTTTAAGAATATGAACGCCATCAGTGCTGAAAATAACAAAAAAAAAAACAGAAATACGTGCAGGGCAGTCTGTTTTAAAGAATTAATGAAACATCTGTCTTTATTGTCATCACTTTAGCTGTTTCAAATAGTGAGGCCACACAAAATGAGGCTTTTTTGAGGTTTAAGTGTGTACAGGAATACAGCGTATTAGTTGTATGTCTTGCTGCATTATTTAAAAACGTATTGATTCATGATGTATGTAACATGAGACTACAGCCACCAGAGGCTGAGGGATTGAAGCGAATCCATATTCACATACTTGACAATTTACGCTTCAATGATACACGTAAGGAATTAAAACACAGGCATGATCAAACTATAATGAAGCAGTGGATTCTATTTGATTACTCTATGCTCATGATAGTTGAGAAGAGAGGTTTGAGACCATTTAATCATCGCAACATGTTAGAGAAAAAAAATAATGTTTCATGTATGTTGGAAATAATTCCTACTCACCAGGAGCAGGTCTTGTCTTGCAAGGTCAACTTCTCAATCAAAAATCTGATTTCCAAGTGTAAAACAAGACAACAGCACGGTGTCCTCCACAGATCAAGGCGTGTGAATCTTATTGTGCCACATCCTGAGACGTTCATGACCCGCCCTAAACAACATCAGAGCACATTATAGAAGCCATGAGTGTCTGAAGCCATGCAGTATTGATCGGCCGTGCACTGAGAAAGACGGCAAACATACCACCAACAAACTCCAGATGTACTCACAGAGTGTCTGCGCATCATCTGACATGAGCACAAATGTGGGTTATGATGATGTCATAAAGGTTTCAGAGAAGATTACCAGAGAACCACTGCGTTAAACGATGTTGAACTTGGCAAATTAATCCCAAAAGAAGATCTTTGAGTCAATGAGTTCGGTGTAAAAGGGCACCAAGGCAAAGGTAAAAAAAGAGGTAACTTGAAACTTAGATGGTCTCGTTACCATTAAGATAAAATCAAATGTAATTAGAAAGACATACGCCCCAGAATGCTGTGATTCTTCCAGTGTGTCTTGAGTGCTGTTTTTCAGTCCATAAAGCTGCTGAAGGGCTTCCTGCGTGTCTCATACGCCCTGTCACACTTTCATTTCACTTAAATGTGTGTGTGTGTGTGTGTGTGTGTGTGCTCTTGTGGTCCTGTGACTGTGGTTGCAGAGCTTCTGCCTACCAGCGTGAAACAAAACGATATCTGCTTTCATGAGATCTGTTTCCTTTTTAAACAGAGGACTTCCCTTTCTTCACAGTTAACGAGACGCGAGATGTTTGCTGTTGGCACCAGGCAGTGAGACTAAAATGTCTCCAAGGGAACCAAACCAGACCAAACTCGTATCTCTGACAACATGTAGCTTTTACAAATGTTTTATTTTCATTAATAACCCTGTCACAGTTTACAAGATTATAATTTCTTGCTGGTTGGTCAAAACTAAGCAAAAGAAGCAGAATAATACGCTAATATTATGTGACATTAATTACAAAGACTCAATATATGAGACCAAAGTGGTTAATAATGAGTTATTTGTGCCATGTTAACATCCCTCCATGTGTATCTGCCGTCATCCCCACCAGTCTACCAGGAGAAAGATGAAATTAAAACAGATTTAGGACCGCTGAAGGATCTAATGCCACGGCGCTCCTTTTCTTCAGTTGAACAAAAACAAAACTGAAGCAGTTGTTTTTGGACCAGAAGAAGAGCGTTTAAGAGTCGGCAAACAGCTTCAGCTATTACAGTTACAAACCACTGACAAGGCCTGAAATCTGGGTGCAGTCATGGACTCAGAGCCGAAGCCTCAGAGACACATTTACACAATTACAAAGTCGGCCCTCTGTCACCTGAAGGACATCTCCAGGATCAAAGATCGAATCTCTCTGCGGGACCTTGAAAAACTCAGCCATGCGTTTATCTTCAGTCGAATTGAGGACGGCAACAGCGTCTTCACAGGTCTAAAAAGTCAATCAGACAGCTGCAGCTGATCCAGATTGTTCCTGCTGAGTTCTTACTAGAACTAAAAAAGTGGACCACATCACTCCAGGTCTGAGATCCTTACACTGGCTCCCTGTACCTCCGAGAATAGACTTTAAAAAACTTCTGTTAGTTTATAATTCACTGCATGAATTAGGACCAAGATACATCAGAGACTTGTTGTTGCCATATCAACCATCCAGACCTCTCAGGTCTTCTGGTTCAGGTCTTCTGGTTCAGGTCTGCTCCGTGTCCCCAGAATCAGAACCAAATGTGGAGAAACAGCATTCAGTTTTGTGCTCCACAGATCTGGAACAAACTTCCAGAAAACAGCAGGAATGCTGAAACCCTCAGTTCCTTTATATCAAGGTTAAACTCGTTTGTTTACAGCTGCCTTTGACTAAATTATTTCAGCCAATCAGAATACCTCTGCATTAACCCAGTTAAAATAAGTTTAGGAGAGAAAAGTTTAAAATAGGTTGGATTAAAACTGTGCAAAGGAATAAAAAGTCAAAATAAATGTGCAAATCGTTCCGTTTCATTTTTATTTGCTTTTCCCAAACTACCCGAGTCACGGTCAGGGTTTATACACAGTCATAAAGTTGGAATTAAAACTTTTTTTTTTACCTTTTCTCATGAAATGTTTGTGAATGAAAAGAGGAACAGAAAGAAATGTTTCTGAAAACAAAATTATTCCACCTTTATTATTGGAGCCAGACACGTTCTCATTTAACAGCCCGAATTCTGCGCAAACACATTTTAAACATTGAATCATTTTCCTGCCAAACACAACTGTTACTTTTATTTACACCAAGCAAGTCCTTTAATGATTTGTTTTAAGCAAAGTGATCCCATGTATTTCTGTAACCAGCGGGGGGGTTGTTTAAGGTCGGTCACGGAGGACCATGGCGACGCCGGCAGCAGAGTCTGCGTTCTGTCCGTAGACCACCTGCAGAGGAAAAGCTTTCTCCGCTTCCTGCCGAAGCACCTCGTTACGTGTCAGAGCGCTTCCAGTGCCCACGACTCTGGTCACCCCCGCCCGCTGCAGCGTGTCTGCAGGCATCATGGAGGTGATGTTGGTCAGGATTCCACGACACAGTGCCCTGATCACATGACCCAGGGAGAGATTGGAGGCGGAGATGTCGGTCACCTGACCCAGACAGAGCGGGTTGTGTCTCTCTCCCAGGATGGTGGGACTCACCCTCAGGTTGCTGGTTTCCTGGTTTAGGGCGCAGTGAATCAGCTTCTCATACAAGCAAGAGTCGCTCACCTCTGTACCTGAGGGCAGCGAGAGAGAGGCAGACATTAGAAAAGATTCAGGAATTGGAAAACTTTGGATTTGTTTGCATTAGGGGTTGAGTCAAATTTCTTTAAAATGATTCGCCAAAGCCAAGCGCTTCTTAGATTTGAAGTGTTTTTATCAGTTTATTGAAGAAAACTCATTCAGACATGAGCCGCTTTTATGTTTTTGTTTGTCAAGTCTTTATTCAGACATGATCGAAACAGAGAAATACATTTCTGTGGTAAACTGAAACGTCAGACTAAACACCGTTTTAGAGCAAAAACAGATCAAGTCCAACATGGAAAATGCTGGACTTGAAAATGCTTCTCAAATAAACCAGTGAATGTTTTTAAGCCGTAGCAGATGTGAGAGCATCCATGTGAATGCTGCGCAGTCAGACTGCTCCAGTGTGCTCTAATACACATAAACCTAATGTGTTCAGATGCCTTCAGCAAGTGGTGGATGTCAGAAATGAGCTTCCGTTTCTGGTTACAAATTCTGCATCATAAAACTGGTCTGTGCTACTGTGACTGCTCAGACTATGTACAGCATGCTTTCTCATACAGTATTTCAGGCTTTAAGGATAAATAATAATTATAATAATGTCCATTCTTCAATCATTTTTATAGGTCAAACAATATACTAAAATACATACCAAGCTCTCTCATCCAGGACATCAACATGTCCACAAAAGTGGCCAGCACATTCCCGCCGTTGAGTGATGCTGCTACAGCCAGGTATGAGGACTGGAAGTATGGGAAGTAGGAGATGGACGAGGTGTGTTCAGGACAATCTGGAGGCTTGAAACCAGCTGGCATGGTGAAGGTCAGCTGGGCTGAGGTGCTTATGTTGAGAACTGGAAAATGAAAAGACGGATACAGACAATTAGTTCAGGAGTGCAAAGTGTGTTTACACTTCTTATGTGCAAAGTCATCATGAAAACAAACAGAAAGTGGGTACTTTCCAGTCAGTTTTGTTTAATTATGCAATCAAGCAGGAAAGCTTTTCAATTAAAAATCTGCTCTGGAGACGTTAATCCCAAGTCTCCCAGCCGGCAGGACAACTTTGCCATCCGGTGGCAAAATTAAACAAACTGCATTTGAATAACATTTTGTTGCAGGTAAAATAAATGTAGAATTAATATGTAAATCCAAAAGTTTTGTTTTGAAGCATCAAATCCTGCTACTGACAGTTTCCTGTGTGAACTAGTGACTTTAGATCATTTTTGTTTAACTAGTTTGGCATCACAGGCTTGGTTGTTGGTTTAATTGGGACTGGCCAACAGAGATATGCTTTACAGTTTTATTTAATTCATTCATTTTGCTTGAAGGAAGAGTTAAAGAAACGATGATGGCTCGAATGTCCCCATCACTTCAGCTCTGAAGCTGAGTCGACTGCAGAGAGGATTAGTAAACGGATAAACGTTCAGAGTACATTACATGCTCCTAATGTACTCTGTACATTACATTAGGAGCAGGCCTGAGATGACCGCGCTTCCTGTTTCACCTGCATCTGTTGTGGCGCTCATGCAGGAGTAGACCGAGCACTGGAAGTCTCCCAGGGCGGCCCCTACCGGCGTACCGGCGGGAATGCCGTGCCAGATGGAGCGCGTCTCCCCCGCCAAGCCAGCAGATGGCACACACTGAGGAAGCAGGTGCAAAGGGAAGCCGGCAGCCTTCAGACTAGAGCATGCACACACACACACACACACACACATTTACAGCAGTTTGTCAGTACATTACACACACTTCTGACAGCTTGTGACCGTGCAAACAGTTAGGCAGTTTCAAGTTCAAACCAAACATGCACAAGTCACTGTTTTTCACACATGTAGTGACTTGAATGTTAGTGTTTTTGAAAACTGGACGTTTGGTACTCTGCATACATGTTTTCATTCCACTGACTGGTTGAAGTGTTGAAGAAACCCCAGCTGGCTGCATTCTGAGGAGTCGTCACGCAGCCGTCCAAACCACACAGCATGGACACCACAAAGTCCTGGATGGTACCCGCGACGGCGAACTCCTCCAGAAACCCGGGTCTGCAGTGAAAGCACACACCCACAGAGTTCACTGTGAAGTGGTGAAGGAGTGTTTGTCAGTTTGTTTTTCCTCCCAGCTCCTGCTGACCTGTGTTTCATGTACCAGAAGATTGTTGCGCACCCGAACCCGGTGGCCACGCTAAGATGGGAGTCTGGTTTTGGGAGAGAGGACAGGAAGTCACTGCTGCACCGTCCATCCTGCCACGTGACCAGCCGACTGGTGTCTCTGGCTGTGAAGAAGTCGCCGCTGGACCAATCACAGCCTGCAACAGACACAACGAGGAAGCGTACAGCTGACTTTGTGGCTTAGTACAATCACAAGTATCCCACTTGCAGATGCAAGCAACAAAAGACTTCATCTTCATCTTCTCAAAAGGCTGCTGTCATCATTCTTGTCACATTAACAAGTTAATGTTTCCCTGCGGCCTAGTTAAACACGATGTGAGCTACTGTTTCATCCGAAGCTCACAATGGAGTACGGGGCCATTACACGGATATACACTATAATATACCAAAGTGCTGATCTTTATTCCCAGCGTTTACGAACCAGTACTAGGGGCATGTGAGGTCTTGCCCTCCGTGGTGTTTAAACTGTAAGGCTTTGAGTAAAAATGGACACTTGGCACCTGAATGAGCTCATACACCTAAGTGCTCTGACATGACTCAGGTAATTAAGAAATGCTGTTTAAACCAAAGAGAAGAAGATGATAAACTGGCAGGAACCTGAGCAAAATGCCCTCTAAAGGAGACATTTTATGTTCTTCTTTGAAAGGCTGGCGTGATATCCTGAAGTATTAATGGGATGTTTATTTTCATACTTTAGTCAAAAATACTGTAGAGATCCAGTACGAAACCTTTGTTTGGAACCACTGCTCTTCAGCTCTGTTTAACCGGCTTAAAGAGGTGGAGTCTGGATCTAAACTCCAGACCGGGGGGTGCCCCTTCTGCAATTCGTGCTACTGTTTTGTGAAACCAACTCCTGAGGTGCAGCAAATGCCGCAAGAGGTGAAACTGAGGAGATCAAGATGGGAAACCTGGACAACTCGAATCCTGCAGATGTGAACAGCTCAGTGAATGACACATTTTCAGGCTTAGTGGCCCCACGCTTCAGCTACATTTACACAGCAGATCTTTAATTTTCACAGACGTCTGAGTCACGTTAACGGTGAAAATCTGATCTCTCCATTTAGACAGCAGATCTGATTCAAATCGGCTTTATTTGCACACATGAATAAGGCTTAATCTGAGAACAACTAAATCCATGTGCTTTTTTATCCAAATACATGCTCTCATGCATAGAATAAATGATTTTTTTCACAGCACATGTCCTTTAGAGGACAAGAGGACAAGTGGAGGCGGCTGTCCAGGATGTTTCTCAGGCACCCAGTGAGAGCTTAAAAACAGTTGTTTCATTGGTGTCTACTACATATGCATTAGTTTTGCAATCGTTTTCTACTTTAGTTCATACTTGATCTTGTGAGCTGAATCGTGCTTTTTTTTTTTTTTTGGAGGCTTTTTGTCTGCCTGCAGCGCTGCATCATGAGCAGACTGACAGCAGATGATGAACAGGGATTCAACGATCCTAGTTTTCTCTGATACCAGGGATTTGCTTATTGACCCACGTCTGAGGCAGATCTGATACCACTGATGGATGGAAGTGACGGGAGACCTCAGGTGTGACGTGAACATAGCTCCCAGACTGTACAACTAAATATCATGCTTACTATTGAAAGACAATGACAAGAAAAACTAATGTGAATAAATTGGTTTTCTGAATTTATTTGCTATAAAATGTGATCTGATCTTCATCTAACTCATAAACAGCTGATAAGATACAGTTATAAGTTCTTATCTTTGTTGAACATAAACAATATTTCTTCACATTGCTGGAGGAAAAAGTGTTCAGTGATGAGATGAGAAATGATGACTGTTTGTGTGTTATCAGCTACAGCACATTGTGATGAACGGTATTGTGGCGTGGATAAAGCTTACATCATGTTTCATGGGAAATTAAGGCAGAAAACAAGTTAAAGGTAGGATATGCGATCCTCTGCCATTTATAACACTTTTTTGTCACGGTCAGTGAATATCTCCTCACCATCTGCCAGTTGCCTATTGTATGAGTGAGTTAAAAAAAAAAAAAGAATTGGTCTTCATACACAGTCTTGACTACGTAAACTGGGAACTGCCCCCCAAACTATAACAAATACTGCTCCTGACAATCACTGACACAGGAGGGTTCATACTCAGGGAGCACTGAATGAAAGAGATGGAGGATCTCTCTCTCCATGCTTTGTCTGTGTCTTTTTTTCAAATATCAAAAGACATGAAGCCATCCAGAAATCACATACCTTCCCTTTAATTCAACAGGGTTCACATACCTTCTTTTCTTGCCATTGTTGCCGCATATGCAGCTGTTGGGCTCAAGGGCCAATAGGCAGCTGGAACACCCCCATCTTCGCTCAGTTACCACAAGTTTGTTGTTTCAACATGACTTAGCTCATGCTCACTAATGTTACCTTACATTTGTTCTAATCAAATGTGTCCACACGTCCTCATGTCTGTTGTTGCTACCAAAAAAATATTTGAAACTGGTTCTATCGGAGCTGAAATGAGGACTGCTGGACCTCCAGTCAAGCACTACCGGGACCCTAGATGAGCCTACAGGATGTGGGCTTTGGGTCCACTACGCTCTGTATTTGCCCTGGGATGGTAATGAACATGACCTTGTATTTATTCTGATCAAATTCATCCATCCATCCTTATTTGTGTGGAGATGGGGGAGCTGCAGTAAGGCACCATCGAGATGTTCAAACTAGTTTCCACTAGCGGGAGTTCCAGGTGGATTTTCCGGGGCCGGGTTGTTTGCGTGTCTCCATTACCAGGAACGGCCCTGTAAAGGTGGCCTTCAGGAACCTTTACAGAGCGAAGAACGGCCCTGTAGCAGGAGAGGTGCTCAGTTGGTCAACAGGAACCTCCTGAAGGGGTCTCTGATCGGGGTTTCTACATTTAGCACTCTCAAGTGAACATAAACCATGTGACCACAAATCATTTAAACAATTAGACCAGAGACATTTTTCTATGAGCACATTTGATAAAGTTGGAGATTACATGAAAAAACGATGGATCGACCAACTAGTCGGTTCAGGTCTTGTTGCCATATTATACCAATATAGAGGTCCGGTTGGGGCTTTCTTTTAGTCTTAATCGATACAAGCGCAGTGTATGTTTAAACTAACACAAACAAAAGCACAAGTAGCACCCGTTGTTTTTCTTCCTCTCTTTATTCTTCTATTTTGTCTCGTTTTATGCTGCTGGCCATTTGCGAACAGTAAAAAATGTGCATTGCAACCTGGTGATCAGCTGTGCTATTTTTTTCAGTCAAAGGTTCTTGTGCGGTGCTACAGTGTGACGGTCGGCCCTGTTTCAGGTTCCTGTCTCGCAGATTTACCCTGAACTCCTGCTAGTGGAGTAACAAGCCGACGCCAGGCTAAGTCACTGCAACATTTGGGTATTTGGGGCTTTCCCAGAGCTGGGTTCTGCCAGAGGTCTGGGTAAGGTTAGTCCCAAAAGGGTGCATGCCAACCTGCAGGATGGTTCGGGTGGAGGAGGCTTTGGGCTCCTTCGGCCGATCCACACCAGAGGATGCTCAGCAGCAAAAGTAATGACAGCTGGCCACTGGCTGTGCTGGCTGCAAACCTAAAGTACACGCCCCTAGTTTTACATATTTGTTTTACGTATTTGTTACCTGATACAGGACAATAAAAAAAAAAATAATCCTCTTATAGTTGTTATAAATGTAAAATCAAGCTATGGATATGAAAATCGTTTTTTAAACCAGGCTGTAAATATGTTTATTTCTGCTTCAAAGACCATTAAATATAATGGTGAATAGAGGATGACAGGCTTTTAGACCCCCTAGTGGCCAGTCGATGAACTGCAATTCTTTCTTTTTTTTTCTTTTTCTCTTTTTTTGCTTCACGTTATACAACTCTACAGTCTAAGGCGAATTGACAGCTATGAGCATAACAGTAAAGGCATTATTAAAAATAAAACGTTTGTGCTAGATCTCTGTGCTTCATTAAAATCTCAGGAAATTGTGTCAGCTTGTGAAAAAAGGTCAGAACAGGTCTCCTTTAGTACCACATGTTGCATTGCAAAAGATGAATATTTCAGCACCCATTTATATACTTATATATTTTTTCTCTCTCTCTCTCTCTTTCTCTCTCTCTTTCTTGTTGACCAACACACGCTTGAGTCGTTGTTACACAGTAAACTGCAGTTTATTTTGAAATGTCACAGCTTGTAATCGTCTCACCGGTCTTTGCTTTCCAGAATAAAACTCCGTGCATCTGTCCGGACACCCCGACGCTGCTGACGCGCTGCAGCTTGTCTCTGGGCAGCTGACCCATGCACCGGTTCAGGGCATCTATTATCCGACCAGTGTCCTGCTCTTTCTTCTGCATATTATAAACACAGACCAGATTTAGTTTAGGTTCAGTGTGAAGCTCAGTGGCGTTCACGAACAGCTCACCTCTGTCCCGCTACCGTCGCTTATATCGGCAACAGTTGGTAAAGCGTGACTCGCAGCCACGTTTCTGGAGTCAGCCGACAACAAAACAGCTTTTACCGACGTAGTGCCCACGTCTAAACCCAGAATAAACTTCGGCATGACTGCAGCTGACGCTGTACTAAACGTTGAACATCATCCTGAAGGCAAAGTCAACGTTGCTGCGTTTACGGTACAAGAACAAAATCGTAATTATTTATTATTTTTACTGGACGTTATGATAACATTTTTATAAGCTTCTATTTGCTATTAAAAAAGAAAACAAACGTCCAGCGACCAGTCCTTTATTTCTTCTAAAACGTTCAGTCAGATTCTGCTGTGTTTGAAAATTCTTCACATGTTTGAAAGTTCTGCTATTTCTCCAACACTCAGCAGTCACGTCTTAATTTTTAACGAAAATGCAGTTTTTCTCATTTCTCATTTTTGATAAACCACATCGAAGACCAACCCATACCAAACTAAAAAAAAACATAATCCGTTGTGGAGGTTGCCTCTATAAGTGACCTTTTTTTTAAAGAAAGCAATTGCGTTTTACGATCAATTTCGGTCCCTTTTTGTGTATTTGTTGTCATGTTGCAGCTCGTAATAGTTGCTTTCTGTCATTTGTCAATCTTTTTGTGTTTGTTAAATAATCAGTAAACATGGTTGGACTTTGCTGTTCTGCAGCCATTCTTTGCAGCTCTTAGGTTATTTTGGTGTCTTGTTTGAGTTCGCATACATCTTAAAATAAGTGTTTTTGAATCTTATTTTAGTAATCTTGTACCTTGGTAATCTTATAAACCTTCTGCCCGCTACATTACAATGCTCGTAAACGCACCACGTCGCCTCCTTCACCCACAATGCACTGCGAATGAGCATGGTTGGACTACTGGCTCGACTGTGGCTCTTGACGGAATAAACGCGTTGTTTCCGCGACACGGCTGCTGACAATCCCCAGAAAACGACCTGACATTCAAGACTAAAAAGCGGATTCTGCGTGTGTTTTTCCTGCAGCCAAGAAGCGAGGGTCCGGTACATTTGACGGTGACCTCCGGTGAGTAACCAAGTGTCCGCGGGGCGGCTAGCGGCGCTACCGCGGCAGCTGCTTCCCAGCCCGGCCCTCGAGGTCCCGGCGTCCCGCGGGGAGCCCGCTGCTCCTGTCCCGGAGGTTGGAGCCTCCACCCTGTGTATGGCCGCGTGCTCGTGTCTTGTGTCGCGGATGTTTTGGTGGTGATCCCCAGAGCTGCCGACCATCCGAGCCCGTGGCTAAGCTAACGCCTTTTTAACTCGGAACATCTTGTACAAACTGGGTTTTAAACTGTCAAATGCAGCACCAGCACGTCTCTTACGGGTGTTATCTCAGTTACTATCTCAGTTATTATCTCAGACACCCAAGTCCAACGTCATCCAGTGAGCCTTTTCGAGTTTGCGTGGTCCTGCGGCACCGACCCAATAACGATGATCCAGCCTCGGCGTCTTTATCTCCAGGCTTTCTGCCGTTTGTGTTACCTCTGATACCAGCGACATTGAAAAACCCAGATGCTAAACAAGAACACCCTGAGTACAGCCTTAAAACCGGCTGCTTTGCACACCACCCTGAAGGCGTGTTTGAAAATGATGCTTTTGTACTCTATTCCTGTGTTACTTCTACCAAAGCACGTCACAGGCATCAATCTATTGAGGAACTTCTGACAACCTTGCAAAAATGAATCACGTCATTCCCTTAGAAGGAGCTAATAATGTTATAGTCTGAAACTGCTTTTGATGTTGTGATTTTCTCACAAAGTTCTACTTCAAATCTGTAGCTGTACATCTATGATTGCAGTGGGGTGATGAGCTCTAAACTTTAGGAACATAGAAGTGAAGCTCCAGAAGACTGAGCTGGATTTCAGTCATCCAACCTGCTCGGTGTTATGAACCTGTTTGTCCCTCCTGTTACAGAAACACCTTCCTGTGGTAGCCGACCACCGCTGAGATGGCAGCAGTCGCGGCCAAGCGCGAGGGCCCACAGTTCATCAGCGAGGTGGCCGTGAGAGGCAACGCTGCCGTGCTGGACTACTGCCGCACCTCTGTGTCCGCTCTGTCCGGAGCAACAGCTGGCATCCTTGGCCTGACAGGACTTTACGGCTTCATCTTTTATTTCCTGGCATCCTTTCTCCTCTCGCTGCTGCTCATCCTCAAGGCTGGACGCCGGTGGAACAAATGCTTTAAATCGCGACGGCTGCTCTTCACCGGAGGTCTTGTCGGAGGTCTTTTTACTTACATCCTGTTCTGGACTTTCTTGTACGGAATGGTGCATGTGTATTAAGACGATCTAAAACAAATATCACTGAAACATTTGAGTAATATTACACAAATAATTAGATGCATCTGCCCTGCTGTTTGTAGATAGGCTCTATTATAACACACTTTACAGATTCCTTTTTGCATCCTGTTGACATATTGGAGTATGTGTTAATTACTAATTTAATTTTTAATTTTCTTTTTGATCCACATTTACCAGTGACTATCCACTTCTTTAGCTTGTAATTCATGCTCTGTGCCGGATGTCATCCACACTGGGATAGTAACCACCATTATAATGTAGATTAGTTCATAACATCAGTTTATTGTAATGTACAAAACGGTAGTTAGACATCAGAAGCTGTGATTACTGGTTGGAATAAATGCCTCCCTATAAGTTGTTTGTAGACATCTTTTATTCGTTTGTTTGTCCCAGGCTGTATAACTGTTTTATCATGAAATCAACATGACAATCACATTTATTTCTAACAATAAAGTACATGTAATAAATACACAGGAAAGGGAGTCCCTGAACTCAGCCAGTACATCAACACAATGGTCAAGTCCCTTCACAGTACAGTCAATGACGGGCCGCTTCCCTCAGTTCCACAGCTCCTATGGTGGGAATCCTGTCGTGGCATCGTGTATCACGGCAACTGCACAGCTGACATCGAAGTCAGGAATCGGCACGACCATGACTGAACATATTGCAGAGAAAATAGCAGCGGTGTGACACAGTACACATGAATGCTTTTTACACAATGTTGTGTGTTCAGCTATTAAACCACAACTGGAAACATTCAGGTTTTTTCCTACATATTGTTCAAAGTGTTTTCTCAAGCGTTTCTTTTTTATTCAGGTATATTCTACAGACATTTATGGAGGTTTTGCTGTCAAAGAGCAAAAATAAAGCCTTGTATTAATGAAATTTGATATGGTGCTTATAGTCTGATAAATACTTGTATAAACAGCATTCAATTCCTCAAATTGTGAAACGCCATCATCTGTAGTTTATTTGGATATTCAAGTTGCATCCCAAATGATTATAAATGGACTTAATTTCCCCTTCCTGCTTCCATTCGTGTCCTGAGCCTTGTGCGCGGTACACAGCGCTGACAGTTCTCTGCACCAGCATGCCTTCGGTCAGCCGAGCATCACTCGTGTTGGTGAGTGTGCCGACAGGTGATGAGAGGACATCAGTCTGACGTTGGGATCCACCTCCTGCAGTGTAACGCAAACATCTGCAGGACGTTTGATCTTGTCTGCATGTAACCTTAGTTCTGTGAAGCGAAAGTGATATGAAGCTTCGGCTCTGCACCTTTTTGAGACAAAACAGCGGAGTATCTCTGTCCTGCGTTGCGTGGAACGGTGGGACCTCTCTTCTCCACAGCCGCCTGACTCTCCGTGGGGGAAGAAGCCTCCACTGTGAGCTCAGCTTCCTCTGGATTTTTGATGGAGTTGGCAGCTTCTTTCTCTGTGGCCAGTTTCCTGGATCTCCTTTCCCGGTGTCCCGCTTTTCCATCCTTGGATTTGGTCCGCTCTTTCCTGTTACAGATGTTGTAAGAGCAGGAAAGAATCATGGATAAGATTGCTGTGATTAAGAGTTTAAAATGTAATGTTTGTGCATATTCACTGAGTCATACTTGAAGTTTATTATTTCAAACTTCTTATCTCGGTAGAAGGAGCTCGTGTTCATCATGTATAGTAGTATCATATCACACACAAAGGCTCCCTGAAAGACAAAACTAAAGTCAATAAAGTCAATGTTCCATGCCCAATATAGTTTCATAAATTACTTACCAAACCCATCAGAGCAACGCCTGAGCCGATAGCAATTATTGTGGGAACAATATTGAATTTCCCTGCCTGCAAAATAATAAAAATATGTACTGCAAGTTTGTTTCTGGCATCATGCGTCATATTTAGGAGATAACTGCTCATACGCCTGCTGTACCTGGCCATTGATCATTATATCAAAGCGGATCCCGTACACTTTATACAGAGTGCGATAGGTCTCCCCGTTTTGATCCTTGTAGTACCTGGCATATCTGTGGGGGGGGGGGGGGGGGGGGGGGGTCAGTTGATCACATAAAACAACACAAAACAAAAGCAGGGACACGGCAGCCTGACAGTTAAATGCCCTGCAGGGCACACCTGAAGTTGTATCCTGATGTTACTGAGTTGTTCGTGTTCTTGTCCAAGCGTGTGAAGCTGTATTGTGGATTACACTCCGAGGCGTCCTTATCCAGGTCACAGTTCCACTCAATGAGAATACCAACCGAGCCGCCCTGATGAGCAAAACCGTCATGTAAATACCTCATACTGACAACACCCAACAAGTACACACAAGTCACAAATCCAAAACACCACCTGCAGATTAGAAATTACGTCTGAGCTCATCCCGTAAGAGATTTAATAAGGTGGATGATTTAATAGACATTGCACTATTTCCAGGTTATGCAACTATGTTTTGAGTGTAATACGTGAGACAGAAAAATCTGGCTCCTCTGGCTAAGTCTGGGGCTTAAATTTAACTTTCAAAGACCATCATGCCTGAATAAAAACAACAAGAAAAAAGTCAATAACAGCCAGTTTTACAGCTGAGATTGTAAAAACTGTGCGTGACCTCCTCCCCGGCAGGGAGGGGCCTTGGAGGCAGGGCCGAAGCACAGCAGAGAGGGACATGCAGAATGGAAACTGATTACATTTCCTGTTCAGCTTCTTTTAAAATGTACAAAGTTGTATATATCACGAGAAGCTCATTGTGTAAGGTCACAGGAAGAGGGCTTTTGTCATTTTTCCTTTTCAGTCATTGACATAAAAGGAAGTGAAACCATCCATAACAGTTTTATAACTTTGATAACACAGGATTAAATTGTCTTACTCGTTTTTAATGATAAAATAATGTCAATTTTTCTTATGTGGCTTCTTTATAGTCACGTACCCTGGAAATACGTGTCAGGCATGCTTCCAAAAATATCTTTTAAATGTGTTTTAGAATTAGACAGAGATACAGTTAACCCTGAACTAAACAGACGCCTGGACTACACAGCAATGCACTTGTTTTTTGTAAATATTTCAGGCAGGCTGTGAATCTATCCTCTTTTGATATTATGTTTTAATGCACATGATTGGCTGTTAACAGGGAACATAAAGATAAAAACAAAGAGGACGACAAACCAACGCAGTTTTTCTTTTCTCCTTTCCTGTGCAGTTATTTCCCGCCTGTCATTTGCTCAACTAAATGTGCAACTGTGCAGTGATGACGTGTAACTGGGACACACATATTCTGCTAATTCCTGTCCAAGTAACCCATCAGTGTTAGTAAACGGCATGAATAAACAGATGCTTTAATTGGATTTATTCTGCACTTATGACTGTACTCACAAAGAGATTTTCTTAAAACTGTGAGAAAGTCAGCAACTCTGATACACAATCTTGGCTGGTTGATGTTACCTTAGCAGCCATGCCCTGGAAGTCATGTCCGGTGTTGCTGACCAGATCCCTGAGACGGAAGATGGGGCAGTAAGGATGATTGTCTCTGTCGTAGGAGCACCTCTTCAGGTAGCGGTCATCAGAGGTTTCAAGGACGTTGGACCTGAGAGGTAAAGGAAGCAGACGGTCATGCATGGCCGTGCATTTAGCAGGTAAATGTATTTTGAGAACACGATGCCCTGTTATCTGTGAGCCTGGGTGTGTTCAACTGATCAAAATATGAGGCTCATGTGTAAAGACACTTATATCCCATACGTGGGGACGACAGATAACAGTCGTCTTTACCTGGACATTTACTGAACCACAATGGTGCATTATTTTCCTCTTAAACTCTGCATCTGTAATGAAGTTCAGTTAAAGCAGCTCAAAGTAGTTTTTCGTGATAAAACATCAGTTTCAGTTACATTTGAAGGCATGTTTGATAAATTTTAGGAAGTTTTAGGTCTGTCTATCGTTGTTTTCTGTCCCTTTGGCTGAATCCAGCGCCGTATCTAGTGACAACAGCGTGTTGCTTTATGGCACTTTGTCATCTTGAAAAACCCTTCTGAGATGCTACTCATAGATTTCTGAAGGGAAGTGTTGAAGCCTACTTTTGTAAGCTATGGGGGACATGATCTTGGCATCTTGACTGGAAAGAACAACCCTGGCAGACGTCAAGGACGTCTGTAACACCTTACCAGGCTGCCAGACATCAGGTCGAACTCCACCAGAGCGACCGTGGCCACCTGTCCCTGCTGCGGCCGGACTGCAGCTGTGGCCCAGACCTGTAGACCTGTCCAGAGGTGAAGGTGCTTCACCTGGAACTACTGACTAACACCTGCTTGAGGACTTCTGCTGCATCCATCGCTGTAAAATCGCTTAGCCTGCCCTGTGAGTTTAAGTGGTGCCACTTGAAAGCCACTCCTTGAAAGGTTTTCCTTTAATACACACTCCAGCGGCAGCATGCACAGAATGACTGACACAGCATGCGTGTGTCAGTCAAATCACACCAACACTGTCTGACACTGAGAATAGAGCGCAACTGCGTAAGTCTCAACGTATGATGTGGGTAGTTGCCAGCAACTTTGGACACGAGGGATTATGTTACCCACCATCCCCTACTGAGCACAAGCATATCTAGATTAGTGAGGAAGCTTGAGAGAGATAGTTGTGTAATTAGAGGGAGATCATGACTGATGAATCAGTCGTGGCTCGCTGCATCGCTCTGATGTCCTACAGGACGCAAACAGGTTACATGGCAGCAATGCGGCTCGCTGGGCAAGCCCCGTCTGATCTGACACCTGTCTGGTGCAAGGGCTGTTGTCAAGGACGTCTCAGATGACTGTTTCACTGTCTCACCGAGTGCAATGCACAGCCTGGTATAAATAGAAGGCTCTCTGTGCTCCTAAAGCTATTTAAAGCACCCATTGGAACATGTATATCCCCCATCTCGTTCAGTGCTACGATGCCTTGAAACCACAGGCACACCAGCGATCCGCAGACACTCATGCCTACTTACTTGGAGAATTCAAACTTTGGGAACCTGATGAAGTTCTTGATATAGATGGTGAAGTTTTCTGCTTCACTCAGCAGGGGTTCACTGGAAATTTAAGAAAGAGAGAGAAAAGAGTGATGGCTGTGTGAACGAAACATGATAAATGAAACCAAAACGTTGTATTTGAATTAAATAGAGTTAATTTTTTTTTTTTTTTAAATAGGTCATTCCATATGAGGAGTGTTAATAAAATGACAGAAGATGGCAAATATGCAAAGTCTTACGCCGGTATCCTCTTGTGCTCAACTGGACACCAGGCGTAAATCTCACAGGTCCCGGTGCTGTTCAAGCACAAGCCTGTCTTTATTCCTAGCAGAGAGAGCAGAGCTGTGCCTTAAGGTGAATAACTTCCAAAACACACCAGACCTGAAAACGTGTGTTGACCGTCATAACAAAAGTGAGCTGTTTCATTGTAATAACTGTAACAGCATTGACTTTACCGCTGCTCTGGTTTGTAAGCGAGACAACACTTGTAAGGGAGTCATGTATCTCTGTCTTTTACCATCATACACAACATGCGTGTATATACTGTATATGGACCATGAAAACCCTCAGGCCTTAGCTGTGTTGTCACTTCCGTGTGGGCCTGAAGTAACTGGTAAACACAGCTGTAACTAGTCCCGTTTATGGAGGCTGCACTTGATTTGAGAAAAGGCCTTAATCATAGCGATTAGTGATAAATATGTTTACCTTCTGCTTCATGTCAAGCGCTGTGAAAAAGGGTTAAATCCTATTCAGATTGTGGATATTCATATTTTCATGGCCCCTCACCGTGACCAGCTACTACAGACTCTCCTTCGACGCAGTCGTCATCGCTTTGACATTGTCCATTCGGCACTTTGAAACTCTGCGAGGACAGTGTTAGTGTACAGATGATTCAATTTTACAAATTAAAAAAGGAAAAAGATTCCTTTGGATGCTCACCTCCGCGCAGAAGCCCAGCCTCTGATTTGGGGTCTCTATGTAATTTGTCACTATGAAAAACACCTGCTCACCCTTGAAATCAAATTAGGTCCCAACAGAGAGGGAGAAAAAAGGTTAAACAAATTACAATCAAGCAGAAGTTCAATATTGTTAAACTTATTGAGACTGATGAAGCTGAAGTTAATGATATATGGCAAAACAGACTTCTAACAGCCTCGTAATTTCTCTTGCCTGGAGGAGACTCAGGGAACGACAGAGACAGACTCACATTGGGCGGTAGGACGTAATCCTCCGCACTCCACAGGTATGGGCCCGTCTCCGAGGTGTTGGTCAGGGTGACGCCTTTGAGTTTGGTGATGACAGACGTCTGGATGGCCTCCTCTCGCTCCTGGTAGCCTTTCTTCACAACAAACACCCACCTACGACATCAAGTGCAACTTTGTTATTCTCTTGTTATTTTCACACATTTTCTTAATCGTTTTAACTCTTTAAAACATTTTGGGGAAACATGGTTGATTGTCTTTCTGTAACCTTATTAAGAATCTTGGTTCCTTTGTGCCAGAGTTGAACCAAGGTTAAAGGAGACGTGTTAAGCACTTTTTGTTTTTTAACATGTTTACACCATTTTCACAACTCTTAATAGTATGTTTGTGACATGACTTGTTCAAAATTGAACATAAATATAGTTTGAAAGCTTCCTTTTCATCCACGTCTTTACAGTTCTGCACATCGCATCCAGTTTAAGGCAATAACTGCATAACTTTTTCATCTTAAAAACCATAGTTTCAAAGTCCATCAGACATTTCGCTGACTTATTTGCCTGGAATTGCACGATGTGTCTTTGTGGTCCAGACCGGATCACTCTGATGAGGAAAACTACTTCCACAGCATCTCCTCATGTCCCTGCTAATATTAAAAAAAAGTGTTGAAACGCAATACCAGCAGGATAAAACAAAGAGAATTGATAAAACAAAAAATAGTTTAAAAACATGGAAGTTTTTCACTGTTTTTCGTAGGTGAAAGATACAGGTGTATGCGTTCAGGTCCCTGTACAGCTGACGGTCAAAAGTAATTGGCTGATCTGCATTTGAGGGGCGGGTCTTACTCATAGGTCAGTTACGTCCACCCCTCTCTTTAGAGGAGTGTCTCTTTTAGGGTTTGTAGTATAGCTTTGTTCAACCCATTTCGGAGGTACAGCGAATGCAGCATGGTGTCGAACTGGGCGGGGATAAAAATGAAGATGCTGTAGTCTGGGTCTCTGATGTCACAAACGCCTGCAAATATGCATGACATGTTTTCAGATCTAGGTGGTCTAAGACAAAGTGACAGATTTCTGTTATGTCAAAGTTTTTAACTTAGTTGTCACTTGAGACATTCACATATATACTATCATATCTCATGCAGAGAACATGTTATTTTTGTCATCAAACGTCCCCTTTAATGTCAAAGATTAAATTGGTGACTCTTTTATTAATACAGTTGTTTTATGGTGCTATTTTTAAATTATTTCCATGTCTGCATCAGGCAGTGAAAACAAAAAGTTTGGACATGAGAAGTGCTTGACATTTTAGTGAACTAAAATATACCTTTATAACTATTCTGTTACCGTGCAAATTGTCATTTTACGCTTTGATATAACTTACAGACAGGTGAGGTCATCTCAGAAGCCGTCATTAGTCTCCATTCTAGTCTTTTTCCAAAAAGACTGGAGGGTTCCGTGACAAAATGAAAGGCGGCATAAATGACATGACCAGAAACAACCAGCTGTTTCTTAAGACAGCCTACTGAAAAAGTTAAAAACCGCTCTGTCACTTCACGCCTCGTGCAAAGTAAAAACCTTCCACGAGCTATTTTTAACTATCTGGATCGGATCACCTTCTATTTCTTTATTGCACGCTCACAAACGCGCACATGCCGGCGACCTCACCCAATTATGTATCCCAGCACTGCCAGCTGATAGAGCCGAAATAAAATTCCGATTCTCCTGTTTTCGGCGATGACATATTTCTCTGTCTTGTAGTTGAGGAGAGACACGAAGAAGCCCCCCCAGGTTGCCATTTCTGCCCGCAGACGGAGCGCGAGTGACACGGCGGCTCCTGGTCTCCTTGCTGATATACGCGGCTGCTTCACTTGTCATGCCTCGGACAAACCCACTGAGACGGGGGCTGCAAAACCTCCACTTCCACTGCGCGGCATCCCACAGACGCGTTCATAAAAGTGCATGGTCTGATGTTAAACGTTTGGAGTACAAAAGAGTTATAACAAACCAAAAAGGCACTGGCGCAAGGTTATAGTTTATAGGTCTTTTTTGTCTTTGGGTGATGTGTGTGGTGCGTCCTGCTGTAAAAACTCCTGCGGCTGGTAGTTATTCTTCTTTAGGAAACACAACGTGCCGTTCTTCGTTCTTCATTTTATTCTCAAAAATGGGGGTGAGGGATAGGATAGGATGGGATGGGATGGGGGTTCACCTGAAAGTGTTGGTACTGATACTGCATTTATTGGACTTGATAGTAAGTTGGAATTCCACAAGTCGGAATTTTCCTGATGTCGGATTTCCAACTAATATTCCGTGGAAACACTTCACACATCAAGTCTTCTTTATTAAATAAATAAAGATAAAGTTAAAGTTCCGTCAAATTCCGAGATTCCCTGTGCATTTGTATTTAAACCAGTTTTCTTCAGTCAGTCCATAAGGTTTTGTTTTTTTTCTTTGGCGGTCTGCGCTGTGACGCACTGCAAGACTTTGATTTTCCTTGTCTAAAGTAATATCTTGGTTGGTTTTGTTGTGTGCTGTGGGTCATTAGTACGAAAGAGCATTAGGGGCCACTGAAGAAAAAAGAATAAAATTCTGAGAAAAAGTCAGAATTCTGACTTCAATCTCAGAATATTGAGATTAAAGTCAGAGGTCATACTACAACATTATTTATTATTTAAGCCCAAATACCAAAGGTGCTATTGTATTTGTAATATGTATTGATTCTTTATATCAAATATTAATAAAATACATTATTATTAGTTTCAATCTTCTTTCCAAAACCAAAATGATTGAACAGAAGACATAGAGGGTGTACGCCAGGAGAAAAATTAGAGAAAAAATGAACATAACATCACATCAGAGACAAATAAAGTGAAAGAAATAGTACCAAGGACACATCAGGACGTTTAGGAATGCAGTATTACGTGTTTAGCTGTGTCAGGGCTTAAGGAACATATTCTGCTTTCACATATTCCAAACAGATATGAAAGAAGAAAACAGTTGCAAAGCGTTATCAGTCCATATGTGGCAGGAGTGTCTGAGAAACTAAGACGTATCTCCTCTCAACACAGCTCCTGGTTCACTTCAAACCAGGCACTCTCAGCAAAACCTGGTTCACCCAAAGGACAAACCCAAACAGAAAGTGGGTGGCATGATACACACAGTCCAGTCCAGAGGAGTACACAGACCTTTACTGTATATGGTAGAAACTACGCCAGGATCCACAAGGACATGGCACAACAAGGCATAGACAGCTCCACCGGGCAAGAACAGTCATCCCCCTGCATCCAACTGTAAAAATACTCTCCTGAGGACATACGGTATGCTCTGGGGACGGAGGAGGCAGATAGGTTGAGAGATTAGTAAAAGAGGCCAACAATTATAAATGAAAAAACATAAAACAATAAAAAGTTTTTTTCTCATTTACAATGCAAATCGTTGCTTGGAAAAAAATAGTTCCCGATCCACCGGAGGGACAGGTCAATGATTTACATGTGACTTGAATGACTCAGCTACAGTTTACAAACCTTAAAACTCCCTCAGTCAGACGTTCAGAGGAGAGGCACAAAAACAAGAAAGGATTAGGTTTTCTTTGCTGGATTTGATATTGTATCCCTGTGACCTGTGCTGTGGTCATAACATAAAGATAGATGACACGGTAACATTGATCTTAAGAATGTGAGTCCTGAAAATGAGCCGTTTGTTCAAGAATAATCAGTCAGATGAGAAGATAAAAGCATCAAAAACGTTCGCCACCGCAGTATTAGACAGAGAAAGGTAGCACTAAAAAAATGGTGATCGTTTGAAAGGATATTTGTCTCCCGACGATTTAAATCAATTAATTCAGTATAGCATTCCAAATATAACATTTCATAAATAAAGCAAACTGTGTGCAGGAACATCGAGGCGCCCACGAAGTAACTTGCATGTTTAGGTGCGTTGAGCAGCTGGCACCTCAATGAGCATCCGGAGGCTCACAGGAGACGTTTGAAGGAAATCTTTCTCATTCTTGACTCCCAGATATCCTGTATTTTCAGAGTTTCTGTGTTTCCTGCCACAGCAGCCTGAACAGACCTCACACATTCAGCTCTCATCATAAAACTTCTTTATAATGATAAAGTAACTCTAGTGAACACCTCCAAACTAACATGCACTTTGTCCAAATTTACAGTGAGCATAACTTGTACTTTATAAATATATATATTCTTCCTATATACTTGTCTGTTTCTCTGTGTACCCCACGTTACTAAAAGACATTAAAAACATACCATAACAAATGTCACATGATTCCTAAAACTCTTTCCTGATTGGCGGGAAACAATTTGGTCAGCTGATAAAGAGCAGTTGGTGTTTGTTTGGTGTCTGTGTGGGCTCCTGGTGTGGCTGTGGGGATGAAGTCAGGCGATCTAAGCAGAACTCAGCACAGATTGGACCTTCAGAATCCTTTAAAACATATATACACACCGTTGACACAGCTTCCTCCAAATGAAACCCGAGCTGGTACCCTCTTCCCTTTCAATCTACTTCGGATTGTATTGTAATTCTGGGAGGACAAACTGAACTTTTGAAAAGAAGGAGAACCACAAAAGAATTTTGGGAAAAATAACCAAAAAGAACTCTGAAATAAGGTCTTGAACTGCACAGAAAGTAGCTCTGAACATTTGTTTTGAATTCATGAACTGCATAACAAATGTTTTGAATGTTTTGATACCTGCATATATATATGTGTGTGTATATATATATATATGTATATATATATATGTATACATATACGTATACATATGTATATATGTATGTATATATATATATGTATGTATATATATATGTATACATATACGTATACATATGTATATATGTATGTATATATATATATATATATATACACACACACACATATATATATACATATATATATACATACATATATTTACACACACACACACATATATTTACATATATACATACATATATTTACACACACACACACACACTTATATACATATATACACACACATATATACACACACACACACATACATATATATACATATATGTATATATATGTGTGTGTATATGTTTATATATATATATATATGAGTATATACATACACACATATATATATACACACATACATATATATACATACATACACACATATATATATATACACATACATACACACACAGTTAATTCTTTTCCGTCATTTTGCTGAGTTTAACTTCCCCTCATCCAAATGCATATCACATTTCATCTCATTGATCACTCATTTCCATTTGTTTGACCGATATAAATGGTTTTACATTTAATCGTCAAGATAAAGAAAATTCACCAGAAGACAGCTATACGGATGTGTTGTCATTGATGTTCATTTCTCTGCAACTTGGATCTGGAAGGAGCAACAGCTCACTTTTAACTCTGCCAGAAGAGCCAACTACCATGTACATTAGTCCTGAGTGAATTGATGATGAAGCAGCAATTTAATTTTCACTGAAAACAAATCTGCCAGCCCAGTGTAGTAATATTTTTTTTTTTTTTAAAGGAGGTTAAAAACACCCTATTCAGCAAGGCTCAATTTGCCCTATACAACTTAGGCTACAACCCATCTACCCTGATATATAGATTCCTAACAATCACCCTTAAAAGGAAACTTCTCTTAGACAGAAGTATGCAGTAAGAGTGACACCTAGTGGTTACAGTTTGACATCTCACTTACGACATCAACTAACATTTGAACTGACTCAATTTGATGTTCTACTGCAGGACAAGACGGTCATCTACCCCTTAGATTTATGTAGAAAAATATAAAACAAAAAACAGTTTGCTGCCATTTCATTTTATTGGGTTCAGTTGCCATGCAAGATAAATAAAATCATGAAATAATTTACTGTCCACCCCTCAGACGCAGGACAAGGTGGAGAGTGGATTCTTTCTGGATGTTGTAGTCAGAGAGGGTGCGACCATCTTCCAGCTGCTTGCCGGCAAAGATCAGCCTCTGCTGATCAGGAGGAATGCCTTCCTTGTCCTGGATCTTGGCTTTCACGTTCTCAATGGTGTCGCTGGGCTCAACCTCCAGGGTGATGGTCTTGCCAGTGAGGGTCTTGACAAAGATCTGCATGCCACCCCTCAGACGCAGGACAAGGTGGAGAGTGGACTCCTTCTGGATGTTGTAGTCAGAGAGGGTGCGGCCGTCTTCCAGCTGCTTGCCAGCAAAGATCAGCCTCTGCTGATCAGGAGGAATGCCTTCCTTGTCCTGGATTTTGGCTTTCACGTTCTCAATGGTGTCGCTGGGCTCAACCTCCAGGGTGATGGTCTTGCCAGTGAGGGTCTTGACAAAGATCTGCATGCCACCCCTCAGACGCAGGACAAGGTGGAGAGTGGACTCCTTTTGGATGTTGTAGTCAGAGAGGGTGCGACCATCTTCCAGCTGCTTCCCGGCAAAGATCAGCCTCTGCTGATCAGGAGGAATGCCTTCCTTGTCCTGGATCTTGGCCTTCACATTCTCAATGGTGTCACTTGGCTCCACCTCCAGAGTGATGGTCTTGCCAGTGAGGGTCTTGACAAAGATCTGCATGTTTGTACCTGTTAACAAAATAAAAACCAACATTTCACATTATTAACCTTGGAATAAATAGGCACAGTAAAAATTTGTATTATTCAAACAGAAGAAAATGTATATTTGACTATCCAACTACGAAAACAAGACTAAATTTAACATACATTATAACAAGCCCATTTAAACAGCTACTCATTCTTCCCAGGAACATACGT
Organism: Xenentodon cancila; assembly: GCA_014839995.1. Lineage (NCBI taxonomy): Eukaryota > Metazoa > Chordata > Actinopteri > Beloniformes > Belonidae > Xenentodon > Xenentodon cancila. Next base: position 22,350,171 of record CM026213.1, on the reverse strand, counting down.
TTAGACTCCAGGTCCGCCTGTTCAGGGTTCAACTATTGTCCAGATCTGAGAGCGGTTCCGCTCTTTGTCTCGCCTGAACACACCGGCAGCGAACAGGCGCTTCCAGCACCAGCGCCATTTTACAAAAGGCCACCGCTTGCATTTTGTTTTCTCTCCGGCTGACCACACGGCCTAATTAGCGGTACCGGCTCCGATTAGTGTCGCTGTTGCTCGATAACGTTATAAAACGACGTCAACACGAGCGTACACAGAGGAAAAACGACCCACTTGCTCGAACCGCGACTCAACAACTGATTCAAATCTATTTTGGCTTGCTAGCCAGGTTACCATTTACAGCAGTTGTTGTAAGTTGTTAACGACGATAAAATAATTAGGAACATCATGAAGCATGGCTTAACTGGGGAAAAACAAACATACGTTACACTTACGTTTTCGTTTTCCTCTGGAATACCACCTCACCAGCCGCGACTGGACTTCCAACTGCTTCTCTGTGAACAGTTGCCACGGGAACGGATTAATATCAGCAGTTGGAAACGTGACACGTCATTGACGGATATTCCTCCGCTAACAAAAGTAGTTCCCAATGTTTTCAAATACCTTTGCCGTTACTTTACTTTGATTAAACTGTGGTACCCTTTAGCTCCGGTATGAACGTCTATATGACACAAACAGTAAATAAATAAACAAAATAAACAACAAAACTGAACTATTAACATACTCAGCAGAAAAACATAAAGTATTGGCGTATACACACAGTATGTGCAGTCTCATATACATTTAGAACACAACCAATTTTACAGTTTCTTTAATAAAAATTCAAGCTGTTTAAGTCCTGTGAATTTTTTGAATGGTACAAAATTAAGTTCTGAACTATCAGAAGTTGTTTTTTTTTTGTTTGTTTTTTTTTAAGAGGGAAGATTACTTAAAACTGAAAAATAATATACATTTCAAAATTATACATCTCGTGAAATCAATTGACAACCATGGGGGAGTAATGCGTGATGCGTAGCTGTCAAGTCTCCCGTTTTGGTGGGGAAACTACTGTTCTTTACCCCTCTTTCCAGCCGTTGTCCCGTATTAGTATTTTCCAATAAATATCCCGTATTATAAAAAAATCCCTGTCTTCTCCCAACGGAACTCTGTCACTAACCTCGCGAGAACTGCCACCAGCAGCAGTGGACCGGGTGGCAGTTGTCGCGAGGTTAGAGCCGACAGCGGGAGCGAACCAAGCGCGCGCCCGGAATAATACATTTAAAGTATCGTGTAAAATCATCCCGCAAATACACTCCTTGTAAGAGCGATAAAGGAGGCAAAGTCTACAGCAAATCTGTATAATAAGTCGTTATAATTGCCAGACAGCCACACGAGTATACATACGAAATTAAAAGAAACTATGATAAAAAATAAAATGTCAATGTTCAACTTACAGACAAGCAATGTAAAATAAACAATAAATATGTAATGTGTTGACTTGTATAAAAATGAAAATATGTAAAAAATAAATGCTTCTATATCTCTTTTTTTGTTTGTTTTACCACGTGGGAATGTTCACAGCATTTCAATGTCAACAAAGGTCAGCCGTGAGATTCTGGTCGCCTGATTGTAGCTGGTGAGTGGTTGACACGCTGGTATTTTAGATTTAATGTGCACCAGTTTTAAAATGTAAGGGATGGTGGAGCTTGGTTGGGGTGGTGGGATGACTCGCCGCGGGTGCTGGAAAATTTCACTTTCTTTCAAATCCAAAACCTGGCAGGTATGGCGTGGTGGCCTGGGGCTGTTTCACTGGATCCGGGGTCAGTAACGGTCAACCAAACTGGCTACCACGGCTTCTGCAGCAGCCTGCAGTACCCTCTGGCCTTCACCCAGTTGGCAGGGATTCGACCTAAAACAACATAATGACCCAAAACATTAGTTCAAGCTATCCCTGATCTACCTCAGAAATAAAGACGGAGATAGTAAGCTTTAGGACACGGAGTGGCCAGCTCCGTCTCCACACCTCAACTTCACTGAGCCGTTTTCGGATTGAACGGGACAGGAGAGTGAACGGAAAGCCACCTACAAGCGTCACTCATTTATGGGAACCTTTTCGACAGAGCGGAGAAGAACTTTCTGGATAATATTTGATTCCCATTGCAGACAGAGTACTAAAGAAAAACTGCGTTCAGCTGTTATCACTGCAAAAGGTGCCTTCATCCATGACTTTATAGTTTAGAATATATTTTTGTTTATAAATTCATTTCATGATTTGTTTTTTGTTTTTTAAAGTCAATTGTTTGTGCTCTATGCTTTGATTTCAGAGTACCGATGAGATAATGCATACATTTCAGTAACAAACTGGGAAAATTGGGGTCGTCTAAAACTTTTGAATGATTATATTAATACAGTACATCTAAAGTCGATAATACACTTACATGTTTTGATCCATTTCAAATATGCCTATTTAAAAGTGCTGTTTAGATTTTTATACCGGCTTGTGTGGAAGTGATGTTTTGGAGAACACCTGGTTAAATAGGAAATGTACATTTTACTTTTGGTCAAACCTTGTATAAGAACTCACAGCTATGCCCCAAAAATGTGCACAAACTTTTATTTACAGCGTTTAAACAGCGGACGTAAACCACTTCATGAGAATCTTCTGTTATTGGTCTGTTTGATCCTGATACAGAGAAATAAAAGTAGAATGTCAAGTCAGCAAAGCTTGGAGAAAGATGCCTTTGGGAAACACCTGGAATTTGATTTCGTGGATGAAAGCGTTGAGCCAGTTTAACTGTGGATTAGATGGAAAATTACATCACTACTACAGACCTCCTTCATGACAAGTACAGACGTGCCAGTGGACAGGACTTGACCCGTTTAGGATAGCC